>OY757942.1:31284001-31426501 GCA_963585895.1 Sepioteuthis lessoniana
GAATTAATTATTTTCTAAAATAGGCTTTTTATTTTTTCAGAAATATATTTTTTACCTACACATACGCGCGTGCGCCCTTTCACCCGCTTATATATTTATAGAAAAGATAAAACGGAAGAAAAATGTTTGATAGTTTTTTTATTTGCCAATGCTGTTCGATTTCAACCTTTTTTTGAATACAAAAGTGTTTTATCCAAATTATTTTAGTATGAGGAATAATTATGATAGATAAATTTAGATTCAATTAGAAGTTTTCATCCGGGTTTTGTAGATCTTGCTATGTGAAAAAAACGGATAAATACTGGTTGATATGTTCAAATTACGTCATGTCATTTGATGGAATTTTTTGAAAATTAATGGCGTTTTGTGATTGGAGAAACGGATTTGTGACGTTTTATTACTTTGAATGTTTAGAGAAATAGGAGTTAATCTATAGTGTGAATTTTAAATTCTTTTGATATTATTTTTCCTGTAGATTGTGAAATTTGAAAAAAAAACTTAAAAAAAAAACTTTATCGTTGTGGTATGTGTTGGGGTGTGCTATAGAATATGTTTCAACTCTTTTATTTTTGTCATGAAGGCAAATATGACAAAATTTTGAAAGTCAAAAGTGTGGTTAGTTAAAATGTAAATGAGAAACTGAAGAGTTTGTTGTGTCACCAGTTTTAAAGTCATTATTTTTTTGTATTCACTAATTCTTTTGTTTAAATTTTTGCTTGTTTCTCCTATGTAAAATTTATTGCAATTTTTGCAGTGGACTTTGTAAACACTTGCGTTGGATAGGGAATCTCTGTTTTTGAAGCTGTTCTTTACTATTTGTTTTATTGTTTTTGTAATACTGCTCCCATTATATATCTCTGAAAACGCATTAAAATAAATGAAATATGCACAAACCTATGCTTCTTCAAATATAATAATACTTACTACCAAAAAAATTTAGATTCTCTTTGGGATAATCTTAAAGTCACGTTCTAGCTTGCCTTTACCTTTGGATTTTTGGTAAAATGTTCTACGTATATTATTTCATATTTAACTCATTTCTTCCTATATATATATATATGTGTGTGTGTGTGTGTGTATATTTCTGCCTACATATATATATATATGTATATACATAAATATGTACAGACACCTGAAGGAAGGTCACCAACTTACTGGATTTAGTAGAACGATGTAAACTGGGTAGTAGAGTTCTATGTAAATTTAGAGTTTTCAAAACCTATTCCCTAATATATATATATATATATATATATATATATATATATATATATGCACGAGTTCTAATCCTTGACAAAGCTAATAGCATTTCACATAGCGCTAAAGCCATCGAGAAAGGTATGAATCCAATTATTCCAATCGCTGTATAGTTGGGCAGACTTGGCTCTTTAGCCTTGCATAGGCAAACAGTCTAGCAAAAGGAAAGATCTAAATTTAAACCTCTTAAGCTCCACTTAAAATCAGACGTTGTGTCACATCTTGTCGACGGAGAGAGGTTGGTAAATATTAATATTGAGCATTCCGGTTGCCAATAACGTATATGTTAAAAGGTATTCGAAAGAATTCCTTCACAAACGCTGAGAATGGGGTAAAATATCCGATTAACATAAAGTCCGGCGGATTTTGATCTCTGCTGACGAGGCTATTCCTGTTCAGAATATATTATAAGAATAGCGCCCCCCACCGCCGATCAAACCAGATAACCGGACGAGTGAAGATCTTATTATTCACATATATGCAACTTATAGTTTAACTCCAATTATCTGGGCATGAAATAACCCTAGATGGGTTAACATGCCGTTAAAATCAAACAATCAATCGTAGCTAATCTATTGTTAGATTATGCCTCAGATCACTGTAGTTAAGCAACGATGAACGTGCTCAGCTCTGAGAGGGTAGCAACTTAGAAAATTGTTGATACTCGAAGAAACCTAAGGCCTATGAGCCCAATGAGCTAGGACTGTTGAATATGCTTCTCTGCAGAGGGGTAAGACCCCCACTAACGACACTTAGCAAACTGGTGGCGAGGTTCCTGTGATGTTGGAGCTTTGGGGAATGCGATTTACCTCTTGATTGCCATCACTCCCAGGTCCACCTTGGCCCAGAGTGGCAGCACCTGATTGAGTCTTATTAGAAGTTTTTGACATTTAACTGAGTGCAAATAAATGACTAATGCTAAATTGAATCGCTTGAAATAGAAGTGTTTGATCATTTAACGGTGTGTAAACAAATGACTGATGTTTAATTGAATACATAGCAATACTTTGAACTATTTTACTTTGCTGACTTATGTTTTCGAATCATATGTATCTAATATATATGTTTAAACCGGAATTGGCATTAAATAACCAACAATAGTTGATATGCCATAAATTAAGTCAAACCAAACAAAACCTAACGCTTATGTTCCAGACAAAGCAAAGCTTAGAATTTAGAGTATTATCAAGTAATATGTCATGAGATTAAGGAAAACGAGCTGGGTACAAGTGAATTATTTTTTATTTCTTATTTCTTTATTTCTTAAATACTGTCCCAGCTATGGGTTAAATAGTACCACTACTGTTCTTCAAGGAGAATGGCTCTGGCATTAAATAACCTACAAAGGTTAATATGCCATTAAAAACAAATAAAGCAAACCAAACTTAAATACTGACACTGTATACACTGTACAATTTGAGTAGCATTATATTAGCATTATATTAGGATATAACCTGATATGGTCACCTATGTTTGAGATCTACGGTTCAGTCTCACTGAAATATTGAAACTGACCATGCGTTTGAAATCCAACAAATGAAAAGTCAATAAAGCCTTTAAATTTCTATACAGAACTTTTCTTTTATGTTTTTGCTTTTGTTTTCTTCATTTTCGGTTTCATTCTTTCTTGGAATCTGGGGATCTACTTTCTCGAAACTCCTCTACAACATGCTAAGGTGTTTTTTTTTACCTGGTCTGATTTTTTTTTCTTGCGTCCACCCCCCCCCCAACTTTTCACAAGTATTTTTTTCTTCCTTTATTTATTAGTTTTCATCACATCTTGCAAAGCAAAACAAAAACAAAACAAAAAAGTAAGAAAGGAAAGTGTAAAAGAAAAACAAAGAATACAACGTAAAATGGATTACAATTTGTGATGGAATTGTCCCATTCTGTGATAATGGCCCCACCCAAAGAATGCTTTTAGTAAAGCAGCATGGTTAAAAGTAGGTTTGAATGGTTGGCAGATGACTAAAATCAATACGGCCGACTCGGAGCATTTCATATAAATACTGTCGCACACACCCAGCACACACACACACACACACACACACACACACACACACACACATATATATATATATATATATATATATATATATATATATATATAGGTATGTACACTTAATTTGGATCTTGAAAGAAAGAAGAAAGAAAAACAAGATTGAAATACAAAGTATATGTAAGCAAATCTGTGCGCCTGCGTATACACACACACGCATACATACATACATACACACACATACGCGTGAGTACAATAAATACAAATGTACACATACCTACAAAAATACATACACACATTTATGCACACTCGTATATATATCGGTATGTATTCATCATTTAAACCTTGAAAAGAAAAAGAGACAAGAAAAAGAAAGAAAGAAAGAAAATGAAAAACATGATTGAAATCTAAAGTATGCGTAAATATTACCGCACACACACACACACACACACACACACACACACACACACACACACACATATATATATATATATATATATATATATATATATATATATGTTCTTTATTTAGATCTCAAAAAAAGAAGAGTCTCAAGAAGAAAGAACAAGACTGAAATGCATACGTAGGTACTACTACAACAAAAACTACTACACACACACGCACGCACACACATGCACATGTTTACCAGTGTACACATACATGCGTACATACAAGCTCATATAAGGACTGGTATGGAATCTTTATTCAGATCTTAAAAGAAAGAAAGAAAGAAAGAACTGAAATACAAAGTATACGTTAGTGCTGTCAAGCACACATGCGTAAAACACAGACATATATATATATATATATATATATATGTGTGTGTGTGTGTGTGTGTGTGTGTGTGTGTGTGTGTGTGTACTTTATTTTTGTCTTACAAGAAAGAAAGAAAGAAAAGAAGATGAGGTTGTAAATGAAAGAAAGAAATAAAGCCACAGATATTCAAGAAAATTGCCACATAAGAACGACCATACTCTCATATATACAAAAGCATATATATATATATATATATGTGTGTGTGTGTGTGTGTGTGTGTGTGTGTGTGTGTGTGTGTGTGTGCGTATAGAAGATATATATATATATATTTCTCATTTAGTTCTATAGCCTTGTCAGATAGGAAAGTAGAATATGCTGAATGCATCTCTGCAAATAGACCTTGAAAAGATATATATATATATATATATATATATATATATATATATATAGGTATGTACACTTAATTTGGATCTTGAAAGAAAGAAGAATATTGAATGGACGCTCCAACGAGTGTCCTGAATATGACACTAAAATAGCAGTTGGTGAGGCTCCTGTGTTGGAGCTTTGAATGTATCCCTTTATTACAAGGTCAACCCTGTTAGAGGCCCATCTGTTGGCCGAATATACCTATTTAATCAGTCACCAATCTTTTAACGATCTATGAGCAAACAAATGATTGATGTTAAAATCGAACTATGAGAATGAATAGCAGAACTTGAAACTATTTAACTGGGCAAACAAAGAATAGACAATACTTGAAACTATTTAACGGGGCAAAAATGAATGGACAATACTTAAAACTATTTAACTGGAAAAACAATGAATGGACAATACTTGAAACTATTTAACTGGGCAAACAATGAATGAACAATAATTGAAACTATTTACCTAGGCAAACAATGAATGGGCAATATTTGAAACTATTTAACTGGGCAAACAATGAATGGAAAATACTTGAAACTATTTAAATAGGCAAACAATGAATGGACAGTACTTGAAACTATTTCACTGGGCAAACAATGAATAGACATTACATGAAACTATTTAACTAGGCAAACAATGAATGGACAATACTTGTAACTATTTAACTAGGCAAACAATGAATGGACAATATTTGAAACTATTTAACTAAGCCAACAATGAATGGACAATATTTGAAACTATTTAACTGGGCAAGCAATAAATGGACAATACTTGAAACTATTTAACAAGGCAAACAATGAATGGACAATATTTGAAATCATTTAAATGGGCAAACAATGAATGGACAATACTTGAAACTATCTAATTTTACAATGTGCAAACAAATGAGCTGAAAACGTTACCTATAAGCCCTTCCCTGACAAATCATATGCATATTATACATATGAGTTAGTGCGCGCACGTGTGTGTGTGTGTGTGTGTGTGTGTGTGTAAAAATATTTGAACTTTGATAATCCACAAGAGTTGATATTCCATGAGACACAATCAAACAAAAACAATCGTTTAGTTCTTAAAAGAAAGGAATAAGAAAGAAACGAAAAATAAAAGAATTAACAAAAGAAAGAACTAAGGAAGAAAAAAGAAAAACAAACAAGAAAAACAGGAAAGATTCCAATGCAAGTTATAGATGGGCATTTCCACACACATGCACACAAAAGCGCGCACATTATTTAAATCTAGAAAGAAAGAAAGAAAGAAAGAAAGAAAGAAAGAAAGAAAGAAATTGTTAAATGACAAATGAAATGGAGAAGAAAGAAAAGTAGAAGGAACCGAATTGAATTTGAAACGAAGAAAAAGAGCAATGGAAAAAAGATCAACAAAAGATATGTATAATTAAAAGAAAGAAAGAAAGAAAGAAAGAAAGAAAGAAAGAATTATATTTGAAAGAGAAATATTACAAAAGAAAGAAAGAAAGAAAGAAAGAAAGAAAGAAAGAATTACATTTGAAAGAGAAATATTACAAAAGAAAGAAAGAGAGAAAGAAAGAATGACAAATGAATGAAATTAAGAAAAAAGATCGATTTGATTAGAAATTAACAAAAAGGAGATTACGAAAGAAAGAAAAAAGAATATAAGATGTGGAAAATAAAACAATGGAAAGAAAGAAAGAAGGAAAGAAAACGAGTAAATTTTGAGGTAACGGTTACCAGTGTGGAAAATGGAATCCACAAAAGCAGTTGAAAGTTCTATTGACACTTGTACAGCTTACTTGATTCTAATGCTTAAAAAAAGGCATGAACACGCTTTTCAAGCCTTTAACCTGTGCTCATTTTTTGCACACTATTAAATGGTTTCAAGTATTGTCGTTTAACATTTAGAATTCTTTTTAATATTACTCATTCGTTTGCACGCAGATTAATGGTTCCATGTATTGTTATGCACCACTAACAATTCTATTAAACATCAATCATTTGTTCACGGACAGTTAAATGATCAAATACTTCTATTTCAAGCAATTCAATTTAGCATAACTCTTTTGTTTGCAATCAGTTTAAATGTTAAACAGTTCTCTTTGACTCATAGATAGGGCCTTTTAAGGTGTAAACACATCGGGCCAGAGTGGACCTGGGAGCAATGGTAATAAAGGGCTACTCTACATTCCTCAGAGCTCCAGCATTACTGGAGCCTCACCATCTGATTATATAGGCTCCTTTCAGGACATTCATTCGAAGGGGTCTTATCCCTCAGCAGAGATGCAGTTGGTGTATTCCCCAGCCCTAGCTGACTGGGCTCAACAGTCTGGTGTCCCATCCAGAACTTGTTCCGCTGATAGAGTGCGCTGTACACTGGATTGGAACAGTATTAATCGTAAGAATTTAAAAAAAAAGTCCATTGGTATTTTATAATTTTCATTTGTAATTATAGCAGCAAAGGTAGTAGTTTTATAGATAGGAGGGTGCTACCGTTGTTAGTTTTGTCGTAATGGAAGAAAACAGTGGAGGGAATAGGAATTCGGTTCGTTTTGGTTCGGTTAATTTGTTTAACGACATATCAACTCCTTATGGGTTATTTAATGTCGAAACTTGATTCATTTCTAAATATTCGCTTACAACTAATACTATCTATTCATTTGGTTTGGTTTAAGTTTGACGTCTTTAAAGGCATATCAACTCCTTATGGGTTATTTAATGTCGAAACTTTATTCATTTCTAAATATTCACTTACAACCAATACTATCTATTCATTTCGTTTGGTTAACGGTTGACGTCTATAAATGCATATCAACTCCTTATTAGGGGATGTCCTTGTGGTGTAATGGTTAAAGCAATAGACTGCGGAATCGGAATTAGTGAGTTCGTATTCCAGTCTTGCTATTACCCTCACTTTCGGACAAATACTCGTGGGAAAGGTATGAACCCTCTTATCCCCCCCAGCTCTGGTTTAAATAGTACCACTACTGTTCTTCTTGAAAGAAGGCTTTGGCATTAAGTAACCAACAAGGGTTGATATGCCATTAACAAAGAAACCCAAACAAACTAATCCAACTCCTTATCAACTATTTTATGTCGATTTTTCATTGATTTGTAGATGTTTGATTTCAATTATCTCTGTCAATTTTCAATCTTTTTTTTCACTTATTTTAATTTCACGTGACATTCTCCAATTGACTCTTTCAGCAAGAACTAATTTCAACAGCTCTGTGCGGACATATGATGTAGTTTGAAAGGCCTGCCGGAAGTGACGGATGATAGGGACAGAAAGTGAGAGGGAGAGAGAAAGAGGGAGAGTCAGAGAAATCCGTGCTAGCAGCGCAACTTAATGATTAGGATTTTTCTAAACCCTTTGTTTGTACAGTTATATAATTTGAAGTATTCCAATGTATCAATTTACCCAAACACTTCCCAACGAGCAGGATATGGCACAAGGTAAGATTTTAGTGAGGTACTACTGGTTTGAAATCAAAGTTTCTTTTTCTGTAGACTGGTTGTCTATCCAAGGTTATGAAATCCAGTCTATCCCATTATTTTCTCACAGTTGGAGGAGAATAGAGGAATTCAAGCCATTCTCCAAGAACATTAACAGTAACTGAAATGCAGTCAGATTCTTCCAGGATTTTTACTTGAGTCACCGATTCTATTTATTACTATTATAACCGTTACGATAAGTGCGTAAATATTCCTGTGTAATACAAATAATTTCTGAAGAGATCTCTTGTTAAATAGTACCACTATTTTTCTTTTAGATAGTACTGGGGTTCAATCCTTGGTCGAGTCATAGCAAATATTAAAAAGTGGTACTTGATACCTCCTTGCTTAACACACAGCATTATAAGGTACGTATCAAGAGTAAAGTAGTGTAATTGAGGGAAAGGAGTAGCGATCTTCCCTACATCTCGATATAGTAGCTATGGAAAAAGAAGACTTTGGGTCACCCTCGACTACGGTCGGCCAACGCTACCTTTGTTGTATAGCTATTATGATATCAATCACAACAGTAATACAAATACATATACAAATACAGGCAGACTCTTTCTTTTCAGATACGAACGGGTTTATTAATTTTTGGCTTTGGTCCATGGCAACACGAGGAGAGAGACACAATTCTTAAAAACCTATGCTAACCATACTATGCTTACCCCACCCCTACGCGCGGCGCATCTTGTGATGTTTAAGATCTCAATTCGTCCCTGCCGGTCGATATCCGAAAATCTCAACCGCGCGCCTCAACGGTAGGAAACCCAACTGCACGCCTCAATGGTCGAATCTTAACTACTGTCTTTTCAAAATCATCAAATTCCACTCTCCAGTCCCATTTCCTGTCTTGGGGTTTATTTGGACAGATGGTGATTGTCATACCCTTTGCGCGCAGACGTAAGACTGCACTATCTGACTATGCACCTGGACTAAGAGACCCGAGTGGTTCAAAGCCTTACCAAACTGAATAAAATATAATAAACGAAAAATGATATAGATGGGATTCTAAGCGATATTGTCACTCTGGGTCTGAATTGATCTGGGTTTAATGAAAATGAAGAAGAACTCTAAACTCTTGTGCGCTCCAGAAATGAAGTCTTACCATCGGATGAAGTTTAGTTTCATGCCTACCACATGCAGTATTAGATGTCGTAAGAATCTGTAAAAAAAACACCAGGAAATGAGAATTAAAGAGAGGACTGGGAAAGAAAGATTAATTGACAAAGACAGAGATTCCTTATAATTCAAATCCCAACTCATATAAAAAATTTGTTAAATTTCTTAAATTGGCGACAAAAGAAGTTAACCATAATATCGCTTTCTTTGTTTCCTGTCGACACGTCACAGATGCAGAAATTTATTTTGAGAGGGGCAAGAATTTGAAAACAAAGTGGTTAACAGCAGCGGGAGATGCTAACTACTCAAGATCACTTAACTCATTTTCTTGCCTTTTTTTCTTCTGTTTCTTTTTATCTTTCTTTCCTATTATTATTGTAAACATTCTTCGGCAACGGCCGTATCTTTTAAGGCAAACGCAGAACACATGTTGCGGGAATAAAAATGTAGAAACAAACGAAACCTCTCGCAAGCAGTTGGAAACAATCATTTTTTGCTCCGATGATATTTTCCCGCCACAAAATTAACGCAGTGGCAAAAAATGGCAACAAGGGGTCTTTAACACTTGTCATGAGAAGACAATAATACAATGCATTGAATAATACAGACTTTAATGGGTTTTTTTAAATCTAATATATCAACAAGTTTAAAAACGACGAAATAAACCACATTCGCTTTATATATATATATATATATATATATATATATATATATATATATATTGTAATAATGAATAAACGTATATTATTTTTTATATATATTTATTATCATGGATGCATATCTGCGACCAATGGTCTTATGCCGTCTTTACCCAGCAATCATCGGGTAGAAAAAGAAAGATTTGGCAAAAATCGAAAAAATCGAACAGATACGGTCAAAAGAATTTTACGTCAGAATTGTGTATTAGTTTTTTCGTTGTTTTTTTTTTGTGTGTGTGTGTGTGATAATACATCATCATACACATACATACACACTAGCAATTACATATACGACCACACACATTAACAATTACATATACAACCACACCCAACAATAAGCAAAAAAATCTACACACACACACACGCCGCAAAAAGTCTGTCTGTGGATGCCTATATATATATATATATATATATATATGCTCATAGTAAACTTTTCTTTGTTAGGATAACAGCAACGCAGAAACCATTTTTATATGCACATTTTTATCTTCCGACTTTTACAGCTTTTGAAAGAACAAGTGAACCACAACCGTTCATTTTGGACGTTTATTTGTAACTAACTTATTCCTAACTCCTAAACTTCCCGAATCTTTCGATTGATTGATGCCATCCGTGGTCTCAGATTGACCTTGAGTTCAATATCTTTAAGTCATACTAAGTGACCCATTGTGTTTTTCCATGCATAAGCGGTTTAAAAGTTCATTCGAATGCAAAACCTCATTTCAATAATCAATTTTCTTGATTTATTACGTAACAAACGCTTTATCCTCCATAAAACTTGCATCCACAGTTTGGCCCTCGCAAACATTCAGCAAGTGTTGATGCTCATCAGTGAGTATAATTTTTTCCTGTAATGCTAGCATTCAATAACACGCCTCTGCTTTCATGTCAGACGCCATTATCCCACTCAGCTCTTTTGCATCTTTCTGTGAGAAGACAAAGAATGTGGATCGTAAGCGAAAACGTTTAACTTATTCTGCTGTACCACCAGCATCAAACTCAATGTAATATAGTAGAAGTCATTACTTCCAGAGCAACACTTTTACGAGTCTGACTTTCAAACTATTGTTGAAACCTGGCAGAAATCCTTAGGTAATGTTGTTAAATGGAAAAATGATGTCTTGTAGCTGAAAATGTGCTCTATCTAATGGTGTAAATTATGTTCCTTGAATCTGTTCTGATTTCAGTGAAAATCAATAGGAAATATTACTTTCTGAGCGATCCTCTAAAAGATAGAGTAATAAGGTTCTTGTTCATCCCTTGTGAATATGTATAGCCATTGGTAGTGACTATTTAAAAAAAATTTAATGTTTTGTAGCTGAAAACGTCATCTATCAAACGGTGTTATTGTTGTCTCTGTATGTGTAGGAGTTTAAATGAAAATAATTAGCTGGCATTACTTTTGGGGCGAATCTCTTATAGATGCAGCCGGCGGCCAGCCACTTGTTTATCGCTCGTGAAAATGCATAACCTGTGCGAGTGTCTATTTAAATGTTTTGTAACAGAAAACTTGCTCTATCCAACAGTGTTATGTGGCTTTTAATATCTGTTGGACTTTCAGTGGGGTTTTTGGTTAGAAGGTTAAAATCCACCTTTTATACGATTCTCCGTTCTCTCTTAACGTGATGATTGCTCTACAGCCAACTTCTGTTGCCATACTGCCAACACCAGCTTCTGACTTTGTGGGACAACATGATATAATAGAAAGCATACTTCTGGAGACACCTCTTACAAGAGTTGTATGATGTCTGGTATTCACCGATGGCAATAATGTAAAGGCAACGGTGATGACTGTGTGGCAAAATAGAATTTTTAGCAGGAAACTTGCTCTATCAATTTGTTTAATTTCGGAATTTTTCATTGATTCCGTACAAAAAAAACCGACTTTGCTTTCAAAGTCTTCCTCGTAAAAAAGCCGATATATTAAGATGCAAAATAAAATTTTACCGAGATCATCATTATCATCATGTCGTGCCACTGGCACGGATATCCCTGACCTTCTCTCGTCACTTCTCCCTATCTTTCATCGCCTCTGGCAGGTCTTCAGGGACACATCCTGTATCCTCACATAGCTGCTGGATGTATGTTCTAGCTGGTCGTCCTGCTTTTGCCCGGCCATATGTGGGGGTCCATAGGATTACATCACTTATGAGATCGTCCCTGCTTCTCCAGCAGGGATCTGCATGTCTGGTTCGTCTAACGTGGATAATTTTCGTGATGGGAGGCAGGTGGCCGTTTACTTAGTGCCTTGTGGGGTGTTGCCGCCAAGACTTGTTCAATATTGCTCGCAACATTCTTGTGTAGTTGCCGTCTAGCTTCAAGACATCGACACGCGGCTAACGAAGGTATGGACAGCTATCGATAGGCTATCGATCATATGGAAATCACACCTGACCGATAAAATGAAACGCAGTTTCTTCCAGGGAGCGGTCGTATCGATACTGCTGTATGGTTGCACTACTTGGACGCTAACGAAACGGCTGGAGATTACCGAGATAATAACTATTAAAGTTTAGGTTTGGTTTGGTTTGGTTCAGTTGTATGGCATATCAACCATGGTAGGTTATTTAATGCCAAATCTCCTTTGTATATATATATATATATATATACATTACATATACATGATTTGTAAACACATTTTCGTGATAGCATATTTAAAAGAGCCTAAGCCCATGTTTCCCCCCATACACAGTTAAATGGTTTTAGCATCATTCATTCATTTGCTCATCGTTAAATCGTTCCAAATATTATTCTATTAAACATCTGTCATTTGCTTACACACAGTTAAATGATCAAACAGTTCTATTTCTAACAATTTAATTAATCATAAGTCATTTGTTTGTTCTTGCCTAGTAGGCAGGGCCGTAGAATACACCGACTGCCTCTCAGTAGAGGCGTAAGACCCAACAAACTAGTGTCCTCTATATGACAAGAAACAATCAGATGGTGACGTTCCTGTAATGCTGTAGTTTTAAGGAAGGCAGAGTAACCCTTCATTGCCATCGCTCCCAGGTCCAGTCATGACCCGAGTGGTAGCACCTGATAGGGTCCTATATATGGGTCGAATAGAACTAAACTGTGTACTTATGCTAAACTGAATTGTTTCAAATAGAACTCTTTTTGTCATTGAAACTTGGTTGGTTAGTTGGTTGGTTGGATTTCATGACATATCAAGCTTTGTACGTTATTTAATGTCAAATCTATTTTTATTCAAATAATCAATTCTATTTCAAACAATTCGGTTTAGCATTAGAATACAGTTTAATTGTCAAAAACATTTCTATTTCAAGCTATTCAGTTTAGTCAAACAATTTTAATTCAAGCAGTTTAGTTCTATTTGATCCATAGATAGGACCATATCAGGAGCTAGCACTCGGTGCCAGAGGGGACCTGGGAGCGATGACAATGAATAGGTTCTCCAAATTCACCAAAGCTCCAGCATTACGAGAACCTCTCCATCAGATTGTTATGATCATATCCAGGACAATCATTGGGAGGGGTCTGACAGTTGGTGTACTCTACAGCTCCAGCCGACTGGGCAACACTGAAACTTTGTACTTATGCAAACTGAATTAATTGAAGTACAACTGTTTTCGACATTTAAATTGTGTTCTATTGCTAAACTGAATTGTTTGAAATAGAACTGTTTTGACATTTAACTGTTTGTAAACAAAAACTATACATTTGCTAAAATGAATTGTGTGAAATATAACTGTTTATATATAGAGATTGGCCTAATGGGTTAAGTGTTCGCCAATGATACGGGAGACCTAGGTTAAATTCCAGGTCGTGTCATACCAAAGACTCGAAAAATAGTACTTGATACCGCCTTGCTTAACACTCAGCAATATAAGGTACGTATCAAGGGTAAGGTGGAGCAATCCAGCGAAAGGAGTAGCGCCCTCCCCTACATCTCGGTGTAGTAGCTATTGAAAAGGGAGCCTTCTGTTCGCCCTCGACTACGGTCGCCAACTTAACTTATATATATAAAAATGAATTTGGTATAAAAACCTTCAAAGGTTGATGTACCAGAAAACTAAACCAAACCAATCTTATGCATTTCAAAGAAGAATTATTTCTACCTCATTTAATAGTAAAATAATTTCTTATGCATTTTATAGTAAAATCATTTTCAATGCATTTTATAGTAAAATCATTTTCAATGCATTTTATAATAAAATCATTTTCAATGCATTTTATAGTAAAATCATTTTCAATGCATTTTATAGCAAAATCATTTTTAATGCATTTTATAGCAAAATCATTTTCAATGCATTTTATAGTAAAATCATTTTCAATGCATTTTATAGCAAAATCATTTTCAATGCATTTTATAGCAAAATCATTTTCAATGCATTTTATAGTAAAATCATTTTCAAGGCATTTTATAGCAAAATCATTTTTAATGCATTTTATAGCAAAATCATTTTCAATGCATTTTATAGCAAAATCATTTTCAATGCATTTTATAGCAAAATCATTTTCAATGCATTTTATAGTAAAAATCATTTTCAATGCATTTTATAGCAAAATCATTTTCAATGCATTTTATAGTAAAATAATTTATTGTGCATTTTTTTGACAAGTCATTTCCAATGAATTTTATAGTAAAATCATTACCAGTGCATATTATAAGAAAATCATATCCAGTGAATTTTATAGTAAAATCATTACCAATGCATTTTATAGTAAAATCATATCCAATGCATTTTATCATCATCATCATCATCATATCGCGCTGGTAGCACGGATATCCCTGACCCTCTCTCGTCACTCCTCCCTATCGTTCATCGCCCTAGGTAGGTCTTCAGGACAACATCCCGTATCCTCACATAGCTGCTGAATGTATGTTCGTGCTGGTCGTCCTGCTTTTGCACGGCCATGTGTGGGGGTCCATAAGAGTACATCTCTAATGAGTTCGTCCCTGTATTTCCAATGCATTTTATAGTCAAATCATTTCTACTGCATTTTTTAGTAAAATCATTATTAGTGCATTTTATTGCAAAATCATATTTAATACATTTAATAATAAAATCATATCCAATGCATTTTATAATAAAATCATATCCATTGCATTTTATAAAAAAATCATTATTAGTGCATTTTATTGCAAAATCATATTTAATACATTTAATAATAAAATCATATCCATTGCATTTTATAATAAAATCATTATTAGTGCATTTTAAAATAAAATCATTTCCAGTGCATTTTATAGTAAAATCATTTCTCATGCATTTTCCAATACATTTTAATATTATAATGATTTATAATGAAGCTTAATGATATTATAATTTCCTATGCATTTTCATAGAAAACTCCTTTCCAGTGCATTTTTGTTATAAGAAGAGATAAAAGAAAGAAAGAAAGAAAGAAAGAAAGAAAGAATTCAATAAGAACAAGAAAGGAAGTAATTAAACAAAAGAAAAAAGATGAAATAGGAATATGACCCCAAAAAAAATTGAATGATGACAAAAAAAATTCATTTTGGGTGAAAATACTTAGCCAGTACTGGAGGCCATTTGTAAAAATACTGTTATATTACTAAAAACGTAGCCTCACCAACATCCTCGTTGAGTCTTCGACATCAGTTGAAATTGATGGAGAACTAAATAAAAGTCTTTACTGTTGGAACGTACACTGTAGGTTGCTTTCAATCTCTCTCTTAGTCTCTCTCTCTCTCTGTCTCCCTCTCTTTCTCTTCTCCTCCCCCTTTTTCCCTTAAGCTTCTTTTTCTACCTCTTTCCAAAAAAGGACTTCCCACTTGGCATCAGCCTCCACATCGAATTTCCACGTCGTTGACTTCCTGACGAAAATCTGTTGAAAATTCTTTGGCTCTTTTCTTTCTTGAAATAATTTTCGTTGCCTTCCTCGAGGTATCCGTGTTTTCACGCATGCGCACCCCCTCCCTCTCTCTCTCTCTCTCTCTCTCTCTCTCTCTCTCTCTCAACTTACCAGCTCAAAACGTTCTCTGCAACTAACAGAATCTGTAGGTTTTTTTTTGACGAACAGTTTTTAGCTTAAAAAAAAACAAATAAAATCTACACCCCCCGCCAAATCCTACGTCCGATGAACAATGGCATTTACCGAGATTTTGAAGCGAAGCGATTGTTTACAATCTATTACTCGTGTTAAAACATTTAAGAAGGAGAAAGTCTTAGAACCTAAAAAAAGTCTTGGTTGGTTTGTTGGTTGGTTGGTTGGTTGGTTTTACGGCTTATCAACTTTTGTTGGATTACATTATGCCGAAGGCGCTCTTAATAGAACGGCTTACTTCGTACGAAATAAAATCGGCGACCGGAATTCAAATCATGTTCGAGATTGTTTGCGTTTTCCTTCCCGCAAATAAGAAACGCATGAGTTCCTTTATTCTCAACCCTAATGATATGTAGACAGTGGGATAGGTTGGGTTATTTAGCTTTGATTTGACGACCAATCTAGGAGAAATAAATACAAATGAATACAAACCGCAAAAAAATTGAACTTGTCACATCGTGGCAGAGAGATTATGAAAATGTATAGTTTATGCAGAAGTCAGTTTGAAAATTCTAGTTTTCTGTTATATTCAATAAAAAGAATGTAGCTCCAATCATTTTAAACCGGTAAACACTTCATACTTAGTTGCAATGTTTTAATACCAAACGTATTTATGAATTTCCCAATCATCTCATACTTATTTGTAATGTCAACGTCTTAATACCAAACCTATTGGTAAATTTTACTATCATTTTAAACATTTTAATTCTTATTTGAAATAGCAACTTTTTAATACCAACAAAATTATTCAAGTTTCCAATCATTTTTAAACAGGTAAACACTTCATACTTCATGCGGTACTCAGTGTTTCGCTTTGCGCTTATTTCCTTGGGAAAGGCATGAATCCGTCCCTTCTTTCCCCTGGCTATGAGTAAATAATTTTTTAGCAAAAGTTGGGGAACCTATATAAGATAAGGGGGGTGGGACTCTGAAATTAAAAACATAATAATTTCGCTTTAAAATCGGCCTTGTGTCACGTCCTGCCAGTGGCGGAGGGATTGTGTGAATACTGAACAATCATAGAAGTGTTTTTACTTCTTGTCACCGTGGAATCACAACTGCATTGCCATTACTCGCAGGTTCATACTAGAAAACGCTCAGGTCCCATATATAGGTCGCAAAGATTTAGTGAGATAATGTATAAAATGATTCTGATTTACATTTATGCACTGGTTTTTTAAATACTAATATAATATACCCATGATACGGATGTGTGAAATAGACATAAGGAATCTAAAAACACGAAACTTGACGAAATTGGTTCAGATACGAAACTTTTATTCACCTTTTTGAGTTTAAAGGTTTTTCGACATGAGGAGAGAGAGAAACAATATTTCTTTGCTGACTGCTTTCTTTGTAGTGCATAAAGTCGTCTGGCCTCGCCCAGGTCTGAATCTCAACTAACTCGTTCGGAGGCATGAACTCAACTAACTGCTTTTTCTCAAATCTCAGCCCACGCTTCCGGTGCATGACGTCATTCACATCCCCTGGTTGCAATTCCTATCTGGGATTTTTATTTTGACATCTCTGAATGACACATCCTCTCGGCGCGCGCGTGAACACCTGTGTTAATGTTGCACCTAACTAACCCATGCGCTAAGCGAAAGGTTCTTAGCCTAACTCAACCGAAATGCAAGATATATAAAACGAAATCCCTCGGCAAATATATTACACTAATACTTTGTGTTTTATTGCATGTCAACTATTTGTAGGTTATTTAATGCCTTATCCATTTTTTATACAAATAAACAGTTCTACTTCAACCAACTCAGTTTGGAATAAGTACACAGTTTTATTGTCAAAAACATTTCTATTTCAAACGACTCGGTTTAGTCAAACACTTCTAATTTAAATAAATCATTTTAGCATAAGTATAGATTTTGTTTACAAATAGTTAAATGTTAAAATAGTTCTATTTCAAACAATTCAGTTTAACATACAAAAACAATTCTATTTCAAACAATTCCGTTTAGCATAAGTACGCAGTTTAAATGCCAAAATTTGTTCCGTTTCAAGCTATTCAGTTTAGCATAAGTAGACAGTTTAGTTCTATTTGACCCATAGATAGAACCCTATTAGGTGATACCACTCCGGGCTTGAGTGGTCCAGAGAGCGAGAGCAATGAAGGGGTACACTGCATTCCCCAAAGATCCATATTACCGGAACCTCACCATCAGATTGTTTAGTGTCATACGCGGGACACTTGTTCGGGGTGGGGTCTTATCCCTTTGCAGAGATGCAGCCGGTATATTCTACATCCCCAGCCGACTGGGCAATACACAGAGTTAAATGTAAAACCAGTTTTATTTCAAATAATTCAGTCTAAAGTAAGTACTCAATTTAACTGTCGAAACAGTTCTATTTTAAAGTTTTCAGTTTAGCATAAATACGCAGTTTAAATCCAGAAATATTCCCTTCTAAACCAACACCGTTTAATTATATTTGACCTATTGATAGGATCCTATTCGGTGCTACCTCCCTGAGCAGTGTGGCCTTGGGATTGATGGTAATAAAGGGGTACTCCACATTCCCCAAAGCTCCAGCATTACTGGAATGTCAGCATCAGATTGTATTGTATTTGTCGTTGCCTCCCACCAGACAGGACTTGACACAAGGTCAAAAGCCCGAAGGCCGATAAAAGTGGGAATATAGGGGAGGGGAAGGTCGGGAACGAGCCGAGACTTGAACCCTGCTGGTCTGTGCTGCTCATCGACCCACTTAGTGCAATGTAGGTCTAGTGAGGCAAGCAGTATCACGAATCCAAATTAAGATCCGGGCACGTATGTCGGGTTATAGCTTAAAATAGACAGTAAACTAGTCTAGTGCCATACATAGGGGACAAAGGTTGCAGCTCGGCCACCCGAAGGTGGCCCAACCGAAGTTAGGGGTCTTTCGGCCTCGAATCTGCCTTTGATACCTCATCCGACACGAATGCCAGACGGCCCAGCCAAAAGGCCAGGGAAGAATGTCAGCATTAGATTGTATAGTGTCATATCAAGGACACTCGTTCGGGGCGGGGGCTTTCCTTTACTGAGATGCTGTCAGTGTACTCTAAAGCCCCAGACAACAGGGCAATTAACACAATGATGTTAAAAATAGTTATGAAATGTTTACTGGTTTAAAATAATTGTGAACTTTTAAAATTATGTTTGGTCTTTGTCTGTATTAACCCAATCCCTCCACCACTGGTAGGATGTGTCAAAAGGTCAGTTTTTAAAAGAAGTAAAATACTTTTTTATTTATTCAGGGTTTTATTTCTCTCATGCTGGTTGCCCAACCAATGCCTAAGAATCCAATTTTTACAGTGACACAGGCTTACATAGCAAGCAAAATGGTGATATGCACATACGAATCGGTAAATATCTGACAGGTAAACTTTTTCGAAGATTTCACCTCGGAAAAAAAATTGATCACAGGGGCTTAAATGCTATGTCTGGAGTTCTTTAGTTACGTCAAACAGATTCCATGTGTCCGAATACTTCCTAAACGCAACGATCACTTTCATATGACATACCCTCAAAAATAATATGATGCAACACAAAACAATGCTATTCAATGCGGATTAAGCATCTTTAAATCAAGAAAAAGGCTATTACACAATACACAACACAGCGGTACGACAGAACCTTACAAGTCACAGAAACAAGAAAATGTATTTAAGTGGGCAATAAACTGTATGTTATTTTCAGTATAACAGTGAAAATATAAGAGGTACTATTTACCAACCCCTCCGCTCGGGCAGGATATGACTCACGGTCAATTTTTAAGTGGAGTTTAACAGGTTTGAATTCAGAGTTTTCCTTCTCCTAGACTAGTTGCCTAACCAAGGCTGAAGAACCTAGTCTGTCCTACTATTTACCCATAGCTGGAAGGAGAATAATTGGATTCATACCTTTCCCAAGGGTATTAGTGCTATGTGAAATGCAATCAGTCTCGTCCAGGATTTGAACTCGTGTCGCCGTGTCCATTTCCTACGACGATAACGACTACACCATGGGCACCTCCAATGTAAATGTAAGAGACAATCAATAATATCGATATCAATGAAAATGTAAGAGGTAATCAATGATATCTATATATATATATATATATATATATATATATATATATATGTCTAAAAATTTCCCTTCCACAGCGTTGAACAATTCCTCTGGATGACAATATTTGCAGATTGTGTCTGGAAGAAAAATTATGCGACCAAGAATGTGATGGCCCAGTTGGCTGGGGCTGTAGAATGCACTGAATGCTTCTCTGCAGAGGGATGAGATTCACCAACGATCGTCCTGGATATAGCACTGAATAATCGGATGGTGAAGCTTATTGCCGGAGTTTTGGGGATTGCAGAGTACCCTTTCGTTGCCTACGCTCTCAGGCACACTCTGAACCGGAGTGGTAGCACCTAAAAGGGCCCTATCAATACGGCAAATAGAACTGTTTGTTTAAACTGTTTAGTTATGCTAAACTGAACTGTTTAAAAATGCAGTTGTTTGATCATTCAACTGTATGCAAAAAATGACTGATGTTTAATTGAATTGTTAGTGATGCATAGCAATCCTCGGAACCATTTAACTTTGTAGACTTATACTAAATTGAATTGTTTGAAATAGAACTGTTTGGTTATCTAATTGAGTGTAATTAATGACTGACATTTAATTGAATTGTTTGTTACACATTGCAGTACTTGAAAACATTAAACTGTGTGTAAACAAATGATAAATCGTAAATAGAATTATTCGTTTTAGCTTGAAATAAGTGAAACCAGAAAATGGTGTATGTTGTCGCCTTGCTTAACACTCAGCATAAGGTACAGATCGAGGGTAAATTGGAGTAATCAAGGGAAAGGAGTAGCACCCTCCCTTACACCTCGGTGTAGTAGCTATTGAAAAGGGAGCCTTCGAATTGCCCTCGACTACGGTCAGCAACTTTAATTTTACTTGTTCTTTTTAATAGGATTCTAACTTCGAATTCCAATGGTTCTATATTCATTTAATTATCTCTTTATCTATTGTTGTCGTGCAAGGAAGCAAGTATCGCGTTGTAAATAAAGATAATCTATAAAACGTAATACATGCAAAAATGAATTACAAATGTATTTAATTTAAAGTGTGCATTTTTTATTTTATAGTTTCCATCGTAAATAAATAGTGTTTAATAATTGTTGAAGCAAAACCACGGACTCTCAGTTCTTTTCTATTAACAATATTATCTTTGTTTTTTTTTTCTGATTATTGCTTAGAAATAATGAATATTTTGATAGATTTAACCGAATATAGCAAAAACTTGCTTTGGACAATAAAGCAGATCTTTTGTGTGATGACATGTCTCGAAACTAAGTTTTTCAAGATTGTTTAACCAAGATACAGAAGGAAGTTAAATTTAATCATATTTCCAAATGCCCAGTAGGCTGGGTCTGTAGAATACACCGACTGCGCCTCTACAGAGGGTTAAAAGCCCCCCCCACTAAGTGTTCTGGATATGACACTAAATAACCTGATGGTGAGGTTCCAGTTATGCTGAAGCGTTGGGGAATGCGGAGTACCCCTTCATTGCCATTGCTCCCAGGTCCACTCTGTCCCGGAATGGTAGCACCTGATACGACCCTATCTAAGGGTTAGATATAACTAACTACATACTCATGCTAAACTAAATTATTCGAATTAGAACTGTTTGAGTAAAGTGAATAGCTCGAAATAGAAATGTTTTTAACAATTAAACCGTACTTACATTTAAACTGTGTGCATACTCTAAACTGAATTGTTTGAAATGGAACTGTTTTTGACATTGAAGTTCTACTTACACTAAAATGAATTGTTTGAAATAGAACTGTTTTGATTTTTAACTGTGTAAACAATATCTGTGCTTATGCTTAACTGAATTAGCTGAATTAGAACTGTTTGACTAAACTCAATAGCTTGAAATAAATACATTTTTGACAATTAAAACTGTGTACTCATGCTAAACTGAATTGTTTGAAATAGAACTGATTATTTGTATAAAAATGGATTTGGCGATATAGAACCTACAAAGGTTGATATTCCATAAAACCCAACCAATCAACCAGCCAACATATTTCCAAACGGGTTTCAGATTTTCAAATTTTTCAAGAACCTTAAAACTCATGGCGCCTGTGGTAATTGTAGGACAACGATTGCCTCACCAGCCATCAGTGAGAAGATTAAAGCAAATACCCAGGAGGAAAGTAGATGCGTTCTTAACAGCTTTTCACGTCGTACTTAACAGTGCCATCAACTAAACGGTGGACATCTGAAGCATGTACTCACGGGCTCTGGTGTAATGGTTTGCAAGCTAGACTAGCAAACCTTCATGAGTGAGTTCAATTCTCATTGGGTGCCTCATTCATATGGCCTTGTGTCACATCTAAGGAAAAAGCTATGTAGATTACTACTCACGGGCTCCTCTAGACATCATGGTTGAAACAAAATCCCAAAATGCTTTTCTATTATCTTTTAATGAATGTAAAAACAGTTCCATTTCAGACAATTTATATTTACCCAACCCCTCCGCTCTGGCAGGATAAGACACAATGTCAATTTTTAAGCGGAGTTTAACAGGTTTGAATTCAGAGTTTTCCTTCTCCTAGACTAATTGCCTCACCAAGGCAGAAGAACCTAGTCTGCCCTACTATTTACCCATAGCTTGAGGGAGAATAATTGGATTCATACCTTACCCAAGGGTATTAGTGCTATGTGAAATACAATCAGTCTCGTCCAGGATTTGAACTCGTGTCGTCGTGTCCACTTCCTACGACGATAACCATTACACCACAGGCACCTCTATTGTTCCATTTCAAACAATTCAGTTTATCATAAGCACGCAGTTTAAATGTAAGTACTGTTTAATTGTCAAAAGCATTTCTATTTCAAGCTATTCATTTTACTCAAACAGTTCTAATTAAAATAATTTAGTTTAGCATAAGTATGTGGTTAGTTATATTTAACCCTTAGATAGGGTCGTGTCAGGTGCTACCATTCCGGGCCAGAGTGTACCTGGGAGCAATGGCATTGAAGGGGTACTCCGCATTCCCCGAAGCTCCAGCATAACTGGCACCTCACCATCAGGTTGTTTTGTGTCATATCCAGGACACTCATTTGAGGGCCTTGATTAGTGGCCAATCGCTTTGTTCCAAATATTATGAAACTCCTAGTATGTTCCAAATAAGAAAAACACGCTCCCAAATATCTGATACAGTTCCTTTGTAAATAAACAGAGTCTTCCATAATTGCTGAAGCAAAGTAACTGACTCTCAAATCTTTCCTTTTGACAATATTATCTTTCTTCTTTTCTTATTATTGCTGAGAAATAATTAACATTTCTATAGATTCGATCATATGGAAATCAGACCTAATCGATAAAATGAAACGCAGTGTCTTCCAGGCAGCTGTCGTATCGATACTGCTGTATGGATGCACTACTTGGACGCTAACAAAACGGCTGGAGAAGAAGCTAGACGGCAATTACACAAGAATGCTGCGAGCAATATTGAACAAGTCCTGACGGCAACACCCCGCAAGACACCAACTATACGGCCACCTGCTTCCCATCACGAAAACTATCCAAGTTAGACGAACCAGACATGCAGGACACTGCTGGAGAAGCAGGGACAAGCTCATAAGTGATGTACTCCTATGGACCCCCACATATCGCCGGGAAAAAGCTCGACGACCAGCACGAACATACATTCAGCAGCTATGTGAAGTTACGGGATGTTGTCCAGAAGACCTGCAAGAGGCGATGAACGACAGGGAGAAGTGGCGAGAGAGGGTCAGGGATATCCGTGCTAGCGGCTCGACATGATGATAATGATGATGATAGATTTAACCAAATATGGCTAAATTTTGCTTTGGAAAATGGAACGAAAAATCTTTTGTATGAAGATATATTACGAAACTAAGTCCTTGAAGATTGTTCAAGCAAGATACAGAAGGAAGTTCAATTCCTACACATTCCCAAACAGGAAACAAATATTTACTGCTTTCAAATTTTACCACTTGTCCTAGCTACTAGTCTTTTCTGGAATCCGATCGTCAGTATAGTTGCACACAGGTCTCGTGAGAAAATGAAGATAACACTTCACATTAAAACTTATATATATTTTATTTAATTTACTTAACACCGTGAGAAATGTATGCTTTTTCGCTTTTAGTAGACCAACAAGAGCAAGGAGCGAACGTTCTCAAATAAAATCTTATTCCTGACTGGCCTAGCTGGATGGGTTCGCTATTCCTGTTATTGCGTTAGTATAGCATTTATTCAAAGGCAAACAGCAACAAATATATGAATTAATACTGTACTGAATTAGCTGAATTAGTTTAATTCTAAAATTTTTTTATTCTGCACTTGAAACAATGAATAACAAAATACAGTCCTCCCTGTGTATAAAGTTGAGTTTAAGGTATTAACCGGCGCGCTGAAGAAGATATCTGGTATCTTAGGGCTGTCTTTCAAAGAGCTTTTAAGGTCCCTGCCACACGGAATGTCTGGTAGAATCTGTCTGACAGGATTTTGTATTTTTGCGCCAAGACCTCTGTTTATTTGTCGCTGCCTCCCACCAGACACGACTTGACACATGGTCAGAAGCTCGAAGGCGGATTAAAGTGGGGATAAAGGGGAGGGTCGGGTCGGGAACGAGCCGAGACTCGAACCCTGCTGGTCTATGCTGCTCATCGGCCCGCTTGGTGCAATGTGAGCCCGATGAGACAAGCAGTTTCACGAACCCAAATGTGGGTCCGGGCACCTATGCCGGGTTATGGCCCGAACTATACAGCAAGGTCCAGTGCCATACATAGATTTCGAGAAAGTCCGCGCGGACCTCTGGCGTGATTAGTTTATCCAATCACAGAGAGTCTCTCCCTCACTCGCTCCATACACAGGAATTACCATTTTACTAACCCAACACTGTATTTACTGTGTTTTTTCTGTGACATTTTCCTTATCACTTGTTGCTGATACTCCTTTTCTCTGTTCTCTTAGTTC
The DNA here is from genome assembly GCA_963585895.1 of Sepioteuthis lessoniana. NCBI lineage: Eukaryota > Metazoa > Mollusca > Cephalopoda > Myopsida > Loliginidae > Sepioteuthis > Sepioteuthis lessoniana. Next base: position 31,308,751 of record OY757942.1, read on the forward strand.
CGAATCGACCAAAAAAATGGCCAAGAACATCTCTCCACGTTAACAGATGTTCTCAGCTTTTAAATGAAAAGCCTTCCTCTTTTAGCTTACTTCATAGACGCAAGGATTTCTTGTTCTAACGAATACGCCACACTGCCCACTAGAAATGGCCGGGGACATATCTCCTCGTTAACTGTTGTTCTCAGCTTTTTAAATGAAAAGTCTTCCTCTTCATTGACGCAAGAAATTCTCGTATCGCGAAAGGCCATCAGCGACAGCAAAGAGTAAAATGTTTTAATAATTTTTACACAATCATTTGGTTTCAAGTGTCCCAATCTCATTCAAATAATTTCTTCACTATTATACGCTTTCAAATATTATATAATACAAATAATTTTCCAGGGATTACACAGTATCAAAAATGAAATTCTATCTGATGATGATAATCATTTGTTCGCACATATTCATATATTTTCAAGTACAAGAACCACAATATTTTTAGACGTACACATTTATAGTTGGTTTGGTTTGGTTTATGGCAAATCAACTACTGTAGGTTTATTTAATGCCAAATCCTCTTTATACATATATATTAAATGTATATGATTTAATTTGGTTGGGTTTTATGGCATATCAACTATTGTAGGTTATCTAATGCCAAATCTATTTTTATACATATCAAAAAGTTCTATTTTAAACAATTCAATTTAGCATAAGTATACATTTTTGTTTACACATAGTTAAAGTGTTTTTTTTTTTTGGGGGGGGTATGGCATTTGAACTTTTGTTGGTTGTTTAATGCGAAATCAGTTTTCATACAAATAAACAGTTCTATTTCAAACAATTCAGTTTGGCTTAAGTACATATTTTAATTGTCAAAAACATCTATATTTCAAGCTATTAAGTTTAGTCAAATATATCTAATTTAAACTATTCAGTTTAGCATAAGTACACAGTTTAAATGTCAAAAACTTCTATTTCAAACGATTCTGTTTAGCATAATTACAGTTTTTGGGGTTACACATAGTTACATGTAAAAACAGTTTTATTTCAAATAATTCAGTTTAGCATATAATCGAGTTTAAATGTCAAAAACAGTTCTATTTCAAACGATTCAGTTTAATATAAGTACGCAATTTAGTTCTGTTCGACCCATAGATAGGACTCTATCAGGTGCTACCATTCCGGGTCTGAGTGGACTTGGGAGTGATGGCGATAAAGAGATACTGCGCATTCCCCAAAACCCCAGCATTACTATAGCCGCACCATCAAATCGTTCAGTATCATATCCTAGACACTCGTTGAGGCAGTCTTATCCCTCTGCAGAGATGCAGTTGGTGTATTCTACGGCCCCAGCCGACTAGGACAGAACATTGGTAGACGGTGTCGTTGTTTACCTACGTGACTTGTAAAAGTATACAAGAGGATTGCAGCAGTTCTTCCTCATTGTTTTGTTTTTGTTTTTGTTGTGCTTTTTTTTTTCTTGTTAATTAAGAAGATTTGCCGTCTGTTTGGATATATACAAGATAGATAGATAGATAGATAGATAGATAACAGTTAATACCCTAATGTTCAGAGTAGATCTGATGGTATATCTAACAAAGACTTGACACCATACTGCACATATCTCTAGAACTGTAGCCTCACCACCGGATGCAGTTTAGTGCCATACCCAGGACAATGAGAGTTGAAGTGTTTTGAACATTTTATAGACCATTCCTGTAGAGAGACAGCGTCATTAATTAGTTAAAAAGAAAATGTAGAAAATATAAAAACGTTTGGAATCAGTTTAAAGAAGATTTTTTTTTCTTTATCAAGACAAAGTGAGAAATCTGAATAGAGGCGAACAGTTCTTGTCAATCGAGGAGGAAAACAGATGCGATTAGAGAGATGCAAGCAAAAAAGGTGCGCTTGATTCTCAATTGGTTTGCATTTAGGGGAAAGCCAGTTTATTATGTTCGAATTTATATATATATATATATATATATATATATATATATATATATATATATATATATATATATATATATATATATGAGCAGTGTAAAATGGATAGATTGATAGATAGATATAAATAAAAGAGAAACAGATGTATGAAGAAAGATAATAAAGAAGTAGACAAACATAAGGAGATCGATAGATCGATCGATATATAAATAGATAGACAGCTTTATATCTGTTTATCTATCTATTTCAATACATATTTTTCAGAGTAGGATATATATATATATATATATATATATATATATATATATATATATATATATATATATATATATATATATATATATATATATATATATATATATATATATATATATATATATATATATATATATATATATATATATATATATATATATATATATATATATATATTAACCATATATATATATATATATATATAGGTTGATAGATATGAGCAGTGTAAAATATATATATATATATATAGTTTATGTGTTCACCAATGGTCCGTGAGACTGGGGTTCAATCCTTGGTTGATTCATGCCAAAAACTCAAAAAATAGTACTTGATGTCTCCTTGCTTAACACTCGGTATTATAAGTTACAGATCAAGAGTAAGTGAAGCAGTGCAGGGAAAGCGGTGGGGCCCTCCCCTACTCTTTGGTGTTGTAATTTTTGAAAAGGGAAGATAAAAGGGAAGAGCATCGTGATCAAAAGGGGGAAAACCAGTCCAATGATTTCTATGCTGAAGTAATGCAAAATCTTTTTTTTTTCGATGCTTAAAATGTGTTTTAAATAATAGAGATTATATTGAAAGATAAGACATTTTTTCCTGGATGAGATGTACTACCATAACATTCACCTTACTTATTTAATGACCCACATTGATAGATAAGGTAGTAAAGCTAACAGAGTCAGACCAATCTACCAAGATTTCACCTTCAAATTCTTCCTGACGATCCAGTTGGTGAAACCGAAGTATATTACTCTGACTCTTTAGGCTTTTCTATCTTGAATTCGCTCAACTTAGTGTATCGAACACTTTTTTTTACGTTTAGCTTATTTGATTCGGTCGGTGTTTTTTCTTTTGGCTTGGCATCACAGCATTATTTGATTATTTTCTAATAGTACTGCTGCTCTTTGTCTTTCCTTTTTTTCCCCACATATCAGTTTGTATAAACTTTATTTGAAAATTGTATCATCTGGGTTTTTCACTCTATCAGAATCTGATAGATAGATACATAGATAGATAGAAGTCTCTGACAGATATATATATATATATATATATATATCATCATGTCGTGCCACTAGCAAGGATGTCTCTGACCCTCTCTCGCCACTTCTCCCTATCATTCATCGCTTTTGGCAGGTCTTCAAGGGTACATCCCGTATACTCACATAGCTGCTGTATGTATGTTCGAGCTGGTCGTCCTGCTTTTGCTTGGCCATATGTGGGGGTCCATAGGAGTACATCACTGATGAGTTCGTCCTTGCTTCTCCAGCAGTGTCCTGCGTGTCTGGCTCGTCTAACTTGCATACCTTTCGTGATGGGAGCCAAGTGGCCGTATAGGTGGTGTCTTGTGGGGTGTTGCCGCCAGGACTTGTTCAATATTGCTCTCAACATTCTTGTGTAATTGTCGTCTAGCTTCTTCTTCAGCCGTTTAGTTAGCGTCCAAGTAGTGCATCCAGATAGCAGTATCGATGCGACCGCTGCCTGGAAGAAACTGCGTTTCATTTTATCGGTCAGGTATGATTTCCATATGATCGAGAGCTTATCGATTGCTGTCCATGCTTTCGTTAGTTGCATGTCGATGTCCTTTTCGGTTGATGAGACGCTGCTTCCTAGGTAGGTGAATTTGTCCTACTAGTTTCAGAGAGGTTCCGTCTAGTGTATAAATGTCACCTGTTTGGTTGTAGCACATATATTCAGTTTTGAGTGCATTAACATGGAGGCCAATGTCTGCGGCGGCTCGTTTCAAACTATTCAGTTGTGTTTCGGCTTGGTTAGGTGTATTCGCCAGTAACACTATGTCATCGGCCTATATATATATATATATATAGTGTCATCCACAGACAGACTGTTTCGTTCTATCAGAACTCTTCGGTGTGGCTAGACACGTAGGACGTTCGAAGACGGGATCGAAACCCATCCAACTTTACGTTAGACTAAGTCTCAGACCTCTCGGCCAACAAGCGTACCACGTTTGGCTAAGGGAATTGTTAAGGTATTTATGTAGCAACAGCAGCAGCCGTTTGTTTACATTTTTATACCCTATCGGCTACCATAGTGCTCAATTGTTTCAAAGAGCTTTGCATTATGCGAGCAGCGGCCGAAAATTCCTACACCAGAGTGCTCAACCCCCATGGGGGAGCGTATATACTATCATCCACGGACAGACTGTTTCGTTCTATCAGAACTCTTCAGTGTAGCTAGACACGTATATATATATGTATATATATATATAGATAGATAGATAAGCAAGACAAACTGGGAAGACCCTGTGGCAGAGTAGTTAATGTACTGGACTGCGACATCGTAGTAAGCGAGTTCGAACTCCAGTTGTACAATAATCTAAATTCCTGATTAATACTTTTGGTATTAGTATGGTTTAGTAGTAGCAAAACAGTTCTTCTGTAAATATGTATTTGGCATTAATCATATATGAACGTTGATATGCTACTTAAAGAACAAGATATACAGATAGGAAGACCAATAGTTAAATATAAACAGCTTGATATATATATATATATATATATTGAAACAGTGTTGGTTGTCACTAATTCACATGGTGAGTTTGTGGCAAAACAAGTGTGATGTAATTTAGAAACCTTAATTCGCAAACTTCCATGGCATTAAATATATAAAATCTAATATATATTTATTTATTATATATATCAGTAATATCCAGTCAGCCACCGAAATAGATTTCTAAGGTCAATTTAACAAGGTTTGAGTTTACTTCTAATTCCACTACACACACACATATATATATATATATATATATAGTACAAGTTTCCTTGAAATGAATAGATCCATTTGGCCTCGTATAGGCTTTTTTGAAAATTTCTCGTATGTTGGAATATAGTAGTAATTTACAAAGCTTTTTGTCTAGATGTGGCACAAGGTCATATATGAATAGAGTATCCAATAAGAGTCAAACTCACTCGTGTAGGTTTGCTTGTCTAGCTTGCAAACCATTACACCCCCAGAGGCGCCTTAATTCATTTGGGAGTGGTAGTAATTTACGAATCTTTTTGCTTAGATGTAGCACAAGGCCATATGAATGGGGCACCCAATGAGACTCGAACTCACTCGTGTAGATTAGCTAATCTAGCTTCACACTACCATCACACTACCGAAGACGCCCATGTTGGAACATAGCATATGGGCAAACTAATCTAAAATTACGAAATAACTTACCAAAATGTTAGAATTAAAAAAGTATCGATATGATAATTAAGATATTTCAAATGAGATCCTTAACGTGCATATTTTTTTAGATTTGACTTCCAATTGAGTCTATAACACAGTTTGATCCCACAACAACAATCACTGCAGTCCATAAGAAGAGGGATGGCCTACTAGCTACATGTTAATTTGTTTGTTTGCTTGGGTTTTATGGCATATGAAACTTTAATGGTTATTTAATGTCAAACCCATTTTTATACAAATGAACAATTCTATTTTAAACAATCCAGTTTAGCATAAGTACAGAGTTTAATTGTCAAAAACATTTTTTAAAGCTATTTATTTTAGTCAAGCAGTTCTAATTAAAACAACTTAGTTTCGTATAAGTATAGTTTTTGTTTACACTATCAAATGTAAGAACACTTCTATTTCGAACAATTCAGTTTAGAGTATATACAGTTTCAATGTAAAAAAACAATTCAATTTTAAACAATTCAGTTTAGTGTAAGTACACAGTTTAAATGTCAAAAGAGTTGTCTTTCAAGTAATTCAGTTTAGTATAAGTACGGAGTTTAGTTTTATTTGACCCATAAATAGGACCCTCTAAGGTGCGACCACTTCGGGCCAAATTGGACCAGAGAGCGATGGAAATGAAAGGGTACTCCACATTCCCCAAAGCTCCTGCATTACTGGAACCTTAACATCAGATTGTCTAGTGTCATATCCAAGACACTCGTTGGGATGGGGTTTCTTACCCCTCTACAGAAGTGCAGTCCGTGTATTCAATTATCCAAGCCGATTGGGCAACTTCATGTTAAGCTTTTCTATTTTCATCATGTAAATTTTGATAATAGAAAAAAACTGTCCCCAATATTCTAAGTAAAGGAAAAAATTAGAACAATTTCCAGATGATTTTTGAAAAGCCCAAATGAGGCTCTGTCTTCGCTAATTGAAACCTTTCCGTTGATATGCCATGTTTAGAGGTGAAAATTTACTTAAAATCGCATATGCATTTTCCATTGCTGGTGACGTTAGGATAAAATAATTACCAGACCGAAATATTTTTCTCACAGCTTCAATTTAATCGACCGTTATCAGAGGTCTTTTAGATTCTTGAGGACCTGAGATCCCAAAAGGCTGCATCTTTTTTAAAACACGTTTCCCAAATTAAGTAAAAAATGTCGGGTTGAAAACAATAAGTCACTCTATACTTCCAACTTTATATATACGTCAAGCCCTGGCCGTATATTTAGAATGAATTCAAATCTGATGGTTAGGTTCCATGTAATGCTGGAACTTTGAGGAACGCGTACTCCTTCATTGCCATCGCTCCCAGGTCCACTCTGGGCTGGAGTGGTAGCATGATAACGTCTTATCTATTGGCCAAATAGAACTAAATTGTGTATTTATATTAAACTGAATTGCTTGAAGTAAAACTGTTTATACATACATATATATATATATATATATATATATATATATATATATATATATATATATATATATAAATGGATTAAGCATTAAATAACCTACAATGGTTGATATTCCATAAAACCCAACCAACTAACCAAAAATAATTTTCTGCAGAAAGGTTTCCTCTCCAGGTAATGATCTATGGTAAACATAAGTGCTGAATAATGAAAATTATAAAGAGAATATTTACATCTATCTTAAAACTTTCTTCATCTTTATATATATATATATATATATATATATGTTAGGGTTTTGAAATATTTTGGTGCGTACAAGTTTATGGTCCAAATATGACGTGACTGAAGTAGTTCCACACGTGCTCTTTGGCCGCTGTAGTTGGTAGTCTCATGATAGGTGGTGCGCTCACACGAAGTGCATTGTTTCACTCCCTGTGTGATTTGACGACGGCAGAGAACTAGCCGTGTATTCTCATTTGAGAACTTATACTTTACAAGTTCCTATTGGGGCATATTTCTTTTGCGAAAGGTGAAAGCGCAGTTAATCCCAGTACAGAAAAAATAATTTGCTTGTGTTGCAAGAACCTCCACGATCAGTAAGTATTATGTAGGTAAAAAAAAAAACGGAGATTCCTAAGCTGTGCTCCATAGAAGGGAATCTGGTGAGTAACACTCGGAGAGTATAAGATTAGCTTGCAATCTCACCTTCAGGACCTCGACAAATGCCTTCGTAACCGGCAAATTGTTCTTCAAGTTACCAAAAGAGTACAAAACTTTTTACTCACACAAGTATATACAGGGGTTGGACAAAATAATGGAAACCTCTGCAAATTTCAAACAAATTTAATATGGTTTTCTGATTACAGCCCTCCCGTGAAATCCGGCTCTGTACCGCTCCTTTCTTACAGGTTTTAAAGAAATTGGGCTGGCAAGATGGCCATTAAGCTCTGCTGTAATTTTTGGATCTTTCCTAACAATCCGCGTAAGAGTTCGACGGTCCCTATCAGACAACTTTCGCTTTCTTCCAAAGATTTGCTTCTATGGGGAAGTTTTTTCTTCTTTCTCAAATGCTGTCATTACTTTCTAGACAGTATTTCTTGCTACATCAAATAATTCAAAAGTTTTTATTTCACTTGTGCCTGCCATACGAGTACCAACAATTTGACCTCTTTTACAATCTGATAGATCTGCCATTTTAATGAATTTTGATTAATTTCTTCTCATGATATCAGTAAAAAGAATAACATTTTTTTGTAAAATAAGACGAAAAAAATTAATAATAAATCTAATAAACAAAAATAAGAAACAGTTGATGGTTTTATAGGAGTTTCAAAATTATTATACAAATATTCTTGGTGTTTTAATTATTTTGGCCATCCCGTGTATATGTGCGTGTGTGTGTGTAGAGATAGAGAGAGAGAGGTGTTGGATGTCATATAGCCATAATGATATCAATAACAACAATAATCATACAATACAGGCGGTACAAACGAGTTTATTTCTTTCTACCATCAGTCCTTGACGATACGAGGAGAATGACACAAATCATGAAAGCCTCTACTAATCATACTATGCTGACCCCAACCACAAACGGCTCATATGTGGTGTCTAAGATCTCAACTCATCTCTGCTGGTCGAGACCCAAATTGATCTTCTTTGATCAGATCCGAATAAACCAACCGCGCGCTTCAACGGTCGAACGTCAACAAAGTGTCTTTTCAAAATCCTCAAATTCTCAGGACCATCTATTCCGGATAGAAGGTCATCCACCCACTTGATTCACTTCAGCTCTATTTCCTATCTGGGAGTTTATTATGATCTTCATATCCAGACTGCAGCATCTGACTATGGCACCTGAACTAAGGTACACCGAGTAGTTCAAAGGCTTACCAAACTAAATAATAAAATATAATTAACGAAAAATGAATAATATGGAAAAATCATCACCTTAATTATATAACACGTTTTTTCTCCCCACAAAATAAAATTATATTGTCCATCTGCTATATATATATATATATAAGAGGGAGAGAGAGAGAGAGTGGGGGTGGTGCTCGTAGAGTAACGGTTAACGTTCTAAGGAAAGCACAGGGTGACCCAAGTTCAAATTGTGAACGAGATTTTTGCCCATTACGCAGATATCTTTCGGGAAGGCCTAAATCGAACTATTCTCCCTCTAGCAATTGGTAAATAGTCGGAGAGACTGGGCGTTTTAACCTTTGTATCGTAACCGGTCTAGTTTTAAGAAAACTCTAAATTCAAACCTGTTAAACTTCGCTTAAAAATTGACCTTGTATCACATCCTGATCGTCCGGAGGGATTGTACATGTACACACACACACACACACACACATACACACACACACACACACACACACATATATATATATATATATATGACAAGAATAAGATAGATAAAAAGAATGGCGTATCCAAGAAGTATAAAAGAATACTGATTTACTAAACAAGTATATTGCTTATAAAACGACAATTAGATTATTCAGCATGAATGTATCTAAAGAAATAATTCATTTTCTTTGTGAAAGTTAAGAAGGTAAATATTTCTTGCTATCAGGAAAAAAATGTCAACAGTTTTGTTTTTTGTTGTTTTTTATTCTGTAAAATCCGAAAATTATAAAGTGTCTTTAAAGAAGAAATTGAGTTTTAAAAAAGAATGTTAAGTACGACTAAATACCATCTGTTTATGACAGCACCTTGAGAGAAAAATACCTTTCTGCATTTAGTTTGAATCAGGAAAAACATGTCCGAATCTCAGGGTAGTTTTACAAATTGCTTTAGATTTGGTGATTGACCAGACCAAAGGAGAAAGTAAAAATTGAAAAAAGAAAAAGGATGCTGGGTGTGTTTAATTACTGATATAGAAATTATTTCTTTTTTTGATTTTTGAAAAGTTCTTTTCTTTTTTATTAAGGAATTTTTTAGGCATTTTATTTATTTATTTATTCATTCATTTATTTATTTTTGCGCAGCTTTTTATGAAGACGGGTGGATCTCCATGCAACTTGTTTAAAAACAACTAAAGAAAAAACTGAAAGAAACTGGGTGGTGCTTATTCACTTTCCCGCGTCTTTTATTGCGCATGCGTGATTGTTATCTCGGGCCTGAAAGCTTTTGAACGTGAAAATTATGAAAAGAATCTCTTTATCCATGCACATGCGTGCGCGTCCTCCACACCTGCGCAGAATCAGAAATAAATGGTTGCCCACAAGCATTCATCATCTTAAATGGGACCGGATGTAGAAAGAAAAAAAAAATAATGCTGTTAAAATAAGCGTATATATTTTTTTCTTATCAAGTGCGAATTATTTCGTTAGGAATAAAAGATAAAAAAAAAAAATAAAAAAAAAACAACGTGTGTATACTTTAATTTACTTCAGGATCTTTCGAAGATAAGATTCATTTATTAAGTTGTCGTTTATTAAGCTGAGCAAAGTCTGGCACAAAGCTAAGTATAGAACACCAGGTGAGAATCGAAATCTCTAATAATAGGCAGGCCGTTTTTTAGTTTTAGGGGATATCAAATATAGATGACTTTTCCAGGTTCAGAGACGCAGTTCCTATGGCCCCATCTATAAATAGTGAAAGTTTCTTTTTCATGTCCACATCTTTTTCAGCTCTCTGGCAAGATCCTCGTATTTGTGCTGCTTTTCACTTTCCTTCACTCTGTGGTTTGCTGGCACGGCAGAGTCCGTAGGACAAACATATCCTTTTCTTTTGGCTTTGATTGGTTGATCCGTCTGAGAATTTTAGGGCTTTCATCTTATGGAATAGATTCTAGTTCTTGAATATACCATTTATCTGTATCATAAAATTTTACTTTCTGAAACGATATTAGGTTGTTTTGAAAATAATGGCAAATTCTTTTTGAATTTAAATGTAAAAATGCATCATTTTTCCAAACTAAAGATATAGAGCAACTGGTATGCCAGGAATGGTCTGTTGGTTAGTTGATTTGGTGGCATGTGTAACCTTGATGGTTTATGTATTGTCGAATTCTGACTTTATATTTTCAAGCGGTCATATGATTTCAAGTGAATCGTTGTAATAATTAACAATGATAATTTCAAGGTTTGGTTTGGTTTCTTTGTTTAATGGCATATCAAACTTTTTAGGTTATTTAATGCCAAATCAATTCACCTAGAAGAACAGTAGTGGTACTATTTAACCCATAGCTGGGAGGATAAGGGGGTTCATACCTTTCCCGAGGGTATTTGTCAGAAAGTAAACGTAATAGCGCGACTGGAGTACGAACTCGCGTACTACGATTCCGCAGTCCATCGCTTTAACCATTACACCACGAGGAAACCACCCCCGATAATTTCAAGTAACTATTCTTAGTACAAATCATTTACAAATATTTACATATAATAATTTGATTAAATGGTATAGATATTTTGGTCCAAATATTTTTGAGTTTATCCTTTCAATTTGCTGCATTGATGTCTTGATATCCGGCAGGAATCAGTTAATAAATTATTTCTTCCTCTGGATTGGAGTTTTGCAAAAAACAAACGTTATATGTCAATTTAAATGTCCTTTGGGAGATAGTATCTCAGAAAACAATATATACGTTGGTTTACCCTATCGAGACGACTCACAATGAATCTCTCTGATTACAGTTCAATAGCCCAACATCTAAAAAACATTCCTGCCCTATAACTGAATTTCGAAAAATTCTTACCGGAAACACAATATCAGAACAACAAAACAACAAGAAAAAATTACAGGTTCTCGAGGCGCTCTATATCTGAAATAAACATTTTAAACTTAATAGAATTAATTTTGAATCCGACGCAAATGTTCTTAAGGTTTTGCAATGTACACATCCCCTGATCATGGCCTAAGATCGGACAGAAAGGACTAGGGAACCAATTAATCATGGAAGGTTTATAAAGAAATTCCCGCCAGATATCATGAAATCAATACGGCAACTTGAAAGGATAGATTCAAAAATATGTAAACAAAAATTTCTATATTGTGTAATCAAATACGTATTAACGAAGAAATCGTTCCCAAATACACATGTAATAATCTATGCACAATTATATAGAAGAAGTGTAATGGCCACTTCCCACTACGAGGGACTCTAATGTGCAGCTTTGTATCTGAGAACAAAAGCCAATCACAAAATAACTTTCGTTGTATTTACAATGGACAGTCAAACACGAGACTTGGGCATTTTTGGAAAGTGGTAGACTGTGACTGGGAGAGCAACGAGTAACGACCTAAATTTTGAGACTAAGCAAAACTGCTCCAACCCATTGAGATTAGAGTACAGTTTGTGAAAGAATGGATTCTCTCTAATTATAATTTGTACATTTCTACAGTTTAAAGTATAATATTTCAAGCAATTTTGTAGTTTCAAGGAACTAATAATAATCTTTTGTAAAAATTATAGGTTCAAGTAACTTTTCTTAAAAGTCCCTAGTTCTCCAGCAGTGTCAGGCATGTCTGGTTTGTCTAATTTTGATAGTTTTCATGATAGGGGATAGGTGGCCTTACAGCTGCTGCTTTGTGGTTGCTGACTCCAAGACTTGTTCAATATTGCTCGCAGAATTCTTGTGTAGTTGCCGTCAAGCTTACACACACACACACACACACACACACACACACACACACATATATATATATATATATATATATATATATATATATATATATATATATATATTTTGATCTAAATATATATTGGGTTCTCAATTATTATACTGACTTTGGTTAAAAATGACCCCAGGCGAACTACCTTATGGTAAAACAAACGAATCAACGAACAAACCAACAAACTGATTCAAAAGTGAAGTTTTTATGGTTGCTTGGTTGGTTTGTTGGTTAGATAGTTGGGTTTTATGGCATATCGACCATTGTGGGTTATTTAATACCAAATCATCTTTATATATATATATATATATATATATATATATATATATATATATATATAACTTGTTGTGGTTGGCATACCAAGCATTATAGGTTATTTAGTACCAAATCTTCTTTATATATATATATATATATATATATATATATATATTAAGTACATATGGTTTGGTTTGGCTGGGTTTTATGGTATACCAATCATTGTAGTTTATTTAATACCAAATCCTCTTTATACACATGCATTAAATGCATATAAATTGTTTTCTTTAGGTTTTATGGCATCTCAACCATTGCCGGTCATTTAGTGCCAAATCCTCTATATGCATATATGTCAAATTTATATAATTTGGTGTGGTTGGGTCTTAAGGCATATCAACAATTCTTGGTTATTTAATGCCAAATCCTCTTTATACATATATAATAAGTATATATGATTTGGTTTGGTTGGGTTTAATGGCTTATCAACCTTTGTTTTTTTTTTCATACCAAATACTCATTATAAATATTTCATATGATCCGTAGACACTTGGTTTGTTGGTAAGGTTTTTAATCTAGCCAGAGCACATTCGTTCGTATACAGTTAAATGATTTGTCAGTTAGTAATCTTATTTTCAAATGAGTCAGAGCTAATCTATTTGTACACAGGTATTTCTATTGTTTGTACAAAGTTAAATGGTTCCAAATATTCTAACAGGAATAGTTCTTTATGAACTCTTTTCGATGGTTTTAAATATTACTATTTAACATGAATAGTTTTATTGCCGACAATTAAATGGTTGCCTAGTCGGCTGGGGCTGTAGAATACACTGACTGTGCCTTTGCAGAGAGGTAAGCCCACACTCAATGAGTGTCCTAGATATGACACGAAACAATCTCATCATTGTGGTTCCAGTGATGCTGGAGCTTTGGAGAATGCGGTGCATCCCTTCATTGCTATTGCTCCCTGGTCCACTCTGGCCCAGAATGATAGTACCTGATAGGGCCCTATCGATCGGTTGAAAAGAACTAACTGTATACTTATGCTAAACCGAATTGTTCGAATTTGAATTGTTTGACTTAATTGAACAGCTTGGAATAGAAATGTTTTTTGACATTTAAACTGTACTTACATTTAAACTGCGAGCTTATGCTAAACTGATTTGTTTGAAATGGAACTGTTTTTGACATTGAAACTGTACTTACACTAAACTGAACTGTTTAATATAGTAATTCTGTAATTATACTGATCAGAATCAGCTGAAGTAGAACTGTTTGACAAAATTGAGTAGCTTGAAATAGAAACGTTTTTGACAATTAAACTGTGTACTCATGCTAAACTGAATTGGCGTTAAATAACCTACAACACGAACAATTCATTTTAAGCACACAGTTAAAGAGATTCAAAAATTGCTAAAAAAAACTAATAATTCTATTCAACATCATTCATTTAATTAGCACATTTAAATTGTTTCAATTGTTGCTATTTATCACTAACAATTCAATTAGACTCCAGTCATTTGTTCATACTCTGTTAAATGTTCAAACAATTCTATTTCTATCAATTCATTTCAATGTAAGTCATTTGTTTTCGCGCAATTTAAATGTCAAACATATGCGAGTGGTCTTGGGGGCAATGGCAAAGTAGAAATACTCCAGATCCCCCAAAACTTTATGGCTGGAGCGGCACCAACAGTTGGTTAAATGTCATATCTAGGATACTCGTTAAGAGGAGGGTCTTACCCCTCTACAGAGATGTAGTCGGTGTATTCTATAGCTTCAGTTGACTGGGCTGATAAAAAAATAAATCAAAGGTGCTTCGCCAAACGAAAAACTCATAGGAGTAAGTGTGTCCAATGCCAAGAAATCAATTTGGAAGAAAATTATCGTTTTATTCTTTGCTTTTTTCTGTTTTAGGAAACTATAGCTTCGTCCCTCATTCCAATTGAACACACATACACACTCATATATAAATGTTCATGCTTACATATATGCATATATATATATATATATGTGTGTGTGTGTGTGTGTGTGTGTGTGTGTGTGCGCGCATGTATGTGTATTTCTGTATTTATATATTTATGCTCGACAATTTATGTCCATTTTGATCACCCGTGGAGTTTTGCATTATTTATCGAAATGTATGCAGTTCACCGTCGGGCAATATACTTCCAAACGAAGTTTGATATGTGTATATTTTGCCCATTCAGTAATCATAAGCTGAGAGACGCGGGGGACATTATTCACTAACGTACTTATGATAGGCTGAGTCGAGAGAAAGGAAAAGGAGCTGGGTTGCGGGCGACCGAGGCCCAAATTCTCGCTGTCCTACTCAGGTCACAGATGTTTCGATATGAACTATTTAGGCCTTTCTTTCCAGTTAGCAAAGGAAAGGTTAGTTGTATGGATAACAGTCAAGGAGGTATTTACTAGTTGACACTGTGAGCAGGGATTCTAGACATATATACATTTGTATATATATATGTGTGTGAATGTATTATTATTATTATTATCGTTTTTAATATTATTATTATTATTATTATTATTAATAATAATAATAATATCAATAACACAGTATTCTATACTTATAAATAATCTTCCATATATATATATATATATATATATATATATATATATATACGATAATAATCTTCGTATATATATATATATATATATATATATACGATTTAGGAGGAGCTCGCAATGTAATAGTTTTCGTCGTAAGGACTTAGACACGGCGATCGAGTTCAAATCATGGAGGAGACTGTTTGCATTCGTCACAGCGCTAATAAACTTTAAAAAGGCATGAATCTAACTATTTTCCCTCCAACTATGGATATATAGTTGGGCAGACTGGGCTCTTTAACCTTGCTATGGTAACTAGGTTAGAGGAAGGATAACTCCTAATTCAAACCGGTGAAATTTTGCTTAATTGTTACAAGTGCGAAAAATTTGGGTGCATACATATATCTAATTTAATTAGTTCGTTGGTTGTTTGGGGTTTATAGCATAGGAACCTTTATTGGTTATTTAATGCCAAATCCATTTTTATACAAATAAACAGTTCTATTTCAAACAATTCAGTTTAGCATAAGTACACATTTTAATTGTCAAAAACATTTTTATTTCAAGCTATTCAGTTTAATCAAAAAGTACTATTTCAAACAATTCAGTTTAGTATTAGTACGCAGTTGATTTCTAGTTAACCCCCGGATATGACCCTATCAGTTGCTACCACTCCGGGCTAGAGTGGACCTGGAAGCGATGGCAACGAAGGGGTGCTTTGCATTCCCCAAGGCTCCAGTATTACTGGAACCTCACCGTCAAACTGTTTAGTGTCTTATTCCAGGACATTCGTTGGTGAGGGTTTTATCGTTCTGCTAAGAAGCAGTCGGTTTATTTTACATCCCCAGCCGACTGGGAAAATATCTAATTTAGGAAAGAAACAGTGGATTCTTTATCTAGAGACCATGAGATCAGACAGAAATTGTTCTTGCTTAAACATCATGCTCGTCTTGTACTGTGATATAAAGACAACAAACCTTGATTCTGTTGTAAGGTACTGCCTAGCTAGACTTAGTTTTTGGTAATAATGCTTTATATATATATATATATATATATATATATATATATATAGCTTCCCATGTTTGCGGAGAAGGCCGTTATCATCTTTGGAATAAAAGGGGCAATAAGTTTGAGACAATGATAGCATTTTACAAGGTTATTCTAGTCACTTCCCTTGGAGTAATGGAGGCTTTATCGATCGCAAATAAACGAGTTTGACGTCTCTCTTAAAAGTTGTCTTTGCTCGGTTAGTTGATATAGTGTCCCGAAAGAATGTCAAACCCTGGCCCAATGCAATATTCAAGGCATAGAAACCTTTATCATGTAATTACAGTTGAGATGAGCCACACGTGTTGTCTGAATGAGAGACGACACAACTTCGAAGATCTTCACTTATGTACCATAGCCCGATATGGATATGCGAAATGGACAGATAATGTTCATACATATATAACATAGAACAGGAATCTCGAAACACAAAAAACACTTACGACTTCTCAGTTCAGGTACGAAACTTTTTATTACGTTTGAGTTTAAAGGTTTTTCGACATAAGGAGAGAGAGAAACAATCTTTCTATTCTGGTGTGCGACACCTGCCCGAGCTCCGCGAGCAAGCGAAAGTCAACCGTCTCGTCCAGTGTCTAGTCTCAACTCTCCTAACTTTCTACAAATTCCCAAAATCCACCGCGCGCTTCTGGTGCGTGACGACACCCGCACTCTGTAGCCCCGTTTCCCATCTCGGGCTATTGTAACATCTCTGAATGACACGTCCACTCCGCCTGCGCCCGCGTGAACACCTGTGTTAATGTTGCACCTAAGTAACCCATGTGCTGAGTCGAAAGGTTTTCAGCCTAACTAAACCCAAAGGCATAAACTGAAATTCCTCGGCCATTATATTACACTTATAGTCAGATCGATGATGGAAACAGATATACTGGAGGAGTTCATCTCAGTTCTAAGAACGAACTAAAATAAAAAAAAAAAAATTATAACTCTTTATCTCGAATACTCGCACTGTACGCCCTGTACATCTTGTGAGAACTTTGATATAACACGAAACTGGATCTGGTTGTGAAGTTCCTGTTCTGAAGCTTTTGGAAGTTTGGAGCACTCCTTCATTGATATTATTTCCACATCAACATTGAGCAGGAGTGGTATTACTTTTGAACTGATTTTGATTTTTTAGAAAAAAATGTAAGTATCATTCATTGGTTGGTTGGTTGGTTGGTTGGGTTTTTATGGCATATTAACCTTTGCATATTATTTAACGCCAAATCTATTTTTATGCAAATAATCACTTCAATTTCAAACAATTAAGTTTAGCATGAGTACATTGGGAAAAACGTTTCTATTTCAAGCTCTTCAGTTTAGTCAAACAATTCTAATTCAGCTAATTCAGTTCAGTATAAGCACAGACTTTGTTTACACACAGTTAAATGTCAAAACAGTTCTATATAAATCAATTTAGTTTAGTGTAAGTAGAGTTTAAATGTCAAAAAATTCAGTTTAGCATGAGCACGCAATTTAAATGTAAGTACGCAGTTTATTTGTCTAAACCATTTCTATTTCAAGCTTTTCTCATTCAAACAATTCAGTTATTCATAAGTATGCAGTTAGTTCTATTTAACCCATAGATAGGACCCTATCAAGTGCTACCATTCAGGGCCAGAGCTGATCTACGAGAAATGGCAATGAAGAGGTGCACCGCATTCCCCAAGCTCCAGCCTCACCATCAGATCGTTTAGTGTCATATCTAGGACACTCATTTGGGCGGATCTTACCCCTCTACAGAGGTGCAGTCATTGTATTCTTCAGCCCCAAGAGACTGGGCAATATCATTCGTTTTTTTTATTTGTCTTGGTATAAACAGCTAAAGTATCGATACCATTTTAACTGTTCTTTCTTATTTTGAATAAAATTAACGCTTTATTCCTGGTTCATTTTTGTCTTGGTCAAAACGGCGTCAGTCTCGATACTTTTTGAACACATCACATATTCTGAAAAAAAAAATGGACGTTTCATTCATTATTCATTTCTTTCTTGGTAGATACGATTTCACATTCGATGCTTTTGGTTGGTTTGTTTTAGTTCTGTTTTATGGCATACCAACCTTTGTCAGTTATTTGGTGCCAAATCCTATTTATACATATACGTGGAGCCTTCAATAAGTTTCCAGACTTTTTCGTACAGGCATTTAAAATTTTCGTAGACACTTGAAAACTCAGTATGTTTTTGTTATACATCTTATGAGATGACAAACCAATTTTTATGATTACATATTCAAATGAACAGCTACAGCAGCAATTGGAATACACCCTACTAAAACCTGATTGTCACAGATGGTGAATTTCAAAAATGCAATCTGGACGTGAGGACACTTTAGAAGAATGAGATGCAATAAAGTTCTGCTTTAAACTTGGAAAAATGCCACGGAAACGTATGGAATGCTTCTGACTGCTTTTGGAACATCTTGCATGAATCGAGCATCAGTTTTTGAGTGGCGTAAGAGATTCAAGGAAGCCAGGGAGTCTGTGAGGGATGATGAGAGGTGTGGGAGGAGTAAGAAAGTCAATACACCAGAGTTGATTGGCCAAGGGGTTAGGGTTAGGGTCACTATGTTGAGGTTTTAAGGGAGTTAAGCAAGAGATTCCGTCGGAAGAGGCCAGCACTCTTCAAATCGGGTCTGTGGCATTTCCAACGGGACAATGCACCAGTCCACAACTCCATCCTCGTCACAGACTATTTGAGCAAGATGGGCATCAAGACAGTTCCCATCAAGACAGCTTCCCTATCGCCCAGACCTTGCTCCCTAATAAAAGTGCCTATGCGAAAAAAGTCTGGAAACTTATTTAATGATCCTCGTATATTAGATATATATGACTTGCAAATACATTTTGTTGATGACATTTTTATATGAGACTGAGATCATTTTTTGCACCCAGTTAAATGGTTTCAAGTATTGCTATGATAAAAAAAAATTAACACCAGTCACTTATTTGTACACATTTTAATAGATATACATGATATTCACCAGATTAGTTTGAAAGTAATTTCATTTTTGAATGGGTCAGGACTAAATTGTGTGCACATAAGTATTGGTTTCGTTTCTACACTGTTTCTATTTTTGCAAACACTTACAATTCAATTCAATATCAATCATTTGCTTGCACTCAATTGTTGTTACAAGCATTGCTATTTAACACTAAATATTCTATTCAACATTACTCGTCTAAATTTCTGAGACGAAGCTTGATAGCTTTTATCATTAAGGGTTTTCGGTCTATTTATTGTTATTTCCATAACGTTCCGGCCGATATGTCTTCCGGCCTTCTTCAGGTGTTTGTCGAACTCGGGAACCTACACAGAACTTCGAACTTTATTGAATCCACAGGAGTCTCCTTTACTGATTCCGTTTGTCATAACCGGGTACAAGTGTTAAGTATTCCTATATTGTTACTCGCCTGCAGTCAGGATTGAACCTGCAAATGATTGTCTCCTTAGAAGCTTAAGGAAACAACACCTATAACCATTACGTTATGTCTTGCTGGACAATTCAGAGTGAATTTTTGATACAAACTTAATGTTCTTACTTGACTAGGATTACTACTATTATGTATTATTTTTTACCTATGCTCATATTTAGACTTTTTCCTCTTATTCAGATTTAAACATTTTTTTAGGTTCCCGATTTCGACAAACACCTGAAGAAGGCCGGCGGACGTATCAGCCGAAACGTCGTGGAAATAGCAATAAAGATAAAGACAATAGTCCGAAAAATCTTAATGATAAAAATTAACATTACTCATTCGTTTGCTCACGGTAAAATGGTTCCAATGTTATATTGCCCTAAAAATTCAGTTAAACCTCAGTCATTGTTTACAAACAGTTAAATGATCAAACAGTTCTATTTTGAAAATTCAATTTGGCATAAGTTAGAAATTTCTATTTGACCCATAGATAGGAGCTTATCAGAAGCCATAAGTCCGGGTTAGAGTAGACATGGGAGTCTCACCATTAGATTGTTTAGCGTCATATTTTGACCACTTGTGCTTTGAAGAGAATGTTTGTTTGTTTCTCTCTGGGTAAATACAGCTTTCGTCTGGATACTTTTTGAACACTCATCATATACACCTTCGCGATGCATATAGCTAAATCTATCCGCCCACTGGAACCCTGCATTACGTAGCTTTTGACTCTGATCTGCACCATTTTACTGACCTTGTGCCGTATTTTTCATAGTTGGATGGGAAAATAAATAAATAAATAAATATGACCTAGAAGTTTCCCCACTTACATCAAGCCGACCCTCAATTCTACCAGCCCATATTGGGAACTGTCTCTTATATTTTGAAATCGAGGCGAGAGCATTTATCTCTCCTACTTCTCTCTGGCCACAAAAGATGTATTAAAAATTAATCTTTTCTTTTGGGTTGCCGTTAGGTAATTGTGGGAAATTTGGGATGTTTGGGTGGGTATATACCTAAAGATAAAGGCGGATGATATATGGGATTTTTAGTTGTTTTGCTTCCAGTCGCCCGGTTCCGACTGTACAGGTTTGGACGGAGATACTTTAAGAGCGTATTCTTCCCGAGATAACACACTTTTATTATAGCAATGCTATGTATAAATGCAACGAAACAAAAACAAAAAAGTATGAAATAATGTAAAATTAAAATAATGGTAGGTTTCTTTCGCAATAAATGTAAGTGGTTTTATATCTAAAAGATATCACGAATTAAACGATGGAGAAGGCGTTGGTAAAAAGAATAAATATTTTCTGAACGAAGTTAGACGTTACGTACGATGATACTTTTACAGGATTTTGGCTCAATATAAAGCTGAGAGGGTCGAACAATTTTTAATGGTTTATCAAAATTATTTATGCGATTAAATTTATACCGTTATCTTCCAGGAATATTCCAAGTTGGTTGGTTGGTTGGTTTTAGAACTGTCAATAACTGTTCATTTATTTAATGTCGAAGTCAGTCTCTTTTTTGCGAGTAATTATGTAGTCGCAAGTAACTTATAACACGAGATATTACTAAACAAAATTATAGATTTAACTATCCATATTACAAAAAATTGTTGCTAGTTAAACAGTTTTACGTATTTCTACATAAAAACAATTATATCATTTCAAGTAATTATTTCAATTTGATCATAATAATTATAATTCATTCATAATTATAATTATCATAATTTAATATTTATAATAGCTACTTTACATACACTTACATGGCTTCAAGTATTCCGATCTAATTCCAAAAATGTTCAATATGATTTGTTTGACCTATAGATAAGAACCTGTCAGGTACCATCACTCCTGGTCAGCGTGTACCTGGGAGTAGTGCCATCAAAATGGTGACTCCACACTTCCCAGAACCTTTTTCATTTTTCAATATCTGCCGGATGCAGTTTAATATTATACTACGAGCACTTCTTTGAAGAAAATATAAGATACTTATTCTAAGCCTCGTCGACAAACTGAATATAACGAGATATTTCATTTATTGTAATAGGTACGGTTAAAATCAGATTGATAGATAGGTAGATAGATAGTGTTGCATATTGACTTACAACCCGGCCAGGCTGTCAAAATAGGAAATGCACCTGTGTAAATAACAGGTGCATCCGGTCGAGGAATAGCAGAGTATAACCTTGACCGTGGGTAGGTTGAATGAGTGCAATTTGTGACGCCCACAAGAAGAAGGTGGACGTGGAACTATTATATAACTCAGTGCACAAGAAATTCAATCAGTTGGAGACAAGATGCGGTAGAGAAAGCCAGCACCCAGCAGAGGGAGCCCTCAAGCCCCCGATTAATCAGTTTGGATATCAGACGAGTTGGGGATCAGACGAGTTGGAGATAAGATGCGGTAGAGAAAACCAGCACCCAGAGAGATCTGCCCCCAGGCCCCCGGTTGAGCAGCCCAGGAGAACGGGAAAGAAACGCGGTTATGGCCAATAGAGTGGGGGTCAATATGTTGCAGGTCTGTTCGGTCTCCAACTCCCTCTCACACACAACCCTTTCAAATAAAGTGAGAGGTATATTTTTCTAAGAACTGTGTCGCTCGTCTTAATTATTGTGTCGTTATGATTCTGCATACATGCATCTGCATATGAGTATACAACAATAGAAAATCAACCAATTTCCATACTAAAAAAGCGTTAAATTTTGTGTAAAAATCAGCTCGATGAGATGTTTTGCCATTTGTATTTTTGCATTGATTGACCAATCAGCACATTCATTTGGAACGCCGGTCTTGTTTTTTTAAATTTCAATTTCTTTGAGATCGCAGACAAATATATTTTACTCGTCTCACAAATTTTGAAGGATCAAAACTCGAAATAATTTTTTAAATCGTTTGCTTCATAGATTTTAAACCAATTAGAAGCATAGATAAATCAATCAGCTTTTGAAAAAATCTAATTTGCAGTCGATCTACTTCCGATAAATAAAGCGACAAAGTTGATAAATCTTGAGGAAATACATATTCATTTCTAATTCTACTGAACTTTCGTCTAGATTTTTCTTGAGTTCCATCAAGATTGCATTGAATTTCTACAATGCTTGATTATTTTTCACGACGGAAAATATATCTTACTGTTTACACTTCTTTCTTTATATCAATGATTATACTACCAATCAATTCACTTCCATATTAGCACCAAGATAAGCCTTCTCTCCTACATAGAGTCATATTCACTCAAAGATCTTTTTCAAACTGAAGATGTATTATTCAAATTGAATACAATGCAAACTTCTATAAACTTAATTTTTGTTTACATCATATCACGGTATATTACACTCTAAATTTTGTGACATTTTCTTACAAGAAAAGACATTGTAACTTTTGCCGTTTATCTCAAGTTAAAGATGTCCAAGTCGGCTGGAGCTTCAGAATACTCAGACAGCATCTCTGCTGAGGGGCAACTCCCCAACGAGTATCCTGGATATGACACGAAACAATCTGATGTAAGGCTCCAGTAATGCTGGAATTTTGGGGAATGCAGTGTACTCTTTTATTGCCATCGCTCACGGGTCCACTCTGGCCCAGAGTGGTAGCATCTGATAGGGTTTATCTATGGGTCAAATCGAACTAAACGGTACTTATATTAAACTGAATTATTAAAAATAGATCGTTTTTTTACATTTAACTGGTTATAAACTGAATTGTTTGAAATAAAACGGCTACAGAATACAACGAATGCATCTAAGCCGAGGGGTAAGAGTTCCCTAATGATTCTAAGCAATCTAATGGTGAGGCTCCAATAATGCTGGAGCTGTGAGGATTGCAGATTACTCCTTCATTGCTAACGCTCCCAAGTCTAATCTGGCCAAGAACGATAGCACCTGATAAGGTTCTATCTATGGATCAAATAAAACCGAACTGTACTACTGATAAACTGAATTGCTTGGAAAAGACTGTACTTATGCTAAACTGAACTGTTTGAAATAGATCTGTTTTTGACATTTAAACAGCCCACTTATGCTTGTCTGGATCGTTTGAAATAGAACTATTTTTACACTTAACTGTGAGCAAAGAAAAAGCTGTACTTATGCAAAACTGAATTGTCAGTTATAGAACTGTTTTGACATTTAAACTGCGTATTTATATAAAATTGAATTATTTAAAATAGAACTATTTATATGTGTAAAAAATCGATTTGGCATTAAATAACCAACAATAGTTGATATGCCATAAACTCACGCAACCAACCAACCAAACAACCATCAACTGAATTTGTAGAAGTGTGTTTTTTCTCAATTATTTACACATGTTTACACATTATAAGCGAGTTTATTTCCAGTGATGCTTTTATAATTTGGCTTCTTTGCTTTAATGGCATTTCAACCTTTGTGAGTAATTTAAAGCCAAAGTCAGCTTTGTTGAAGGATAGTAGAGGGACTATTTAACCTATTACTGTTAAGATAAGAAAGTTCCTTTTTTTACCGAGGGCATTAGTCAAAATGTGAATGTCATAGCAAGATTGGAATTAGAATTGCCATACTACAAAGTCACAATTGAGTACGTTAGCCCCCACGCCACGGGGCACACTCACTTCACGCTATTTTATTCCCTTTCGGACCTAATACCCTTTTGAAAGGTTTGAACACCCTTATCTGTTCAATCAAGGGTTAAAAGGTACAATTACTGTTCTTCTAAAAAGATGACTTTGGCATTAAATAACCCCCAATGTTTGTTATGTCATTAAAGCAAAGAAACCAAGTGAGCCAACAAAAAATTACTCTTTCAAGAAATCAATAATTTATAGTGAGTCTTTTTATCTAGACGCCTTTTGAAAGCAAGGTATCTTTCCGCCAAAATCTCACCGAAAACAGCTTAAATAACAATTGCCCAGTCGGTTGGGGCTGTAGAATACATTGACTGCCTTGTTACAGAGGGGTAGGCCCCCCACCACAACAAGTGTTCTGGATGTGACACTAAACAATCTGATGGTGAGATTCCAGTAATATGAAGGTTTTAGAAATGCGGAGTTCCCCTTCATTGCCATCGCTCTCAGGTCCACTCTTGCCTGGGGTGGGAGCGCCTAATAGGGTCCTTTCTATGGGTTGAATAAAACTAAACTGTGTTCTAACTCTAAACTAAATTGCTTGAAATAGAACTGTTTTGACATTTAACTCACAGTAGAATACGCCGACTGCTTCTTTGCAGAGGGGTAAGACCGCCCAACAAAGAGTGTCCTGGATATGACATTAAACAGTTCGATGGTGAGATTCCAGTAATATGGAGCTTTCGAAAATGTGGAGTACCCCCGCATTGCCACCGTTCCCTGGTCCACTCTGTCGCTGAGTGGTAGCCACTGATAGTGTCCTATCTATGCGTCAAAAAGAACTAAACTGGGTACTAATGCTTAACCGAATTGTTTAAAATAGGACTGTTTATTTAATAAAAATGGATTTGGCATTAAATCACCTCCAATTGTTGATATGTCATAAAACCAAATCAAACCAAATCAACAAGTGCTTTCAGGCTAACCCACTAAAAATGGTTGCTATGCTGAATGTAGTGCAAGGGAAGAATTTGGGGGCAAATTTCTTCAGAAATTTTATCGTAAAAATTCTCAACTCATTCCAGCCATATTTAAAAGAGTTGGCCGTAATTAAACTTTAAACAATATTTTTGTAGTATTTTTTATGAGAAAGATTTTACTAGCATACAAAAAGAATCTTAAAACTTATCCTTGTATATATTTACACAAACCCTCCTTCACGGGCAGGATATGAGACAAGGTCAATTTTCTTGTGGTGTAGTGGTATTTTGAATTCTAGAGTCTAGAGAGACCAGTCTAACTTACTATTTGCTCAAAGCTGGTAAGAAGGAAAAGCGATTGTTTCATACCTTTCCCAAGAGGATTGGCACGAAATGAAATGCGAACAGGTTTGACCCGAATTTAAACTTGGGTGGTGATAGGGATGCTGCTCATGTAACATGTCTTCTGCAAGAGCACATCCTTCTCCAGGTCTTCAACATCAATCCCAGTGGCATAGTGTTTAACGTGCAAGAGTGCGACATTGTAGTTCAAACGCCAGTCATACTATTACAGTCACTTTGGGCCTAGCACACTTAACAAAGATATGAACACCTTTATCTTCCAAGCTATGGGTTAAAGAGTACGATTATTCTTATTCTACAAGGATTGTTTTGGCATTAAATAACTCTTAAAGGTTGATATGCCATTAAAACAAATAAAACAAACCAACGCAAACGCCATGGGAATTGTAAACCGCCCCCTGAGGTTTGAACTCGGTTTTGCCGGCTCTACTTCCTAGTAAGACAACCACGAAACTTTTTTCACATACACCCATACACACACAAACATACACACACACACACACACACAAACACACACAAACACATCCACTCAATTCCACTCACACACATGCAATCACATACTCCAATACACACACAAACACATACACACAAACACACTCTCACAAACATCCTCACATATACACACAAATAAACACGCGTGCACACAAACACATACATACAAATACATACATACAAGCACATACTTAAACACACACATACATACTAATGTATACACAAAAACATATACACAAGCACTCACAAACATACACACAAATACAAACAAATACGCGCAAACATACACACGAACACACACACACACACACACACACAAACACACATAAGCATACACGTACACATACGCATATACGTACACATACACACAAACTCACTCAAGCCGTTTCAGCGATCGTCTGTGAATAGAAAGGGGTTAATTTTTTTTTTACCTGAACCAAAACAACCCCGATAAGGAATACCCAACTGTTCTAGCTTTATAA
Organism: Sepioteuthis lessoniana; assembly: GCA_963585895.1. Lineage (NCBI taxonomy): Eukaryota > Metazoa > Mollusca > Cephalopoda > Myopsida > Loliginidae > Sepioteuthis > Sepioteuthis lessoniana. Next base: position 31,335,301 of record OY757942.1, read on the forward strand.
TTATAATGGACAGTACATTCCGTGTCTTCTAAAATCTTCCGAGGCGAAAAGTGGGGAACAAAAAGTAAATATTATTAACGTGCCTCGCATTCCACTTTGAAAGTTGCTCGTCGGCATTTTGTTTGTGCCCAAAGAGGGATGATTGCAGGGTGGGATGCATTTCGTTTTCTGGGGGTTGTCGATCACGGAGAAAATTAGGGATCCGACAAAACAGGTCACTGGAACACGTTCTGGGTAAGAAAAAGAGGGAGTGGGAGAGGCAACGAGGGAAGAGGAATTCAAAGAATAAATGTGAGTGAACTCAATGCTGCAGTACTGCATTTCTTACCAATATCACGCTCCCGACCAACCTCCATAGACAAGTAAACATCTTGCTAAACAGTAATCATTTGCATACATAAACAATCGTGCTCAGACTTGTATAGATCTATAAAGAAAGTAACCTGGGCGTCTCGACCGGCGTCGTGGTTAACAAGCTACTCGAGGAGAACCTCATGTGTGTGTTCGATTCTCACGGGCTTGCGCTAAACTAGACTGAGTTTAAGAAATAACAGCTATCTTGTTAGGAAAACCAGGAGATAAATTTTAATGAAATCGATTCTCTCTGGGTTCTCTATGTTTCGAACCTTGTACTATAATATGCTAAGCGTAGTAAACTACAGCATTATAGTTATAGAAAATAGCTTTCCATTGTATATGAATTCGATTCTTAATGGGTGCCCCCATATTTCTGAACTTGTGCTAAAATAAGGTTTGGTTAGGTTGTTTGGGTTTTATGGCATATCAAACTTTCTAGGTTATTTAACGCCAAATCAATTTTTATGCAAATAATCAGTTCTATTTCAAACAATTCAGTTTAGCATTAGTACACAGTTTAGATGTAAAAACAGTTCTATTTCGAGCAATTCAGTTTAATATAAGTACGCAGTTTTTATATCAATACAGTTCAATTTTAAACAATACATTTTAACATAAATACGTAGTTTAATTGCAAACAGTAAAGTCACGAAACCACGGTTTAGTTCTATTTAACCCATAGAGAGGACCCTCATCAGGTGCTACCACTCCGGACCAGATTGGACCTGGGAGCGATGGCAATGAAAGTGTACTCTGTATTCCCCAAAGCTCCAGTATTACTGGAACTTCACCATCAGATTGTTTAATGTCATATCCAGAACACTAGTTGTGGGGGGGATCTTACCCCTCTGCAGAGAAGCAGTCAGTGTATTCTATAGCCCCAGCCGACTAGGCATGCTAAAATAAGATGAGTTTTGTAAATAACTGCTATATAGTAAGGAAGAATTGTCGACCATTGTTAGTGGATTCGATTCTCACTGGGTGCCACATACTGCAGACGTTGAGCTAAACTAAGCTAAGCTTTGTAAATCACTGCTTCACGGCAAAGAAAACTAATAAGTTAGTGAGTTCAATTCTCACTGAGTGTTCCCATACGTCAGGCTAAGCCCAAGTCTTTAATCCGCGGGCCTAAATGTCACCGAAGACTGCTCGAAAATGAAGCGATAGCTCTCATGCTCGCCATTATGAAATTTGGCCACAGCGATCCTGAAGAGCCGTTTGGTGAAACGTAGGTAGACTCTTTGCCATTTAGGAATCATTTTCATTATATTATCTCTATCTCATATATTGAGCACTTTATTATGCTTTAGCTTAACTAATTCTGTCGGTGTTTTTTTCTTTTTGACTAGACAGACGTGATTATTTTCAAGTAGGACGTGTGTTTTTCGTCTTTTCTTCTTTTTACTGATTTTTCTTCCCCAGATATCGCTTTGTAGAATGTGTAAATTGCACAATCTGTTTTTTTTTCATACAAACATAATTATAAATTAGATTAAAGATTAATATACATATATATATATATATATATATATATATATATATATATATATATATATATATATATATGGTTGGTTAAAATGATCTGACTCTTTCATAGGTTTAATAAAAGCAAATTAGAATAAATAAGGAAATAATGTTAACTGTCCACACACAAAATTCTGCGATTTTTATTATTTTGTATGGATGTATTTGCATATCATTGTGAAGAATTCTTCTCAAACTTCTAATATAAAAAATCAAGAGTAGCAGCGTGTTTCTGTACCGAAATCCGAGTTGAATTGAAGCATTTAACGCTTCGGTATTTTCCGGTGTACAATGGTCCACTATTCTCCCTTACTATATAGCAGTTATTTATTAAACTCAGCTTATTTTAGCTTGTGTAGTCGGCTGGGACTGTAGAATAAAATGCGGCTGAAGTTAATTTTCGTTTCAATGCGGATCCAGTATTTCTGAAGTTAGTAACCCGTGATAAAATCGTGGTTCGAATAGGTACGGGATCAAGTCTACCAAGCCCAAAGTATCTACCAAAGTGTCTACCAAGTGTCTACCAAAGTGTCTACCAAGCCCAAAGTGTTCACGGAATGCTCTTTGCGTTGCAGTCACTGACTCGTTCTTGATAAACGATTCCATAAAGAAAAGCGTGATGCTGGCCTGTCCAATCCATTTGGGTAACCTGAAACGAAATAAAATAAAATGCTATGTTATGTAGATTTGAAGAAATAAAAACACCTTTTTCATTATTTATTCTAATTTGATTTTATTAAACCTACAAAAGTGTCAGATCATTTTGACCCACCCTATATAAACTTTTGGGCTTATTAACTACATCATCATCATCTTGTCGTGCCATCAGCACGGATATCCCTGACCCTAACTCGCCACCTCTCCCTATCATTCATCGCTTCCGGCAGCTCCTCAGAGCTACACCCCGTATCCTCACATAGCTGCTGTGTGTAGGTTCGAGTTGGTCACCCTGCTTTTACTCGGCCATGTGAAGGGGTTCATAGGAGTACATTACTTATGAGCTCGTCCCGACTTCTCCAGCAGTGTTCTGTGTGTCTGGTTCGTCTAATTTGGATAGTTTTCGTGATGGATGGTAAATGGCCGTACAGATGCTGCTTTGTCGGGTGTTGCCTCTAGGACCAGCTCAATATTGCTCGCAGCAGTTTTGTATAGTTGCCGTCAAGCTTTTTCTCCAGCCGTTTAATTAGCGTCCATATTGTGCATTTATATAGTAGTATCGACACGATCGCTGCTGGGAAGAAACTGAGTTTCATTTTATCGGTTAGATCAGACTTCCATATGACCGATAGCCAGCTATTAACTTAACTGCCCACTTTCACATATGCCTATGTATATACGAAAGTGAGCATATAAGTTTATTAGCTGAAAAGTTCATATGATGACATCAAATCTGCCATGGATGAGTTTGGTAGGGATCCAAGCTCAGCAACACCAAGTGAAAATGTATGTGTACCGGAAAAGAGACTCTGCTCAAAAATAAATTTCGTTTAATCATATTCCATGAGTATCTTTGTCATCCGGTGAATTTTTCAGAAGACGCTCTAATACAACCAGTTTTGCAAGATGTGACATTTGATAATTTCGGTATCCTTGGTATATTCGAACAGGTTGCTACATGTCACAAGAAATAGGGAGTAAAATGCCAAAAATGAACGTCTGTCTATTTTCTATGAAAGTTCTTCTCTTTCTTTCTCCCCTCTCTCTCTATTTGTATAATTATATATATCATTAAATAATGCTGCAATCATGAATTCCCTAAACTCTCTGGGGGTGTCCTCGTGGTGTAATGGTTAAAGTGATGGACTGCGGACTCGTAGTAAGCGAGTTCGTATTCCAGTCGCGCTATTACGTTCACTTTCGGGCAAATACCCTTAGGAAAGGTATGAACCTCCTTATCCTCCCAGCTATGTGTTAAATAGTACCACTACAGTTCTTCTAGGAGAATGGCTTTGGCATTAAATAACCTACAAAGAAACAAAGAAACCAAAGAAACCGAAACTCCTTTCTCTCTCTCTATGTTTTTCTCTCTCTCTCTATCTCTCTCTATTTGTATAATTATATATATCATTAAATCATGTTGCAAGCATGAATTCCCTAAACTCTTTCTTTCTCTCTCTCTCTCTCTCTCTCTCTCTTTCTCTCACGGCATCGATCCCTATCGCCCATCTGGGAGATCTTCTAAAAAGCATTGAGTGTCCCCATAGAGGCAGATGAATATAAGACTCTTCTGGTTGGCGAACTCTGAGGTATTTATGTTAGGATCTCCACAGGAGTATTTCGTGTATGAATTCGTCTATGCTTCTCTAGCAATACTCAAGCTATCTTGTTCATCTTACACAGAGAGAAGCAATTTTGACAGAACTTATTGGCTATATTTCGGAATGATGAGGGAGAGAGGAAAGATTTGAAAGGTCATATAAACTACTTTGTCAATTAACTTTTCTCCAGGCGCTATCTCTACACATGTTTGCAAATCTGTGCCTAGGTTGTCCTTGTATAGGAAACATGTATCAGAACTAACGTAAGCGGTTGTGCCGTAGAAATCGATGGGGATTTTTTTTTTTTTTTGTTATTGTTTTGTGTGTGTGTGTGTATGCCTCTTACAGTTAGGTACAGAATGTCTCCAAGTTCTGTAAAAGAGCATGGATTATTTGATAGATATCTTCAGAAATTGTTAAAAATGTCGAAAAGTCCTTATCAAGTTTTATGTCAGTACATGAAATAATACCATTAAAAAGTGTTCGATTTCAATATATATACACAGAAAATAACCTTAAAGGCATATAGTAAGAGCTTTCAAATATTTTTGAAGTTCGCGTATCATTTTCTTAATCATTTTTGTTCTTTAATTTTCGAAAAAATAAAACAGCTTTCTGCGCCAATGCCAAGTACCAACATTCACCCAGTACATGCACCCACATGTATATATGATGCATTAGCAAAGGTTTCCAACATTTTTTTTAAAATTACAGTCTATTCACTTTTTAAGAATTACGTTTGCTTTTTTGTTTGTTTGTTTGTTTGTTTGTTTGTTTGTTTGTTTTTTTGTTTTGTATTTTTGCTGGCTTTTTTTTTTCTTGGAAGAAGAGACTAAATGTGAGCACTGTGAAAATTCGTACATTAATAGTAAACCTGAGAAAGATGAAAAAACTCCGAGGCTCTCCAAATGATGTTTAAACAGCTAAGTAATCTGGCATTCATGGCTTTTCAGTCATCGCCGGAACAAAGACGAACTCATTTTACTTGTTTTGTCACACTAGAAGAGATGTTGAACTCACGGTTTTTCCTTTTCCTCTACCGGCAAGAAAATCAGAATGTAAATGAGCCAATGGCTGTGGAGTAAGACTTGCACTATCATTTTATTATTACTTTACTAAAGAGTTCCTTCTAATATTTATAATATATTTACCCATACTTAAACCGGCAATAGAAATGTATTAATGTCTTTTCCCGGGGGTATTAGTGTGCCAAAGCAAAGGCCACTATCTATCTATCTTTTTCTCTCTCTCTCGATCATATGGAAGTCGGACCTAACTGATAAAAGGAAACGCAGTTTCTTCCAGGCAGCGGTTGTGTCGATACTGCTATATGGATGCACCACATGGACGCTTACGAAGCGGCTGGAAAGGAGGCTGGACGGAAATTATACAAGAATGTTGAGAGCAGTATTAAACAAGTCCTGGCGACAACACCCCACGAGACTCCAACTATACGGACACTTGCCCCCCATCACAAAAACTATACAAGTTCGACGAACCAGACACGCAGGACACTGCTGGAGAAGCAAGGACGAGCTCATAAGCGATGTACTCCTGTGGACCCCCACACATGGATGTGCAAGAGTGGGACGACCAGCACGAACCTACATACAGCAGCTGTGTGAGGACACGGGATGTAACCCTGAAGACCTGCCGGAGGCGATGAATGATAGGGAGAAATGGCGAGAGACGGTCAGGGATATCCGCGCAGGCGGCGCGACATGATGATGATGATGATGATCATCATCATCATATGTCATACTGGTAGCACGGATATCCCTGACCCTTTCTCGCCACTTTTCCCTATCATTCATCGCCTCAGGTAGGTCTTCTGGACAACATCCTGTATCCTCACATAGTTGCTGAATGTATGTTCGTGCTGGTCGTCCTGCTTTTGCACGGCCATGTGTAGGGGTCCATAAGAGTAAATCACTTATAAGTTCGTCCCTGCTTCTCCAGCAGTGTCCTGCATGTCTGGTTCGTCTAACTTGAATAGTGTCCGTGATAGGAGGCAGGTGGCCCAACAGTTCGTGTCTTGTGGGGTGTTGCCGCCAGGACTTGTTCAAGATTGCTCGCAGCATTCTTGTGTAATTGCCGTCTAGCTTCTTCTCCAGCCGTTTAGTTAGAGTCCATGTAGTGCATCCATATAGCAGTATCGATGCGACCGCTGCCTGGAAGAAACTGCGTTTCATTTTATCGGTTAGGTCTGATTTCCATATAATCGATAGCCTATTGATAGCTGTCCATGCTTTCGTTAACCTCGTGTCGATGTCCTTTTCGGTTGATGCGACGCTGCTTCCTAGGTAAGTGAATTTGTCTACTAGTTTAAGAGGGGTTATGAAGTGTGTTTTAAGCAGAATACATTGGGTATGAATAAAGTTTTTCTTCAGCTGGATCCTTTGCCACAAGGTTAAAGAACCTAATCTGTACGATAAGTTATCCAATACGGCGAGGAAGATACTTTTTTCCAAAGGTATTAGCCATGTGTGAAAGGCAAAGACTGGCCCACGATATGAAATCGGCTCAAAGGTTACATTTTCTGCCACGATAACCGTTTAACTTAGAACGTTTCCATAGATTGTATGTATAAATGTTTTATGCTTTGTTTGTTTGTTTGGATTTTATGGCATACCAACACTTGTAGGTTATTTTATGTCAAGTCCGCTTTATATATATACATTAAATATATATGATTTGTAAACACATTTTGAAGATAAGATTCTTAAACAAGCCTGAGTTCAATTTTTTGCATGCAGGTAAATACTTTCAAATATCTCTTTTTAACTCAAAAAATCCTTCTTATTATAATTTATTTGTTTGAACGCAGTAATTATTTACCAATCCCTTCGCCCGGGCAGAATGTGACCCAAAATCAATATTTAGAGCGGAGTATGACTCCCATCACGAAAACTATCCAAATTATACGAACCAGGCATGCAGGACACTGCTTGAGAAGCAGGGACGAGCTCATAAGTGATGTACTCCTATGGACCCCCACATATGGCCGAGCAAAAGCAGGATGACCAGCCCGAACATACATACAGCAGCTATGTCAGGATACGGGATGTAGCCCTAAATACCTGCTAGAGGAGATGAACGATAGGGAAAAGTAGCAAGAGAGGGTCAGGGATATCCGTTCTAGCGGCACGACATGATGATGATGATGATGATGATGATGATAACAGGTTTGAATTGAGACTTTTCGTTCTCCTAGACTGGTTGCTTAAACAAGACAAGTGAACCCAGTCTTCCTTATTATTTACCCACAGCTGGAGGGAGAATAATTGGATTCATAGCTTTTCCAATGATTAGAGCTATGTGAAATGCCATTGGTTTCATCCAGGATTCGAAAACAGTTCCAAGTATTGCTATGTGATTCCAATAATTCTGTTTTGCATACAATTAAGCCGTTCCAAGTATTCCATGTAAATAGGTTTATTTGCACCCATTTGAATATAAGTATTGGTAAGTAATACAATTTTGGCTCACTGTTAAAGAGTTTAAAGTAGTGCTATTTTACATATATAAATCAACATTAATCATACGTTTGCATACAGTTAAAGGGTTCCAAATATTGCTATGTACCAATGACAATTCAATTAACAATCAATCTCTTGTGTATCGTTGGGTTTGCTTTGGTGTCATGGCATCTCAACCATTGTTGGTTATTTAAAACCAAATCCATTTTTATACATATGAACAGTTATATTTCAAACAATTCAGTGAGGGTGTCCTCGTGGTTAAAGCGATGGACTACGGAATCGTAGTACGCGAGTTCGTACTCTAGTCGCTCTATTACATTCACTTTCGGGCAAATACCCTTAGGAAAGATATAAACCCCCTTATCCTCCTCGATATGGGTTAAATAGTACCACTACTGTTCTTCGAGGAGAATGGCTTAGGCATTAAATAACCTACAAAGGTTTATATGCCAATAAACAAAGAAACAATTCAGTTTAGCATAAGTACACAGTTTAAATGTAAAAATGGTTCTATTTCAAACACTTCAGTTTAGCATAAGTACACTGTTTAGTTCTATTTAACTCTTAGATAGGACCCTATCAGGTGCTACCACTCCGGGTCAAAATGGACCTGAGAGCGATGGCAATGAAGGAGTACTTCGTATTCCCCAAGGCTCCATCATTATTGGTGCCTCACCATCAGATTTTTTAGTGTCATATCCAGGATACTCGTTGGTGCAATCTTGCCCTTCTGCAGAGATACAGTCGGTGTATTCTACAGTCCCAGCCCACTAGGCCAATTCACTCGTGTGCACACAGTTAAAATGTCAAACCGTTCTATTGGACCCTATCAAGTACTGACACTCCGGGCCAGAGTGGACTACTCCACATTTCCCAAACGTCTATGTCAGGAGCCTCATCATTAGATGGTTTTTCAAGGACACTCGTTTGGGACGGGGTTTCTTACTCCTTTGTAGAGATGCCGTCAGTGTATTCAACAGCCCCTGCCGACTCGGTTATTTGAATGGATGTATTAGTTTAAAAAGTTGAGAGAAAATGAAAAGTATGAATGAAAAAATATATAAAAAGAATAAACTAAAAATGCGAAAGAAACTAAATATTAGAATGAAAAATGAATGAATGATAAAACTAAGCAACTTTAGAAAATGAAAAAAAAAAAGAAATAGTAAGAATGAGAAAAAGTGAATAATAAAAAAGAAACATTTTAAAATGTGATAAGGATGGAATTATATGAATGAAAACGAAGCCAATTGTAAAAAAAGGAACATTTTTCAAAATCAAAGAAACGAAATATTATGAACGAAAAAAATCATACTTAAAAGAATAGAAACTTTTTAAAAAGTGAAAGAAACGGAATTATATGAATGAAAACGAAGCCAATTATAAAAAAAAGAACATTTTTCAAAATCAAAGAAACGAAATATTATGAACGAAAAAAATCATACTTAAAAGAATAGAAACTTTTTAAAAAGTGAAAGAAACGGAATTATATGAATGAAAACGAAAAGGATTATAAAAAGTAGAAATTTATTAAAAAGTGAGAGAAAATAAATAATACGAATGAAAAATGAAGTGACGAAAAAAAAAAAAAGAAGAAACGGAGAATCATTTATAGGAACAACTGTCGAATGAATTATTTTTCACTTGGTTTTCAATGATATTGCATTTTTTTTGTTTTTGCTTTGTTTTTTGTTTTTTGTTGGTATTCCAAGATGTTTTTTTTTTCTTTCTTTTCCAGCTTTCTAAGAATTATGTGACTCCTGCTTGGATTGAAGTCTGCAAGAACGTTGCTAATTGCTCTCGTCTTTGGAATTCTAATGTAATCTCGAAGTCGCCAGGTTTCTGCTTTTGTCATTCTTGCATACTTGTTAACGTTTTTCCGTTCGCTTTTAAGATGTTTTATGTTTCGTGTTTCTATTCTCGAAGACATTCGATTCTGTCGTCGTTATTTCTTCATTTATCGCTTATTCTTTTCTTTACTTTTCTTTTCTTTTTTTTTTTTTCTTTCCTTTCATGCTATTTCAATTTCGTCTCAAGTTTTCATCGTTACAGACTTTCTTCTTGTTTTTCCTTATTCATTCATATTTCCATCTATACTCGTGTATATGTCGAACCCTTCAGTTGCTTGATCCCAGAAATCTCAATTTTATGGCGTCAAATTTTTAAGCCATTTTCTCTTTACCCTTTTTTTTTTGTAAACTTTAGGGAAAATAATATGATTTGGCCAATAATAAGGTCTTTAATATTTCACCTATCAAGAGCTCTGGGAAATGTGTCGTTACTCTTTCCCAAGTCCACTTTGACCCGGAATGTTAGCACCTGTTAGGATCCCATCTATGGATCAAATTATTTGTGTTAGATAGGAATACTTGAAATAATTTAACTGTCTACAAACTATTTATTTGAATCTATAATTGTCTACACATGATTATAATTATTACTTACTTGGAGCTAACAAATGTGTAAAAATTATTGATATTTGATAGGTATACTTGAAACCTTAGAACTTGGTTCAAACAAATGATTATTATTAAATAAGAATAGTACCTTGAAACCGTATAACAGTAGACACATTATTAGTATCAAATTGGAAAACTCGAAGCCATGTAACTGTGAGAAAAATATCATTATTATTATTATTATTAAATAATAATTAATTGAAACGATGTACAAGATGCGAAAGCAAAATATGGAATAATTTTTAAAAAATTATTCCATATTTTGCTTTCGCATCTTGTACATCGTTTCAATTAATTATTATTTAATAATAATAATAATAATAATAATAATAATAATAATAATGATATTTTTAACCCCCTTGATTAAGCTATACGGGGCGTTTTAGAAGACAAAACAAACGCAACTTCCCAGCCAAATGCTGCGAGCAATATTGAACAAGTCCTGGCGGCAACACCCAACAAGGCACCAACTGTACGGCCACCTTCCTCCCATCACGAAAACTATCCAAGTTAGACGAACCAGACACGCGGGACACTGCTGGAGAAGCAGGGACGAGCTCATAAGTGATGTACTCCTATAGATCCCCACATATGGCCGAGCAAAAGCAGGACGACCAGCTTGAACCTACATTCAGCAGCTATGTGAGGATACGGGATGTAGCCCTGAAGACCTGCCAGAGGCGATGAACGATAGGGAGAAGTGGCGAGAGAGGGTCAGGGATATCCGTGCCAGCGGCACGACATGATGATGATGATGAAGAATTCTATTGAGTAGGAATGGAATGGAATGAAATATCTGAAGAATTTATTTTGAAGGCATGCGAATAGTTTCGAAATAATTTCGAATAGTTTCGAAAGCGTGTTGATATATTAATTGAAAAAACATGGCGGACATATTGAGTAAATTTATTGCTTTGTGTCAATCTTCTTATTTTGTTGTTCATTTTTAAAAATTAAAATTAATATTGTTTTCTAAGAGACTAGTTTATTATTATACCAGAATATTACTAATTTTGATTCCGCACACTGTAATTGTGAATACATTATTAGTGTTAGATAGGAATACTTGCAATCATATATCGTTTAAAAAAAATGATTATAATTATCAAATAAGAATATTTGAGCCAGAATATATGTTTGTTTATAAATTATTATTTTTTGTTAAATGAAACTATTCACGTGTTTGAAAAAAAGAAGATTTACTTAAGCATTTAATAACCCAGAAAGGTTCGAAATGCCGTAAAACCAACCAACCATCCAAACTTTTGTTCCTCTTTTTAGTTCTACGCTTCTGCATGCATATATGCATTTACCCCCTCTATCAGGATGCAAAACAAGGTTCATTTTTTAGCGGAATTTAACGGACTTCAGTTCTGAGTTTTCCTTCTCCTAGACTGGTTGCCTTACTAAAGGTAAAGAGCCTATTCTGCCCGTCTTTTTATTTATTGTTGAAGGGAGAAGAGTTGAATACATACCTTTCCGAAGGATATTAGCGTCATGTGAAATGTAAATAACCTCGTCTAGGATTCGAACTCGCGTCACCGTATCTATTTCCTACAATTATAACCATTACACTGCATGCGCCTTACTCCTTTTGCTAATCTACTTTCTTCTCTTACATAATCAATAGATTCTTTCTTTATTCTTGGTTTCCTTCTCTTATTCACGTAGACTATTTTCTCTCTTCTCTCTTTTCTTCTCTTTCTTTGTCCTCATTCTCCTTTTATCTATTTTCTCAGTCCCTGACGTAGATTGCATGCCACCCAGGTTGTGCCGCAAGGTTCGTAAGGACACACATTCCTAAGTGGATAACATTGCCCATGTCACACCCAACTTCCAACGCCATCTCGAGCGATGTCAGCCTTACCCCCTGAGTCAGAATTACCGACCCGAACCAAAGAATACCGCACACTAAGACAAAGGTAGTAATCCAATGTTGAACACAGCAGATACATACGCAGATAGATGCATGCACTCTTAACCACATAAATATATACACACTGATATATATATATATATATATATATATATATATATATGTGTGTGTGTGTGTGTGTGTGTGTGTGTGTGTATTTGTGTGTGTGATATGTTCTTGGAGGTGTAGGTGCGGTGGATAAATATCTACCCTTCAGCACATATTGTGCCTAAATTTTGTGACTCATATGTTGACAACGTGGGCGCCTAGCGTAGTGTAATGTTTAACAAGCTAAACTAGCAAACTATTGCTAATGAGTTAGAATCTCACTGAGTGCCCCATGCTCCTAGCCTTGTACTAAGTTGATAAAGTAATGAAGGTCACTAACAACACTGGACTGGGAGATACCAAGCTCGAAGGATACTCTCCAAGTACAACACGCCGGATTTACCTCAGCGGCTTGAATGGAGCACAGCCAGGGAACACAGGATTTTAGGCCTAGTTGATCTGAATTTATCTTAAAAAAATCAAAAACTATAAGACTATCTTCTTGTGATGCATGTATTTACCCAACTCCTCCCTCACGAGCAGGATGTGACACAAAGTCAATTTTAAGTGGAGTGCAGCTGGTTTAGTTTCAGAATTTTTTTTTTTCGCGGATTGGTTGCCATACAAAGGCTAATGAACCTAGGATGTTCCGCTATGTAACCATAGCTGAGAAAAGAAGAGTTGGATTCAAGGCTTTCCGAATGGCATAAGCACAAAAGAGAACAATGAATAGGGAGTTCGATCCTGGCTACGTGCCCTCGCGCTAAATCTGAGTAATGTAGGTTTTTTTCTTTCGTATTTTCTTAGACTTCGAATCATTCAGTTAAAATTTACTTCTTGGATTAGACTTCCTCATTTTAATTGACGTGGTTTCGGTCGCTGAACACTTCGGTATTCTTAGAATGTTTTTTCTTTTTTCTTTTCTTCTTTTTATTTTTATTTTTTTCGTTGTCAAGAATCGAATTTCGATTTGAACCCTTGAGGATAGACCAATCTCCTACGACTCTTCATACCTTGAAATAACTTTTATATCGTCTTCTTCCTTATTTTCCTTCTTGCAAGCGCAGGGACAGAACATATGGCATTAACATATATTATCTATTTTTGATAACAATCTGAAACCTAATGTCATTTTTGTATGGCTCAAAACAGGTATTTTTTTTTTAGTTACTTGTAGCTGCAGTTTTTATTACCGATGTTTCAGGGGAAGGGTTCAGTACTAACACTTTCTTAAATGACTGTTCTTATATTGTTATAACTTAAAATATTCAGACTATTGTCCTCATCTTTATAGTTATATTTAAAACGTTTCGACCGGCATGTCCTTCAGTCTTCTTCAAGTGTTTCATGTCGAACTCGGGAGTCGACATAGAATCTAGAATCAAACCCTTTGTTGAACCACCGAGGTCGACTGTTCCAGTTCTGTTTAACCATGACAAGGTGCAAGCGTTAAGCTAGAGTAAGTATTCTTTGTTGTTCTTGCCTGCAATCTCCAACTAACCCCACTCAGATATCTTTCCAATCAAATACCTTATTCATCGCGCCATGTGTCCTTGCAATGTTTGGTTTTGTTTTATGGCATATCGATCATTGTTGGTTATTTAATGCCAAATCAATTTTATACATATAAGTAAAGTTGGCGACCATAGCTACAACACCAAAGTGTAGGGGAGGGCACTACTCCTTTCCCTGGTTTTTCCACTTTACTCTTGATCCGTACCTTATAATGCTGAGTGTTAAACAAGGAGCCATTTTTTGAGTCTTTGGTATGACTCGACCTGGGACTGAACCCAGGTCTCCCGGGCCATTGGCGAACACTATAACCGGTTGGCCAATGTCCGGTTATACATATAAACAGTTCTAATTAAAACATTTCAGTTTAGCATAAGTACACAGATTAAAAGTAAAAAAATGTTCTATTACAAACAATTCAGTTTAGCATAAGTACACAGTTTAGTTCTATAGGACTCTATCAGGTGCTATCAATCCGTGCCAAAGTGAATCTGGGAACTATGGCAATGAAGGAGTACCCGGTATTCCCCAAAGCTGAAGACTCTCAACCAAATTGTTTAGTATTCCACGGGACACTCGTTGCGGGGTGTCTTTCCCCTCTCCAGAGATGCAGTTGCTCTATTCTGCAACCCTAGCCGACTGGGTCAAAGTCATTTGTTTGCACACAGTTTGAATGTCAAACAGGTCTATTTGATCCATAGATAGGACCCAATCACGTGCTATCAGTCCGAGTAGACCTGTGAGCTCTGGCAATGAGAAATACTCCGTATTCCCCAAAGTCCCCACATTGCTGAAGCCTGACTATCAAAATATTTAGCGTCATACCAAGGACACTAGTGTAACATAGCCATACATGAATATAGGAAATGTACATAGAATGTTCATAACGCACATGTAGCATAACAGAGGAATCCCGAAACACGAAAAACACGTAACGACTTCTTAGTTCAGGTACGAAACCTTTTATTACCTTTGAGTTAAAGGTTTCGACATAAGGAAGAGAGATGCAGAATCTTTATATGATGACTTTTCCATCTGCTCCCATCACGTGTGGCACCCGCCACGAGGCCACTGCGAGCTAGCGAAAGCCACCCTTCTTCTTCGGACCGCAAGACTCAACTAACTGACTTTTTCAATATCCCTCAAATCCTCCGCGCGCGCTTCCGGTGCATGACGTCATTCACATCCACTCGTCAACCTTTCTATCTGGGATTTTTATTTGGACATCTGTGAACGACACATCCTCCCCACGCGCGAGTCAACACTTGCGCCCATGTTTGCACCTAACTAACCTATGCACTGTGCCGAAAGGTTCTCAGCCTAACTAAACCGAAAGGCAAGATATATAAAACGAAATCCTTCGGCCATTATATTACACTAGTTGCGGGGTGTCTTACCCCTTTGCAGTGATGCAGTCGCCGGTGCATACTGCAGCCCCAGCCAAATAGGCTACAGGACACTTGTTAAGGAAGAATTGTTGCAGCCCCGGCCGACTAGGCCTTCTTTGCCATGTATTCATGCCAATGATTGACCCACTTAGAATGTCGCATGTGCCAAGTATATTGCCGACACCTTTAGTACCCTCATCTTCCAGTTTTGTTCACTGACTATTCAACTTGATTCAACAATATTCATAATGAAAACTTAGTTCCAAACATAGAAACTCTCTTGCTAAAGATATGAATGTGTGGCAGTCCGAAAATAGCTAAAAACCTTTTATAGATTCATGAATTTTTGTTTTAGTTGTCGTGTTTTGTTCCTGAAAAATTTATCAACAAATAACCCCTAATGATATCCGTTTTGATTTTATGATATTTTTCTCAAGAAATGATAAAATACTGACATTTTTAGTTTATAAGAAAATACTTGCAATAAAAAATTGGTTGTGGTTTACTTATTCATGGATTATATATATATGCACAATACACTATATATTTATATACATATATAGATGGATGGTACTATATATATATATATATGTATGTATGGAGAAAATTGAAAAACAATGGAATCTAAAATTGATGAATTCATTACAATGGAAAGACGACGTTAAAACGTTTCGGTTTAAGCGAAACTTCATTGGGCCGTTATGATGGTAAAACAATTTATGATAAATTAAGGATGGAAGTTTAATAAAATATAATAACAGGGAAAATTTAAGAGTTCTCTAATGGCCCAGGAAACCAGGGTCATACCAAAGACTTAAAGAACGGTACTTGATGCCTCCTTGCTTAACACTCATAATTATAAGGTTTGGATCAAGGGTAAATGGACCAATCTAGGGAAAGGATAAGCACCCTCCCGTACACCTTGGTGTTGTAAGTAATGAAAAAGGAACCTTTGGTCGCCTTCGACTACCGTCGGCCAGTTTACTCTCTATATATATGTATGATTTTTAATTGAATGCGCTTTTTAACTTTATTTCTCGACGAGTTAGAACTCATTTGTTTGCACATTTAAATTCTTTCAAGTATTGCTATTTATTGCTTGCACACAGTTAAACGGTTTCCAGTATTAAAATTCAACACTAAAAATTTCTTTCATTATTTGTTTCATATTAATCATTTGTTTGCATCACTTAAAGGATTTCAAGGATTGTTAACAATAATAATTTTATTTACACACAGTTAAACCGTTTTAAGTATTGTTATTCAATATTAAGGGTTTTCGGATTATTTTCTTCATCTTTATTGTTATTTCCACAGCGTTTCAGCCGATATGTCATCCGGCCTTCTTCAGGTGTTTATCGAACTCGGGAACCTTCATGGAACTTCGAACTACGTCCTTTATTGAATCTCTGGGAGTCGATTTGTCCGATTCTGTTAGCCATAACTGGGTACAAGTGTTAAGTATTCCTGTATTGTTACTCGTCTGCAATCAGGATTGAACCTGGGACATTCAGATAATTGTCTCCTTAGAAGTTTAGGGAACCAACGCCTATAACCGTAACGCTATGTGTGTTATTTAGCACAAATACTCCTATTTGATATTTACAATAATCCTCAGTCACAGATTGAGCAGTTTTATTTAACCCATAGATAGGAACGCATGTGTGTTATTTAGCACAAATACTCCTATTTGATATTTACAATAATCCTCAGTAACAGATTGAGCAGTTTTATTTAACCCATAGATAGGAACGCAAAAAAAAAATATAAGACTAGACATGACTGAATGGGGAAGGTGATCCATTGGGAATCGCGCAAGAAGTTTAAATTTGACCATACGAACAAATAGTAGATGCATAACCCAGAATCCGTTCAAGAAAATAAGACGTAAAAAATTCTCTTGCATTTTGAGATAAAAACGGATTATCTAATGTCAGCCAGACAACCAGACCTAGTTAAAATCAACAACAACAAAAAAAGAAGAAAAAAGAGAACCTGCCGAATAGTGGACTTTGCAGTTCCGGCTAACCACAGGGTAAAACTGAAAGAAAGCGAAAAGAGAGATAACTACCAAGACCTTTCTAGAGAACTGAAAAAAAAACTATAGAAAGGGACGGTGATACCAATTGTAATTAGCGTGCTCGGTATAGTCATGAAAGAATTGATACAAAGACAGGAGGACTTAGAAACAAGACAATTGTGGAGACCATCGAAACAACAGCGTTGTTGAGATCGGCCATAATACTGAGAGGAGTCTTGAGGAAACCTTCTTTCATTCAGACTCCAGTAAGAAACTATTAGCTAACGCTAGTGTGAAAAATTCTCCAAAGAAAAAATAATCGGGAAATATTTAGCATAGCCACCGACAATCTAAAGAGAAAATAGGCACTACCAAATAATTTGCATTTCCCTGAAAGATATCATAAACTGAAATACTCAGCGTAGCATTCGACGACGTAATAGTTTAGAGGAGACGTGATGGGCTTAACCTCACGCATCTTCTTGGAAAACGAGTTGTCTAAATGAAAACAAAGGAAAGGATTCTCAAATGAAGTTAGCATATGGAGTAATAATTTGAAATGTTGAACCTTGTTTGAAATCTGATCCACGCTTATAATCAAGTCCTGTTTCAAGAAACAGGTTTCCCTTAGATAACCGAATATATAAGTAACGATGAGTTTGTTTAGTACTTAGACGGTTGACTACTTTGGAACAACAATTTCTGTTAGCACTCTGGGTCTTTTGTAGCCAGACTTGAGAATGGTCAGCAAATTCCAACAGAGAATAAATTGAATATTTTATAAAGAATTTATCATCATCTATCTCGATTTATATTCTCAATTTCAAGCATTTGGCTTAAAATAAGAAATTAACTCCAAAACTCTTGGGGATGTCCTCGTGCTGTAATGATAAAAGCGATGGACTGCGGAATCGTAAGCGAGTTCGTACTCCAGTCGCGCTATTACGTTCACTTTCGAGCAAACACCCTCGGGAAAGGTATGAACCCCCTTATCTTCCCAGCTATGGGTTAAATAGTACTACTACTGTTCTTCTTGGAGAATGGCTTTGGCATTAAATAACCAACAAAGGTTGGTATGCCATTAAACAAAGTAACCAAACCAAACCAAACCAAAACCCTCACCTCCAACAAAACCTCATTCTTTCAAAGTACAAGTAGTACTAAGTAAAAGTAAAGTTAGCGACCATAGTCGAGGGTGACCCGAAGGCTCCCTTTTCGATAGCTACTACACCAAGGTGTAGGGGAGGGCGCTACTCCATTCCCTGGATTGCTCCACTTTACCCTTGAACCGTACCTTATAATGCTGAGTGTTAAGCAAGGTGGTATCAAGTTCCATTTTTAAAGTCTTTGGTATGACTCGACCTGGGATTGAACCCAGGTCTCCCGGGCCATTGGTGAACAACAAAATAAAAAATTCCTGGCTCCAACATCTCTCACTGTCTCTGTCTGTCTGTCTGTCTGTCTCTCCATTCCCAACAACCAGCAGGAACGAACCAACTGTTCACCCTATTATACAATCGAGTTGCTGCTGTTCCGGCGATAAACGAAAGCATCCAGTTAACATTTCGAGTACTCTTTATGGTCGTCATATTCGAAGAACCGCTGCCAATTTTCCCTCTTACAGTCCCTTCCCATCACTTGTTAACCAGCCACGGCTGTTACCGCTATCCTCCAAACCCGGAGCCTCAGCTTACCAGGACTCCTCTCGCCTCCTGTTCAATGTCTCTCAACCTCTTGCAGTCGACATTACAGCTTCAATAACCTGTTGCCTTGATAAGCGCGCAATTGAAACCGAGGCTCACATAATACGACACTGACTTCTGTCTTTTTTTCCTCTTTTAGCTATTTATTTCTTGGCTATAGTTATTTTCTTTTTTGCTTTTTTTTTCTTGTTCATTGATTCCCTGTCCGTTTGCGAAGTGATAACGCCAGACTGATGTCGTTTCTTCTGTTCAAACAGATTTAAACGCTAAATTTATATTTCCCTGCGTCTGTATGGCTGACTTTGTGTGTCGTTTTGTATTTCGTGCGTCTCTTTTTCTTTACAATGTTTTCTTGTGGGGCTTATTTTTATCTGAAGGATTTTTTATTTGTTTTGTTTCTTGTCTTGTTTTTTGTTTATTTATTTTCCTTTGTTGGTTGTTTTTTCTTTGCTAATATGTCTTATTTCGGTAATATTTTGTAATATTCATTTCTTTTCAAATTACATCTTTCAGGAAACAATTTTTCTCTTTTTCTTCTTTTTCTCTCTCTCTTTCTCTCTCTCTCTCTCTCTCTCTCTCTCTCTCTCTCTCTCTCTCTCTCTCTCGTTCACACACACATATGCACACATTCACATCTCAATGCATACCTGTTTATTCTTTCTTCCCTTCCTTCTTTTTTTCTTTTTCTTTCTTTCTTTCTTTCTTTCTTTTTTTATAAATCTCCATTTGTTTTTTTTTCTTTTCTTATTTCTCTCTTTCGTTTTTAATACATTCACATCTGCTCTTTCTTTCTTTCCTCCTTTCTTTCTTTAAACAATCCTATTTATTCTCTTTTCTTCTTTCTCTCTCTCTCTCTCTCTCTCTCTTTCTTTCTTTCTTTCTTTCTTTCTCCTCATTTACGTTTTGTTGGTTTCTTCCTTTCTTTCTTTCATATACCCTCAAATATTTTACTTTTTCCTTCTTTCTTAACAAACCTCAATTTTTTCTTTCCTCTTCCTTCTTTTCATCTAATCTTTCTATTTTCTTTTTATTTTTGTTTTATCATCCAATCCTTTTTTCTCTCCTTTTCATATGCATGTTTGTGTTTTTCGTTCAATTTTTTTGGTTTTTTAAATACAATGTTTCTCTTTTAGCATACACGTTTGTGTCTGTTTGATATTTCTTTTTTTTTTTTTTTTCGGAGGGGGATATCATGTCTCCGACAAGTTATCAGAAGTGGAGCTAACCAAACATTAAACATATAGCACACACACACACACACACACACACACACACACACACACACACACACAATAAGTAAGTAAGTTAGCGACCATAGTCGAGGGTGACCCGAAGGCTCCCTTTTCGATAGCTACTACACCAAGGTGTAGGGGAGGGCGCTACTCCATTCCCAGGATTGCTCCACTTTACCCTTGAACCGTACCTTATAATGCTGAGTGTTAAGCAAGGTGGTATCAAGTTCCATTTTTAAAGTCTTTGGTATGACTCGACCTGGGATTGAACCCAGGTCTCCCAGGCCATTGGCGAGATATATATATATATATATATATATATATATATATATATATATATATATATATATATATATATATATATATATAAAATCAAATATCAAATATATGGTATATATCAATTCATGTATAACGCATGACATTATACTCACAAATACACACACACACATATATATATATATATATATATATAATCAAACATTAGATATTCGGTATATATCCACTCATATATAACAGAGGACGTTATATAAACACACACACACACACGCATATATATATATATATATATATATATATAATCGAACATTAAATATATTGTATATATCCACTTATTATTAGCACATATCACACACAGACACACACAACTATATATATATATATATATATATATATTAAAAACATTGTTATGTTTGTGAATAAAGAAGGTTCACTGTCGTTGATAGAGTATGTTTATCTAAGTTAGGATATCATAAACATAACGTCAACGACGCTTCGTGATGGCCAGTTTCACGGCTATGCGATTATTGAACCAAGGGACATTTGCTTTCTTATTGCCGGATTTTATTGTTTTTCTTCTGTTTGCACAAGTAACTTTGAAGGATCTCAGTAGACAAATGCTGCTGCATTTCCATTCGCTACTAAAAACAGATTCACAAGGAGAAGTGTCAATCCATTAATGACGGAACTATACTTGAAAAAATGATATGATGTTGAAATAACATACATTTTACATGATATTAGAAATATCTTATAAGTGTCTATGAATTTTAATTGGTTATTTACACTTTGATAGCGCATAAAATTTTTAAATTGTTTGTGAAAAATTATATTATTTGAATAACTGGGAAAGATAATCCAAACTTACAAAAAAAGTTCATCTCAATCCAATAGAAAAATTAGAATGACAGATTTCTTCGAACTAAAACATACCGGGATTCATTTATTTCTCAAGGAACAATTGTACCATAGCCAGATACAGCTACGTGAAATGTACATAGAATGTTCATATATACATACATACATAGAACATTGGATCTCGAAACACGAAAAACACTTACGACTTCTCAGTTCAGGTACGAAACTTTGTTTATTACCTTTGAGCTTAAAGGTTCTTCGACATTATGAGAGAGAGGCACAATCTTTCTATTCTGGCTTTTTAATCTGCCCCCCCCCCATCTCGTGCGACATCTGCCCAAGGCCTCCGTGAGCAAGCGGAAGTCAACCCTTCTTGTCCGGTGTCTAGTCTCAACTCTACAAACTGACTTTTTCAAAATCTCCCAAAATCCTCCGCGCGCTTCTGGTGCGTGACGTCATTCACACTTGCTAGCTCCGTTTCCCATCTCGGGCTATTGTGACATCTCTGAGTTACACGTCCGCTCTGCGCGTGCGTGAATAAATGCGTAAATCTTGCACCTAAGTAACCCATGCACTGAGCCTAAAAGTTCTCAGCCTAACTAAACCCAAAGTCATGAAACGAAATTCCTCGGCCATTATATTACACAATATATAATCAAAACGAATATAATTAGGTATGGATTAATACCATACTCTTCAACAAAGAAACTCTATAAAATAAAAGCAAAAGCTGTACTTATTTTTGGAGAGCTAATTTTCCATCAATTTAATGAGATAGTTTTAATGCTATGGATTTTGTTCATAAATGATAATATATTTTGACTTCATAATGCTTCGCCAGAGAATATAAAATTCTGTTATCTTTTGTTTAGAAGAAAATTAACTTTTTAATTTTAATAGGTGGTGATGTCTTTATAGATTAGCGTTACAGTATATATATATATATATATAAGTGGGTCGAGCATAGTCTAGAGAGACCCAAGGGCTTCTTTCTCAAAAGATACTACACCGAATTGTTGAGGAGGACGCTACTTCTTTACTTGGATTGTTCCACTTACCCTTTATCTGTATCTTATAATGTTCATTGTTAAACAAGGTAACATTTTTGAGTCTTTGGGTATATATATATATATATATATGTGTGTGTGTGTGTGTGTGTGTGTGTGTGTGCGTGTGTGTGTGGTTAGGCAGCTGTCGTTCATTTAAGCATGTGAAGACGCATTTTGTCTGTATAATTTAATTAAGTTCTTTTCGAGTTTCCTGACGAGAGCCTTGATTTCGGGTTGGAATTGGTAGATGAATTTACCAAAATTGTCCTGAGCGCTTTCGGATCCTTCGTGGGTCATCATCATCTTGCTTGCATGTGTAAAGGGTGTTGTTTTTTAAAATGAGTTTTGAAAGTTTTTTTTGGTTTTATAACAACAAAAACATGCAAACGCAGAGTTGGATAAAACTGAGTTGCTGATGAATTTAAAAAATAGAACGCTGTCAACGGAAATAGAATACTATCAAGGAATACTGAATATCAAAAGAAAACTATTTGGATAGTTTGTGAGATAGGAGGTAAGTGGCTGTAAAACAGCAGTTTTGCAGGGTGTTTCTTCCAGGAGTTGTTTTAAACACTACGTGGCATAATGGTGTAGTACCCATTAAGCATTTTTTTTTACCTGAGTATTTCGTTCGTGTCCATGTGGTGCATCCATACTCTAGTACTGACACAGCTTGAATGAAACCAGATCTTTTTTATCAGTGTGATCGGATTTCCATATGATCAATATCCTGTTAATAGCTGTCCAGGCTTTCACGAGGACTGACTTGACATAAATTTCAGTAGATGAAATATTTCTGCTGAGGTATGATAACTGGTCTACTAATTTCAGTGGCTTGCTTCTTAAAGTAGAGATAGTTCCTTTTGTTTAAGAGACGTAATATATGCGTTCACGTAAAGTCCAATGTCTCCTGCTGCTTATGCGGCTAACGAAGGTATGGACAGCTATGGATAAGCTATCGATCATATGGAAATCAAACCTAACCGATAAAATGAAATGCAGTTTCTTCCAGGCAGCGGTCGTGTCGATACTGCTGTATGGATGCTCTACTTGGACGCTAACTAAACGGCTGGAGAAGAAGCTAGACGGCAATTAAACAAGAATGTTGTGAGCAATATTGAACAAGTCCTGGCGGCAACATCCCACAAAGCACCAACTATACGGCCACCTGACTCCCATCACGAAAACTATCCAAGGTAGACGAACCAGACACGCAGGACACTGCTGGAGAAGCAGAAACGAGCTTATAATTGATGTACTCCTATGGACCCCCACATATGGCGGAGCAAAATCAGGATGACCAGCTCGAACATACATACAGCAGCTATGAGAGGATACGGGATGTAGCCCTGAAGACCTGCCGGAGGCGATGAACGATAGGGAGAAGTGGCGAGAGAGGGTCAAGGATATCCGTCCAAGCAGCACGACATGATGGTGATGATGATGATATATGTATGTATATGTATGTATGTACATGTGTGTATATATATGTATGTATATGTCTATATGTATACGTGTGTGTGTGCGTGTGTGTACTGGCCCAACAACCCTTGGTAGTTATTTAATGCCAGAGTCATCTATAGGCATATATACAGAGTATAAATGATTGGTTTTGTTTGGTTTTATTGCACATCAACCATTGTAGCTTTTTTAATGTCAAATCCTTTTCATACATATATATTAAGTATTTGATTTCTTGACAGATTTGTAGATAACATTTTTAAACAGGCCGGAACTCATTTTTTTTCGTACGGTTAAATAGTTTCACTTATTTCTATCTAATATGAATTATTCTGTTTGCTATTAAACATTTGTTTGCGCAAAGTTTCATGCTTTCAAGTATTGTTTTGTATCACAAACAATTCAATTAAACCTCAGTCATTTGCTTACAAACACTTCAATGTAAAAGAAACGTTTTATTTCAAACAATTCAGTTTAGTATAAATACATAGTTATTTGTTAATATGCAGTTAAGTGTTAAAACCATTCTATTTCAAAAAATTCAATTTTACATATGTACACAATTTTTTGTTTACACACAGTTAAATGAAAAAAAAGTTCGATTTTAAACAATTTAGTTTTGCGTAAGTACACAATTTTTTGTTTACACACAGTTAAATGTAAAAACAGTTCTATTTTAAACAATTCAGTTTTGCATAAGTACACAATTTTTTGTTTACACACAGATGTAAAACAATTCTATATCAAACAATTCACTTTAGCTTAAGTACACATATTTTGTTTACCTACAGTTAAAAGTAAAAACAGTTCAAATTAAAACAATTTAGTTTAGTATAAGTACACAGCTTAAATATCAAACAATTCTATTTGATCCATAAATAGGAGCTTATCAGGTGTTACCACTCCGAGCCAGAGTGAACTAGGGAATGAATCTCTCTCTTCCTCTCTCTCTCTCTCTATATATATATATATATATAATACTTTTGTGAAAGGTATGAATGCAATTATTCTCCTTTCCTCTATGGTAAATAGTAGGGTCGGCTTGGCTTTTCACACTGTTATGCAAACGACACTAGAAGAAAGAAAACACTGAATTTCAACCGGATAAAGTCTACTTAAAATTTTTCTTGTGTTGCATCCTGTTCGTGTAGTCGCTGAAGTTTGCGTATATATATATATATATATATATATATATATATATATATATATATATATATATAATTGGACGTATTTCTACATATGTATTCTTTCAGAGAGATCACTTTTTATTACCCATCGTTAACGATTCTAGTGTGTTTATGTTTACCAAGTGTAGAAATATATGATACTGTATACTGTCGTCGCTGCTTCCCCACAGGCTGTCCGTCTGAGTCATAAATAGCCCCGGAAATCAATGAGAACGGCCAAAGGACTTATTCGAGCAATTATACATCAACGTCCAAGCTTGTTAAACAAAACAGGAACCCGACCCAACTAAATAAAAAAAACTTGGAAAGGGGACAAGGATAAAAAAAATTTTAGAAGTAAAGAAAATTACACGGACATCTGTTGCTAATAATAACTCATCTCTGGTTCAAATGCATAAGACATGGGCCAAGCCGTTTCCAGGATGAAGCTGTCATGCTAGACACGTGAAACTTTGATTATAAACCAAGATTACGTCAAATATAGGTTACTAGGTTAATATTATGTTCGTAGAGAAATTTCTGTTAGTATCATTTGCATTGTATTGTCATATGATAGTCACGCAAGGCAATTGAACCGAACCTGAATCATAACACATGCCGGGTCATTTTTTTTAATTTTTTTTATGACAGACAGTTTCTTATACAAGAGTTCTCTCTCCTCCCCAGTACCAATATGGTTCGAACGAAATAAAAGATTAATCATATTTACCAACCCCTCCGCTCGGGTAGGATATGACACAAGGTCAATTTGTTTGAATTCAGAGTTTTCCTTCTCCTAGACTAGTTGCCTCACCAAGGCTGAAGAACCCAGTCTGCCCAACTATTTACCCATAGCTGGAGGGAGAATAATTGGATTCATACCTTTCCCAAGGGTATTAGTTCTATGTGAAATGCAATCAGTCTCGTCCAGGATTTGAACTCGTGTCGCCGTGTTCATTTCCTATGACGATAACCATTACACCACGGGCACCTACGAAATAAAAGATTACTAGGGACTACCACTTGACCTCATGCTCCTTGTTTTGAATTTGGCCCCTCCTCTCGACTGGGTGCACTACCAAAGTGAGATAGCCCAATCAGCTCCACTATTTACCCATAGCTGGAAATTGCATGTATTGATGATTACAGAAAAAAGGATGAGAGCGAAGTTTATGTCTACGGCTAAGTATTGACACGAGTAAGCATTAAGCTATAATTGCTTAAAAATAATTATTATTATCAGATGTAAAGAGTTACTTGAAACCAGATGATTGCTAGCAAAAAAGAATGTTATCGACATTAAATAACCCAACAAAAGGTGACATGCAATCATATTAAATATTATACGAATATTGCTTTGAGTGATTTGTGTATGGAAAAGATGGCATTAAACTGATATCTGTGATATATTGTAGTCGACCAACTACTCATAACCCAAACGAAAACAAAACATACAAACCCCATTTCTAAAAAAAATGATGAGTCACTGATGTCGTCAGCCAATAGTATTCAGAAACTATACGTAAGGGACTAAATTACTCCGCACAGAACATTTTCTTTTAATATTAAATTCAGCCGGTTTTTCTTAGGATAATCCTCAACAAATGGACAAAATAGATAGTATTTAAAAACACATGGTCGAATTAGAATGAAGTTTCTCACTATAATATTGTAATAATAAGCAAGTTCACCCAACATAGACCACATAGCGTAGTGGTACAGGCTAGCTATGAAAGCAGCGGTATCAAACCGAGTCGAACCACTTAGGCTGGGGGCCAGCCACGGGTGTGGGAGGAAGCCAGACTTCTCCCTGGTCGTTCTACGACTGAAGCCTAATCAGCAGCTGCCAATGAGGACTGCTCAAGGCTTCCACTAAAGCAGACATCCCGATTCCAGCTGCAGACGACACAGGACGATTGCCAGCCTCTCAGCTTAAAGCCCTTTTCAGGGCTACTCAGAAAGTTTTTCCTAACACCTCGTGAGACGGCACAATGCAGCAGACACAACTAACAGCCTCTCAATCTAACAGCCCTTTTCAGACAAATAATGCAGAAAGTCTAAGACTCTTTGAGACGGTACCAGCAGCTACCTTCTTGCGCCGGCGACCACATCACTGCAGCGGCAACAACCACTCCTGCACCGATGACCACCTCACTCTAGCGGCAACTACCACTCCTACACCGACAGCCATTTCCCTGCAGTAGCAGCTACCAGTTCTGCACCAGCAGCTGCCTGTCCTGCACCAGCAGCTGCCAGTCCTGCACCAGCGACCGCCTTCCTGCACCAGCAGACACCAGCGACCACTTTCCTGCACCAGAAGATACCAGCAGCTACCAGTTCTGCACCAGTTACCACAAGTCCTGCACCAGCGATCTCCTTCCTGCACCAGCGATCACTTTCCTGCACCTGCGGACACCAGCGTACACTTTCCTGCACCAGCAGCCGCCAATTCTGCACCAGCGACTGCCAGACCTGAACCAGCGACCAATTTCCTGTACCAGCAGATACCAGCAACTACCAGTCCTGGACCAGTGAACACTTTCCTGCACCAGCAGATACCAGTCCTAAACCAGCGAACACCTATCCAACGAATACCAGTCTTGTACCAGCTGTCCAGACCTGCTCCGGCGACTAGATCCTGTTCCAACAATCACCATCCGGCCGTGGCGATTGTATGCTTTTTCGATTTACGATTCGCCATAATAAAATTTGGCCTTTCGAAGAAAATCCTTGTTTTGTCATTCTTGCCTAGTTTGTTGTCAATGGCTTATATTTCAAAAGTTTGCGGGGACCGGTATATTTATCGGGCCTCCGCAACAGATATAATCTGGAGAAAAAAAGATTCTGTATTTTCGTTATTCTCCCAAGAAAGAGGGCAGAACAAAATTATTTTTTTACGTGAGTGCGTATTAAACAGGAAGACGACTGAAGAGTGTACCGGTCTAAACTTTGTGTAAATGCCACCTCCAAAAGAATCTTATAGTTCGAAGAATTCTTTGAATATTATTGACTATTCTGAAAACTATAAACAACTCGTCTTTTTCATCCTGTTTAAATTTCATGTCAGAAAAATTATGATGAAAATATTTTGAATGACACTGCTGTATTCTTACTGTTGGTTCCATCATATATACTACTCGAGCCAAATCAATTTGATTCGTGCGTTCTGCTAGGCAGGTAGTTAGAACAGTAGGTAGCTAAGTACAGTCGATACGTGGGGCAAATGACGACTGTGGATATTCTATAGAAAATTAGACGCCATTCTTGTTCAGTTCTCGCAAAACAACGTCATTTCTCGTTTCCATATTATTATTATTTTCTTTAGTATGAAACACTTTTTCTTCATCCATTTTTCTAAAATTCTTCATTGTTTTTATCTTTGCAGCATTATTCTCTCTCTCTCTCTCTCTCTCTCTCTCTCACCCTCTCTCTCTCTCTCTTTCTTTCTTTCTTTCTTTTTTTTATTATCTCTGTTGTGATATAAATTAATGTTATTTTGTTCTTGTAAATTACAAAAGCTCGCAATGAATCAACGAATACTCATATTGTTCAGATTCCGCGTGGTAAAAAATAGGATTTAATGGGTTTTTTTCGTTAAAAATGTCCTGTCTCGGGCGAATTCTGTTCTCGTATTTCCGTAAAGATATAATTTTTTAAAATTCTTTTTCTGAATTATATAATTGATTTATGTTCGTTCAATCTAAAGCAGCTCTTAATTATCTATATCAGTCTGTTCATATCTATCTATCTATCTATCTCAGTCTGTTCTGTCTGTCTGTCTGTCAATCTATCTCAGTCTGTTCTATCTATCTATCTATCTATCTATCTATCAGTTGCGTCGAGAGAAAGCATGAAGACTAAAGCTGTATTTACCAATACATGAAGACTAAAGCTGTATTTTTTTTTTGTTGTTGCTGAGTATCGCTAGGACTGGTCATCTGACCGAGATTAGATGATCAGTGCGTATGTCAAAAACCCAGAGAATTTTATGCGTATATTTTTCTAGGACGGATTCTGCGTTGTGTATACACCATTTGATCGTTTGGTCAAATTTAAACTTTTAGAACAATTCCCAGTGGATCACCCGACCCACCCAGTCGTGTCTAGTCTTATATTCCTTTTTGCGCTAATTTACTGCATTCGTTTATGTGATTAATCATTTTGTCTCTATCACCACATAACCAACATCTAATATTTTGTTGTCTCTTATCTATTCTTGCTTTGCTATATATCGTCCTTGTGGCTTTTTTGTGCTATCAGAAGATTCAGTTTTTTGCTAAAGGTTTCTCTTCCTAGGCAATATCCAAGTTTTCTTGCGTGAGATTTCTCTTTTGTCGTTTGAAATGCCCATAAAGTTAATTTTTGTTTTTTGTTTATTTTTGTTCAGTTGAAACTTGTGTTGTCTGTATTGTTTCTGTTCACTGTCATCAGTATTCCTCTGGCTTTTTACGTAGTTTTCAAGTCGTTGTATTCATACATCAACGCTATCTTTAATGCTGGCAAGTCATCTTCCTCCTTCTTTTCTTGGCACATACAGTCTGTCAACGTCTTAACCGGGGTGTAAGACCTTGTGCATCGTCGTGAGTTTTCCTGTTCTTTGGTTCATTTGTCGGAGTTTTTCTCTGGTCCACTTTAAGAATGGTCCCGAATTTCTTACGAGCCATAAAAACCCCTTCAAAGAGATTTCTGCTATATAGTTGGTTTCGAGTAGTTTTTTGTTCTCCTGCAGTATTCTTCATTTTTTTTTATTTCATCTCCGCACGTTTAATGCTGTCCGCTTCCCATATTCCCAAGTATTTGTAGGTTTCCTTTTCTCCGAGGATTCTGATTTTGTCTTGATTTGGTTGTTTTATTCCTTCCGTCCTATATCTTTTCCCGCTTTTCCTTATTTGCATAGCACATTTTTCCATGGCAAATTCCATCCCTATATCTTCACTGTATATTCTCACTGCTTTTATTCGGGTCTCCAATTCTTTCTCATTTAAGGCAGTTTGATATCGTCCATGTAAACGAGGTAGTTGATTTTTCTTGCGATTTATGAAATTTTTGTCTGCCTGTGAATTTCCTAAGTATGTTATTGAGATTTATCATCGCTATTATAAATAGTAATGACGATAGCTCATCTCCCTGGAAGATCTCTCACTGGATTTTCTCCTCAGTTAAGCTTTTTCCTCTTATCGTAATCACATCACCAACAATACATATAGTAATACTGATACGCCGCTACTATTATCACTATGAATATTTCTATTATACCTTTATTATATGATTTTAAATCCATTTTATGACGCTATTTAAAAAAAATGTTCATTACATTTATTTAATAGTTAGCTAGTAAATTTTTATCTGCTGGTGCTTATTTTTTCCACCCGACAAATATTACATCTACCATTGAAGATCCCAGGAGTGGAAGTTGCCTAAATAAATCTCCAACTAATTGGTGGAGTTAGGCCCCTATTTTCAAAGTCCAAAACCACTTTAATATCTAAGTAAAAGGATTGGAGAAGAGTTTCTATGATTGTAGAAGATCTGTTTCGAAATTCCGGCTGATATTCCAATATAAACCTTCTCTTCCTTAGTATTTTCCATCGGGAAAATATTTCCTTGGTTGACTACTTACAAAAATTACACATTCCTTCCATGGGACAAACATTTTTATTTCTACAATTACAATTTAATCTATTTATTCGCAGATTATCTATTTGTAATCAATCTATTAAATTATTGTTATGATTATAACTTTATTAGATATATTATTTGTGTAAGAGTAACTAATTTTTAGTGTATTCCCATAAAAAAAAATCTTATTCGATGAGTTTTCCTTGTTAAAATATCTATTTATTAACTTAAGGACGCCCTTTCCTATATTAATATTTGAAAATTTATAGAAAAGGGGGTTAAATTAGATTACCTTTCTTTCCCTATCTTTTTTACGAGATTTAATATTATTTTCACAATCTTCAAGTCTACAATTACGACTATTTTTACGACTATTGTTGTTGTTGGTGTTACAGTATTCAGTAACTTTATCATTTGATCCTGGTATTCTAGCCTCTGTTGGAATCCACTTTTTTGTAAGGCCTTGTTATATATTCTCTTATTTTCACCGATCGCATATGTTCGATTCTCGATTTGAGGTAGTTGGAGTTGACATTGATATAAGTAGATTTTTAGTTATCTTTGCTAAAAGGTTTTTAAAGCATTGATAGTTAAATTATTGGTAATGTCAAGGAAATTGACTATTCTTAGGTTAGATGATATTTCAGCGGTAAATCCCAGTAACTTGACGGATATCATAATTTTTAAACGCATTTTTGAAGTTTTGGGGCAATTACTATCTGGACAACGAGACCGTCATCTTTTTATAAACCTACTTGCTAGAGGTCTATTAACCTACGAAGAACAACAATATATTAGCACACACACACACACACACACACACACATATATATATATATATATATATATATTAAGCATTTGATTGAAACAGCTTCAGATAGTTTGAAGCATATCTTACCCTTGATTAACAAATATAATCCAAGTGTAGATCTGACGGTCAGGTATTTATGATAGCAGTGGTTATAAAATGTCGGTTTAAGATAGTACAAAAATAATGAATGCTACGGTAAGAGTTAATTTTTGTAAAGACAATACATTCATATTTGGTTCATATGTCTCACAAACCATCCAAGTCAGACGAACTAGAAGAGAAGAAAAGACATTTTTAGTGACCCGGTATATAAGTTAACTTCAGGGACTCTTTCACTTGCCCAAGTTGGCTGACAAGCAATGACTTACATTTATCTGCTCAATGTGGACACTGGATTAAGTCTAGACCACATCCTAGGATGAATGGACGATAGGAACGGATGCAGAGAGAGCGTGAAAGAGAGAGAGAGAGAGAGAGAGAGAAAGAAAGAGAGAGAGAGCTAAGAAACTCGATGGTATCTGCACGACTTAATGGTACATATATATATATATATATATATAGTATTATTCGGTCCAGTTAAACCAGAGTTGGGAGTAATTCCTTCAGGACAAGAAAATCATTCAAGAGCTGAACATTTAAATTTTCCTGCTCTGTAAAATTAATTACATTGAGCTATAAAATAAAATAAATAAATAAGTTAAACTACCATATTTCCAACCGACGGTAGAATTTGGAAAATAAATAAAATAAATAGGTAATTAAAAAAACGGAAGTTTAATAAAATGAGGAAGTAACTCTTCACCTCTCTTCCTCTCTCTCTTCTCCCCACCCCGTGTCTTTTCTTTTTTATTTTATCCATAAGATCTGAAGAAGTCCTGTTATATTTTTCTTCGTGTGTTTAGTTTACATCAGAAACGCAAAACAGGATGGAAATAAATTTATAATCCTAAAATAACCGGTCTTTGGTTTTTTTTCTTTAAAGAAAGTATATATATATATATTGTCATCCACAGACAGACTGATTCATTGTATCACAACACATTAGGGTGACTAGACATGCAAGATCCTTGAAGTTGGGATCGAAACCTGGCTGACTTAACGTCAGATTGATATCTTACTGCACAGCCATCAACAAACTCAACGTAAGTTAACGGATTTTAACATATTTTCTTTGTTAACATATATTCTGTAGTTTACATATATACGCTTAATAGCTACCCAGTAATCAGTTCATTGTAAGAGTTTTACATTATGCGATAGTGCTCCACCCGGGGTGGGGATCATATATATATATATATATATATATATTAAACAATGAAAGCTAAGATCTCACAGTATAAACTTATTCATGACCATCTGGCGGTAATAAGAGGCAAATTGCACAGGCTTACATATTACCGGCAAGGATAAATAATTTATAAGTCGTCCCTGAAATTCATATAATTGTCACACACCATTGATAATATTCAGACTGGATGACTGGCGTTGGGATGGAGAATTCAGAAAAGTCATTTAGTGCGATAAAAGAAAAAGCAGTATATACATATATATTTATATATATGTATATGTTTGTATATGTGTGTGTGGACGAAAACAAACCCTGATCCTGTAGTATTACAACGTCAATCCTACCAACTCTATTAACACACCCTTCATACCCACACTGCAGCCGAAACTTACCACAGAGTCTGAAGAATCTCTCCGTCGACCTTGTCAGAAAACGAATTTTATTAACTTGTGTCTATTTATTTAGCTGTTTATTTATCTCCGTTAGCTTACCCCGGAGAGTGAGGTCGCTGTAACAAAAGCGTCGTCATCCGTGCAGGCGAAAACTGAACCCATTGACTTCGACTTGTTGTCCACTCCTGTCTTGGACACGTGGTGTGACCCGAGGCGAACACAGCCGGAATGGTGCCTTGCGTTCAAAATTCTTTAATGCTTCACGTCGATTAGAAGTGAAATAATGATGACAATAGAACTGCACGAAGAAAATGAGTGGAGTCGAATGAGGAGCGTCAAAAAGATGGCCAAATGAGCCTACACGCACGCACATATATATATTGATATAGTCACCGATATATATATATATAACATTCCTTCTCTTACTCTTTCTATCTCTGAAGCTATTTCAGCAATTTCATAATCTTCTGTCTTCTACTTTAGTCTATTCATATCTATCTATCTATCTATCTAATCTATTTCTTTCTATCTGTAGCTGTAGAATACACCGACTGCTTCTTTGTAGAGCGTTCCGCTCTCACCGCACCCAACGAGTGTCCAGGATATGACACTAAACAATCTGTTGGTGAGGTTCCAGTAATGCTGGGTCTTTAGGGAAAGCAGAATAGCGGATTATAACCATCGCTCCTTGGTCCTCTCTTGCCCCGAGTGGTAGCAACCTGATAGGGTCCTATCTATGGGTCAAATAGTACTAAACATTGTACTTATGCAAAACTGAATTGTTTAAAATAGAACTGTTTTGACATTTAACTGAACTGTTTTGACATTTAACTGTGTGTAATGGTTATCGTCGTAGGAAATGTATACGGCGACACGAGTTCAAATCCTGGCCGAGACTGATTGCATTTTACATAGCACTAATACCCTTGGGAAAGGTATGAATCCAATCATTCTCCCTCCAGCTATGGGTAAATAGTTGGACAGACAAGGTTCTTCAGCCTTGGTGAGGCAACTAGCCAAGGAGAAGGAAAACTCTGAATTCAAACCTGTTAAACTCCGCTTAAAAATGACCTTGTGTCATATCCTGCCCGAGCGGAGGGGTTGGGTAAATATGGTAAACAAAAATAAACTATACTTACACTGAACTGAATTGTTTGAAATTTAATTCTGCGTTAAATGAACCGAAAAGGTCTGATACGCCGAAAAACAAAATAATCCAACCAAACCAAACCAAACCTATATATCTACCAGGTTATCTTTCCTTTTCCTCTGTCTCTATCTCCGTCTCTGTTTGTCTGGCTGTATGTCTGTCTTGCTAGTTAGATCTGTTGGTATCAGAAAAGCGGCTAAAAATAATTCACTCTCCTTCTGAAATTGGCTTCTTGTATAGTGTAATGGTCAATGAGTAAGTTATAATTTATACAAAAATAACAATATAAATGATGAAAACGATTATTCATCATTTATCATAAAACCTCATTTTCAGAGTCTAAACTAATTACAGATATACTGAGTTTTAATTTGTTTACACTAACTAAACGGCTGTAGAAGAAACTAGACGGCATTGGACGCTAACAAAACGGCTGAAGAAGAAACTAGATGGCATTGGACGCTAATTAAACGGATGAAGAAGAAACTAGACGGCATGGGACGCTAACTAAACGACGGAAGAAGAAACTAGACGGCATTGGACGCTAACAAAACGGCTGAAGAAGAAACTAGATGGCATTGGACGCTAACTAAACGGCTGTAGAAGAAACTAGACAGCATTGGACGCTAACTAAACGGCTGAAGAAGAAACTAGACGGCATTGGACGTTAACTAAACGACTGAAGAAGAAACTAAACGGCATTGGACGCTAACTAAACGGCTGTAGAAGAAACTAGACGGCATTGGACGCTAACTAAACGGCTGTAGAAGAAACTAGACGGCATTGGACGCTAACTAAACGGCTGTAGAAGAAACTAGACGGCATTGGACGCTAACTAAACGGCTGAAGAAGAAACTAGACGGCATTGGACGCTAACTAAACGACGGAAGAAGAAACTAGACGGCATTGGACGCTAATTAAACGGCTGAAGAAGAAACTATACGGCATTGGACGCTAATTAAACGGCTGAAGAAGAAACTAGACGGTATTGGACGCTAACTAAACGGCTGTAGAAGAAACTAGACGGCATTGGACGCTAATTAAACGGCTGTAGAAGAAACTAGACGGCATTGGACGCTAATTAAACGGCTGTAGAAGAAACTAGACGGCAATTACACAAGAATGTTGAGAGCAATATTGAACAACTCCTGGCGTCAACACCTTACAAGACACCAACTATACGGCTACTTGCCTCCCATCACAAAAACTATACAAGTTAGACGAACCAGACACGCAGGACACTGCTGGAGAAGCAAGGACGAACTCATCAGTGATGTACTCCTATTGACCCCCGCATATGACCAAGCAAAAGCAGGACGACCAGCTCCAACATACATACAGCAGTTATGTGAGGATACGGGATGTAACCCTGAAGACCTGCCAAAAGCGATGAATGATAGTTAGAAGTGGCGAGAGAGTGTCAGGGATATCCGTGCTGGCGGCATGACTTGATGATGATGATGATGACACATCCTCTTTAAACGAGCTATAAATAAATCATTTTAAAATCTCTTATAATCATTTTAATATTTGACAAAATCATTTTTGGATAATGAATATTCGAACAGTCAGTACATTGCTAAACATTGAGCTATTGCACCTGATTATGCAATAAAGCAATCAAATATGCAAAGCATTGAGAACAAAAGATAATATTATTATTATTATTTTACTCCTTGAGAGTTTTTCACATCAGCGTTAGCTGATGGTCAGTCATTGGAGTTTGAGTGACAGCAAGTCGCTTCAAGTCTCCAGAACTTTTGTATTCTAGCTGACCTTAATAATGCTATAATTTTTGTTGGTCTCCACTCGTCCTCTTATTTCCAAGTGCTCCAGTCTTTGAACTAATCATTTGGTGTAGCACCAAGAGCACCAATTACACTTGGTATAATCGTCACTTTCATGTTCCACTGTTTTTTCAATTCTCAAGGAAGGTCCGAAGGTCCAGATACTTATCTTTTCATTTTCTTTCAATTTTAAACTGTGATCAGCCGGGACAGTAAAGTCAGCAAGTTCTCTTTTTTTTTTTCGTTTTTTTTTTGTTGATGATTATAAGGTCTGGTCGTCTGGTCGAGATTCGGTGATCAGTTTGTATGTCGAAATCCCAGAGGAGTTTGCGCTTCTCATTTTGCAGGACGGACGCTAGGTTGTGTATATACCATTTGTTCGCAGAGTCAAACTTTAATTTCTTGCAAAATTCCCAGTGGATCTTCTTCCCCTCCCATTTATTTATCTATTTTTATTTTAGAATATAAATTGACTTCGAAAAGTTACAATAGTCTACTATTTCATAAATTGTATTGTTATTGTATTTTTGGATCGTTTCTATTTTCCCTCGTTCTTTTCTTTATATTTCTGGATGTTTAGCTAATTACTCTTTTTTTCTTTTATATATATATATACACACACACATATATATATATGTGTGTGTGTGTGTGTGTGTGTGTGTTTGTGTTAAAATTGGATAAAATGAGAAATTTCCTCACGCCATTTCATGATCCATTTTAAGAAGGTTTTAGAAATACCATCCTTATTTAATCAACTCAATAATTTACAATTAAGCAGGGACAAACCTGTTCAGTAGGCAGAAGTGTGACCTCTCAATAACAATTCGTCATCTTCTGTGAGTGAGACTAAAAAAATAAATGAACCATAAACCTTTATCGATTAGTGCAGTAAAACGAAACACATCGTTTACTAGATTCATAAAAACAAAATTACAGAAAGAAACATCGATTATAGTTTATATTCTTGCATTGTCTTCTCTTGCACGACATCATATTCGGATAAGATAGCTTATACCGTTGAAAAAGGCGTAATTTACAAAAACCTGGGGGTGTCCTCGTGGTGTAATGGTTAAAACGATGGACTTCGGAATCGGAGTATTCAAGTTCAATATCCAGTTGCGCTATTAAGTTCACTTTCGGACTAATACACTTGAGAAAGGTATGAACCCCCTTATCCTCCCAGATATGGGTTAAATAGTATCCCTACTGTTCTTCTAGACAGCTGGTTTGGGCATTAAATAACCTACAAATGTTGATATGCCATTAAAACAAAGAAACCAAACTAAAACCCAAATTTAAGAAAACCTAGATCTGGGATGGCCTTAAATACTTTAAATTAAACGGAAGCTCTCAAGCATTCATTGTGAATTACTGCTAAGGCAACAAATACTCATATGAAAGACAAAACCCCTCGAAAAGGTAAAGAGGATAAAAAAAAGTGAATACAGATAAATTTGGCTAACCAGGTATTGGATCTTCTACACGACTTTGAACTAAATCTTACGCTTTTAAACGAAATGATATATGCGACTGCTACAGTAACAAACCAAGTAACCGTAACACATACAAAATATTATTAAGCAAACCAAACGAAAATTAAGGATAGAAAAAGAAATTGATGGTTTCTTTGTTTAATAGCATGACAACCTTCGAGGAGTAATCAATGGCAACGCTATCTTCGTAGAAACAACTTAGTGATACTATTTAACTATTTAGCTGGGAGTGGGATAGGGGGTCAATTCCGTTTCACTAGATATTAATCTGAAAATAAACAAAATAGCGTGACAAGAGTTCGAACTCGCGAACTTCGAGGCCAATACGCCATGGGGAATATTAAGGAGAAATATCCATAGTAGATAAAAGAATCAAGGGTGTCAAAGTGAAAACTTAGAAAGCGAGAAAAACAAAAGGAAAATATGAGATAGCATCCATTGAAAAAACTTCGTTGATAAAAAAATGTTGAAGTAAAAAAACCGAAAAAAAAGCCCAGCGCATTCGAAAATATAAAAAACGAAGAAAATTCTTTATACACAACAAAATAGTTCAGTATGACCCCCTAAACGTATTTCGAGAAATAAAAGAAAAGACAATAAATATAACGGAAAACATCACAACTAAAGAATTAGTATAATTTTGGTTGGTTGGTTGGTTGGTTGGTTCAACCCTTTTCGGGTCATTTAACGCCGAATTAGATTTCAAACAATTCAGTTTCGTTCAAGAATATTTTTTTTGTTTACACAGTTAAATGTCAAAACAGTTTTATTTCGAACAATTCAGTTTAGCATAATTACACATTAAAGTTATGGGAAAGGTATGAATCCAAGTATTCTCCCTCCAGCTATGGGTAAATAGTAGGGCAGACTAAGTTCTTCAGCCTTGGTGAGGCAACTAGTCTAGGAGAAGGAAAACTGAATTCAAACCTGTTAAACTCCGCTTAAAAATTGACCTTGTTTTATATCCTGCCCGAGTGGAGGGGTTGGTAAATAGGATTACACATTAAAGTTCTATTTGACCCATAGATAGGACCATATCAGGTGCTACAACTCCAGACCAGAATTGACCATGGAGCGATCGTTATAAAGGGCTATTCTGCATTCCCCAAAGCTCCAGCCCTACTCCAGCATCAGATTGTTTAGTGTTATATCGCTAGTTTAGAGACAGATTGCTTGTTTAATGTCATATCCAGGATACTCGTTGGTGGGGTCTTATCCCTCAGAAGAGAAGCAATCGGTGTATTTTACAGCCCCAGCCAACGGGGCAAGAATCATTTTGGATTAATATATGGAGCCATAAGAAATCATAAAATAAAATAAAAACCAAGATGAATTGAAAATATGAAAGAAACTTTTAAAAAATAATGAACCACAAGTTCACGAAGATATTACAACCGGAAGGATTATAGATACACTTAAACGAACGCAAAAATGGAAGTCACCAGGAATAGATGAAATAAACTTTTTGCTCCGCCGCTAACCTGCGACGCATCAACCAATAACGAGGCTAACATCAGAAATAAATAAAAAACCAGAAAATATCTCTGATTGGATCACAGAAGGAGTAACATACCAACTACCGAAAAGAGAAGACACGACAAATCCAAAAGACTACATCTAATCACCTACCTTCTGATAACGTCGATTCAAAAGGATAAAAGAGACTGACTGCAAAATCAAAGAACTTTTTATAGTGTACCCAACGAAAAGATTCAGAAACAACTTAAAGATATCCCCAATCATAATAACATTCCTAAAATACAATAGGGAAAGGTAATATACAGACCTCTGATTAATCCATGAAAGAAATTAAAACGAATGGTCTGAATATTAACAATGGAATCTTCCCAGGAGACTCAGCTTCTTCTCTTCGTTTCCGTATAACACGAATACCTCTCTCCATAGAACTTAACCACACAGCTTATTGATACAGAATTACTGCTAAATAAAGCAAAACCCCCTGTTCTATACGGACGATTTAAAGTTATATGCAAAAAAATGATGACGATTTAGGTCAATGAAGTGACAGCGCAAGGATGCAATTTGGCCTGGAAAAATGAGTGTCATATTTTAGAAAGGCTTGCGAGTAAAGTCTAAAAAACAAAACTCTTGCTATAAACACGTAAATTACTATGGTTGGCTGGTTGGTTGGTTGGTTGGCTTCAAGGTGCATCATCCCTTTTCGGGTCATTTAATGCCGAATTAAAATTAAAACCGGGATATTGGCCTAATGAGTAGAGTATTTGCCAATGGTCCGGGAGACCGGCGTGCAATCCTAGGTCGAGTCATACCAAAGACTCAAAAAATGGTACTTGACGCTGCCTTTTTTAACACTCAACATTATAAGGTAAGGATCAAGGGTAAAGTGGAGCAATCCAGGGAAAGGAGTAGCGCCCTTCCCTACACTTGTGAGCAGTAGCTACTGAAAAGGGAGCCTTTGGGTCACCCTCGACTAAGGTCGGTAAATTTACTTAATGTCGAATTAAATTTTAAACAATTCATTTTAGTATAAGTAGAGTTTTTGTTTACCATTGATTAAATATCAAAACAATTCTATTTCAAACAATTCAGTTTAGCGTAAGTACGCTGTTAAAATGTCAAAACAGACCGATTTCAAACAATTCAGTTTGGCATGAGTACATAGTTTAGTTCTATTTGACCCATAGATAGGACCCTATCAGTTGCTACCACTCCTGGCCAGAGCGGACCTGGAAGATAAGGCAATGAAGAGGTACTCCGCATTCCCCAAAGCTCCAGCATTACTGGAACCTCACCATCAGACTGTTTAATGTCATTATCAGGACACTAGTTTGGGGGGAGTCTTACCCCACTGCAAAGGGACAGTCGGTGTATTCTACTGCCCCAGCCGACTGGGCAATAAATTACAGTGTTAGAACACAATAAATAATAATTAGTAATTAACGAATCGAGTGGTTTGGTTTCTTTGTTTAATGGCATATCAACCTTCTCGCGTTATTCAATGCCCAAGCCATCCTTCTAGAAGAAGTGTAATGGTACTATTTTACTATAGCCGGGAGGAAAAGGGCGTTCATATCTTTACCGAAAGTGAATGTAATAGCGCGACTGGCGTTCGAACTCGCTTATTACCATTCAGCAGTCCATCGCCATATGGACCCCCCCCCACGAATTGTATGGTATCAGTCATACTAAAAATCAAGAAAAAATAAGAAAAGAATTCAATAGGAGAATAAGAGCGGGCACCTTTGGTGTTATAATGGTTAGCAAGCTTGACTAGCAAACGTACACGAGTGAGTTCGAGTCTCAATGGGTGCCCCATTCATTTGGCCTTGTGCCACATCAAAGCAAAGAGCTTCGTAAATTACTATAGGAGAATAAGAGCGGGCACCTTTGGTGTTATAATGGTTAGCAAGCTTGACTAGCAAACGTACACGAGTGAGTTCGAGTCTCAATGGGTGCCCCATTCATTTGGCCTTGTGCCACATCAAAGCAAAGAGCTTCGTAAATTACTATAAGAGAATAAGAGCGGGCACCTTTGGTGGTATAATGGTTAGCAAGCTTGACTAGCAAACGTACACGAGTGAGTTCGAGTCTCATTGGGTGCTCCATTCATTTGGCCTTGTGCCACATCGAAGCAAAGAGCTTAGTAAATTACAATAGGAGAATAAGAATGGGCACATTTGGTGGTATAATGGTTAGCAAGCTTGACACGAGTCAATGGTTAGCAAACGTACACGAGTGAGTTCGAGTCTCATTGGGAGCCCCATTCATTTGGCCTTGTGCCACTTCGAAGCGAAGAGCTTCGTAAATTACAATAGGAGAATAAGAGTGGGCACCTTTGGTGGTATAATGGTTAGCAAGCTTGACTAGCAAAAGTACACGAGTGAAGTTCGAGTCTCATTGGGCGCTTCATTCATTCGGCCTTGTGCCAATTCGAAGCAAAGAGCTTCGTAAATTACTATAGAAGAATAAACGCCATGTTAAGAGCAGAACTGAATGCAAAAAATTAAGTTAGAGCAATTAGGATCCTGGCAATACCTTTAATGATATACAGTTTTGTTATAATAAACTGGACGGTAGCTGAAATTTTTTAAAAAAGATACAAAAGCTACGAAACTAATAACCTACCACAGAATGCCTCCCCCAAAAGCAGACGTAAAACGTCTCAATGTCAAGAGAAAAAAT
Organism: Sepioteuthis lessoniana; assembly: GCA_963585895.1. Lineage (NCBI taxonomy): Eukaryota > Metazoa > Mollusca > Cephalopoda > Myopsida > Loliginidae > Sepioteuthis > Sepioteuthis lessoniana. Next base: position 31,376,713 of record OY757942.1, read on the forward strand.
TGTGGAAGAGGATTAATATAACTAGAATAGATCGACAAGACAAACACAATAGGATTAAAGAAATACTTCGAGATTACAACAGATTGAATGCTTCAGTTAGTAAACAGGAAAATATTCAGTGAATAAGAAAAAAAAAAAAATTAGCGAATCAACTCGATCTCACATTAAAAAAAGACGTAAAAAATAAAGCATTACAGGCAGCAAAAAACATAAATAAAAAAAAAGTAAAATACAAAGAATAAATCAATTAATAAAACCTCAGGAAAGTGTTTGATTTATCCACTTTTCCACTTATTTTGATTACACACACACACATACACACACACACACACACATATATATATATATATATATATATATATATAGAGAGAGAGAGAGAGAGAGAGAGAGTTAAGTGCTTTCTTTTTTGTCGTATTAATTACACAGGAGAAAACGTGTTACGTTGTAAAACTATTTCAAATTTGGGTCAGTGTTACATAATTTTTAATATGAATCAGTGTTTTGTTCAGTCGGCTGGGGTTGTAGAATCACTGATTGCTTCTCTGCAGCGGGGTACGACCACCTCACAACGAGTGTCTTGGAAATGACACTAAACAATCTATAAGTGAGACTCTAGTAATACTGGAGAATTGAGAGATGCAGAGTACTCCGTCATCGCCATCGTTCCCCGATCCACTCAGGCTTGGAGGGGTAGCACCTAATAGGGTCCTATCTATGGGCCAAGTAGAACTAAACTCTGTACTTAAGCTAAACTGAATTGTTGAAAGTTGAACTGTTTTGACATTTAAACTGCGCACTTATACTGGACTGAATTGTTTGAAATAGAATTGTTTTTCATATTGAAAATCTTCTTAAGTTAAACTGAATTGTTTGAAATAAAACTGTCTTGACATTTAACTGTGTGTAAACAAAAAGGATACTTATACTAAAAAGAAATTGTTTGAATTAGAACTGTTTGACTAAACTGAATAGCTTGAAATAAAAAATGTTTTCGGCAGTTAAAATGTGTACTTATGCTAAGCTGAATTGTTTGAAATAGAACTGTTTATTTGTATAAAAATGGATTTGGCATTAAATAACCTAAAAAGGTTGATATGCCATAAAAACCAACCAAACAAACAAAGTTCGTCTTATAAACTCCAAATTTTGTTTTTCTTATTTATACCCTCCATTTTGTCTTGCTCTCTCTCTCTCTCTCTCTCTCTCTCTCTCTCTTTCTCTCTCTCTCTCTATCACGCACACGCACGCACACACACACACACACATATATATATATGTGTGTATATATATATATATATATATGACAGATTAGAACTTACGTGCATTCTTCTTTGTTGTATTTTCTTCATTTTGTTTTGAAATACACAAAATAAAATGTATTATGTTGTATACACTATATTGAATATCTTCTTGCATTGACAATACGGACAAAGAACTAGAAATGCTGACATAGATATGTTAAAGACTAATTGAAGACTGAAAAATCCTGGATTGAAGGTGGAGACAGAGAGGTTAATAACAAGAGCACAGGACCTTAGCCTACCAGCAAGAAATTATCAGGCAAACTTTATTTAAAAAAACAGATCAAACCTAATATATAGACTTTGCGAACAAAAAACCGAACCATATAACCACATCGTAGCCAGTTGTTCAATCCTATCAAAAATAGAATATAAAGAATTGCATGATAAAACGGGATATGCCATTCATTGGAAAGTTTATAAATACGATGGAATATTTAATATATATACACCAACCAGAACCAAAAACAGAAGCCAAAAAAAAAAAACTCTTCTCAGAGACTTTGTTATCCAAACAGACTCAAAAAAAAGAATCTGTAGACCAAATATAAAGATTAAGAATTATAAAAGAACACCATGATCTCAAACTGATTGATCAGTGACAAGAGATAATGAAATATATTGGAGGTGCCCGTGGTGTAATGGTTATCCTTGCAGGAAATGGACACGGCGACACGAGTTCAAATCCTGGACGAGACTGATTGCATTTCACATAGCACTAATACCCTTGGGAAAGGTATGAATCCAATTATTCTCCCTCCAGCTATGGGTAAATAGTAGGACAGAATAGGTTCTTCAGCCTTGGTGAGGCAGCTAGTCTAGGAGAAGGAAAACACTGAATTCAAACCTGTTAAACTCCGCTTAAAAATTGACCTTGTGTCATATCCTGCCCGAGCGGAGGGGTTGGTAAATATGATATGATATGATAATGAAATATTAGTCAAAGAATATGATAAAATAAGTAAATACAAAAAAAGAGGCTCCTTAAAACTACCACCGTGCCAGTAATAACGTGAGCACAGGGTTCAATCCTATAATACTTGAAAGAGACTTAGAGACATAAGAAGACTTGCAGTCATTTACATAAGAAATCCTGGAATCGAAAAAAGCAAGATGGATTGAAAATATTAAAGTAACTTACAAAATAGTAATTATTTGGGCCTTGAGCCCACTGAGAGTTGTAACTCTTTAGAAATAAAAATTTACAAAATAGTAATGAACCCCAATGCAGTTGGCAAAAATTTACAAGGAATAAAATTATGATAATCAGATATCTAAATTTAATTATCCCGAATACTAATAGATTGGTTTGGTTCAGTTTGGTTTGGTGGTATATCGACCAGGTTATTTGATGCCAAATATTGTTTATATTTATTAAATATAGTTGATTTGTAAACACATTTTTTGATAACATTTTTAAACGAACCTGAGATCTTTTCTTTCTTTTTTTTTTTTTTGCATAAAATTAAATGGTTACTGGTGCAGCTATTTAATACAAATAATTCTATTTTCCAATAATCATTTGTTTTTACTCAGTTAAATGAGTTCAAGTATTGCTTTGGAACGCAAACAGTTTAATATCAGTCATTTATTTGTACTAATTTAAATATATATATATATATATATATATATATATATATATACATACTTTCTTTAAGGAAAAACCAAAGACCGGTTACTTTAGGATTATAAATTTATTTCCATCCTGTTTTTTGTTTCTGACGTAAACCAAAAACACGAAGAAAAATATAACAGGACTTCTTCAGATCTTATGGATAAAATAAAGCAGAATATACACGGGGAGGGGGGGGAAGAGAGGTGAAGAATTATCTCCTCGTTTTATTAATTAAATCGTTTAAAATCGTTTTTTTTTTATTTACTTATTTATTTTATTTATTTTTATAATTTTAGCGTCGGTTGGAATTATGGTAATTCAACTTTTTTATTTATTCGATTTATTTTCTTTTTTTTTGTTAAGTTCGATAATTAACTTTTATGAGTTTTGTTTATATAATAATTTTTTTTGTAAGAGAAATATTAATACTTATATTAATTTCGAGTCTATTTCCTCAGTTACCTATTTTTTTTTTTTTTTTTCGTGTACATATATTGGATACGTTTTTTCTTTTCTCTATTTTTCTTTTATTTTATTTTCGTTCATTTACCTTGTTTCTCAATTTTTCTGTTTTATTTTATTTATAAGATCTGAAGAAGTCATGTTATATTTTTCTTCGTGTTTTTGGTTTACATCAGAAACAAAAAACAGGATGGAAATAAATTTATAATCCTAAAGTAACCGGTCTTTGGTTTTTTCTTAAAGAAAGTATTGCTCTGTAATATTAGTTTCATTGAGCTATCTACCAGGAAAATTTAAATGTTCAGCCTTTAAATGATTTTCTTGTCCTGAAGGAATTACTCCCAAATCTGGTTTAACTGGACCGAATAATACTTATATATATATATATATATATATATATATATATATATATAATATTATTATTCTCCCTCCAGCTATGGGTAAATAGTCGGGCAGACGAGGTTCTTCAGCCTTGGTGAGGCAACTAGTCTAGGTGAAGGAAAATTCTGAATTAAAACCTGATAAACTCCGCTTAAAAATTGACCTTGTGTCATATCCTGCCCGAGCAGAGGGGTTGGTAAATATAATGTATATATATATATATATATATATATATTCATTTTTAAATGAGTTAGAACTCGTTTTTTCTGCGCAAGTATTACTATTGTTTCTACATAGTTAAATGGTTTCCATTATTCCTATGAAATACTAATAGCTCTGTTTGGTATCAATCATTTGTTTGCACACAGTGAAGAGGTTACGAGGATTCCTATTTAGCACTAATTATTCTATTCAAGATTACTCATTCGTTTGCATACAGTTAAATGGTTCCAGGTATTGCTACGTATCGATTCAATTAAATATTAGTCATTTGTTTACACCGTTAAATAATCAAACTGTTCTTTTTCAAACAATTTAATTTAGCATAAGCCATTTGTTTGCACAGAGTTTAAACGCCTAACAGATATATGTCGCCTATGGATAGGACCCTATCAGGTGATACCACTCCGAGCCTGAGTGGACCTGATATCAATGGCAATAAAGAGGTATGCCTCATTCCCCAATTACTCGAGAATTACCATCAGATTTTTTTAGTGTCATATCTAGGACATTCATTGCCGGGGTCTAACCCCTCTGTAGGGATGCATTCAGCGTATTTTACTGCCCCTGCCGACTGGGCTGAAATTTTTTGTATCATATCCTGGACCCTCGTTGTTTTTGTTGGGGGTGGGGTCTTACCCCACAGCAGATGTAATATAATGGCCAAAGGATTTCGTTTTATATATCTTGCCTTTGTGTTTAGTTTGGCTGAGAACCTTTCAGCTCAGCACATGGGTTAGTTACGTGCAAACTTGAGCACAGGTGTTGACGCGCGCGCGAGGAGGATGTGTCATTCACAGATGTCAAAATAAAAATCCCTTGGGGATGTGAATGACGTCATGCACCGGTAGCGCGCGCGGAGGATTTGGGACATTTGAAAAAGTCATTTGAGTTGAGAACGAGACACCGAACGAGAAGAGTCGACTTTCGGGGCTCGCAAAGGCCAGACGAATTTGCGCGCTACGGGCACCGCACGAGATGGTGGGGATGGGCAGATGGAAAAGCCAGAATAGAAAGAATGTGTATCTTTCTCCTTATGTCGAAAAACCATTAAACTCAAAGGTAATAAAAAGTTTCGTACCTGAACTAAGAAGTCGTGAGTGTCTTTCGTGTTTCGGGATTCTTATGTTCTATGTATATATGTTATGAACATTCTATGTACGTTTCACACATATCCGTATCATGGGTATGGTACACAGAGATGCAGTCGGTATATTCTTCAGATCCAACTGACTGGGCTCTAATACTAATAGGGAGACTTTATATACCCTTTAACACTTATTTCTCTCTGATACAAATAGTTTATACTCAAGTATATCGTTTCAAGCGTTTCAATGCAATAATAATAATATTAATTTTAAAGATAACACTTTATACTTAGTTGCAATATCAATGTTTTTAGAGTCACTGTATTAATGTTATTCAAAATGTTTTAAAACATTTTGTCTAGTAAATGTATCTGACCCATAGATGGGACCCTAATAGGTACTACCACACCCAGAACAATTCTAGCCAAAGATAGGACCCTAACAGGTACTACTTCTTAAGAGTCAAGGTGGATCTGCTTGTAATGGCAATGAAGGGGTGACTCAACACTTCCCAATGCTCCAGTATTGTCAAACCAAAGACAACCTTTTTCTTCGACGGGTTGGGGTCTTACCCCTCTGAGGTGGGTACAGCTGATGCATTCTAGGTCCTGTCGACAGGGCCTAGGGTAGAAAAATATGGCTGAGAATATTGTGCTGAATTATTACTCCAAGTGGAAAGAGCTTGTCTGTCTTGAAAACTCAGCATTCCGAATTATTTTCGATTCGGTAGTCCTTCCTTCCTTCTTTCCTTCCTATTGGCAGCTGGTATTGACGATCACCTTATCAAAAGAACCCCTTTTTTCCTTTCATTAATTTCATCATTATAGCTGGTAATTTTTGCTCCCTTTTCCTGGATTCTCTCATCCATGATTATCTTTCCCTTTTTATTCACTCGAATTGCTCAACATTTCTTTATTTTTCATTCCCTATTTTCTTCATGAATTTTTTCTTTTTTAAATTTTTCTTGCCAACAGATTATTTTGACAGTCGGCTTTTAGGGTGACCACCCCACTTCTCTTCCTCCGACTTTATTCTCAGACGCGTATCAATGTCAAAACTAACCGTCAACCCTCTCATTTCACCAACAGAGCGTGCAGACGTTTTCCCGCCGATAAAAACCGCTCCTACAGCCAAAGCACGCACCAAAGAGGATAAGAGGAATTTGTCATCTTTTCTTTCCATTTAAAAAAAAAATCTTTGATTTTGTTTGTTGTTAGATTCGTTCCTCGTTTATTTTTTTAAAAAATGTCTTTGATAATGCCGGGAGCGTTTGTTAGGTGTAAAGATGGCTTTAAAAATACAGTACATCTCACTTTGCTTCCAAAATACAGAACATTTCACAAATAAACATATGAAGAGGCAGATTTTACTGGCTGACAGGGAAGAATTAATGATTGTTTACGAAATGTCTACAATCATCGTATGTCAATGATAATACTCAGACAAGATGACGCCTTGTTGGCGCGTCTAAGATAGACTCTGACTGCACCCGCTGCAGTAGAGTGACCCCCCCCCCGAAAAAACGGTTCGTTCTGGATATGACACAGTAATATATTTGATTCTGAAGTTCCATTTCTAGAAGTCTGGGGAATGTGGAGTACCCCTTCATTGCCATTACTCATTGCCATTACTTCATTGCCATTACATGGTCTTCTATCACCCACAGTGATTGTATCTGTTAGAGACCACCCATCTATAGGACAAATAAATCTGTTTAAAAATTTCTTGTTTTCAATAAAACCGTGTGCAAAAAATGTAGAAATTTCAACGCAAAAATGTAAATAGTAGTATGAACACGATTCCCAAACATATAAGCATAACATAACTGTGTTGCATATTGACTTTTGTCAGAGCCGACGATCCAAGATTTCTCAGACAGTGTGAACAAGCAGAAGCAGCTCACGTGGGTTGATAGCCAGAAGGGAAAACTGGAGGAATGCATAGGCGTTATGAAACTATATATACACAGATACCTACAGAGTAACAGTCAGTCACACACACAGTTGGACATAGAGTCAGGAGAGCCCAGAGGGGGTGTCAAACGCCTTCCCGGTTTAGTACCTCTCGTTATGGAAGCAAAGACGTAAGACCCCGAATATGGAATCAGAACGTGGGTTAAGAAAAAGTCAATATAGCAGTCCTCAGCCAGTCGGTGTCTGTCTCTATTTCCTGCTCTCTATCACCTTCTCTCTCTCTCTCTCTCTCTCTCTCTCTCTCTCTCTCCAGTTTCTTCCTTCATCACATCTATATAACAAGTATAGACAGGTTGGCATGCTATTTAAGATGACGACATATGACGTACGTAGCTCCGTTCTGTTTTTTTTTCCGTTATTAAAATTCGACGAAATTTGGTTAGATGCACATTTTAAGTTACGATATGAAACAGAGCAAAAAAAAGTTATGGTCTGAATCATGATAACAAAGTCAAGGACAAATGGTTTGCTCTGAGTGAACTTTTATTACTATGAAATAGACTGAATTGTGAGAACAGCTGTTTGGGCTGAACTCAGAGTCGCTACTCAATGCACCTCGTGGACGCTAACTAAACATATGGAGAAAAAGCTTGACGGCAGTTACACAAGAATGCTACGAGCTGTATTGAACAAGTCCTGGAGACAACACCCCACAAAACAGCAGCTGTACAGTTATCTACTACCCATCACGAAAACTATCCAAGTCAGATGAATTAGAAATGCGGGGTTCTGCTGGAGAAGAAAGGACGAATTCAGAAGCGATATACTCCTGTAGACCCCTTCACATGGATGAACAAAGATTAGACGACCAGTTAGAACCTATATACAACTCTGTGCCGGTACAGGATATAGCCTTGGTGAGGTAACTAGTCTAGGAGAAGGAAAAACTCTGAATTCAAACCTGTTAAACTCCGCTTAAAAATTGACCTTGTGTCATATCCTGCTCGCGCGGAGGGGTTAGTAAATATACATAGCCTGGAAGACTTCCTGGGAGTGCTGGACGATAAAGACGGGTGGTGAGAGAGGGTTAGTGGGATCTGTGCTAGTAGGGCAACATGATGATGATGATTTTATCAACTAAAACGTAATTACTTTCCGAACACACTTATATATATATATATATATATATATATATATGTAAGTGTATATATATATATATATATATATATATTAAGTAAATAAGTACTATGAATATCTAAAGAATGAATGCTCAATGCACGGCTATTTGATACAAAATATACCTGCAGAGCAAAATATATTTTTTGTTAAAAAAAAAACAAACTTAGAAATAGTATTCCATAATAAGATTATTTCTCTAATTAAAGCTCGTCAGATGGATTAAAAAAGTTACAAAAATGCCCCTCCAAAAACAGTTGATAGCAATTCTTTTATACAGGCCAGCTTTGTCTTTCTTTTTTAAATCCATCTGACGAGCGAAATAAATTCATTATGGAATTAAAAAAGTTAAGTTAGTGACCTTCGTCGAGGGTGATTCGAAGGCTCCCTTTTCAATAGCCACAACACAGAGGTGTTGGGAAGGGTGCTACTCCATTCCTTGGATTGCTCCACTTTACCCTTAATCCGCACCTTATAATGCTGAGTGTTAAGCAAGACGGAATCAAGTACCGTTTTTTGAGCCTTTGTTATAACCCGACCTGGGATTGAAAACTGGTCTCCCGTACCATTGGCGGACACTCTAATCATTAGACAATGGCCCGGTATGGAATACTTTGGAATATTATAGAATATTATTTCTAAATTTCTTGTTTTTTAAACAATATATATATATATATATATATATATATATATATATAGAGAGAGAGAGAGAGAGAGAGAGAAATTCTCAATAAGACTCAATCCCGAACTAATGCCAACTCACCCTCCTATAAAACTAGTCCCTCCAATATATTCATTACTTTGCGGAACAATTCTTCAACCAACATTATAATAAACAACTAAATAAACTTAATATTAAAAATGCCTCTTAATCCTCTAAAAGAATCCGCGATTTACTACACTCTAGTCCTAAATGCAACATAGTTCCTGACGCCGGTGTTTATTGGATTCCTTGTGGGAATTGTAAATCAAAATATATTGGTAAAACATCTAGGAACTTTCACACTTTCTTGAAAGAACACAAAAGAGAATTGCTAACCTTAATAATGAACTTCTTAAACACATTTCTCAATCTAATCATAATTTCGATTTCAATTCTGCAAAGATGCTCATTTACATTCACAACAAAAGAATGAGACAAATTTTCAAGGCCGGTGCTATTTCATTTTGTAATTTCTTAAACAATCGTTTGATTTTTTGTAATATTTATCCGTACTTGAGCAAATCCATTTTAAGCAGCTACAATATATTCCATCTTTATTTAACATTTTTCACGCATACCACAATTTTGCAAATCTTCTTTTTTCTTTTTCTTCCTCCTTTTGATTCGAAATTTTTCTTGGTGAACAAATGGAATATATTTAATCTATACAATATTCCTAATTAGTCAAATGACGTAATTTTAAAAACGGACGCTGATTTACTGATTACACAGCTAACTGTTTCCCGATATACTGATTTTCCAAAAGCTTCTGCATTTTTGAAACATCCATGGTTCATTTAACATCACTAATATCATCCCGCAAGACCTGAACATGGTTAATTAGAACCTAAACGCTAAAATGTCGACTTTGTTTCTCCATAAATATCTCTTTCTTTTCTTTTATATATATATATATATATATATATATGTATATTACATTTTTTTGAAAAAGTCTTACCCAAACCAAAACAGTATTCGAACAACAAAAGAATAAGGAAAAAATACAGATCCTGAAAGCGCTCCAAATCAGAAAGAAATTACCTAAACTCAATAGAATTTATTTCGAATCCAGTACTAATGTATTTAAATGCCTTTCGCTACTGCGATGGACGATAGAGACGGGTAGCAAGAGAGGGTCAGGGAGATCCGTGCTGGTAGCGCAACATGGTGATGATGATAACATAAAAGATTGCATCGCTTTTGCAATATATACACCACTGATGATGACCTAAGATCTGCCAGAAAATACAAGGAAACCAATTAATTATGGGAGGTTTATTTACCAATTCCCATCGGATACTATAACATCGATGCAACGATTCGAAATGATAAATAGAAAAATGTGCAGACAAAGGATGTGTAGATTGTTTAATCAAATATATATATATACATATAAATACACTCAACCAGTCAAGAAATTTTGTCACTCTCAAAAATATTGATCTCTCATACTAAAACTGTTATTTCTTATAAAACAATTTAAGCACTATAATGTTTTTATTTTCCTCAGTCGGCTAGGGCTGTAGAATACACCGACTGCTTCCCTGCAGAGGGGTAAGACCCTCCCCTACGGCCAACAAGTGTTCTGGATCAGACACTAAACAATCTGACCCCGAGGCTTCAGCAATACTGGCGCTTTGGGGAATTCAGAGAACACATTCATTGACATCGCTCCCAGACCCACTCCGAGGCGGAGTGGTAGCACCTGATATGGTCCTATCAATGGGTCAAACAGAACAAAACTGCGTTCTTATGCTAAACTGAATTGCTTGAAATAGAACTGTTCCGACATTTAAACCGCATACGTATGCTAAACTGAATTGTTCGAAATAGAATTGTTTTAACATTGAAACTGTACTCACACTAAAGGGTATTGCTTGAAATAGAACTGTTTATTTGTATAAACATAGATTTAGCATTGAATAACCTACAAAGGTTGATATACCATGAAACCCGTGTTGTAATGGTTATCATCGTAGGAAATGGACACGGCGACACGAGTTCAAATCCTGGACGAGACTGGTTGCATTTCACATAGCACTAATACCCTTGGGACAGGTATGAATCCAATTATTCTCTCCCTCCAGCTATGGGTAAATAGCAGGGCAAACTAGGTTCTTCAGCCTTAGTGAGGCGACTAGTCAAGGAGAAAGAAAACTCTGAATTCAAACCTGTTAAACTCCGCTTAAAAAATTGACCTTGTGTCATATCCTGCCCGAGCGGAGGGGCTGGTAAATATGATATACCATAAAACCCAAACATCCAAGCAAACAAACAAATACAAGTCTTTCTCAGTAACTTTGACCTGAGTACAACCAGATATCTTTTTAAAAATTGATTTGAAGAATTTCTTCTTTTTTATTACAGAGCATTGATAAAACGTTTTCCAAAAGTTACATTATAGTACCACTTGAACTCTTTATTGTGCTTAATTACTGCTGCGAGAAATGTCCTGCAGAGGACAATTTATTCAGAGTCACCAGCTTGTGTGACAGAAGGCTGACTGCTCCTAATTTCACAACACAACTGAACTAATCTAGAGAAAAATGTGTCAACATCCGCATTTAAAAGAAGACTCCGTGAAAGTGCCCTAGAAGACAGAATTTCTATCATCTGTCGAGAAAGCTAAACAATGGCAAAAGGCTTTATCGAGCAAAGGCGCGCAAAAAATTTGACAATAGAGCAATGGAATTAAGTCATTTGGACGGACGAATCTAAGTTCGAAAACTCTGGGTCAAATTGAAGGGTCTATGTGTGGCGAAGAGTTGGTGAAAAGATACAACACCGTTAATCGCACCAACCATAAAGCATGGATGAAGCTCTGTCATGTTAAAATACTTTTAGGATGAGAATTAAAAAAATTTTGAGGGTGGCCAAACACTTTTTTTAATATATATATATATATATATATATATATATTACCAGTCAATATATATATATATAGTAAAGTAAAGTTGGCGACCTTAGTCGAGGGTAACCCGAAGGGTCCCTTTTCAATAGCTACTACACCAAGATGAAGGGGAGGGCGCTACTCCATTCCCTGAATTGCTCCACTTTACCCTTGATATATATATATATATATATATATATATAAGTGTTAGGCCAGCGTCAAAAATTTTTATTCATCAATCTAAAAGTGTTATATATATATATAAATTAAATCGCGAGCCGGGACTATCCTACTACAGTTTCGCCTAAAACGGCTCCTCAGGGTACCTAGAGGGTCGGTGCTAGGTACCCTGAGGAGCTGTTTTAGGCGAAACTGCAGTAGGATAGTCCTGACTCGCGATTTAATTTTTGTAATTGGCTCTATTTAGTATTGAGCACTTTTTGTAATTGTAGCATTGCAGCATTTTGCGTTGGTTTTTCTTTTTTCTTCTTTTGACTAACTGATTGCATATCTCTTGATTTTTTTTATACTGGTGTGACGAAGTTGGCCTTTTCTTTTTTTTTCCGATAATCTTTTTCTTTTTTCCTCAGGCAGTGATTCGAGATTTGCTTGTAGATAGTAAATTAGTAAGTATATATATATATATATATATATATATATATATATATATATATATATATATTGTAATTAAACAAATCTAACCAAAATCCTACACTACAATCATTTTATTCATTTGTTGCTACTTTTAACGGTGGATTGTTTGGGCTTAACATGGTACAGATGAAATGACTTGTCTACGAACTGTCTACAATCATCGCACGCCAATGATAATATTCAGACTGGACGAGTGGCGTTGGGACAGGGAATCAAGTAATTTGGATCTGTGTCTTCCTAAGGGCGAAAAATAGAAAAAGCGACTGATTCTGAATTGTAAATAAGGGACTATTAATAATTAATATTGATATCAAAATGGATAAAGAGAATAGATGACAGAAATGAACAGTGAGATCGCAAAAAAAAAATGTGAGCGGGTAGAAACTAAATATGAGATCTGAATCCTCATAAACAAAGCGATGGAATGGTTAACGAGCTAGGCTTGCAGACTATTGTTTGTTCGATTCTTACTGCGAACCCTATTTTTATTGTCTCCAGCCAAACTAAACTAAGCTGAGAAAAGGTCTACAAAAAGGTAAGAGAGGCCAGCAGGCCATTGTTAATGAGTTCGATTCTCACTGGGTGTCACAAAATGCTGGTTTCGTTCAGAATTAATCCTTTCAAATGACTACAGTATAGTAAGGGAATGTTTGGTTGTTTGTGTTTTATGGTATATCAACCCATGTGGGTTGATTAATGCTAATTCCTGTTTTTACATATAGTATATGTAAGAAAATAGTTTATAAGGAACATTTTTAAATAAGCCAGAGTCCATTTGTTTGCTCAGATATATGGTTTCAAGAATTGCTATTTCGTATTCGTAATTCTGGTTAGTTTCTTCTTTGTGTTTTATCAAATATCGTCTTCTAAGTTATTAAATACCATGTCCTGTTTATATATATATATATATATATATATATATATATATATATACGTATATAGATAGATAGGTAGATACATACACACACACACATATATATATATCTATATAAAATGGAGTTGACTGAGTGGTAAATATTAACTTCGTAGAAAATGAACACGACGACACGTGTTCAAATTCTGGACGAGGTTAAATGCTTTTCACATAACACCAAAACCTTGGGGAAAAAATATGAATCCAATTATTTTCACACTTGCTATGGATAAATTGAAGAGCAGACTAGATTCTTTAAACTTATTCAAGCACCCAGTCTAGGAGAAGTAAAACTCTGAATTCATACCTGATAAACTCAAGAATCGATTTTGTGCCACGTCCGACCCGTGCAGAGAGGTTAGTAGATACATAGATAGATAGATAATATTATATATATAAATGTTCGTAATAGAAAGATCTGATAGATAGATAGATAGAGAGATAGATAGATATGATTAAATAATGAATAGTTTGTTGGTAATAATTTTCAAACAAATCAGAGCTCATTTATTTCCACATTGTTAAATGGTTTCAAGTATAGTAAATTATTAAATAGTTCTATTTGACCTATTGAGGGAAAATTAACAGGTACTATTACTCCAGTTCATAGTGGAGCTGAGAGTAATGACAATGAAGGAATCCACATTCCCCAAAGCTCCAGGACAGGGATCACACCATCAGATGATTGCTGGTAAGGATAATGCAATTCCGCAGATATATGGCCGGTGTATTTTAGAACTCCTGCTGAGAGAGCTGGTTAAGAGAAGTTAGCATAAAAAGCAACTGTTCAGCTCAACCTCCTGTCAGCTTTAACCTGTTATTGCAGTAACTAAAAGAAACTTCCGCTAATACATATATGAAGCTACTTTTCTTACAAATTTATTACACTTACATTGTGAATTCATACTCTTCTCGGAAAAGAAATTAGGAGATTTTTGCTTGAGAGTTCGATTCTCACTGAGTGTCCTATACTTCTACGTTTATACTAATCATTGTAAATCATTGCAAAAAACGATACAATTTTTTTTATTAAAAAGACTAATTTAATGGTGTGGTTGTTGAATTAAAAATATTGGTTGAAGGCGTTGGGAATTTTTTTCTTCCGAAAAAAAAAAATGAATATAAAACTAGAAATTTCGAAGCAGACGAAAAGTCGGTATTTTATCGTAAACATTGGATGTCACAAGCTATCCATACAAAGACAAGTTTGCGAATGACGTGTCCACTTAAAATGATTGAACAATTGAATGAACACAGCCGCTGACGACAGACATGCCGCACAGCGTCTCTTTCTATTGTCTACCTGCCCGCTTTTTCTTAATATATGCGTCTGCGCATGCGTCTGTTAACTATGTTGCTTGGGGTTTTGTATTTATTAACAAGACTATCTTTACGCCATGATAGTCTTTGCCACACGTAGCTTGTCCATCGTCACGTGATTATTGTCATTAAATCGGTACCATTCTTCTCGCCGGCGTCCTAACCGCCACACCACTACTCTTAAATGCCCTCCTCCATAACCCTCGCCCTGTCAGCTGGGTCTAGAACACGCCAACTGCATCCCCTGCAGAGGGGTAAAAATTCCACACCCAAATGAGTGCCCTAATCTCGATCCGGTTGTAAGCTTCCAATTGAGGAGTTCTGGGGAGTGTGGAGTCATCCCCACGCTAACCTTACTCCCATGTCAACTCTTTCCTGAATTGAGATTACTTTTTAAGATGATTTTAAACTACATTAATCCAGTGACTAAAATACCGATGTTTGCGACTAAGATTAAAGAATAGTCTAAAATACTTTCGAATTATTTGTATTAGAAAGGAATACTTGAAACTATATAAACCTATTTGTATCACATAGGAATAATTACCCAAGGTCATAGGAAGGCTTGCAAATTATTATTATTATTATTATTATTGTTGTTATTCGGCTCGAAAAGTTAAATTAAGATTTATAATTGCAAGTGAATTATTAGTTTTTCACACAACCGTTTGTTGACGGTCTTTCACTTGAGTTTGATTGAGAAGAAGTCTTCTTAGGTATCCAGGATTCTCCTCAGTACTCGAGCTGATCTCACCAATGATGTAGTTTGGATGGTCTCGATTTCTTCTTTAATTTCCATAACTTACAGCCCCTTTCTAAGTCTTTGGGGACCGTTTCAAACGCCTCAGTTACTATTAGTATCACTGTTACTCTCATGTTCCACGACTTTCTTTGTTCTCGAGCGAGGTCCAAGTACTTGTCTCTCTGTTTGCTTTTTTTGATTATCACTCTACGGTCCGATGACACAGCAAAGTCGACTATACGGCAGGTTTTATTTTATTTTATCTTGTTTTATTTTTTTGTTAATTCTCACGAGGTCTTGTCTTTAGGCCAGGATTAGATTATCTGTTTGTATCTCAAAATCTCTCGGACGCATATACCATTTGGTAGTATGGTCAGATTTCCAGCTGTGTCTCCGTTTGCGCTTGTTTGCTACATTCGCAAATTAGAAAACTGATCGCTTCGTCTCTATCACCGCATGAACTACATTTGCAATTCTGTTACGTCTTATTTATTTTTACTATAACATTATTGGTCCTTATGGCGTTGTTTTGTGCTGCTATTAAAAGAGATCCAGCTTCTCTCTTAAAATTTCCCTTTCTTAGCTATGTCCAAATCTTCTCGTGTGAAATTTCGGTTGTTTATTGCTTGATATATCTGTACAGTTGTTTTTCTCCCCATTTCAGTTTCTTACTTAATGTTGTACTGTTTATCTTTATGTTGTCAATGCTGGCTTTGTATTATTATTATCATTATTATTATTATTATTTGTGTTTTCCGCTTTATTTTTAACAATCGGTTAGCCAGTGAAGTTTGAGTGGCACAAAGTCTCCTCAGGTCTCCAGAGTTGTATAGCCACGTAATACATCTACATATGAATGCAGAATCATAACGACGAGCGACACAGTTCTTTAGAAAAATATACCTCTCACTTTATTTGAAAGGGTTGTGTATGAGAGGGAGTTGGAGACCGAACAGAACTGCAACATATTAACCCCCACTCTTATGGCGATCAGCGTTTCTTTCCCGCTCTCCTGGGCTGCTCAACCGGGGGCCCAGCCTCTCTGGGTGCTGGTTTTCTCTACCGCATCTGATGTCCAACTCATCTTTCTCCAACCGACTGACTTCCTGTCTTCACCCGGGTTATATAATAATTTGACGTCCATTCTTCTTCCCGCGAGCGTCACAATTTCGTACTCATTCAACCCGTCCATGGTCAAGGTTATAATATCCTGATGTTCCTCGACCGGATGCACCTGTTATCTACACAGGCGCATTTCCTATTTTGACAGCCCGGCCGGGTCGAAGGTCAATATACAACATCCAGGTCTCTTCTAGGTATTCTAGTTTATCCTGAAAAAGACTTGGTATTTATGTTCTAAATTCTTCTTTTGATCTCCACTTCTTCATGTCTTTTTCCCAAAACCGTAAGGACTGATCCATCTTGACGAACAGCAGTTGCTATCACTGTCTCTTCATGATCTACGGCTTTTTTTTTTTAGAACTCTGGGACAATCGAAGTATTTATCTATTCTTAAGCTTTCTTTCTAAACATTTGTAAAGAATTATAGTTTTCAGTAACTGTCTAGGTTACGGGCTTAGAACTTCTATTGATAAAATCAGAGCGAACGGCTTTGAGCTGACAAAGAAAAGAAGCAGAAGGAACCCCGCAAAAACAATTACCGACGCCGACTACGCCGATGACATAGCGATACGGGCAAATACACCCAACCAAGCCGAAACACTACAGCATAGTTTCGAACGAGCCGCCACAGGCATTGACCTCCATGTCAATGCAAACAAAATGGAATGTATGTGCTAAATCAAACAGGCGACATCTCCACACTAGAAGGAACCTCTCTGAAACTGGTAGACAAATTCACTTACCTAGGAAGCAAAAGACATCGACACATGGCTAACGAAGGCATGGACAGCTATCGATAGGCTATCACTCATATGGAAATCAGACCTGACCGATAAAATGAAACGCAGTTTCTTCCAGGCAGCGGTTGTATCGATACTGCTCTATGGATGCACTACTTGGACGCGAACTAAACGGCTGAAGAAGAAGCTAGACGGCAATTACACAAGAATGCTGTGAGCAATATTGAACAAGTCCGGGCGGCAACACCCCACAAGGCACCAACTATACGGCCACCTGACTCCCATCACGAAAACTATCCAAGCTAGACGAACCAGACATGTAGGACACTGCTGAAGAAGCAGGGACGAGCTCATAAGTGATGTACTCCTATGGACCCCCACATATGGCCAGGCAAAAGCAGCTCTAACCTACATACAGCAGCTATGTGAGGATACGGGATGTAGCCCTGAAGACGTGCCAGAGGCGATGAACGATAGGAGAAGTGGCGAGAGAGGGTCAGGGATATCCGTGCTTGCGGCACGACAGATGATGATGATGATGATGATTTAATTCTGCTGTTACGGAAAAATCATCTATATCACATTATCATCATTGCTATAGAACCGGGTCAATGGGTAGAGTGTTGTCCGGTAGACCATTCCTAGGAGTTCATTCCTAGGTCGAGTCTTACCAAAAATCAAATAATGGTACTTGATGCTACCTTGCTTAACACTCAGCACGGGTGCTGGTAAAGTGAAGCTATCTGAGGAATGGAGTAGCGTCCTTCCCTACACCTCAGAGTAGTAGCTATTGAAAAGGGAGCCTTCGGTTCGCCCTAAATTACACTCACCAACTTTTTCTTATTATTATTGGTTAGAGTATAATTATTATTATTAGTAGTAATCATATTTACTAACCCTTCCGCTCGGGCAAGATATGACACACGGTCAATTTTTTTAAACGGAGTTTAACAGGTTTGAATTCAGAGTTTTCCTTCTCCTAGGCTAGGTGCCTTACCAAGGCTTAAGAACCCAGTCTGTCCTACTATAGCAGGAAGGAGAATAGTTGCATTCATACCTTTCCCAAGGGTATTAGTGCTATGTGAAATGTTATCAGCCTCGTCCAGGGTTTTGAACTCGTGTCACACCGTGCACTTCCTACGACGATAACCATTACACCACAGGCTCCTCCATATTATCATTAGTAATAAAAGTTGTAGTTAAGAGTAATTTGAAACTATTATTCTACCCAAATGATTATTATTTAATGGGAACATTTTCTTGAAACAATATAATTGCTTCCAAAAGGAGAAAGGCTAACTTCGGCATCAGATAACGTAACAAAATTTAACCTGCCATAAAACTAACCCACCAAAGAACACACCAAAATCCTTGTATATATATATATAGAGAGAGAGAGAGACAATGAAGAAGGCCGAAAGACGTATCGGCCCAAATGTTTACGGCATAACAATAAAAATTAGGTCAATAGTCCGAATATTGTAAGTAATAAAAATTATAAAACTTCATCTCAGAAATTGTAAATATAAAAAAACCGACAGAATTCCTTAAGCTATGCGTGTACTATAGGTAAATACGGCTATTTGCGAAATGTACATGGGACGTTCATTACATATATACATAACGAAGAACACATAAAAAGTTAGTTGAGTTGAGAACGAGACACCGAACGAGAAGGGTCGACTTTCGGGGCTCGCAAAGGCCAGACGAATTTGCGCGCTACGGGCACCGCAAGAGATGGGCTGGGGGCCGATGGAAAAGCCAGAATAGAAACAATGTGTGTCTCTCTCCTGTCGAAAAACCATTAAACTCAAAGGTAATAAAAAGTTTCGTACCTGAACAAAGAAGTCGTAAGTGTTTTTCGTGTTTCAGGATTCCTATGTTCTATGTATATATGTTATGAACATTCTATGTACGTTTCACACATATCCGTATCATGGGTATGGTACACAGAGATGCAGTCGGTATGTTCTTCAGATCCAACTGACTGGGCTCTAATACTAATAGGAAGACTTTATATACACTTTAACACTTATTTCTCTCTGATACAAATAGTTTATACTCAAGTATATCATTTCAAGCGTTTCAATCTAATAATAATAATAATAATAATAATTTTAAAGATTTACTCTTCATACTTAGTTGCAATATCAATGTCTTTAGAGTCACTGTCTTAAATGTTTTAAAACATTTTGTCTAATGGATGAATCTGAACCATAGATAGGACCCTAACAGGTACAATCACACCCAGAACAATTTGAGGCATAGATAAAACCATAACAGGTACTATTTCTTTAGAGTCAAGTTGGATCTGCTGTATCATATTCACAATTAACGCCAGATACAGCCATTTGCGAAATAGACATGGCATGTTGGTAACACATATACATCGAACATATAAAGAACTTAAGAATCTCGAAATTCGAAAACACGTAACGACTTCTGGTTCAGGTACGAAACCTTTTTATTAACTTTGAGTTAAAGGTTTCGACAAGAGGAGGAGAGACACAATCTTGCTATGCAGTCTTATTCATTTGGCCCCCATCTCGAGCGGCCGCCATAGAGCGCAAGTTCACCTCGCGTCTGCGAGCTCCAAAAGTCGATCCTCCTCGTTTGGCGTCTAGCATTCAACTCCCTTAACTTTCTTTCAATTCTCCACAAACCTTTGCGCGCTTCCGGTGCGTGACGTCACTCGCACTCCGTCACCCGTTTCGTCTCGGACTATTGTGACATCTGAGTGACACCTTCGTCCACGCGCGTGCACCCGCGTTAACACCTGCATCAATGTTTGCACCTAACTAACCCATGTGCTGAGCCGAAAGGTTCTCAGCCTAACTAAATTCCAAGGCATGAACCGAAATCTCTCGGCCATTACGTTACATGCGTAAAAGTGCTCAATACCCTAAGTAGAGTGAAAAATAAAATAAAATTCTACCTAGGTTTTACCCAAACAGATAACTAAGACGATACTGAATGATCCGGTTAGGTGAAAACTTGGTAAATTATTTCTGACTTCACGTAGGTATTCAATTGTAGTATCTGTTCATCTCTCTAAAATGAGATTTTTTTTCTTCAAGCAGAACATAGTAAAAATAAAAAGAACTAAAAAGAGGGCTTGGAACTTAGAATTCTAACTCTTTGGCAGCACCTCCTTAAACAGCACCAAAGGCAGATAGTTTAAGGGGTATGCCTTGCCTGGGCAGTACATCGAAAAAGGAAGTGAATGACTGATTTATAAGGAAATAATTTCACTATGACTGTCAATCATCTCTACTATTAAAATTTTACGAGTCAACTTTCAAATATGAATTGCGAAGACTGGTTGAATTAAGCTTATAACAAGCTAAATCTTCAGATTTCACTAGATTCCAGAAGTTAAGCAACAATAAACATATGTAGTGCTTAGTTAGATGAGTAACCACTATGGTACAACGAACGCTGTAATCAATTTAAAATCTGTTTTGTCAGACTTATACAAAAATTAATAGTGACAAAAATCTTTTTTCTAAACATTAACCGCCCCCTCATTTATGCATTTTCTCAAACAAGAAACAAAAGCCGGTATCTCTTTGAAGTTTTCTGGGGAAAGAAATGCCAAGCTTTTCCTTCAGAACACTTTTGTTATAAGTTAATCATCGATCTGTTATACATCTGAAGAGCTTTCATTAGGAGGGAATGCCGACGGCACTATAAATGTTTGGTTGTCACGAGTCATTTCTTAGAAGGATTTGAATTTATTTGTTTAAGGTATATGTAGCAATTGATGCAGAAATTTCATACACAATAATGTGATTTCAAGTAACGGTGAACCAGTACGAGATGTGCAAGAAACTGAAATTTGACCCTACGAACAAATGGTATATGCACAAGCCAGCATTCGTCCTAGAAAATGACACAAATAAACTCTTATGGGATTTTGACATACACATGGATCACCTAATTTCGGCCAGAAGACCAAACCTAATAATAATCAACACAAAGAAAGAAAAGAGAATTAAAAAAATTGTCGACTTTGCAATCCCAGCTGACCACAGAATAAAACTGAAAGAATATTAAAAGAACAATAAGTATCTCGACCTGGCTAAAGAATTGAAAAAATAAACAAACTACGGAACATGAAAGTGACAATTATATCAATTGTAATTGGTGCTTTTGGTACAGTAATTAAAATATTATTAAAGGGACTGGAGGACAAACGAGTGGAGACCATCCAAACGACAGCATTATTGAGGACGGCCAGAATACTGAGAAGAGTCCTGGAGACGTGAGGAGACTTACTGTCATTCAAACTCCAGTGAAAGACCATCAGCTAAAACTGATGTGAAAAACTCTAATGAGTAAATAATACCAATTGTGACTGGTGCTTTTGGCACAGTAACTAAAGGATTATTAAAGGGCCTGGAGGACTTGGAAGTTGGCGGACGAGTGGAGACCATCCAAACGACTGCATCATTGAAAACTGCCAGAATACTAAGAAGAGTCCTGGAGACTTGAGGAGACTTGTTATCACTCAAACTCCTGTGAAAAACCATCAGCTACCGCTGATTTGAAAAACTCTAAAGGAGTAATAATGATGATAATAATTTGTTTGCACACACTTATGGGATTTCAAGAATTACTGTCAAAAATATGGCAATAATTATCATATATAATAATAACTGTACTACATTATCCAATTCCTATTTAATAATAACAATATTTTATTTGCACACACTTATACAGTTTCAAGCATTTCAATCTAATACTAAAATTGTACAATTCAAATAAAACAACAAAAAGAATGAATTAGTAATTAAGCCCTGTTGGTCAGGGCTGTAGAATACACCGACCGCATCTCGGCACAGAGATAAGACACCCCATTGGATACGATACAAAAAAATGTGATGGTGAAGCTCCAATAATACTGGGTCTTTGGGGAATGTGGAGTACACCTTCAACGCCATTGTTCCCAGGTCTGCTCTGACCCGAAATGGTAGCACTTGCTAGGATCCTATTTATCGGTCAAACAGAACTGTTTAGCATTTAAACTGAGCGCAAAAAATGACTTATGTTAAATTGAATTCTCAGAAATAGAGCTGTTTGATCATTTAACTATGTGTAAACAAATAACGGATCTCTACTTTAATTGTTAGTGATATATAGCAGTACTTGTAACCTTTTAACTGGGTGCTAACGAATGAATAGTATTGAATTGATAATTAGCGTAAACTAGCAATACTTGGTTGAAATCATTTGAGTGGAAAAAATAAGCTCAGGTTCGTTTAAGAATGTTATCAACAAAATGTGTTTACAGATCATATATATTTAATATATATGCATGAAGAGGATTTGGAATTAAATAACCTACTAAGATTTATATGCCATAAAACCAGACCAAATCAAACAAAGTAATATCAAATGAATGAATAAACTATGATCATTATCAAGTCCACAAGACGACCAGAGACCTTGACGTTTTGTGTATTCATTAGCACATATAACTTTTTAGGATTATTTGGTATCTCTTTTTTTTCATGAGTGAATAATAATAATAATAAAAATAATAATAATGATAATAATAATAATGATAATAAGATGGTATATGCACAACCCAGTACCTGTCCTAGAAAATGCTACTCATAAACTCCTATGGGACTTTAACATACGAAAGGATCGCCTAATCCCGGCCAGAAGTCCAGATTTAATATTTATCAACAAAAAAAAAAAAGAGAACTTGTAAAATAGTTGACTTTGCTGACCACAGAATAAAACTGAAAGAATGTGAACAGAAGGATAAGTACTTCGACCTTTCTAGGGAATTGAAAAAACTGTGGAACATGCAGTGACAATTATACCAATTGTAATTGGTGCGTTTGGAACAGTAACTAAAGGATTGCTAAAGGGACTAGAGGACTTGGAAGTTGGCGGACGAGTGGAGACCATCCAAACGACAGCATTGTTGAGAACGGCCAAAATACTAAGAAGAGTCCTGGAGACTTAAGGAGACTTGCTGTCACTCAGACTCCAGTGAAAAACCATCGGCTAACGCTGATGTGAAAAGCTCTAATAATAATAATAATAGAGAATGAGACGCGTAAAATTCACTGAGATTTTGAGATACGAAAAGATCACCTAATCCCGACCAGAAAACCAGATTAATAAAAAAAAAAAAAAGATAAAAAGAAAACCTGCCATGAACTCGGCTGTGCCTTCCCGGTGGACCCCAGATTGTAAATATAAGATAGCGAAAAAGAGACAATTACTGGAACCCCGCCAGAGAACTATGAAGGTTGTAGAACACGAGGGTGACTGTACTACTAGTTATAATTGGCGTTTGAAACGGTTCCTAAAGGGTTGGAAAGGGGTATAGAACTGTTGGAAATTGGAGGACAAATTGAGAACATCCAAATTACAGCATTGTTGAGATCGACTAGAATATTGAAAAGAGTTCTGGTGACCTGAGGAAACTTGCTGTCACTTGGACTACAGTGAAAGGTCATGAGCTAACGCGGGTGAAAAATTCTCGCAAAGAGTATAATAATAGCAAATACTGGTTGCATGGTTTCATGTATTCCAAACAAATGCTAATAATTTTCAAACATATTTATCTGAGGCATAGACAGGACATAATTAATTTGGATTGATCCCGGAGAAATATCAATGAAGGTTCAATCCACATTCCCCAGTGCCCCATTAGTTAAGCCTTACCACTGGGTACTTTTTAGTATCAAACTCAGGGCATTTCTCGGTGAGTCACCATATCAACCCGAAATTGTGTGACAATCGGCTATCATGGTTAGGAGTGGTTCAATAGCAAATATTCTGATATATATATATATATATATATATATATATATATGCAAAAGAAGTTTTTCGTTGTAGGTCCGAAGAGAGAAAGAAATATTTGTAAATGAATTGGTCTGCGAATAGATTTTGGGTTTTTATAGATATATTTATTTATTTCGTTCTTACATGCGTGTGTGTTTTCAACTTGTTGTTTTCTTCAGAGAACATATATGGCACAAAGCCTTGTGAATGGGGTACTCAATGAGACTTGGTGTTCATCATCTGCCTTGTGCCATATATGTTCTCTGACGAAAGCAACAAGCTGGAAATATACACGAATGTAAGAACGAAATAAATAAATAAATCTTGAAAGAATACAAATCCATTTGAGGCATTATTCATTTTGATATATATATATATATATATATATATATATATATATCAAAATGAGTAGGTCCATGAATGAATCTGAATTTGGTATTTAGGTTTTTATTATTTCAATTATTTGACGTCTACTCGTATTTCCGACTTTATAGTCTTCTTCAGGATATTGATATTAGTTTGGCTGGTCTTTGTTTCCAGCTTTTAAGGTGATTAGTAGTTTGATAGGGATGGAATCATTGTTAATTCCAATATTTGCTTCTGTGAATGTACTAAAAGGGTTAATTGTTCGTGAAAACATTCAGCCTCTACAGAATTTTATTCATGTATATACAATTATGTACTCAGTTTGTGTGTGTGTGTGTGTGTGTGTGCATTCTCATACATGCACACATATCCATGTATATACATACCCTTACAAATATATTTTTTCAGGGTTGTTGTTATTTTCTTTCTCTCTTTTTCTTTTTGAGTGAATGCAGTGGACTCCACAGATTGATATATTTTAAGATTGTAATATATAATGGGTCCACGAGATCGACGAAGATATGAATACGTGAAATGTAGATCGGGAATCCCGAAAAACACGAAATTAGTTCAGGTACGAAATTTTTATTACCTTTTTGACTTTAAGGTTTTTCGACATGAGGAGAGAGAGACACAATTTCTTTCTATGCTGACTTTTCGATCTGACCCCCACCACGCGCGGGCCCCGCCGCAAACTACTGGTCTGGCCTCGGCAAACTCCGAAAATCGACTTCCTTCGTCCAAGCCCAAATCCCAAATAACTGTTCTTTTTTTTCAAATTCCAAAATCCTCAGTGCTACCGGGCATGATGTCATTCACGTCCCCGGTCACATTTCCTATCTTGGGGTTTTATTGTGACATCTCTGATTGTCACATCCGCCCCGCACGCGCGTGAACACCTGCACTCAATGTGTACACCTAACTAACCCACGCGCTAAGCGAAAGGTTCTCAGCCTAACTAAACCGAAAGGCAAGATATATAAAACGAAAAATGACAATATAAAAACAATCCCTCCGCAATTATATTATAAGATAGGCCGTGTGTATATATTTGCGTTTGTGAGTGTGAGCGTGAAGTTCAGTTCAGTTCGGTTCTGTTTTTATTTTTGTGAGTATGTGAGCAAATTTGGGCTCTGTTTATGACTAAATTCAGATTCATTTTCTGGCCTATTCATTTTAAAAAAGGTTTTCTTTCGTTTGATCAACAACAATTATATATATATATATATATATATATATATATCAGTAATATCCAGTCAATATCCGAAGACAATGGGTATGGATTATTCACGAATAGAATATATGAGGAATTTCATATAAATCTATAGAAATGCTCAATGTATGACTATTGCTATATATTCACTATCCAGGTTTATATAATAAAACTTACATAGTGATCGTTTACAATGCTATTTGACGAAAATTTAACCTGGTTAAATTGGTTTATAAATTTATTTCGACGAAGAATATCATTATACTCTTCATCTCATCTGATGACTTCACATCTTTCCATCATATATATATATATATATATATATATATATATATATATTAAATGATAGCTCCTTATGGTAAAAAAAAGCCTGGCAAGTGATTTGAAGATGAAAATATACAACGAATAACAGTCAAGAGGAAAAAATACATGTTGGAAAAAAAGAAAAGTCCAACCTTGTCATATCAATTGAAAAAAATCAAGACATGCAATTGGTTGGTCTAAAGAAAAAAAACACCGTTAGGGCTGCTAAGCTACAGTGGAAAAGGTGCTCAATACTGAGTAGAGCAAAATAGTAACGATAATTATTTAGTGAGTCAGAAAATAATCTACTATATTTTTGCCTAAGCGGCTAATCCGGGTACCTAATCCCTAATCGGGATTAGGTACCCTGATGAGCTCTCTAAGTAACCATCGTTACTATATATATTTGTTGGGTATCACCCACCTTTTCCCACACAATGAACTAGTCCATCTACCATATATAGCAGTAGCTACTAATACCAGGGTAGACTAGAAGGTGAAGAGCAGCTTCTTATAGGAATAGTATAAGAGCGTTGGAGACTGGAGATCGCACTAGATCACCTTACTTGCTACCGCAATAACGGAAGCCAATACAATCGTTGGACTATATCTTTATACTGTATTCACTAATCCTATGTTCTTTTCTACTAATAGTCTCTCTAATGTATATATTTTTTCCTGAGAATATATCTCTATTTCCTCTCATATTATGGTTTGTCCTTTATTTAATATTACAAGCGTTCACTAACCAGAATGCAACAATATATGAGGAGAAAAATTAAAAAGAAAGTAATCGAAAGTGATGAATTTATTTTGAAAGAAAGTCAACACTCTAACGCTTCGGTTTCAATAAACCATCATTAGGACTTTAGATAACATGATACTGAGTGTTGTTAGATCATCGATGGATGGTTTATAAAATACAAAAACAAGAGAGAAAATAATACATATAATGAAATAACATCTAACAGCACTAACGACATTTTGATTACTCTGATTTTTAATTTTTCTTTCTATTGTCGAATGCTTTTTTATTATTCGTTTCCACACACACACACACACACACACACACACACACACACATATATATATATATATATATATATATATATATATATTTTGATTACTCCGATTTTAAATTTTCTTTCAACGTCGAATGCTTTTTATTATTCGTTTCCTCACACACACACAC
This sequence comes from Sepioteuthis lessoniana, assembly GCA_963585895.1. Classification (NCBI taxonomy): domain Eukaryota; kingdom Metazoa; phylum Mollusca; class Cephalopoda; order Myopsida; family Loliginidae; genus Sepioteuthis; species Sepioteuthis lessoniana. The sequence goes on from OY757942.1 coordinate 31,403,833, forward strand.
ACACACACACACACACACATATATATATATATATATATATATATAAATCATTTCAACAATTAGAATGTATTAGTATTAATTGATATTTATAAAATTTTTCAGAGATTGGTAAGAAAACCGGTCAAGAAAAGTCTAAAATAACCAGCCGTAGTACAATTCCTAAACTTTTTACCCGTTAGTTAACTTCTATGCCCACATTCTTTTCTTCCTTTTAACGTCAACCTTTTCCCTAATCTAACTGTAATAGGATTTTTTTAAATTCCAGTCAGGAACCCATCTGACGTCATCATCGCCCGCCCCAAACCTGGTCACCCCATTTGTTCCTCTTGCTTCAACATACCTCTTTCTAATTATCTAAGCTTCATCATTCTTTGGTGGAGTTGTTTATGAATCTGCTATCTTACCTGCGTATGATCACTCAGCTATATGACAACCACCAATACCAACACCCTCCGTTTCCCGCCCGGCACCATTGTCAACTCATCTACAAATTCTTCAAAACAAATTCTTCCCAGCCTACACAGTTCAGAAGACCACTCAAAGGCTCTCCATGCTCAACATGAGAAGCTTTTGTCTTTCAAAGCTGTTCTTTACCTGTTCCTATTGCAACTACTTGGCAATCTTTGAATAAGCATCTCTTCTTCTCTGAATTCTTAAAAGCCCGTACGTCGATAGTCACCAGCCTCCACTCAGCTACATTTTCTTCTAAAGAGACATGAATCTACTTAAAGACCCTTCCAATCTGAACGAGCGGCTTTCTTCGATTCCTTTGTCTTTTATCGGCCTGGTTCTAAGTATCCTCATTAAAAAAGACGGGGAAAAAAAAAGAAAAAGAGAAAGTTTGCTTTGCAATGTGAAGCAACCGGGAATAGAAATTAGAAAGATAGAGAGAATTAAAAAAACGTCAAAAGAAAATGGGGAAAAAAATGGTAAAATTAGAAAGAAAGGTGGAAATATGAAATATTGAAATAAGAGAATGGCGAGAAAAAAGAAAGGATAAAAAACGGTGAAATAAAGGGAAAATAGTTAAAAAGAAAGCGTAAAGTAGTCATAGAATAAAAGAAAATGCAAAGAAGGAAAATAGAAAGATAGGTCGAAAAAAAGATTAAGTGAAGAAAAAAATGGATAAAAAGAAATTGGAAGCAATGAAGGAAAATTAGAAGAGGGGAAATAGGAAGAAAACTGGTGGCAGTCATCAATTGAATAAAGACTGATAGAAAAATAGAATAAAAGAAAGAGGAAAAGAATGAAGAGTGGAAAACAATAGAAAAATGGAAAGACAGGCTGAAATATAAAAACATGGAAATAAGGATGAGTAGAATTAATGGAAAGATAGAACGAAATACAGAACGAGCGAAATATAGAAAGAAGGAAAATAGAAAGTAGAACAGCTGGAAAGAACAAGAGTATAGAATGAAAGAAAATGCAAAGAAATAAAAAATGTAAAAAAAGAAAAGAAAAGAAAAGAAAGAAACTGGAATAAAAGGAATGCAAGGATGGAAAATCAAAAGAAAAAAATGTGTAGGCATCTATGAAATGAAGAAAGAAAGAAAGAAAGAAAGAAAGAAAGAAAGAAAGAAAGAATTGGAATAGGAATGGTGAAAAAGAAAAGATTGAAAGAAGCAATGAAGAAAAATGTAAAAAGAAAGAAAGGAAGGAAGGAAGGAAGGAAGGAAAGAAAATGTAAAATAAGAGTGGTGAAAATGAAAAAAAAGAAAGATGGAATGAAGAAAAGTGTAAAAAGAAAGGAAAGAAGGAAGGAAGGAAGGAAGGAAGGACGATTTGGAATAAGAATGCTGAAAATGAAAAGATAGAAAGATGGAATGATAAAAAATCTTAAAAGAAAGAAAGAAAGAAAGAAAGGAAAATTTGGAATAAGAATCGTGAAAAAGAAAATATAGAAAGATGCAATGAAGAAAAATGTAAAAAGAAAGAAAGAAAAAAGAAAGAAAGAAAGAAAGGAAAGTACAAAAAGAGAAATAGAAAGAGAAAAAAGTTATCAATTCTCCGAATCTCCTCAAATTACTGGATGATAAAATTGAAGTAAATAATACATTAAATTTCATAAAATAAATTTTAATCTTATTAAAGAATGATTATAGGGGCGGGGAGAAATGCTTCATAGGTATACGCACTTTTGTTATTATACACACACACACACACACACACATATATATATATATATATATATATATATATGAAAACATTGATAGTTGTCACTAATTCACTTTGTAGATTTATTGCAGACCTAGTGCGATATAATTTGGAGAGTGCTCAATATGTAGGAGAGAGAGCAATTATATAATAATGAAAAAAAAATTAGATTTATATATTCAATGCCATGGAAAATTGTCTGAAACCTTCGGTTTCATCTAATATATATATATATATATATATATATATATATATATATATTTATTATTATTATTATTATTATTATTATTATTATTATATACACAGTTTAGTTTAATATGACCCATAGATAGGACCCTCTCAAGTGCTACGATTCCAGGCTTGAGTGGACGTGGGAGCGATGGCAATGAAGGAGTGCACCGCATTCTTCAAAGCTCCGGCATTACTGGAACCTCCCCATCAGATTGTTTAGTGTCATATATAGGACACACGTTGGGAAGCTCTTACCCTTCTGCAGAAGTACAGTCAGTGTATTCTACAGCCCCCATCCAACAGGTCAATGCACAGTTAAATGATTCCAAGTATTGCAATATATCACTTTCAATTCAATCAGTTATTTGGTTACACACTGTTAAATGATGAAACGGTTCAACAGGGTGGAACGATAAAATTGTCGTCCTAAAGAAAACAACACTACAGTTTTATTTTAAAACTTTTATTAAAAAAATCAGTTCAGGTAACTTGATTATGTAGTAGAGCTGACATCTATTCAATGTAGCCGCCTTCAGCCTCAATCACTGCCTCGATACAGATCCGGAACTGGGATCATGCCTTTTCCACAAGCGCCGGCGGGAGCTCGGCAAATACTCGGAGGATGGTGGCGATCAGACTGGCTCTGGTGTTGTGGGAGGAGGTCATGTTGGTGATGTTCTCGACATATGACCAAACGAAGTAGTCCAGCGGGTTCAAGTCGAGGGAGAAGGGGCCCAGTGAGAGAAGGGTACAAAGTCGTAGCACTCCTTCTGAATCCAAACCTGGGTCTTTTTGGACTTGTGGGCCAGCGCCGAATCCTGCTGCCACACCCAGGGTCTGCCACTGGCCACCTAATTGCACCAGGGGATCACCACACTCTTCAACACATCCAGGTACACTTTGATGTTGACTTTCAAGTCGACTTCGAAGATGTGAGGTGGCATGATGTGGCCCTCACTTGAAACCACACCAAAGACCATAACCGTAGCCAGAAACTTTGTTTTCATCACCCTGGGCACGTCCCTGTTATTCGTGGGAATCCAGATTTGCATTTTGAGGGTGCTGGCAATGGTCCTGTTGTCATAACTTGGATCGGTAGAGAGCATGAATTGTACAGCGGTGCAACTCCGATCTCGCTCGTTGAACATTGTGTCACTTTCAGACATGATAGAAGGCTCCTATCGCTCTTGGGATTTGTACACAACTGGCCAACACGTAGATGGTCTGCAACAATAAAAGAAAACCGGTTTTCGTTAAACGGAAATGGAATCATGTCGTTTTTTCTAGGGCGACAATTTTATCGTTCCACCCTGTACGTCTAACAATAATATTTTGCATAAATCAGTTTAGATGTTTACCAGACTGCTCTCATCTATATTCTCTTTTTTAAGTAGTGGAATTATATTGTGAACTGAATTATCAAGACCATTGGTGTATATTATGATATACACTGCTGATGAGACCAAAAAAGGTCGAAACAGATTGCTCTCAGTTTAAATGTTAAACAGTTCTATTTGAATCAAAAGATAAGACTCTATCCAGTCCTACCACTCCGTGTCAGAGTAGATTAAGGAGCGATGGCAATGAAAGGCTACTCCGCATTCCCCAAAGCTCCAGTATTTTTGAAGCTTCAACATCAGATTGCTTAATGTTATATTGCTTAATATTATATGAACGAGGATACTCGTTTGTGGTGGTCTTCCCCTCTGGAGAGATACAGCCGGTTTATTTTATTGGGATTCTATCAATGTTCTCACCTGTCTTTGATTTATTGCAATGTTTTTTAAGAGTTTTTGTGCCCCAAAACAAAAGAACTTTGCTTTCGGTAAGTTCTAGATATCCACAGCTACACATTAACATTTCATTTATTATGCATTTCTACTTTGGTAAATACGGTTTCAGCCTCGATACTTAAAAAAGAAAACATCTCGTATTTGGAAGAAAATGAACATTCCATTTATTATTCATTTCTGTCTTGGTAATAACAATGTCCTTCTACATGATTTTTGAATACGTCTGAAGATTTGAAGAAACTTAACAATTCATTCTTTAGTCATTTCTGTTTTGGTAAATGTAGTTTCAGTCACGATACTTCAGGACACATGGTAGATAACTATAAACAAACTGAATAAGATAGATAGATAGATAGATAGATAGATAGATAGATAGATGTTACAAGTCTGAAAGAGAATGAGTCTTGTAAATTTGGAGGGATTCCCTAGGTAGATATGATAAATGAATATAAAGTAGCAACACAGATTGTGACAGGGCTCTCTTAATAGTTAATTATATATATATATATATATATATATATATATATATATATATATATATATATATATATACGTGGTGCATTCAGTAAGTTTCCACACTATTTATGTACAGTCATTTGAAATTATCGTTGACTCTTGAAAATTCAGTATGTTATTGCTATACATCGTATGAGATAACTGACCAATTTTTATGATTTCAGATTCAAATGAACAGTTACAGCGGGAATTGGAATACACCCTCTAAAGCCTGATTGTCACGGCTGGTCAATTTCAAAAATGCAATCTGGACGTGAAGACACTTTAGAAGAACGGTATCCAATAAAATTCTGTTTTAAACTTGGAAAAAATGCCACAGAAACGTATGGAAGGCTTCAGACTACTTTTGGAGCATCTTGCCTGAATCGAGCATCAGTTTTTGAGTGGCATAAGAGATTCAAGAAAGCCATGGAGTCTGTGAGGGATGATGAGAGGTGTGGGAGGAGTAAGGAAGTCAATACAGCAGAGGGTTCGGGTTAGGGTTACAATGTTGAGGTTTTAAGGGAGTTCAGGAAGAGATTCCTTAGGAAGAGGCCAGCACTCTTCAAATCGGGTCAGTGGCATTTCCACCAGGATAATGCACCAGTCCACAACTCAATCCTTGTCACAGACTATTTGACCAAGATAGGCATCAAGACAGTTTCTAGCCCTCCCTATTGTCCAGACCATTCTCCCTGTAACTTTTGGTTATTCCCAAAGCTGTCGTTATGAGACAGTTGAGGAGATGAAAGAGGCTGTGACGAAGGTCATTGACACGCTCACACAAGAGGACTTCCATGGGGCATTCCAAAAGTTGTTGTAACGGTACAGCAGGTGCATTGCAGCCGGAGGAGATTACTTGGAAGGGGACTTGAGTTTCATGTGTGTACTATCAATAAAAGTGTCCATACGAAAAAAAGTCTGGAAACTTATTTATTGATCCTCGTAGCTTTCACTTTTTATAATAAATCTGGAAAGATTCACCGTTGCATTTCGCTTATTATCTCACTTTGACTTTGGTTTGATTTCTTTGTTTAATGGTATATCAAACTTAAAATCCCCCATAAGAAAAAAATCTGGAAACTTGTTTAATGATCCTAGTATATTGACAGCATTTCTTCATTGATACATATTTCATTGAGCATAGTAGACATTTTTTGTCTACCTATTATTTTGTTAATGATTTCGAATTGCAGTATTGATCTTATGATATAAGGTGGGAATTAGTTGATAGACCTTCCATAATAAGTTATTTCTCAAGTACGTTCAGACCAACTTTGAGCCATCATCAGGAGAGGATATATTACAAAAGTGATGTAACTTTTGTATGTACATTACTACTTTGTAAGACTAAGCGTTTGAGCAGAAAGTACTTGGGAAAAATCTAATTCTGGAAGGTTTATCAATCGATTCTTGCCGAATATCATCAGATCAATACGGCAATTCGAAAAAAATTAACAAAAAATATGTAGACAAAAATGTCTATTATGTTCAATCAAATATGCACACATATATATATATATATATATATATATATATATATATATATATATATATATATATATAATTGTCGTATTGATTTTATGATATTTTTACTTTTCGAATTAGTTCCTTTAAATAGCGTCAGTAGCTATATATATATATATATATAATATTACTTAAGTTAAACGATCATAAAAATCGGTGACGTTAGTAAAACTTACTTTGGAAACTAATCAAATTCTAACTTTAAATGTTCCAAAAATGCTGTTAATATACATGATAAACATTACAGAGAGAATGTTGAATCAAGCATTATTTCAAATTTGAATCCTATGAAAGACTCAGCTTTTTCAACTTGTTTCATTTTTTAGTCAAATTAGTACTAAAATATTTCAAGACCACTTGTATAAGTTTATTAGATTTCAGTGATTATCTATATTTAGACTAAATTTCTCATATTTCACTTCTTTATAAAATTGAACATAATTCAGGCAATTCAACATCACATATTAGTATTATCCTGGACATTTCTTGTAGACAAATATGTCCACTATTAATGAATTAAGCCTCTGAATATCTTGTTTCTTAATATATATATATATATATATATATATATATATATATATATTTGTATAGCTTAATATACGTATATATGTGCGTGTGTGTGATTTAATGTATACATATATGTATATATGATCTAATGTATATATATATATATAGCAGTAAATTTGGCGACCGTAGTCGAGGGCGACCAGAAGGCTCTCTTTTCAATTGCTATTACACGGAGGTGTAGAGGGAGGGCGCTACTCCTTTCCCTGGATTGCTCCACTATACCGTTGACATGTACCTTATATTGATGAGTGTTAAGCAAGGAGTTATCAAGTACCATTTTTAAAGTCTTTGGTATGACGCGACATGGGATTGAATCCAGGTGTCCCGGACCATTGGCGAACACTCTACCCATCAGCCGATATATATATATATATATATTGATCACTCTGGCAAAGGAATTTACAGCTGCCACTCGCATAATTCAAAGCTCTTCGAACGAATTGAGCACTCTGGTATCCGGTAAGGTATAAATATAAAATCGAATGCTACTACTTGATACCTTATAATTCCAGAGCTGATGGGGTTCGCTATTTTGCTGAGCCGTATGATACAAAGTCGAACGTAAAGTTGAGTGGGTTTCGATCCCAGTTTCAAGCGTCCAACCTGTCTAGCCATACTAAAGAGCTGTGATTCAATGAAACAATCTGTCTGTGAATGACAATATATATATATATATATATATATATATATATATATATATATATATATTCATGATCTAACATATATATATATATATATAATCTGATATATACAGGATATATATATATATATATATATATATATGATCTAATATATATATATATATAGATAATTTGATATAAACAGGATATATATATATATATATATATATATATATATATATATATATATATATATATATATTCTAACGACACTTGCTATCATCTTTTCCAAGTCCTGATGATGGTTTCTTAAAACCGAAATGTTATAGCATCGACTTTCCTTCAGATTAATTTCTTCACCCTGGAATACTTTGTTTTTCAATTTAACTCCATACTGTCTGTTTCTTTTCGATTATCTACATCCTTAGAAATATATGTCTGCGTGTGTGTCTATGTGTGTGTAATGTGAGTTTGGTGGTTAAAAAAACAGCAAGAAAGTATGCATTCATTTTTAAAAGTCTTTCTTGTTAACCGACATAAATCCCAATCGAATAACTTAATTAATCGTCCGAAATATGGAAGGATTCCAGTGGTTTCGGTTTTGACAACAGTAATATTTAGAAATGGAACAATTCATTTTTAATGTTTTGAAGCAAATTAACTTCCATCCTCTCAAGTCATTTAAAAGAATCGTGAGATGTGGATTTTCTTTTCATTTTAGCGAGAGTTAAGCACAATTCAAACGAAGATGACCTTTGAAGTCATTGTTGGCATCTTGCAACATTCACGATTCAAAGGAGGATAGTGTTATTCAGTGAGACGCCAAATGGACGTATTACAACTATTACGAGATCCTATTTATCCAACCCCTCCGCTCGGGCAGGATATGACACAAGGTCAATTTTTTAGCGGAGTTTAACAGGTTTGAATTTAGAGTTTTTCCTTCTCCTAGACTAGTTGCCTCACCAAGGCTGAAGAACCTAGTCTGTCCTACTATTTACCCATAGCTGGAGGGAGAATAATTGGATTCATACCTTTCCCAAGTGCTATGTGAAATGCAATCAGTCTCGTCCAGGATTTGAATTCGTGTCACTGTGTCCTTTTCCTATGACGATAACCATTACTCCACGGACACCTCCATCAACTATTACGAGATAAAGCGAAATTCTAGTTGTTAAGCGCATTTAGAAATCCCTGACCTTATTGAAAGAAAATCTTAATGAGAGCTCTTTCGTAGTTTATGCTATTCTTTTTCCTTTTTGTTTGTTTTTGCTTTTTGTTATTTTGGGTTTTTTTTGGGGGGGGGGGCGGGGGTTTCATCCTTTTTTTCGTTTAAGCTTTTGGTATAGTGTAATATGTAAACGTTTTTGAAAAGAATTTGGGTTACCGGGATTTTCAGTGGTTTGTCTTTGTTGAGATGATCTCTAATCCCACTATGATTAGAACAGTAGCTGTAAGATATCTGGATAAGGTGGAAATGCTTTTTCAATTGGAGGAATTCAGGGGTTATTCAGGATATACAACCACCAATTTACACAGGAAATAATTACCCCAATCTCGAAATTTGCAAAGACATTCGGACAGAAAATTAATCTAAAAAACGGATTTTTATACCAGCCCTCTCCAGGATCTCACGTCTTTGGCAAAAATACACTGATAGAGCACCACTAAAGGAAACAAATTCAAATATCAATGCCCTACAGTTCCCGATAGCAATAGTCTATGTACAGAAATAGATACATGAACGTTAAATACTTCAAGGCCTTTCATAGGCTGAGGAAACAAGTCTGGTTCAACAAAGACCTTTCCATAAAAATTCTATGTACAGTGAATTGCACCCTAGTTCTCTCAACTCTCCTGTACGGTGCAGAAACTTGAATGGTATTCAAGGCGGAGGCACAAAGACTTCACGTCTATATTATATGACACTTGCACAAAATACTAAATGTCAATTAGTGACAGCATTCCCAAATAAATTCATACAGTAGAAATCTTAACTCCCTAGCATATACAATATACTCATCCAATGCAATCTAAAATGGGCTGGTTACATGAACAGATTTGCGAACAGGGTTGTGCTAAAACAAATGCTATATTGTAAAATTTAAGTGTCACATGAGACAGGTAGACTAGAACTTAAGGACAACATCAAATAAGCCCTGAAGATCGTAAATTTCCATTTAGACAATTGGCCCCCAAATCAAATAAACTGGAGGAAAATTATCAGGACATCATCAGATACAATGGACAGCTAGAAGTAGTATATATATATATATATATATATATATATATATATATATATATATATATATATATATATATATATATATATATATATATATACACTACGATCGCCCCTGTCTCTGTGTCTGTCTATATACATATATATAGAGAGACAGAGACAGAGACAGACAGAGACAGACAGACAGACAGACAGAGACAGGGGCGTTTGTAGTATATGTATATATATAGAGAATGAGAGAGGGAGAAAGAGAGAGAGAGAGAAAGACAGACAGGCAGACAGTGAGAAAGAAGCGTTCGTAGTATATCTATATCTATATACAGAGAGAGAGAGAGAGAGAGAGAGAGAGAGAGAGAGAGAGAGAAAGACAGACAGGCAGACAGTGAGAAAGAAGCGTTCGTAGTATATCTATATCTATATACAGAGAGAGAGAGAGAGAGAGAGAGAGAGAGAGAGAGAGAGAGAGAGAAAGACAGACAGGCAGACAGTGAGAAAGAAGCGTTCGTAGTATATCTATATCTATATACTGAGAGAGAGAGAGAGAGAGAGAGAGAGAGAGAGGGGGGGAGTGGTTCGTAGTATAATGGTTACCGTCATAAGAAATTGACACGATGATCCGAGTTCAAAACTTCGACGAGGCTGTTTTCATTTCACATATTGTTAATCTCTTCAGGAAAGGTATAAATCAAGTTATTCTCTAACAGCTCTCGGTAAATACATGGCAAACCTGGGCTCTTTAAGCGTGGTATGGCAACCAGTCTAAGAGAAGGAAAGCTCTTAACTTAAACTTGTTTAACTCTGCTTAAACTTCATCTCGTGTCAAATCCTCTTACCTTCTCGTTTGCAGCGGTTGCTATATATATATATATATATGTGTGTGTGTGTGTGTGTGTGTGTGTGTCCGCAGAGAGCTGATATAGATTAGTTCCTGTTGGTTGGCCAACATGGAAGAAGAAAAACGTCACTTGTGTGTTGGTTCTTATTTCTCCAAGTAAGACAAACAAGACATGCGGGACTCAAATAAAAAAAAACATTTCCTAAACTGTATCTGCACCAGTACTACTATAAATTGAAACCATATAAATGTTTAGAAACAAGTGATTATTATTGAATAGAAATATTTACTTTAAACCACATAATTCCCTGTAAATCATTGTCGTTAGAAAAGAATACTTGAAATCAGATTACTGATAAAACTAAATGAACACTATTAAATAGAAAGACTTATTAGAAACTAAAAAAATGAGTATGAAGGATTAGTATTACATAGGAAGATTTAAAAACATACAACTTTAAAAACATATATATATATATATATATATATGTGTGTGTGTGTGTGTGTGTTTGTTTCTTTATTTCGTAATACCTTCTGTTTGTTGCCATGTGGGCTGGGGCTATAGAATTCAACTGCTTTTCTCTCTCTCTCTCTCGCTATTTATACAGACTAACACACATACCCAACAACGACTCTCTCAGATAAGACTGTAATAAGTCTAATGTTGAGGTTCCAGTAATGTAGCTTTGGGGAATGCAGAGTGCCTCTTCACTGCCATCACTCCCAGGACCACTCTGATCCGGAGGGATAGCAAACGATAGGGTCCTATTTATGGGTCAAATAGAACTAAAGTGCGTACTTCCGCTAAACTGAATTGCTTGAAATGGAACCGTTTTCCTATGCTAAATAGAATTGATTGAAATATAACTATTTTTGACATTGAAACAATACTTACGCTAAAGTGAATTGTTTGAAATAGAATTGTTTTGGCATCTAACTTTGTAAACAAAAACTCCTGCCAAACAGAACTGAATAGCTTGAAATAGAAATGTTTTCGACAATTACACTTATGTACTTATGGTAAACTAAATTACACTTATGTACTTATGGTAAACTAATTACACTTATGTACTTATGGTAAACTAAATTGTTTGAAATACAATTGTTTATTTGTATAAAATGGATTTTGGCATTAAATAACCTACACAGGTTGATATACCATAAAACCCTAACAAAGAAACTGTAATATAATGGCCGAGAGATTTCGTTTTATGCCTTTGGGTTTAGTTAGGCTGAGAACGTTTTGGCTCAGTGCATGGGTTACATAGGTGCAACATTAACGCAGGTATTTACGCGCGCCTGCGCGGAGTGGACATGTCACTCAGAGATGTCACAATAGCCCGAGATGGGAAACGGGGCTAGGGAGTGCGAATGACGTCACGCACGGAGGATTTTGGGGGATTTTGAAAATGTCAGTTTGCTGAGTTGAGTTGAGTCCTGCCTTGGGAGATGACGGTTGACTTTCGCTTGCTCGTGGAGGCCTTGGGCAGGTGTCGCACGAGATGGGGGCGGGAATGAAAAAGCCTAAATAGAAAGAATGTGTATCTCTCTCCTTATGTCGAAGAACCTTTAAACTCAAAGGTAATAAAAAGTTTCGAGATTCCTATGTTCTGTGTATATATGTTATGAACATTATATGTACGTTTCACACATAGCCATATCATGACTATGGAACAAAATAAACTTTCTGTTTGCAGAACGTTTATGGAGACTGCACATAGAACCCATTAAGGCAGTGGGCAATTTCTGTGAAGCAGTTTTAAGTGGTTCCTATTTAATTTAAGTATGTACAGTACCGTCTATAAATAAGTACACAATATAAAAAATAATGTCAGTTTTTCATGTTGAGGTCAGGTTTGTAATTTGGACACTTTAGAATATAGGCCACAGAGCCGAGCATTTATCTTTATTTATATTTCAAGATTAAAAAAAAAATCAGAGCTCCGTGTTCGGTATATATATATGTATATCTTTCTGTGTGCGTTTGTCTTACTCTCTCTGTCTCTGTCTCTCTCTCTCTTATATATATATATGTATATATCTATATACATCAAAGTCAGTTTCTTTCTTTGTATCCCTTATTCTCTTTTATTGTATTCATATCTGACTCAAAATGTCCATATTTTTCTGTGTTTGTTATAAAGCATGTCTTCATCTATCTATCTATCTCTCTCTCTATATATATACACACACACACATATATATATTTACATGCCTAAGTTAAGTAGGATCAATTTGAAGCTGCTGAAAATAAATTACCCACTGTCTTACTGGGCTCTCATTCTCTGTTCCTACAGCATGAACATTCAGCAAACAAAAGGTATTACGAAAGAAAGCAGCAAACGTATATATATATATATATATATATATATATATATATATATATACCAGAGATTTTATATCTACCTATATTAGTGCCTTTATATCTCATGCTCTTCATTATCTATCTATCTATCTATCTATCTATCAGTTTTCGACCTTATGACTTCGATATTAATGAATGAAAATCAGAACCATATTCGCGTCGTTCGCAACCAAAGGAAAAAAAAAGACAACATACACAAACCATCAAGCACACGAATAGAGACTCTTGTCTCTATCACCAACGTAAAAGGAAGAAGTGGCCCCGTTTGAAAATAGGAAGATGGACAGGAGAAGATATGCTGATAGGAGGATATAAAATAAAGGAAAAGTCGGTGGTGCTCGGATACTTATCGCAAAATTCACCAGTCGTATGCGACATTTTCAAGTGGCGCGTGTCTTTTCTTGGAATCTCATCATGCTTCGCAGAGCGTCCAAGTGTCGTACGACAAGAATTTGAGAATTCTAAGATCTTCTCCTGAATTCTACCTTCCCTCCCTCATTCTCTCAACCCAACCAGTAGTGTCTTGCTTGCCGAAGACTGAAATCTTCAAGATGGCTCTATTCTTCAATTGTCTGCTTGGCTGGTTTCGTAAGTGAGGTAGCTGGCGATGTTGTTGAAGGAATGGTGAGCCGGAGAGTGAGTGATGCCAAGCGGATATGTTTTGGAAAAGAATTTTAAAATCCGGAAGGAACGACAAACTAAAAAAGTAAAAAAAAAAACATAATGTGAAGCAAATACTAAAAAAAATAAAATTAAAAAAAACTTATTTTCGTTTGTGTATATTCAGGACACAGTGGAAACTGATTTGTCCTTATTGCCTTATCCAAACCATGAATAAATTATCGAGGCTATCCTTAGTTCCAGGTATTTTAAGTTCAGTCAAAAATAGAAGGAATGAAAGAAAAAAAGAAAGAATGAAAGAATCTGAAGATAGAGACGGACAAAGAACTTTGAATCGAATGAATAGAAGAAAGAAAGAAAGAAAATTAGAAATACAACGTAAATCGTTTTTAGGGTCAGCATTTACCCAACCCATTCACCTCTGGCAGGAAGTGACACAAGGTCAATCTTTAAACGGATTACTGCTTGTTTGGATTAAGAGTTTACTTTTTCAGATGTACCATATTCACAATTAACGGTATGTGAAAAATGGACATATAATGTTCATTACTATAGAATATAAAAAGAACATAGGAATCTCGGAATTCGAAAACACGTAACGACTTCTTGTTCAGGTACGAAACCTTTTTATTAACTTTGAGTTAAAGGTTTCGACGTAAAGAGGTGAGACATAATCTTCTATGCTGTCTTATTCATTTGGCCCCCAACTCGAGCGGCCCCTGTAGGGCGCACGTTCGCCTCGCGTCTGCGAGCTTCAAAATCGATTCTTCTCGTTTGGCGTCTAGTACCCGACTCTTATTTTCTTCAAATTCTCAAACAAACCTCCGCGTGCTTCCGGTGCGTGACGTCACCCGCACCTTGTCATCCAGTATCGTCTCGGACGATTATAACATTTGAGTGACACCTCCATCCGCCCGCGCGCACCCGCGTTAACACCTGCTTCAATGTTGTACTTAACTAACCCATGTGCTGAGCCGAAAGGTTATCAGCCTAACTAAACTCAAAAGCATGAACCGAAATCCCTCGGCTATTTTATAACACAGAGACTGGTTTCCTAAAAATGACTAAACAGAAGTTATCCCCGTTTGTTCGTCGATTCCAATCTGTTTGCTATAAACTCATTGGCCACCAACGTCTTCGATATCCAAGATAAGTTTCAGAGTATAAGTGGAAAAAAAGATTTTATTTTTAAGAACGTATTGAATTGTAAATACAAAAATACTGTTTGTATATACCCAACCCCTCCACCATGGACAGGGTGTAATTGTTTAAGTCTAGCTGGTTCGTATTCAGAGTTTTTCTTCACCTAAACTGGTTGCCTAACTAAGGCTACTGAAACCAATCTTCCCTATTACTATTAACTCATAGCTGGAGGAGAACGGACGAATCTCTTTCTTTCCCAAACGTATTAGCACTAAGGGAAATGCAAACATCCTCCTCCTGGATTAGAACCCTTGTCGGCGATTACATTACAAGCGTCAATCCAAAGTTAGAATGATCTGAAAAGGAAACACTGATCTGATATGGAATTGATTGTTCCCATAAAACTTGGAAGTATTATTCTTTGGGGCTCAATAAACAACAGTAAACAATGAACTACTTCGAAAAAAACGGGGAAAACTAGTGTTACATAGCCATACATGAATACGTGAAATGTACTTAGAATGTTCATAACTCATATATAGATAACATAGGAATCCCAAAACGCGAAAACTTTTCTTATTAGTTCAGGTACGAAACTTTTTATTACTTTTGAGTTAAAAGGTTTTTCGACATAAGGAGAGAATACACAATCTTGCTATGCTGACTTTTCCATCTGACCCCCATCACGTGCAGCACCCGCCGCAAGGCCTCGGCGAGCTCCGAAAGTCAACCGTCTTCTTCGGACGCAAAACTCGACTCTCTGTTCGGAGGCAGGAACTCAACTCTCTGACTTTTTTTCAAATCCCCAAAATCCTCCGCGCACGCTTCCGGTGCATGACGTCACTCACATCCCACGGGCACATTTCTATCTGGGGTTTCTATTGAGACATCTCTGAATGACACGTCCGCTCCGCACGCGCGTGAACACCTGCGCTCATGTTTGCATCTAACTAGCCCATGCGCTAAGCGAAAAGTTCTCAGCTTAACTAAACCGAAAGGCAAGATATATAAATAGAAATCCCTCGGCCACTATATTACACTCGGTATAAGCGTAAAAACATTGTTTTTCATGTTAAAAGCGAGCAACTATTTATATGTTATTACTTAGTTCTTTATTCCCAACACAGTATTGTAATATGGGTTCCTCTTTCGTCGTCATTCAAACGGGCCATTGGCCTAATGAGCAGGGTTCGCCAATGTTCCTGGAGACCGGGGTTCAATCCTAGGTCGAGTCATACCAAAGGCTCAAATGTTGGTACGTGATGCCACCTTGCTTGAGACTCTGCATTATAAGGTAGGCATCAAGGGTAAAATGGAGTAATCCAGGGAAGGAGTAGCACCCTCTCCTACATCTTGGTGTACTAGCTATTGAAAAGGGAGCCTTCGGGTAACCCTCGATTAAGGTTGCCAACATTTTTTTTCGTTTTTTCCTCTTTATTTAATCTTTATTTTCAATTTATATTCCTACCCTCATTTCTATTTCATTCTAAAACTACAGGTATATTAGACGGATTTTCATCCCAGGTATTTCTGATGATTGTAGGATCAAAAATTAAAGTCAGCTGATTTGTTATTTGGGTTTTATGGCATATCAACCTTTATTGGCTATTCAATGCCGATTCCATTTTTAAGCAAATAATCAGTTCTACTTCAAAGAAATCATGTTGTATAGCCATGACAATGATTAACTATACAAACACAATACATAATCATAACGACGACACAATAAAGACAAGCGTGCCAAATCCGTCCAGTATAAGTATAGGCTTTTGTTTACAATCAGTTAAATATCAAAACAGGTCTATTTCAAAAAAATCAGTTTAGCATAAATACACAGTTTAAATGTAAGTACACTGTTTAATTGTCAAAAATACTTCTATTTTAAGATATTCAGATTAGTCAAACAGTTCTAATTCAAACAATTCAGTTTAGCATAAGTATAGTTTTTATCCACACAGATTAAATCTCAAAACAGTTTTATTTCAAAATATTCAGTTTAGCGTAAGTATAGTTACAATATGAAAAAAAGTTCTATTTGAAAGACTTCAGTTTACCATAAGGATGAAGTTTAAATATCAAAAACAGTTCTCTTTCAAGCAGTTCTATTTTGCATAAGTACGCAGTGTAGTTCTATTTGACCCGTAGGTAGTACACTATCAGATACGACCACTCCAGGTCAGAGTTGACCAGGGAGCGATGGTAATAAAAGCAAGCTCCATATTCCCATAAGCTCAAGCATTACTGGAAACTCAACATCATATTGTTTAGTGTCATATCAGGACACTAATTGTAGAGGTCTTTTCCCCCTGCTGAAGCGCTTTCGATGTATTCTACAGCCCCAGCGACCAGGGCTTAATTAAAGTCGAGGGAGTCCCAGTAGAGTAAGAGCTAAAGTGGTCAACTGCAGTCTCGAAGTGAATGAGTTCGAACTCAAAGCTCGTTCTTACGTTCACTTTCGGACAAATCCTCTTGGGAAAGGCATGAACCCTCTTATCCTCCTATTCATGGCTAGATAGTATTACTGTTGTTCTTTTACGAAGAGTGCTTTATCATCAAGTAAACCAGGAAGTTTGATATCATCATCATCATCATCATGTCGTGCCCCTAGCACGGATATCCCTGACTCTCTCTCTCTCGCCACTTCTCCATATCGTTCAAGGTCTTCAAGGCTACATCCCGTATTCTCACATAGCCGCTGTATGTATGTTCGAGCTGGTCGTCCTGCTTTTACCCGGCCATATGTGGGGGTCCATAAGAGTACAAAAGTTATGAGCTCGTCCCTGTTTCTCCAGCAGTGTCCTGCATATCTGGTTCGTCTCGCTTGGATAGTTTTCGTGATGGGAGGCAGGTAGCCATATAGTTAGTGTTTTATGGGATGTTGCCTCCAGGACTTGGTCAATATTGCTCGCAGCATTCTTGTGTAATTGCCGTCTAGCTTTTTCTGCAGCCGTTTAGTTAGCGTGCAAGTAGTGCATCCATACAGCAGTATCGATACGACCGCTGCCTGGAAGAAACTGCGTTTCATTTTATCGGTCAGGTCTGATTTCCATATGATCGAGAGCATATCGATAGCTGTTCATGCCTTCGTTGGCCGCGTGTCGATGTCCTTTTCGGTTGATGAAACGCTGCTTCCTAGGTAGGTGAATCTGTCTACTAGTTTCAGAGAGATTCCGTCTAGTGTGGAGATGTCACCTGTTTGTGTGCATTGACATGGAGGCCAATGCCTGCGGCGGCTCCTTCCAAATTATACAGTAGTGTTTCGACTTGGTTGGGTGTACTTGCCAGTATCGTTATGTCATCAGCGTAGTCGGCGTCGGTAATTGTTTTTGCGGGGTACCTTCAGCTTCTTTTCTTTGTCAGCTCGAAGCCGTTTTCTCTGATTTTATCAATCGATGTTCTAAGCACATAATCTAGACAGATGGTGAAGAGGTATGGAGCTAGCGTGTCCCCTTGTAGTACTCCTGCTACAATGTCGAAATATTCTGTGTCTCTATCTGGTGAACATACTTTCACTTTGGTGTTTTTATTGAGAATCGTTATTGCTGCTAAGGTTTGTTTAGATAGCCCGTATACTAGTAGAATTTGTTCCATCTTTCCTCTGTGAATGAAATTGAAGGCATTGGTAAAGTCGACAAATAGTAATGTCGCTTGTAGGTTTTTTGCCCGTACGGCTTCAAGGATTTTACGGATGGTCAAAAATTGTGAGGTTTGATATACCATTAAACAAAGAAACCAAACCAAAGTCAAAAGTGAGAAAATAAGCGAAATGCAAGATTTATTATAAAAAGTGAAAGCTATGAGGATCAATAAATGTTTCCAGACTTTTTTCGTATGGACACTTTTATTGATAGTACACACATAAAACTCTAGTCCCCTTCGAAGTAATCTCCCCCGGTTGCAATGCACTAGTTGTACCCTCCCAACAACTTCAGGAAGGCCCCATGAAAGTCCTCTTGTGTGAGTGTGTCAGTGACTTTCGTCACAGCCTCATTCATCTCCTCAATTGTCTCATAATGACAACCTCTGAGCTGAGGCAATAACCAAAAGTCACAGGGAGAAAGGTCTGGATTATAGGTAGGGCTAGGAACTGCCTTGATGCCCATCTTGGTCAAATAGTCTGTGACAAGGATGGAGTTGTGGACTGATGCATTGTCCTGCTGGAAATGCTACTGACCCGATTTGAAGAGTGCTGGCCTCTTCCGACGGAATCTCTTGCTGAAGTCCCTTAAAACCTCAACATAGTAACCCTAACCCGAACCCTTTGGCCAATTAACTCTGGTGTATTGACTTCCTTACTCCTCCCACACCTCGCATCATCCCTCACAGACTCCCTGCCTTCCTTGAATCTCTTATGCCACTCAAAAACTGACGCTCGATTTACGCAAGATGCTCCAAAAGCGGTCTGAAGCATTCCATACGTTTCTGTGGCATTTTTTCCATGTTTAAAACAGGATTTTATTGCATATCGTTCTTCTAAAGGGTCTTCGTTTCCAGATTGTATTTTTGAAATTCACCAGCTGCGACAATCAGGCTTTAGTAGGGTGTATTCCAATTGCTGTTGTAGCTGTTCATTTAAATCTGAAATGATAAAACTTGGTCAGTCATATCATAAGATGTATAGCAATAACATACTGAATTTTCAAGAGTCTACGACAATTTTAAATGCCCGTGCAAAAAAGTCTGGAAACTTATTGAATTCACAACGTATAATATATTATCTTGTATGAAAAATACAAAAATATCCCTTTCCCTTGGTTGTTGGTTGTCAGTGTTCTTGTTCCATGTGCCAGTCGTCTATGTGGTTTGGGCTCTCCGTTTCTTTTCATAACTGTAAGGTGAAAAGGCTAAATACGTGGCATAATCAAACTGCTCCGGCCCTGTCTGCCGGAACTGTTGAATACACTGACTGCATCTCTGTGGGCGAGGGGATAAGACCTTTCCCGAACGAGTGTTCTGATTATTACATTAAACTGCATCTGATGGTAACGCTATAGTTCTGGAGTTTTGAGAAATGAGGAGAACCTCTTCATTGCCTTTACTCTCAGGTCCACTCTGAATTTACCTTAGAGGGTTCCATTTATTGGTCAAATAGAACTGTGTGACTATTTGTGTCCAAACAAATGACTGATGTTTAATCAAATTGTTAGTGTTACATAGCGATGCTTAAAATAATTTAACTTTGTGCATATTAAACTCTTTATATTTTAGAAGGTGCAAGTGGTGTAATGGTTATCGCCGTATGACACGGCGACACGAGTTCAAATCCTGGACGATATTGATGGCCTTTCAACTAGCACTAATACCCTTAGGAAAGGTATGAATCCAATTATTCTCCTTTCAGCTATGGGTAAATAGTAAGACGGACTAGGTTCTTCAGCCTTGGTGAGACAACTAGTCTAGGAGAAGGAAAACTCTGAATTCAAACCTTTTAAACTCCGCTTAAAAATTGGCCTTGTGTCATATCCTGCCCGAGCGGAGTTGTTGGTAAATATGTATAAAACTCTTTATGCAAGATAGCAATATTTGAAACTATTTAAATGATTACGAACAAATGAGTGATACAATGTAGAACTTGTCGTGTTAGAATATTTGGAACCATTTAACTGTACGCAAACAAATTATCTCTGACGACGTTAAAAAGAAGACTACTAAATATTGACTTACAAATCACATTTCTATCAATTTAACTGAATGCAAGCAAATAAGCACTGGCTTGTTTAAAAATGTTTTCTACAAGCGATGCGTTGAAAAATCATATGTATAAAGAGGATTTGGCATTAAATAACCGACAATGGTTGATATGCCATAAAACCCAACCAAACCGAATCTTATATATTTAATATATATGTAATATATAAAGAGGAATTAGCTTTCAGTAACCTACACTGGTTGATATGGTATAAACCAAAAAAAAAAAATTTTCTGCAAAGGTGGCATTGACATTAAATAACACTTGCAGGTTGATATGCCATTAAACAAAGAAACCAACGTAAAACTAAAGTAAAACGAACAAGACTTGCTGGGCATTGCAGGAGAAGTCAAGATCAGCAAAAACTTATATGCATCAGCTCTGTGTGAACCCTGGATGCTGTCTTGATGACCTACCAAGAGCAATGGCTGATAGGAACGCATGGCGAGAGATAATCCAGGGAATCTGTACTGTCAGTACATCTTGGTGATAATCCAGAATAAATAACTGTCATTCAAGAAAAAAAAAATTAGAACAGAGAGTGAGATTGTTGTCACTTGAGACCACTGTTCCTCTAACAATAGTAACAGTACACAAATTATCAAGAAATCAATAGTCAATGATATCAATATACATAGGCTGTCTAGAAGGGCAAAAAGATCAGCAACTCATTACTCTGTTCATCGGAAGATCTAAAATTTTTGGTCGGACTTTTCGAGATGGTCATCGCTGGTGAGAGCTCTGACGGTCATCGCAGATTCCAATCACGAAGCCGTGTCGCGAATAGAAAACACCAACTTTATTTCGGAGTATTGGACTACAATTAGGCTGAGACGCCACCATCCCCACTTCATTCAAAACAAAATCTTGGCACGAACTAATCACTTTTGAATTGTTCTACTTATATAAGCATAGAGTTGTATTCATAATATGTATATATATATATATATATATATATATATATATATATACATATTTACATATATATCTATGTTGAATATACACATACAATTATTGGATTATATATATATATATGTATGTATTATTAGGAGTCCTAAAATCAACATCTTTTTATTTGAATTGTTTCTTTCAACAACACACACACACATACACACACACACACACACATATATATATATATATAGCTGAAATAAACAATTATTAAGGGACGAAATAAGTATATATATGTGTGTGTGTGTGTGTGTGTGTGTGTGTGTGTGTGTGTGTGTGTGTTAGTAATATCCAGTCAGTGTCCAAAGACAATGGATGTGGATTATTCGCATATAAAATATATGAGGAATATCATATAAATCTATGTGAGTGCTCGATGTATGGCTATTATTACATATCTTTTTCTTTCCAGGTTTATATAATAAAACTCACATACAGAGCGTATACAGTGAAATTCGAAGGAAACTCAAACCTGGTTAAATTGTCATTATAAATTTATTACGCCGTTTTTCAGCCTCAAGTTAAACATGTATAGTCATCTGACGAAACGGAGGGTTTAATGATATTCTCCGGCGAAATAAATCTATAATGACAGTTTAACCAGGTTTGAGTTTCCTTTTAATTGCACTATATATATATATATATATATATATATATATATATATATACTGTATAAAGAAAACAGAAAAAAAGTACAAATATATTTTCTTTGTTTAAGCCTTCTGTCCACGGAGGTCAGCAAAGCTTGCTTGGTCCTTCACAGAAGAACTTTAGAAATGGAGATTGGTCTTGAAGTCCAGAGTGATTTCACGAAACAATGGCAGGAATAGAAGTTTCCTTTGATAGATTTCTGATAACGCCTGATCTCACCAAGAGCTACAGTGCCGGGCCTGTAACGATGGGGCTTCTTCACTCCATCAGTGGCTGGGGCGCTTTTACGAGCAATCTTTGTGGCCATCTGCTAACGGGAAGCTTTTAGAAAGGATAAATATATATATGTAAACGAAGGCAACCAGTATAGAAGAAGAAAAAAACCTGTTGATCTGGAGATTCTGAGAATAAAAGCAAATTACTTCGTTAACAGCCCATAACTTTAAAGGAAGTGTTGGGTACTCATAAGTCGAGTCCATTATCAAATGGAAAAAAAAACAACTGTATGGATATTTCAAGCGACAATCGAACAAAATCTCACGCGAAAAGATCTTGACATAGCTTAGAAATGGAAACTTTAAGAGAGAAAGTGAGTCCCTTCTAATAGTAGCACAAGACAATGCCATAAGGACCAACTATGTTAAAACAAAAATAGATTAGACGCAACAGAATATTAAGAGTGGGTTGTGTGGTGATAGAGATGTAATGATTAATCACATAATAAGCAAATCCAGTTAACAAGCATGAAAATATAAGACTAGACACAACTGGGTGGGGAAGATAGA
>OY757942.1:31431501-31441501 GCA_963585895.1 Sepioteuthis lessoniana
CCACCAGACCGCGTGACTTTGTCGTAGTGCAAATAGTTCATCAAGTTTTGAATTTTTTCTCCTTTTTCCTCTCTTGTATATCGTGGGGGATAAAGGCCGAACAGTAAAAGATATGTTTATAGACAGACACATATAATTAATCAGATGAACACACCTACCATTGAAACCGGGCCCGGTCTCTTGGAATATTGATAATGACACAGAGTATTAAAGAATGAAAGTTCTGTAACTATAGAATAAATTAGCAACCATGTGCTGTTGTCCTAGTAATTATTTAAAGTGTTCAGTGCATGGCAATGTACTATGTACAATGACGTTCGTAAAGTTCAAGTAAAGACAGTGCTCTCAAACCAGAGGGTCTCGGCCACCATTTATGCAGCCCTTCACCCACCTTTTAAAATTTTCTCTTCATCTTTTGATGTTGACTCTTATAAAGTCTAACTAAAATAACAGATATAAAGTGGTGATTTCTAGACATCAAGATTGCTATCTTGACAAAGGGTTCCCACGCCAAGACCTACGGGTCACATGGGAACCTCAAGGTTTATGCATGCAGCCCTTCACTCAACTTTCAAAATTCTCTCTTCGTCTTTTGATGTTAACTAAAAAGAAATCCCATTACAATAGCAGAAATTAAGTAATGTTATCTAGATGTTGAGATTGCTATTTAGGGCTCACGGATCACATGGGAAACTCGAGGTCTATTTGTGCAGCCCTTCACTCAACTTTCAAAATTTTCTTTTCGCCTTTTGAAGTTGACTGAGAAGTACCGTTAAATCTGCAGATAGAATTCATTGATCTTTAGTGTTCAAAAGATCTGAAGACCAATTTTCTTGTTTGCAACATCCACGATTTCTATTCTTAAAAAATTGCTTCCACCTGGACGGTTCCGCAACTTTTTCCCCGACACCCAACAAAAAGAGTACATGCTTGGCACCACATGCAGCATCGAACGGTTGCTCTCCAAATGAAGGATATCAAGTGTATACTGCGTTCGAAACTTTCAAATTTTCCCTTGTCTGATGCGCTCCTTTCGTCAAGTACTTCCTTTTACTATGTCAGTACAACGTTTTGAGAATGCAATCAACTTTAGTCAATGATCTAAGCTCTAACTCCTGGTTAAGAGAACAGGTGCGGGCTGTGATGAAAGCCTCTCGGCTAAGATTAAACTAAGTAGTTAACAGAAGACCCGTCAGGTGTCCACCAACATCGGCGTTGAGTGATAATTCTAACACGTCTAAATTTCAATGAATCCTGTAACAGAAGCGTAAATTTTCGCACTTCCGGATGAAAACTATTCGAGAATCATTCCAAAAGTTCTAAGCCTCACAAAGAAAAAAGAGAATTGCAGACGATTTTTGTTGTAGGTACACACAACAAATTCTGAGTGAATTCGAAAACAACTACTTAAGATTTTTCTTGATATTGAAGAAGTGGTAGTGTGTTGCTACCATAAATCATCCGCTGTTCTTCAACATATGTATATATATATATATATATATATATGTAGTCATCCATAGACCGATCCGTTTCGTTCTATCAGAAGTCATCAGTGTGGCTAGACATATTAGCTTCCAGTAGCTGGGATCGAAACCCGGTTGACTCAAACGCCAATCTAAGCTTCTAACCCTTCTGCCACGAGGTGCCAGTAGCAGCGAAGTAAATTTTAAATGGTTATGAATCACAACTACTATTGTTTACATACATCCGTTTAACGGCTACCGAGACCTCGATTCATATATGAAGAGACTTGCAATAAACGCTAATGGCAACAAGATTTCTTCATTCGCTGGAGAACTCAACCCTACAGGAGTAGGGGTATATATATATATATATATATATATATATATATATATATATATATTATTGAGGTTTATGGTTCTCACTAAGTCACTTGGTGAGGTAAATGTGGACCAAATTTTGCAGTATTATTAAACAGTGCTTAATATCAATAATAGAGCTCTTATATACATATATATATATATATATATATATATATATATGTGTGTGTGTGTGCGTGTGTGTGTGTGTGTGTGTAAAAGAATACATATGTGTTATATATTGGAATCAATTTTCAAATATCGCCAGATAAGGTGTCCTTGTGGTGTAATGGTTAAAGCACTGGACTACGGAAACGAAGTAAGTGAGTTCAAAATCCAGTCACGCTGTTAGGTTTACTTTCGGACGAATACTCCTCGGAAAGGTATGAAAACCTCTTATCCTTCCAGTTATTGGCTAAATAGGACCATTATTGTTCCTCTAGAAGGATGGATTTGGCATTAAAAAACCTAAGAAGCCACCAAAAAAATCAACCATATTAATAGGTCTTTATTTGAAAACCTTTCAATCTGTCTGACGCATGCGTAAAGCATGAAACCCAGCGTCATAGGCACTAACATGTAATATATATATAAAAATGAACAGTAATAGTTTTCTTCTTCTATTATTGTAAATTTTTTCTTCTTTTCTTCCTCATGTCTAGAAATAAAAATACTTCTTAAAATATTAAATGGTCAAAATGTTAAATACTGTTTATGACCCATGGAGGCGTTTTGGGGGGTTGGTTGGTTGGTGCTTTATGGCATATCAACCCTTATGGGTTATTTTAGACCAAATCATGATTACATGTATATATATATATATATATATAGAGAGAGAGAGAGAGAGATGATTTGTAAGTGAATATTTGGTTGATAATTTTAGTTTTAAAAGGATGATTAGAGCTTATTTGTTCGCACACTATTAAATAGTTTCAAGTATTTTAATTTAGCATAAGTAATTCTATTTATCAATTATTCCCATGAAATATAGGTAATTTGTACGTAAATGATTGGTTTGAAATAGCTAAAATATTCATTCGAAGTAAATGATTGAAAAGTTCTATTTGACCAATACATGGTACGCGAACAGGTACAAACAATCTGGATCAGATTGGATCTGGGAGTAATGGTAATGAAAGGGTATTCCACCTTCATCAAAACTCTTGGACTGAGCATCACCATCAGATTGGGTTCAGGGTAATACTAAGGACACTCGTCGGTGGGTGTCCTACCCCTCTGTTGAGGTACGGTCAGCATATTTTACAGCTCTAGCCGACAGAATGTGTAAAAGATTTTGAAACGTTGAAAAAAAATTTTTTTTTTAAATGACTTTATAAAAATATGTTGTTATATTAAAAAGACTTTTCCAAAGGAAATTTTTTAAAAGAGATTTTTTTTTAATTTGCAGTTTTGATAAAGTCTGATACAAGTTTTTCTATGCTCCCAACGTTACATACTGCTCATGACTCATGGGAGCATTTCTTTGAGTAGAAACAACTCAACTTTTAGATCGTATTTTATGTAAAATCAACACTTCTGGTTTGTGTTAATACCAAATCCTATATATATATATATATATAAAATCAGTAATGTTGGCAACCGTAGTCGAAGGCGACCGTAGTCGAGGGCGACCTGAAGGCTCCTTTTTTAATAGCTTCCACAAATTGTAGTGGAGCAACGAGTTGTAGTGGAGGGTGCCTTCCTTTACCCGGATTGATCCACTTTACTCTTGATCCGTACATTGTAATGCAGAGTATCAAACAAGGAGGCAACAAGTGCAATTTTTTGAGTCTTTGGTATGACTCGATCTGGGACTGAACCCCGGTCTCCCGGGCCACTGGCGAACACTCTAACCACAAATAGTTGGTATGTAAGATTTTTTTAACGAATCATTAGAACTCATTTGTTTGCACACAGTTAAATAGTTTCAACTATTGCAATTTAACACTTGAAATTTTACTTATTATCTGTTACTTGAAGAAGTCAAAGTTTAATAATGTTGACTAATACAAATACTTATATGAGTAATTTAAAATTGGTAAATACTCCCATGATGAAGACCCAAACGTTGAATTGGTATTAAAACGATGGGAACAATTATTTCAGGTTTTTAAATTGAATATATATATATATGGTGTCTAAGAAATTTGGCATAATTTCGCAGGCCAATAATCTTAACAATTCTTGTTGCTCTAACCTAAAATTATCACCGAATGTATAGAAACAGATCTTGATTTTATATTTAATGTTTTACTTTTGTTCTGTTTTCCCATTGAGCCATGCCGTTCACTTCCCAAGTGAAGTCATTTTACGTCTTGGTATATGCTCGCACACAGTCACTCAAGACCACAAATGAAAATTTTGAAAAGATTCAACTAGCAAACAAATTTTTATATATTACCAAAGATTTATAGAGTAAAGCTGCTTCTGCAAGGCAAAAAGGATCTGGTAGACTATCATCAAATTCAGTTGAAATGCTCGAACAAGTTCATGCAAAAACTCTTCCGAACCCCAAGAAATGTGCCGTGTCACAGGCGGTGCATATATTGAACACACATGGAACCAGTGACAGTATAAATATATGATCTTCAATACATAAACTGTTCAATTTTATTTGGGCAAGTTTTGTATGGCCCAGTTTACTGGGGCTGCGGAATACACCGACTCCATCTCTGCAAAGGGGTAAGACTCTCCCAAACGAATGTACTCCTTCATTGCCATCGCTCCCAGGTCCATTCTGACCCGGAGTGGTAGCACCAGATATGATCCTATCTATGGGTCAAATAGAACAAAACTGTGTACTTATGCTAAACTGAATTGTTTGAAATAGAACAGTTCATATGAAGAAAAATGAATTTGGAATTAAATTACCTAAAATGATTGATGTGCCATAAAACCTAATCAAACCAAAACTAAACTTTGTAGTTTTCAAGATAATTGCTTATAAAATGATGTCAAATTTTTAGGGACTTTCTCTCTCTCTCTCTATATATATATATATATGTGTGTGTGTGTGTGTGTGTATGTTTGTGTGTGTTCATACACACGCGCGCGCACACACACACACACACACACACACACACATATATATATATATATATATATATATATAAACTAGCACACACATCCTGTCGGTGGGTCTCAGAACCCCGGTCTCCCGGTTTTGGTTTGATTTGGTTTTATGGCACATCAACCATTGTAGGTAATTCAATTCAAAATTCCTTTTTCTTTATATGAACTGTTCTATTTCAAACAATACGCTGACTGTATAACCTTTAGAGAGGTAATACTCCCACTCTCAAAATTTTTTTCTTGGGTATGACATTAAACTGCACTCGATGGTGAAGTTCTGGAATTCTTGTGTAGTACCCCTTCATTGCCATTATTCCCAGATCTGCTTGGAACCGGAATGGTAGTTTCTTCTTGTGTCTCATCTAAGGAGTGCAATTAAATTGTCACCTTTTTAAATTATCAATTTTGCCTATGTCTTTGATTGTTTAAGGTTTTGTTTACGGCGCAGGCAACAGCAATCAGTTGGGCAGTGTCTCTGATAAAAGAGGCATCATGAAGCAGTTCAATTCTTCAGAAATTTGGGAACAGCAAACTGTACAAGTTGTCATTCATGCCGGAATTTCCAATACAAATATTTCAAAGGGTTTCGTGCCATTATAAGGACAGTCCAGAGGATTCGAAAAAAGTTAGATGAGTCTAATTGTGATTACGGACATAAGGTAGCTCGGAAGCCTCACTCTGATAATTCTAACTGAAAAAGTACTCCAATATTTCTTGGTTAGATCCAGGCCATGACTGATAACAATTCCAGCAAGTCAATCAGGTCTATAATTAGAATTTTGAGAGTATCTGAGTATGGGTTAAATAGATCTGTAGAAAACTTTTTTGTAAGATAAAACTCTGTGGAAAAATCTATAAGAAATAATTAAAGAAAAAAATGTAAATATTAACATGTTACGAACGTAGTTCTCTCACCTCTCGACATAAAATTACCAGCCCAGTCAGATGGGGCTGTAGAATACACCGGCTGCATCTCTGCAGAGGGATGTAACAAGGAATACTGTCTCAAAAGTGATGATAGAATTTGAGAAAGAAGGAAAAACTTCCTCACTGAAGCAAAACTCCGGGAGAAGGAGAAGGCTATCTGATAGGGACCATCGGACCCTTACGTAGCTTGTTAGGAAGGATCAGATTAATACAGCATCGAAAATTACAACAGAGCTTAATGACCATCTCGAAAAATTACTTTCCTCAAAAACTGTAAGAAGGTAGCCCCCCAAAGCTAGATTTTAAAGGAAGGCTGCTATCAGAAAACCATAACAAAATAAATTTGAAATTTCCAAGTATTTCCACTATTTTATCCGACCTCTGAATTAATCAATGTAATTTTCTGCAAATAGATGATTTATACCAAACACGATAATACGTATTAAATATAAATACTTGAAACTAACTGCAAAAAAAAATGTTATAAAAATCCGTTTACATGTCATATATATTTGATACATATCTATTAAGAGGATTTGGTATTAAATAACCTACAATGGTTGATATACCATAGAATTAAATCAAACCAAATCATGAAATTACCCTCGATGGTTTATTATGATATTAAAATCAATCCACCCCACTTATATTTTGCGATAACGCATGCTTTTAAATGGTTTGACAGTTTAAAACCTGAATACACAGACAAAACTTTATAAAGTCACAGATGTTTCCTCAGTGTCTCAAGTTTATTTCCAGCGCTCCAGTGTCTATCTCAAGGCAAAATTTCAGCTACACAATGGCTGCCTCATATATATGACATTTTATCGCAATTAAAGTATTTATTTTTCTCCGAATGCAACGACAACCTGCCATAAATTTCAGACGATATATAGGAAATACTTTTTTTTATCTAATAATATTGTTTTTAATTCCTAGTCAATTATTTGTTTTATTTGTTTATTTTTGTGGCAAGCGTTTTTTTTTTTTTTATTTTGAATATTTTGTAAAAGGAAATGAACGTTTGAGTCGCTGTTGTAAAAATGATAAAATGCTGTGTCTGTGTGTTCGGTTTGAAAATTCCAATATCCAGCGTTTCAAATTTAAAAAAATAAACTGTCGTGTTTCAAATTATCGTCGGGTTAATGAATTTGATAGAATATTTTGACCAACGAAAAAATATCAGATGGAACATTGAATTCGTACAGCGAAGACATTCAGTTCCTTCTCCGGTTTTTCATCAGTCAAAAAATTGAAATTCAAATATTTACAAAGTTTTGATCATAACTTTTATAACTTATATTCTAATTTTTATACATAATCATATATGCATTAAGAAAAAATTATTGTAATATGAACAAGCAAGTTCATTTTTAAAAAAAGTGTGACACTCTCAAGATAAATAACTTTTTTTTAATACGTAAGTAAAAAACGTATTTTTAATATCTGTTTGTCTTGTGTTTCTGAAATTCGTAGAAACGAAGTTTCATCTTAAAATGAAAATCTATAAGAAATTTTGTAAAAGATAATTGCTTGAGATTACTCTTTTTACAGTCGAAATTAACAAGACAGTTGTTTAATTCCCATTACATTTGTAGTATCGGTTGATCTAAAATTATTTAAAACTATATTATCGAGTTTTTTTTCTAATTGATTGCATATAAGCAAACATAAACAAAAAGGGAAAAACTCTTATAAAATTATTTTTTATTTTTAAAAAATTGTATAAACACTTCAGTTTTGCCTTTCTTTCGATATTGTAAAACTGTTAATTGTTTATCTTTAAGATATCGCTTAAGAACTTTTTGTAAATATCTCTTTATATTTTTTGTGTTGAATAAAATATCTTGGATTGGATTTCACGATTTAAATATTTTTTCCATCTCGAAAACCTTCGACTGAATCGTCCGAATTTGCAGATGATCTTCATTTTATCAATATCAGAATTTATCTTTGATCTGCCTGATAAATTTTAACAGTTAAATTACATCTTTTTCTGCACAGAAACAATTCATTATCTTTAAAGAAAAATATAAAATAGTATTTATTAAATTTTCATTTAAAAAAAAGAATTAATGAATTTTGCTTGAATATAAAAAATTACATTTTCCTTAAAAGATTATCAAATTATCTTTTAAGAAGTTATCAATTACATACGATAAAAGAGTAATCCAACATATACAGATATAAAATTTAATTTTTTAAGAATACAAATAGATTTCCTACATAAATCCATCGTACAAGGTGTCTCAAAATAGATGAAACCCATTAATATGAAAATTATTTTTACTGAGACAAGTACTATGGCTGTCATTTGAAACATGTCCTGTAAAAATGCATCCTTCGTCCTAGAGACGTCATATCAATGCCTTTTTAATTGTTATTTTATCAATTTCCAGGACATGCAATCTTTTTTGAATTTCTTGTCTCAGTAATAAATCGTTATCATATTAATGGGCTGCATCTTTCTAAAGACATTTTTGAATGATTTTGTCTCCAAATAAGTAGAGAAGCAAAATATTTATTCCTCTTTGGTCCAAGTCATTGTGATCGAGGATTAGTAGTTGTTATCGTGTACTATTTTCAAATCTAAAACAAAAAAGAACACACGATTATAATTAGTAGAGTTATTAGCAATTATATGGGTCCCATATATATTAAGACAACCTGTAGCAACAGAATACAGACTCTATATATACATTGTACTCAAAAGAAAAACACCTAACGTCTATCAGGGTTTTGTCCTTTTATAACGGATAGAATATATCTGAATATCATTATTTTGTCTATATATTGATGTACCTCTTATTATAATGTCCTATTTTTGGGACAGAGCATAGATTAACCGAGGACAAAAACAAAAACAGACTATATATTCTTACGAATACTTTCGGGATTTTCTAGGCAATGCAATTTTCCGCAAAAGCCCTCGTCTTAAAAAAGCATTAATAATGCGTATATATATATATATATATATATATATATAAACAAAGTGCCGAAATTTTCGGAAATAAAAATGGGATAAAGCTAAATTTTCATGAATAGCTTTATTATTCAAGCACTTTTACATTAAAATCCAGCCCAATATGATTGATCAAGAAAAGAAACGACAAAGAATCTATGATTTGCTTAACGCCAAAAATATCCGAAATAATTGGAGCTCTTTTCTCTACCGTATACAAAGCAAAGAAATTCTTAACAGAAAAAGAACTTTTTAAGGAAAAGTGTGAGTAGAGAATTGAACAAAAAAGTTTTTTTTTTAACTGCTGTCCCTGTGTCGATTAAAAAGGACCCCCCACCAAGTCAATAAGAAAGCACGTTTATGAATTGAAAGTCTGCGAGAAAAATGTGCGAACAGTAATTAAACAAGATTTAAGCCCAGATCTAAACCGTCTTGAATACGCTATATGGGGCCTTTTAGAAAACAAAGCAAATGCCACTTCCATCAAAATACTGGTTCGCTCAAGACTGCTATTAAAGAGGAATAGAATAAAATGATTAAAAAATTTATTTTGAAAGCATGCAAATCGTTTCGATGGGGTATTGGTAAAATGATTGAAAAGAATCTCGGCCAAATTGAGTAAATTTACTGCTTTATATCAATCTTATTTTGTTGTTTATTTTTCAAAATTAATCTTTATAAAAGAGTCGTTTAATATACTTAATTTTATAATACCCATATATATATATATATATATATATATATATATATATATATATATATATATATATATATATACGTATTGCATTCATTAAGTTTCCAGACTTTTTTGCACGGGCATTTAAAATAGCCGTAGACACTTGAAAATTCAGTACGTTATTGCTATACATCGTATGAGAATACTGACCAATTTTTATGATTTCATATTCAAATGAACAGCTACAGCAGGAATTGGAATACACCCTACTAAAGCCTGATTATCACAGCTGGTGAATTTCAACAACGCAATCTGGACGTGAGGACACTTTAGAAGAACGATATGCAATAAAATGCTGTTTTAAACCAGGAAAAAATACCGCAGAAACGTATGAAATGCTTCAGACTGCTTTTCGCCCATCTTGCATGAATCGAGCATCAGTTTTTGAGTGGCATAAGAGATTCAAGGAAGGCAGAGAGTCTGTGAGGGATGATGAGAGGTTTGGGAGGAGTAAGGAAGTCAATGCACCAGAGTTGATAGGCC
>OY757942.1:31446501-31614001 GCA_963585895.1 Sepioteuthis lessoniana
CTACAGTAATGGAAAAGAACTAGTCGCAGCTTTCATTAAACGAAGTCATGCTGAGAGTCTTGGACTAAAAAGACCCATTAGTATAGATATCATTGAAAAGTGCTTCTTATTGCCAATTCCTTTGGATGACCCTCAAGTAGGGTGTGTGTCTGTATATGCATGAATTTGTTATGTAAAACAAAAACAAAATCGACACATATCACATTTTCCATAGGATAGACCCACTCAAGGTTGAATGGAAAGTGTGAGCAATGTTACCTTTTAAGAAGTCTAAAACAAAATTTTATAGCGTTTAAAACCAAATGTTAATCGTAAGCCTTTTAGCATTAATGCCAAATTCATGATAGCAAAATACTCATATATATATATATATATATATATATATGCTCCCTCCAGAGGGTTTATCACTCAAGTGGAGAATTACAGCCAGCCACATACGGCTAAATACAAACGGTCATTTCATCAAATGAGCTTTCTGGTAGCCGATAGCGTATATGAAAAATATATACGTAAATAATTACTTGGTTTACGCTGAGAATGATGATTATCTGGGATAAGATATCTGACTAACGAAAAATCAGCTAGGTTTTTATCCCAGCTTCAAGGAACTCGTGTGTCTGCCCATACTTAATAATTGTGATTTATATATAAATATATATATATATATATATATATATATATACTTAAACGACCGAGAGCTTAAAAAGTAGAGCCGACCTCACCGGAACTCTATCGGTGAGATTTATAATAGACTGACCGTATACCCAGGAGAAGAGTAAGTCTCCCAATAAAGAGGTGTTTTAAGTAAGATGACATCCATGGCGAGAGGTTCAGTTCTTTGGGAGTGTGAAGTAAACGTCGTTGACATAACTTCGAGGTCTACTCTGGCCTTGTGTGGCAATATCTTTTTTTGAGTCCTATTAAAGAATCAAGTAGAACTGTTTGAAAAAAAAAGTAATTATTAATTAAGAATAGTTGAAATAATATATCAAATACATGATACCATCTGTATGCGAACAAATGATTTTAATTAAAAATGAATAGTTACTTGAAACCCTAAGGACTGATTCATTGGCCCAATGGTTAGAGAGTTCACCAGAGCCCGGGAGACCCAGGTCAAGTCATACCAAAGACTCGAAAAATGGTATTTGATGCCACCTTGCTTAACACTCATCATTATAAGGTATGGATCAAGGGTAAAGTGGAGCAATCCAGGGAAGAGAGTAGCGCACTTCTCTACATCACGGTGTAGTAGCGATTAGAAAGGGAGCCTTTGCCCCCTCCCCGCAAACTACGGTCGCCAACTTTTACTTATTTCTATTAAGAATACTCAACGATAATTTTCATGTGATTATTGTCTATTTGAAACTATACATGCATACAAAAAAAAAAGGACTGACAAAATTCGACTCTTTCTACCTGTCGGCTGGGGCAATAGATTTTGCCGATTTTCCCCTTGCAGACAGAGGGATACGACTAGATATGACAATGAAATGCATCTTGTGGTGAGGTTCCATGTCTGGAGCTTTGAGGAATGTCGAGTATCCTTTCACTGTAATAATTCTCAGGTCACCCCTGAACTGGATTGGTAGTACCTGTTACGGCCACATCTATGACTCAAATAGAACTTGTTTGGTTGTTTGGGTTTTATAGCATATCAACCTGTGTAGGTTATTTAATCCCAAATCCATTTTTAAGCCAATAATCAGTTCTATTTCAAACAATACATTTTAGCATATGTTCAGTTTAATTGTCAAAAACGTTTCTATTTCAAACTATTCAGTTTAGTCAAACAGTTCTAATTCAGCTAATTCAGTTTAGTATAAGTACAGATTATGTTTACACACAGTTAGATGTCAAAACAGTTCTATTTCAAACAATTCAGTTTAGCATTAGTACGCTGTTTTAATGTCAAAACAATTCTACTTCAACCAATTCAGTTTAGCATAAGTACACGGCTTAGTTCTATTTGACCAATAGATAGGACCCTATCAGGTGCTACCACTCTGGGTCTAAGTGGACCTGGGAGTGATGCCAATAAAGAGATACTCCACATTCCCCAAAGCTCCAGCCTTATTGGAACCTCACCATCAGATTGTTAAGTTTCTTATCCTAGACACACGTTGTTGGTGCTGGTGGGGGTCTTGGCCTTCTGCAGAGGGGCAGTCAGCATATTCTACAGCCCAAGCCGATTGGGCAATTAAATAGAACAGTTCAATTATTTACTAATGGTTATTATGATTAGTTATTTGAAACCATGCAGCTACGAACAAATTATTTATATTATAACATAGTTAAGTAGTGCATAGGACAGCTGGAGGGAGAGAAATTTGAAAATTATTTTAATAGTAGAGAAATAATCAGCGAGGATTTTAAAAGAATAAAATCAGTACATTGATTTTTAGAAGCATGATGCAATACTTATCAAAATGGAAGCAGGAAATAATGTTTAATGTTTGGCTGAGTCAGAGAAACGAAAAATATGATTTTTTTTTAAACAGAAAGAGAAATGAAAGAGAGAAAGCTAAAATATCTATAATCGCAAATAGCGTAGCTAAAACAATGCCGAGTAGAACAGATGCGGTCAGATGGAAGGGTCTATCGCGGCTTGGCGCAGATCTGATTGTATGGGAAATATTGGACCCTAAGAAATTGATCATTTTGATTTATTTTTTCTTTGGAAAACTGAGTAATTTTGTGGACGTGACGTGTTGGTCACGTGAGGAAAGGGCCACCTACTGCAGAGAGAAAGCACAGCAGCCGACACATGGAGGTGGGAGAAAACCTCTCCTCCTTTGAATAACGGTCACAGAGATTCATCGTTGGAGTAGCAGAAAGCAATCGTGAACAGAATTAATTACCATCGATGAGATCCGCCCACTTGGAAATAAGAGAAACAACCATATCAACCACGATTTTCCCCAAAGCGAGACAGACCGGAGATAAAAGCCGAAAGTGGTAGCCCGGAGTAAGCTCCCTCTCCCCATTACTCCGAATTTTAAGCCTTCAGTCAGACCTGTTGAGTCCGAGAAGGGAGAATCATTAGTTAGTGACAGGAATCTGACGAGCCAGAATGCATTTTTGTAATGTGAACTGCTAAGTAACTCATGTAGTTTTTGTAAAAAAGCTGTTCTTACAACTACAACTAGACTGTCTGCTGAGATAAACGGGGTCAGGTCTCTGAATTGCATTTCTTCACTCAACGGGGAAGGAACTTGTTGGATCAAACATTCATTTGAAATAAAAACTTGATTATTTTTTTTAAAAACGAACTTAGTTATTTTTTTTGTTAACTAAACCTTTTTTCTGGGTTTTCCAATCACTGGTCGTGTCAATATTGCTGTATGGATGCACTACATGGACGCTAACTAAACGTATGGAGAAAAAGCTTGACTGCAACGACACAAGAATGCTGCAAGCAATATTGAACAAGCCCTGGAGGCAGCACCCCACAAAACAGCAGCTGCACGGCTACCTATCACACATCACGAAAACTATAATAATTAGACGAACCACACATGCGTGGCACTGTTGAAGATGTAGGGACGAACTCATAAGGGACGTACTCTTGTGGACCCCTTTCACATGGACAAGCAATGGCAGGGCGACCAGCTAGATCCTACATACAACAGCTCTGTGCCGATACAGGATGTAGCCCTGAAAACCAACCGGAAGAAATCGACAATAGAGAATGGTGGGGAGAAAGGGTCAGGGATATCCGTACTGATGACAGGAGATGATGATGATGATGAAACCTTTTTTATTAATCATTGAATACCCAGTGTTGTTTTATCTCTTGCCTTCGACTTCAATTGATTTTTTTTTTCAAGTGATCAACCCTGTCTGATTTATTTGGCGATCGGCCAGTGGCGACTTCAGTTGTCTGGATTTAAAAACACAATGTGGGCAGATGACCGGACAAGCTAGGTTCAATTCTTCAATGGAACAGTGACAAACCGATTGTTGAGTGGACGACTGGGTGACAATATTACCTCAGAATACTTGATGAATGAAATCAATCATGTTATAAAGCAACAGTGTAAACCATTTTAGTGCGTGCAAACAAACTATCATGATTTAAAAAAAAAGAATTATTAATACTTAAAACCATTAAGCTTTGTGCGAACAAATAATTAATATCAAAAAGAATTATTAATTAGTATTTGATAGGAATTCTTAAAACCACTTAACTGTGTGCAAGCAAATGTTTAATTTCGAATAGAATTATTTGAGTTTGATAAGAAGGCTAAAATCATTTGACAAGTGATTAATATTAAATAAAATTCTTAGTGTTAGATAGACATGCTTGAAACCATTTAACTGTGCGCAAACAAATGAGCTTTTCAATTCGTTTAAATATAAAGTTAACTACCAACTGTTCTCTCACAAATCTTATATATATATATATATATATATATATATATATAGTATTTTTTATTTTTTTTTATCCATTAGATCTGAAGAAGTCCTGTTATATTTTTCTTCGTGTTTTTGGTTCACACCAGGAAAGAAAAACCGGATGGAAATAAATTTATAATCCTAAAATAACCGGTCTTTGGTTTTTTCTTTAAAGAATATATATATATATATATATATATATATATATATATATATATATATATATATATATAATTGTGTATGAACAAAAAATTATACTTATACTAAACTGAATTGTTTTAACTAGAACTGTTGATAAGTATAAAAATGGATTTGGCATTAAATAACCTACAATGGTTGATATGCCATAAAACCAAACCAAATAAAAAATTATTCTGGTATCTAAACTTTTGCTAGATACCCAACATAGCAACGAGTCTCAAAAATAAGTTAATGCTCAGTGTTTGTAAATTTTCACATAATCTTTTCAAATATCAGACTGTGAAAGACTATGTATAATGTCCGACAGAAATACCACCTACATTTTGGACAGTCACCTGTATGGCACAATTTAACTTAGGCAAGTTGTAATGGTAGCTCCATCAAGCGAATCACTGACCACTTTTTTTTCTATACAATCACGTGTGATCATGATTGACCGATGCTCAACATTCGTTTGTTGTTTAAAACTATTTTCAATCTGTAATTTCTACGCAAATAACTTTTCTTGCATATGGGAAATCGATACTGCTATGAGTTGAAAATTCTATCCTGAACAGAAACGTGGGCATAAAAAGCTCTCTCCGTAGCTATTACAGATTTTCCAGTCTGAAACAAACGTTTCTACAACAAACACATCGTATGCACTGTTCCATGCCACGATCATAAATTGTATTTAAAAAGCATGTTCAGATATTAGCAAGATATAGCCACCATTATCACTTTTTTATGTTGCCTTGCATCACTTAGGTGACAATCTAAAATTTGGAAGGTATTTCTTCCGCACACTGTATTATGGTAAAATATCATGTACCCAAAAGCGTCTCTTAGAGAACTAACAACCAAACACTTCCACAGATTTTTCCCCAAGAATCACTCAGACATTGTGGAACTATCACGGCTGTTCTTCTTGCAGGCCAAAATGCATTTCCAATACTCTGTACAAAAGATCCCTGGGTCAGTAATCTTTTCAAAGACTTTTGTATTTATATCCGTACCATACAGCTTCTTTTCCTAGCCCCAAAGCTAATATTGTCATTCAAGAATCTAAACTATTTTCCTGATATTGCACTGTCAAAGACTAGTGACTTTTGCATTATTTTTACTCTCGTTACTAACCCTGAAGCCAAAGGAGCGGTCAAAGAATTAGTGTTTATACCATTTTGACATGACAAGCATTTCCTTAGAGACAGTTATTTCAAAGATATGGCCAGCAAAAGAACTAACGCCTCGAAAACAATAAACCACGTTTCTTGCATGAAAATAAAGTATTTTGCTAA
Organism: Sepioteuthis lessoniana; assembly: GCA_963585895.1. NCBI lineage: Eukaryota > Metazoa > Mollusca > Cephalopoda > Myopsida > Loliginidae > Sepioteuthis > Sepioteuthis lessoniana. The sequence goes on from OY757942.1 coordinate 31,452,378, forward strand.
CAACACCAGAAAAAGGAAATGACTATATTGCAAAAATATCGCACAGGGAAATAAAGACAAGATATTTCCCACATTATTGAAAGAGAGAACATCCGGGCATACATAATAATGGAATACCAGTCGAACCCGAGGAAATTCCACGGTTTACATATCGCATCCTACTTCTAAGGTGTGATCAAAAAGTATCGAGACGGCAGCTTTAAATATATTTTTTGAATATTAAAACCTAAAACAAACACATTATCGTATAGCTTGTTCTGCTTTGTAACTGAGAAACTTATAGGAGGAAATTATGGTGTCGAAATATCTGTACTACTATCTTGATTTCGTCAAGATGTTTCAGTGGTAATTATGGAAAACTTTTAATCTGTAGTCTCCAGCAAATCACGGGACTTTGCAAGTGGTTTTGTTTGGAATATTCATAACGGCATGTCAATCCCTTTTGGGTTATTTAATGCCTAGAATTTATTCATTTGTGAATGCTTGATTAAAATGATAACTTTATATAAGTTTTGGTTGTTATAAAATACTATAATAACATATCAACCAATCATGTGTTATGTAATGCCTAAAAATGATTCATTTGTGAATACTTAATTAAAAATAACGACATATCAACCAATCATGTGTTATGTAATATTTGATTAAAAATAACGACATATCAACTAATTATGGGTTATGCAATGTTTGATTAAGAATAACGACATATCAACCAATCATGGGTTATGTAATGTTTGATTAAAAATAAAGACATATCAACCAATCATGGGTTATGGAATGTTTGATTAAAAATAACGACATATCAACCAATCATGTGTTATGTAATATTTGATTAAAAATAACGACATATCAAAAAATCATGGGTTATGTAATGTTTGATTAAAAAAACAACATATCAGCCAATCATGGGTTATGTATATGTTTGATTAAAAATAACGACTTATCAACTAATTATAGGTTATGTAATGTTTGATTAAAAATAACGACATATCAAAAAATCATGGGTTATGTAATATTTAATTAAAAATAACGACATATCAACCAATCATGGGTTATGTAAAATTAAAATAACTAATTTTTATGTTTGTCTATATTCATGATTGTTTATATTTTCAAAGTTCCATTGCAATCATTTCTTTTGAAATTGTACTTTTAAAAATGTATAGGTGATTGATGCAGGCGCTTAACCTTGGACAAAAATGTTTGTTTGGAAAAATACAACAGATAAAAAGACTTTTTTTGTAGAATGGTCAGTTATCAAGAATCAGCTGTGCAAACCTATCTAAGCACAGAAATATAATTGGACTCGAAAATTCTTCTTATATTTTAAATTATATATGTATAGTTTGGTTTGGTTTGGTTTGGTTTTATGGCATATCAACCTTTGTAGGTTATTTAATGCCACAAACAACGTTATTTAAAACATTTCAATTTAACATAATTACAGTTTTTTTGTTTACACTCAGTTAAATGTAAAAATAGATATATATCAAACAACTCAGCTCAGCATAAGTACACGGTTTAAATGTCAAAAACAGTTCTATTTTAAACAATTCAGTTTTGCATAAAGACAGATTTTGTTAACACGAAGTTAAATGTTAAAACAGTTCCATTTTAAACAATTCAGTTTCGTATGATTACATAGTTAAAATGTTAAAAACAGTTATATTTCAAACAATTCAGTTTAGTATGAGTACAGTTTTTTTTACACATGGTTATATGTAAAACAGTTCTATCTTAAACAATTCAATTTTAGATTAGCACACAATTTAGTTCTATTTGACCCATCGATATATCGGATGCTACCACTCCGGGTCAGAGTGAACCTGGGAGCGATGGCAGTAAAGGAATACTCTATATTCCCCAAATCTCCAGCATTAATTGAGTCTCACCTTCAGATTGTTTTGTGTCATATTTGGGACACACGTTGGGAGGGTCGCACCCTTCTGCAGAGATGCAGTCGGCGTATTTTGCAGCCCCAGCTGACTGGACCATGTATATTGTTGCTTGGTTGGTTGGATTTAATGGCATATCAACAATTGTAGGTTATTTAACGCCAAATCCATTTTATAAGAATAATAAGTTCTTTTTCAAACAATTCAGTTTAGCATGAGTACACAATTTAATTGCCAAAAATATTTTTATTGCAAGCTGTAGGGGTTAGTCAAAGAGTTCTATCTAATACAATCAATTTACAGTTACAATGCCAAAAAGAGTTCTATTTCGAGCAACTTAGTATACTATGTATACAGTTAGTTACATTAAAGATATGCAACTGATTTAATGAATGATTGATTTTAACCGTATGTCAACCCGTCTAGGGTTACTTTATGCCAAGAGAACAGCGTTCAGTATACATTCATGTTTACATTTTGAATTTATTATTAAAGAGCTTTTTTTGCACACTGTCCAATTAAATAGGGAAGATTTTCAAATACATAAAATTGATATATAGATGTGATCCTAACACTTCAGATCATAGTGGACCTTAGAGTAATGGCAATAAACAGGTGCTCCACACTTTCTAGATCTCCAGAACTAAAGGCATCGCATGATAAATGCGATGCAGTTTTGTGTTATAACCCTAGACACCTCCTTTTGAGGAATATTACCTCGGTGCAGGGGATATATACAACGTATTCTAAGGTCCACGTAGAGGGCGTGATTAGTCCGAGTAATACTGATGACCTAGAAATACCACTAATATATTAATATATATCAGTGGTGACGATAAGTCATCAATGTTATATATATATATATATATATGCACACACACACACGAACACACACACATATATATATATATATATATATATAAACATGAGTAATTCAAGTCTTATTGAATAATCCGTTCAAAAGGCCTTGTGCCATATATGTTCTCTGACGAAAGCAACAAGCTGGAAACATACACATATGTAAGAACAAAATAAACAAGTAAATCTTTAAAAATGAAAATCTCTTTTCGAAATATTTCTTTCCCTCTTTAGACCTTCAACAAAAAAACTTTTTACATACAAATATACATATAATTTGGCCGACCGTATATACATCAGTGGAAACTATAAGTTAACAATGTTGAATATATATATATATATAATTTGGCCGACCGACCCGAAGGCTGTCTTTTCACTAGCTCTAACAGCAATGTGGTGTAGAGGGCACTATCCCTTTCCATAGTTTACTCCACTTACTCTTGATCCGCACCTTATAATGGTGAGTAAAAGCAAGGACACGTCAAGAACTCTTTTTTGAGTCTTTAGTATAACTTGACCTGGAATTGAACCTAGGTCTGCCGAAACACTGGTGAACACTCTTACCGTATTGCGAATAAATATATATATATATATATATGTAAGGAAGCAGCGTCTCATCAACCGAAAAAGGCATCGACACGCGGCTAGCGAAGGGTGGGCAGCTATTGATAGACTATAGATCATAGGGAAATCAGACTTGACCGATAAAGGGAAACGCAGTTTCTTCCAGGCAGCGGTTGTATCGATACTGCTGTATGGATGCACTACTTGTACGCTAACTAAACGACTGGAGAAGAAGCTAGTCCGTAATTACACAAGAATGCTGCGAGCAATATCGAACAAGTCCTGGCGGCAACACCCCACAAGGCACCAACTATACGGCCACCTGCCCCCCATCACGAAAACTATCCAAGTTAGACGAACTAGACATGCGGGACACTGTTGGAGAAGCAGGGACGAGCTCATAAGTGATGTACTCCTATGGACCCCCACATATGGCCGGGAAAAAGCAGGACGACCAGCTAGAACATACATTCAGCAGCTATGTGAGGATACGGGATGTAGCCCTGAAGACCTACCAGAGGCGATGAACAATAGGGTGAAGTGGCGAGAGAGGGTCAGGGATATCCGTGATCGCGGCACGACATGATATATATATATATATATATATATATATCCTTCCACCTGGGCAGAATGTAACACAGGGTAAGTTTCAAGCGGAGTTTAACAGGTTTGAATTGAGAGTTTTTCTTCTCCTAGACTAGTTGCCATACCAAGTTTGCCTTACTATATACCCAGTGTTGGATGGAGGATAATTTGATTTATTCCTTTCCAAAGAGTAATGATTAATGTAAACAGTCTCGTCTGAGTTTATACTCGTGTCGCCGTGTTCATTTCCTACCATTGTAACTATTATATCCCGAACGCTACCAGATATATTGATTTTTATGATGGGCACCCGATGAGGAACAAGTTCACAATATATAAATATATAGTAAACTATATATCTGTCGCAGTATCTCTCAGTATCTATCTGCTCTCTGTTCTTTATTTTTTCTTCTCTTTTTTTCCTCTTACAATAACAGAAAGTGACAGGTGCATGGATGACGGTCTTTCCTGTTTTAATTCCTTTCCAATTAAGAGTTTCCTCTTTCATAACCCATCTGTTTTCCCGCGAAACGTTCCCGCTGCAACAATCCACACTGATGTGTCTGTCTCTGACCGATAATATTCATTTCACGCACCTGGTTTGCATTTCGAAATCTGAGATTGATTTTTTTAAATTAATTATTATTTGCACGAAGAGGGGATCTGCTAAGTAAAAGAAAAACGGTCTCACTTAAACATAAAGTGAAAAAAACAAATAAACAAACAAATAAACATTCGTCTGAAGTGATGAAGAGTTGTGTTTTTATTCGATTCAGTATCCAGACGACTGTCAATGGTGGACTGGGTCAATATGTTTTTAGCCGGAAAACTAATAAAATCATATCACTCGAGGGCTCAAAAGATCTCACTTCATCCCAAAACGTGGTAAAAAAAGAACGAAACAAAATCAAAAATTTAAAGAAATATACGCCAAATCTATTTAATATTCATTCTGTTGTTGCATACTTATGATAATAATAATTTTAATTTTAATAATACAGGCGGATACTGTCGTTTCTGATACGAACGTGTTTATTTCTGTCTGCCTTTAGTCTTTGGAGACACGAGAGGAGAGACACGATTCATAAAAGCCTATGCTAACCATACAATACTGACACCGCTCCCCCCCATCACGCACAGCTCATTTCGTAGTGTCTAAGATCTCAACTCATCTCTGCGGGTCAAGATCCAGATTAAAAAATGCAACTGCTACCTTTGACGGTCGTACTTCAACTTCCGTCTTTCAAAATCCTAAAATTGTTCGGACCATCTTTTCCGGGTATGACGTCATCCACCAACTCGATTCACTCCAATCCCCGCCCTATTTCTAGTCTGGAGTTTATTATGACAGATGATGATTATCATATCCTTTCCGCACGAATGTGCAAGTGCACCGTCTGACTACGGCACCTGAACCAAGAGACACCGGGTAGTTAAAAGCCTTACCAAACTGAATAATAAAATATAATGAACGTAAAATGATTGATATAATTAATCATTACCTTAATATATAATACTGTCCGTGAGGCTTAGATTTCGCCGATTTTTACCCTCTGTAGAAGTGTAAAACCGTCTTCCATAAAAAAAAAGTTGTTCTGAGAATGACATTAAACTACATTGATAGTAAAATTTCAGTTCTGGAGATGTGTAAAGTATGGAGTAACTCCTCATCGTCATTACTCCCAGATAAATTTTGACGCAGAGTGGTGGTATCTGTTTGAATCTCATCGATGAGATAAATATATCTGTTTGCAAATTATTTGTATTAGATGGGAATACTTGATATATATAATCGTGTGAAAATCTCTGCAGAAACAGCGGCAGGAAAATACTAAATATAAAAGTACGATGTATCCAGTTCCTTAATCTCTGGCCATAAAACAACAATAGACAAGTTGACATGCCGTTAAAATCAATTAATTTGATATTAAATTTATTCATTTCAATAATCACTTAATCAAAATAGTCCACTTCTTGGCTGTATTTTAAGTGACAAGTGTTACAATGCGAGTCGAGACGAAGAGGTCGTCTCTTGTTACTTGGAGACGAAAGAATAGAACAAAAATACATCACCTGTTTTGTTCGTATGTTGGTTTAAGTATTCAGGCCGACCATTTCTGTAAGTTTCCAAACTTTCTTTCATAGGCAGGATAAAATACCCAGTACATTCTGAGTAAAATAGTGAAATGTATGAAAAAGGGCTACAGCAACGTTAAACACCGAAAAACCCTTGTTTTCTTCATTGGGATAAAAACCCTTCCCACAAAATGGTATTGTGTTACTACTGTCGATTTAGTTGATAAACTAACGTTTGTGGCTTTTAAAACAAACGGCATTTGTTTTAAAGTAAACTGTACGCACGCACGCACACGCACACACACATACACACACACACACACACACACGTACATATATATATATAAATATATATATAAAGGTCGGTGTGAGACTCCCTGATGATCCGTTGAGGTGAAACTTTAGTAGGAGAATTCCGACTCGCGATTTAAGTTAATTTTGTAATTGGCTCCACTCGTGTTGAGCACTCTTGTAATTGTAGCATTGCAGCGTTTACGGTGGGTTTTATTTTTCTTTTGACCAACTGACTGCATATCTCTTGATTTTTTTCAACTGGTGTGACGGGGTTGGCTTTTTCTTTCTTTTTGTCCTATGATATTTTTTCTTTTTCCCCCGGGCGGTGATTCGAGATATTTTTATCTCTTGTTCCTGGCGGGTTTTTTTTTCTGGTAACCGGGAATGCTGGTAGATAGTAGATTAGTATATATATATATATATATATATATACCCCAGTCATATGCGGCAGTAGAATACACCGACTGCATCTCTACAGAGACGTGAGACAACCCCAAAGAGTGTCCAGGTAATGACACTAAACAATCTGATCGTGAGGCTCCAGATCAGGAGCTTTGGGGAATACGGAGTACCTATTTATTGCCAATGCTCCGAGGTCCACTCTGACTCGAACTAGTAGTACCTGATCGGATCCTATCTATTGATCAAATACAACTGTTTGAACTTTTAACTGTGCGTAGACAAATGACTGATGTTGAATTATATTGTTACATAGAAATACTTTAAAAATGTGATCTACAAAATATGTTTACAAATCGTATATATATATATATTGTCATCTACAGACAAAATGTTTCGTTCTATCAGAAATCTTCAGTGTTTGCAAGACAAGCAGGACGCTCGAAGCCGGGATCGAAACCCATCCAACTTTACGTTAGACTAAGTCTCAGACCACACGACCAAAAAGCGGACTACGTTGGGTAAGGGAATTTTTATGGTATCTATGTAGCAACAGCAGCAGCGTCCGTTTGTTTTCATTTTAATACCCTATTGGCTACCAGAGTGCTCAAATCTTTCGAAGAGATTTGCATTATGCGAGCGGTGGCCGACAATTCCTTCGCTAGAGTGATCAACCCCCATGGGGGAGCGTATATATTGTCATCCACAGACAGACTGTTACGTTCTATCGTAACTCTTCAGTGTGGCTTGACACGCAGGATGTTCGAAGCCAGAATCGAAACCCATCCAACTTTACGTTAGACTAAGTCTAACGTAACACTCGGCCAACAAGCGGACTACGTTGGCTAAGGGAATTTTTAAGGTATCTATGTAGCAACAGCAGCAGCGTCCGTTTGTTTACATTTTAATACCCTACCGGCTATATATATATATATATATATATATATATATATCTATATATATATATATATCTATATCTATATATATATATATATATCAGTGATTCATGGTAATCTAGCACTGCTATCGATGGGATATCGATTTTACAGAAGCCAGACTTAACCGATAAATTAAAATGCAATTTTTCACAAGCAACGGTCGCTTTAATTCTACTGTATGGATGCAACAAAAAAACAATGACAAAGCTTATGGAGAAAAAGTTTGACGGGAATCGCACAAGAATGCGACGAGCTATACGGAACAAGTCGTGGAAGCAACATCCCGAAAACAGCAGTTATACGGCCTCTTTCTTCCCATCTCAAAAACCTACTAAATAAGATGAACAGAACATACAGGACACTGCTGGGGAAGTAAGGCCGAACTCATAAGTCACGTTCTTCAATGGACCCTTTCTCTCGGACGTGAAAGGGTTGGACGACCAACGAACTTTTCTACAACAGCTCTGGACGGACAGGGAATATAGTCGAGAAGACCAGCTGGAGGTGATGGATAAAGGTATTAAATAACCTACCATGGTTGATATGCCATAAAACCATATATATATATATATATCATGTCACGCCTTCAGCACGGTTTATCCTTGACCCTCTCTCGCCACCCCTCCCTATTGTCCATTGCTTCTGGCAAGTCTTCAGGGCTACATTCTTTATCGGCACAGAGCTGGTGTATGTAGGTTCGAGCTGGTCGTCCTGCCTCTGCTAGGCCATATGAAGGGGTCCACAGGAGTATGTCACTTATGAGTTCGTCCCTACTTCTCCAGCAGTGTCCCGATAGTTTTCGTGATGGGTGGTTGGTGGCCGTGCAGCTGCTACTTTGCAGGGTGTTGCCTCCAGCACTTGGTCAATATTGCTCACAGCATTCATGTGTAGTTGTCGTCCAGCTTTTTCTCCATACGTTTTGTTAGCGTCCATGTAGTGCATCTATATAACAGTATCGACATGACCGCTGCTTGGAAAAAACTGCGTTTCACTTTATCGGTCAGGTATCACTTCCATATGACCAATAGGCTATTGATAGCTGTCCATACCTTTGCTAGTCGCGTGTTGATGTCTTTCTCGGTTGATGAGACACTGCTTCCTAGGTAGGTAAACTTGTCAACTAGTTTCGAGATAGATAGATAGATAGATAGATATAAAAGTTGATGACCGTAGTCAAGGGCGACCAGAAGGCTCCCTTTCTAATAGCTACTACACCGAGGTGTAAGGAAGGGTGCTACTCCTTTCCCTGGATTGCTCCACTTTACCCTCGATACGTACCTTATATTGCTGAGAGTTAAGCAAGGAGGTATCAAGTACCATTTTTGAAGTCTTTGGTATGACGCGACCTTAGATTGAACCCAGGTCTCCCTGACCATTGGCGAACACTCTACCCAATAGAGCAATTAGCCGACTAAATTTGGGTAATGCAGAGTATACATTTCATTGCTCATGCTCCAAGGTCCACTCTGACTCGAAGTGGTAATACCTGATCTGATCCTATCTATGGATCAAATAGAACTGTTTGACCTTTTAACTGTTCGCAAACAAATGACCGATGTTGAATTATATTAATATTTCAGAGGAATACTTGAAACCATTTAACTGTGGCAAAAATGTGCTCGGGCCTGTTTGAATATGTGATCAATAAAATATCCTTACAAATCATATATATATATATATATATATATATATATATTGGCGCAGAGTTACCTGCTATTTATAAAATTACTTTTTTATTCATAGTCTATTTTTTAAGTGTATTATGTTCCACAATTGATTCAAGTTAATTTACAAGTGTTAAAAAAGATATAATTACCAATTCGAGTCAAAAGTTTTGCAATATTTTGGTAACACTAAGCATAATTCGGCAGCTCCTAGTTCTTTTGTAGGAGTCAACCACACTAGGCATGGAGATGCCAACCTCACCAAATGTTCACTCTGTGCTACTCGCTGAATTTGCATCAATGTCATGATGCATGGCCTCGGAAGCAACGGTTTTTGACCTACCAGGACTTTCTACATCATCTAATTCTAGCAATCCACTATTTATTATACTGTGATTAACTGCACCTTAATCTTTTATGCAAGAAATGTTTTGCTTGCTTCCACGGTTTTATGGTCCTGTTAGAACTTGCAAAGCATAAGTTTTCGAATTAGACTACGTTGCACGTTCATCCTTGCAGCTTTCAAATCACATTCCAATTATTTCAATGCACAAGGTATCAGCGCACTAACTACCACGATACTACCAACCATGGCAGGTACCTTCAACTGCATCAGTCACGTGGTATACACGTAGCAAGCTTGCGTGACAGAACACTGACAGCTCCAAACATCGCTGCACAACTGAACCAAAGTCGTGAAAAAATGTCATCATCCACTGTGAAGAGAAAATTATTTGAAGCTGGCCTATGTAGCAAAATTGCTGTCAAAAAACCCCCTGTTGATGAATTAAAACAATGTCAAAGGGCACCAGTGGGTTAAAGCACTCAAAGACTAGACAAGCAGAATAAAGTACCAAAATATTTCGAAATTTTTGACTCCTTCTCATAAAAGATTTTTTTCGCCTTTTCTTGGTCGAAGGTTTTTAAAATTTCAACATGGCAAATGACTTCTTGTGCGTATCTACCACCCATCTCGAAAACTATCCAAATTAGACAAACCAGACATGCAGAACACTGCTGGAGAAGTAGGGACGAGCTCATAAGTGATGTACTCCTATGGACCCCTTCACATGGGCGAGCAAATGCATGGCAACCAGCTCGAACCTACATACAGCAGCTCTGTGTGGCTATGGGGTGTAGCCCTGATGACCTGCCGGACGCGATGAACGATAAGGAGGAGGTGGCGAGAGAGCGTCAGGGATATCCGTGTTGATGGCACGACAAGATGATGATTACGATGATATATATATATATATATATATATATATGGGCAGGGGTAAGAAACATATGTTCTGTATCTTAATCATGTTTTTGGCTTTATCTTCAGATGACAAATCCTTTTTTTTTTTCCTCTGCTGTTTTTATTTGACAACAAGCTGGTAAAAAAATTGCTGTGAAGACGAAATAATCGTTTCAACGCACTAGATGATATTTAAAGAAAAGAAAAAAAGAAAAATGAATAATCTCCAACAATACCAGATGGCCCAACCCTCTTCAACTCATCGACAACAGAACATCCTTTTTGTTTTCATTATCTTTTTCTTATTTCTTTTTTTCCTTTTAGTTCTCGCCCCCGTCCTCACTTGATATTAAAGACTTTTTCATTTATTTATTGTTCACATCAACATTGATTGGGCCGTCACCCGGAACCATCAATTTGGTATGGGCCAAATTTAACATGATAATTTTTGGCATCGGAATGACTGCAGACATAAATTCTGACTGGGTGGATTATGAAGAGAAGACTCAAGACGAATAACAGGAATTGGGGTAGAGGTGAGACGTGTGAAGGAATTCGGTCTTTGAAATAAAAGGATATGGGAATTGGCAAATTTAATGAATTGAATGTGGGGAATACAGAGTGGGTAGGGAGTTGGTGGTGAAGTGTTGATAAAAGGGAAAATAAATGGTATCGATGGGAAAGGAGAATAAAGAAATTGGAAAAGAAGAAATAAAGGATTGAAAAATGCGAAGAAAAGGAGTGGAAAAATCGAGTCAGATGAAAAAGATAGATAGACAGATATGAATAGACTAAGAGAGATAGACATATATCTAGATATTAATATACTAAGATAGATAGATAGATAGATAGATAGATATGAATAGACTAAGATAGATAAATAGATAGAAATAGACTAAAATTGATAGATATAAAGCAAAGTTGGTGACCGTAGTCGAGGGTGACCAGAAGGCTCCCTTTTTAATAACTACTACACCGAGGTGTAGGGGAGGGCGCTACTCCTTTCCCTGGATTGCTTCACTTTACCCTCGATACGTACCTTATATTGCTGAGTATCAAGTACCATATTTTTAAGTCTTTGGTATGACTCAACCTGGGATTGAACCCCAGTCTCCCGGACCATTGACGAGCACTCTGAGCCGGTTATATATACATAGTCTAAAATAAATAAATAGATAGATAGATATCAATAAATTAACATAGATAGATAGCCAGATAAATATGAATAGACTAACACAAAAAGATATGGATATTTTAAGGAACATACTTCTCAACAGAAGAAATACTCAGTGTATTTTCAACCCCCACGAGTGGTTAGTGTGTTCTAGGAGAGCGGTGTTCAATCTCAAGTTACGTTATACCAAAGACTCAAAAATAATACTTGATGCCTCCTTTCATAAATACAGCATAATAAAATATGGATCAAAATGGAGTAATCTGAGTAAGAAGTAGCACCCTCCATCATGCCTCAGTGAAGTAGCTTTCGAAAAGGAAGCTTTTGGATCGGTCTGGGCTCCGGTCGGCCAACTCATTATATATATATATATATATATATATATATATATATATATATATATATATATATTCCCAACCCACTTAGGTTGAGCATTTCGTTAGAAAAATTTAGCGGCTTTCACATCTGCTAAAATGCACAAGCTCTTCTCAAAAATTGAATCCTCCAGGAAGCCGATAATTTATATGTAGAATATCATATGTAAAAAATTGCGCTATGATTAACGATGACTCTGGGGTAAGTTATCTGATTGATATAAAATCAACCGGTTTTCGATTCCTGCTTAAATGATCTTGTAGATTCATAGAATCTGAAGATTTGTGAAATTACGATATTTCTGATATCATCATCTGTGGATGATGATATGTGTACGAATGTATATATTTCTGGTTTATTTTTATCATAACAGTTACTTATGGGTATTTAATGCCGAAATTAAATTTTGGTAAATTTTCCACGTAATTTCAACAATATTTTCAATATTGAATCGCATTTTTTATATGCCTTTTTTTTTATTTATCTTTATTAATTTAGTTGCAATTCAGTAAATGGTTTCAAGCATTCCTCTCCAAAACAAATACTTTGCACAAAGATCTATTTGACCCATCAATACGACCCTAACAGGTGTTACAACTATGGATCAGAGTTGAACTGGGAGTAATGGCAATTAAATGGTACTTCACACTACGCAGAATTTCAGAACCGGAGCCTCAAAAACAGACGCAATTTTGTGTTATATCTAAGACACATTTCGGTGGGTTCTTACAACTCAACAAGAATAGTCGGCGTATTCTACCCATCCAAAGCGAAGTACACACACACACACACACATATATATATATATATATGAGATAAATTGATAGAAGTGGAAAGATATTTAGATAGATCTATAGTAGATGGTATGAAGGATAGATAGATAGATAGATAGATAGTATATGGTATGAAGTATATATATATATTTATATATGTATATGTATATGTACATTCGTATATATATATATATAGATGTGGATAGATATATAGATAGATAGTATATGGTATGAAGTATATATATATATATATATTTATATATGTATATGTATATGTACATTAGTATATATATATATATATAGATGTGGATAAATATATAGATAGATAGTATATGGTATGAAGTATATATATATATATATATATATTTATATTTGTATATGTATATGTACATTCGTATATATATATATATATAGATGTGGATAGATATATAGATAGATAGTATATGGTATGAAGTATATATATATATATATATATATATATATATATATATATGTATATATACATTCGTGTATATATATATATATAGATGTGGATAGATATATAGATAGATAGATAGTATATGGTATGAAGTATATATATATTTATATATGTATATGTATATGTACATTCGTATATATATATATATATATAGATGTGTATAGATATATATATAGATAGATAGTATATGAAGTATATATATATATATATATATATATATATATATATATATATATATGATCTGAATATATCTTCTTCTTATTGTGCTATATAGAGATAACTGCAATATACCTTGATATATGATTATGAACAGACTTTGTTTGATAAGAAAATAGTAAATATATACTGATTAAATAGATATATACACGGAATACCCACATTCATATTACACACACACATACAAAGACACACCCGCACACACACACATATATATATATATATATATATATATATATATATATATATATATATTCATGTGTATGTGCTGGTGTCTCTCTGCACAAGCATATAATTAAATAGGAGTAAAGTTCAAATGAAAGAAAATATAAAAATCACATCAGAGAATTAAAAGGGAAAACATTGTTTACTCACTTCTTTTAGAAGATGAAAACCACCATAGACTCCAATTATACGCGATGATTTATCAAAACAGCAACAAATAAGTTTTTAATCAGAGCGTTTTGCCCTTTCTTCAACCCCGGCACCCTTCGCCTATTCATCATGCTGAAGCCAATCAAGATTTTTATCTCGACATAAAAATTGTTTGAATCTTCGCCAAAATAGAAACTCCTTACTGACACTGTTGGGGGCTCTCCGTCTTTGCTTTCTCGCAATTCGCCTCTTCACTTAAGAAAGTAACGGCACATTGATTCTTCTATAATGGCCACATAATTCCAACCAGTTTTATTGTTGTGAAGCAAATCTATTTTCGTTTTTTTAATCAACTGAAAATCTTATAGGAACCTCTCGATATCGCTTATATGTTTTTGAAGTTTATGAAAAGTTTATTAATCTTTTCATGATTCCACGGTATCAGTCTGTGACATTTACTCAATGGCTTTTTGTATTTTAAGACACCATATTTAAAAAAAAACAAAAGCCCACGGAATATATTTTATTTTTTAACTTTATATTTATTGTTTTAATTGTATATCAACCTTCGTGGGTTATTTAATCCGAAAACCATCCTTGAAGAGCAGCAGTATTACAATTTAACCCATAGCTGGGAGGATAAGTTGGTTCATGCCTTTGCCAAGGGTATTAATCTGAAATTAAATATAATAGCACGACTGAAGTTGGAACTCGATTAGTTCAAGGCTGCAGTTCGAAAAGATTAGCCATGACTCCACGTTGATTTCCGATATTTTATTGTGATGATACAAAGTTTCAAGGGTCTGTCAAAAATATTGCAACATTTTTGTGGAATAAGGTAAAATTCGGCTGCTCTTGCTGCTTTTTACCGATGTCGTAAAAGTTAAGGATCAAATAAAACATATAAAAAAGAATAACATAAAAAATAAAAATAGAATGAAATAAGCAAGAAATAAACTAAATAAATAAATACAAAAATAAAATTTTTTCATGGGGCCCTCTGACAGGAAGCGCAATCCACTCATAACAAAAACGTCGGGTTTGGTTTGTTTTATTTATTTGTTATTGTTTAATGGCATATCAACCTTTTTAGGTTATTTAATGCCAAAGCAATCCTTTAAGAATAACAGTAGTGGTACCATTTAACCCATAGCTGGGAGGATAAGGAGGCTCATACTTTTCCGAAAGTGAACGTAATAGAGCGACTGGAGTTCGAACGCGCTTGCGACGATAACGCAGTCCATCACTTTAACAATTACCCGACGAGGTTCCTGGCGCCAAAAAGAAACCCTTTATAAGTTACCTGGACACATCTCGACTGGACTTTGGTTTTTTGGTTGTTTGGGTTACCTTTGTAGGTTATTTAATGCCAAATCCATTTTTATACAAAAAATCAGTTCTATTTCAAGAAATTCAGTTTAGCATGAGTACACAATTGAATTGTCAAAACCATTTCTATTTCAAGCTATACAAACAGTTCTAATTCAGCAAATTCAGTTTAGTAAAAGTATAGATTTTGTTTACATTTAAATGTCAAAAGTCTTCTATATTAAACAATTCAGTTTACCGTAAATACAGTTTCAATGTCAAAAAGAGTTCCATTTCAAACAATGCAGTTTAGTATAAGTACGCAGTTTAAGTGTAAGTACACAGTTTAATTGTCAAAAACATTTCTATTTCAAGCTATTCAGTTGTTATCATTCCAGGCCAGAGTGACCTGAAAGCGAAAGATGGTGTGCTCTGCATTCCCCCAAAGCCCTGCATCACTGGAACCTCACTATCAGATTGTTTTGTGTCATATCGTTTGGGCGGGGATCTTACTCCTCTGCGGAGGTGCAGTCTGTGTATTCTGCAGCCCCAGCCGACTGGGCAATACATAGAGCTGATGTTAAAACAGTTTTATTTCAGTTTAGCATAAGTACACAATTTAGATTTCAAAACAGTTTTATTTCGAGCAATTCACTTTAGCATAAGCACGCAGTTTAAATGCCAAAATCGATCTATTCTAAGTAATTCAGTTTAGGATAAATACGCAGTAAACAGTAAACTCAAGAAACCACAGTTTAGTTCTATTTAACCCGTAGATAGAATCCGTATAAGGTGCTACCACTCCGGGCCAGAAGGGATCCGGGAGCGATGGCAATAAAGTGGTACTCCGCATTCCCCAAAACTCCAGCATAGCTGGTACATCACCATCAGATTGTTTAGTGTCATATCAGGACACTCGTTGGGGGGGGGCTTACCCTTCTGCTGAGAAGCAATCGATGTATTCTACAATCCCAGCCAACAAGGCAGATCTCGACAGTACGGATGTTCCTTTTTCTCTCGGCTACTAGTAAGAGCACACGTATCTGCTGAGGTCTCTGAACTGCCCATTGTTTCATAGGTTGAAGATACCGACTGACCCCTGACACACATGGCGGACCCTCAAATCACCTGTACTTTATTACTGTATATACTATATTAATCTCTGCAAAATAGTCGTAAATCATGAAAATAGAAATTTAGTTTATAAGTAACCCTGTCTCACTTTCCGTCATTCCTTCGTTTGCAGCATAACAAACAAAAAGAAGATAAGATGTGAATAGCGATGAGAAGAAGGAGTCAGCAACCAACCTCATAATTTCCTAACACACTACCCAAAAATTCCTTATATCTCATAAAAGTGACGAATGACACTATGAAATAACAAGCTCTCCTGATACACTCCAAGTTCCACTCACAGTATTTGTTGGGGTATGATCCTTGTGGTGTAATGGTTAAAGCGATGGACTGCGGAATCTTAGTAAGCAAGTTCGAACTCCAGTTGCGTTATTACGTTCACTTTTGGACAAATACCCTCGCGAAAGGTATAGACCCGCTCTATCCTCCCAGCTATGGGTTAAATAGTACCACTGCTGTTCATCGGGAAGGATGGCTTTGATATTAAATAACCCATGAAGGTTGATATGCCATTAAACAAAGAAACCAAACCAGTGGATTTGCTTCAAGCTGACCTTGCTTGTTCATCGAGATTCTTACAACCCCAACGAAGTTTACAGAACAATATGCGGCTGACTTTGTCTTCACCTTTTGCACGACAAATGCTTTTGGTTACTTCTGCGGTATTTGAACTCTCAAGACATACATTCACGTATTAAATCACGTTACATGTTCATGTATGCAGTCCTAAAATCTTATACGAAGTGAGTAAATGTACTACGTGTCAGCGTACCATCTACCACGACACTGCTAACAAAGCAAATATTGGAAAGACAGAAAGACAGACGTGATTAACATGATTAAGTTAACAAATTAAATAACGACTGGGATAGATTACAAATAAGCAAACGAATATATAAGATTGGTTGAAAGTCAAACTGAAAAGGATAGATAGATAGATAGATAGATTAGTTTGTGTCCTTTTTTTCATTAAAAAAACTAAACTAATCTATCTATCAACCTTTGTGAGTTATTTTATGCCAAACCCATTCTTACTGAAGAAAAACAGTTACACTATTTCACCTATAACTGGAGAGTAAGAGGGCCCCTACCTTTCCCATGGGTACGTCCGAGATAGATAGATAGATAGATAGATAGATAGATAGGAATACAGTGAGACATATATATATATATATATATATATATATATAGACAATGATAGATAGATGGATAGATAGATACCGACAAGGACACAGATAAACAAAAATAGATAGATAGATATCCGACACTTGATGATACCTCTTTCTTTTACTTATTCTTTCGTTTTTGATAATCTTACCGTGTGCTTACCAAGGACATTGGTTTCCATTACCAAAGAGAGTCAGTAAAAAGATGGATAAGTTTCATTCAACCTGTTCTTAGTCTTCAACTGAAGACAAACTTCCTGTCTCTGGAAATCGCAGGCATATTAAAGCTGAAATGAATACATACATTATCATCGACATTATCCTCATCATCGTCATAATAAGCAGCAGCAGACGGAAATTCAGAGTCGATTGGTGGACAAAGGCTCTCCATAGTTCCCAACATGATGACATAAGTCAAATTATTGGTGTTAGATTATAATACTTGAAACCATAATATTGTGTGCAAACAAACGGTAAGTATCACTAAATAGAAACAGTAATGTTAAACGATGTAATCGTCTTTAAGATCTGAATTCTAGATAGAATTAGAATAGAATACTTGATACCATATAAGTGTGGGCAAATTATTGCTATGGAATAAAAATTCTTCGTTCTATGTACTTTTCAAATAACAAACTATTATTGTCTAATATAAAAGTTCGATTTAAAAAAATGATTTGAGTGGAACATTGAAAATATAATTATTTATGATTGTAATCAAACATTTACCAATGAATCAAATTTCCATTAGGAGTTTGTATGCCATTAAACAAACAAACCAAACTTATGAATACAAACGAATCAAATTTCGACATTAAATAACCTATAAGTAATTGGCATGCCGTTAAACAAATAAACCGAATCAATAAACAAAAATCAATCAAATTTCGGTTTTAAATATCCCATAATGAGTTGGTATGCCGTTAAACACAGAAACTAAATCTATGGATACAAATAAATCAAATTTCAGCATTAAATAACCCATAAGGAATTGACATGCCATTAAACAAATCATCATCATCATCTTGTCGTGTCATCGGCACGGATATCCCTGACCCTTTCTCGCCACCTCTCCCTATTGTTCATCGCGTCCGGTAGGTCCGCGGGGCTACATCCCGTATCCTCACAGAGCTACTGTATGTAGGTTCGAGCTGGTTGCCCTGCTTTTGCTCGGCCATGTGAAGGGGTTCATAGTAGTACAACACTTATGAGCACGTCCTTACTTCTCCATCAGTGTCCTGAATGTCTTGTTCGTCTAATTTGGATAATTTTCGTGATGGATTGCCGTACAGCTGTTGTTGCTTTATGGGGTGTTGCCTCCAGGACCTGTTCAATATTGCTCGCAGCATTCTTGTGTAGTTGCCATCAAGCTTTTTCTCCAGTCGTTTAGTTAGGGTCCATGTAGTGCATCCATATAGCAGCATCGAAACGATCACTACCAGGAAGAAACTGCGTTTCATTTTATCGGTCAAGTCTGACTTCCATATGACTGATAACCTATTGATAGCTGCCCATGCTTTTGTTATTCGCGTGTCGATGTCTGTCTGGGTCGATGAGACACAGCTTCCTAGGTAGGTGAACTTGTCTACCAGTTTCAGAGAGCTACCGTTTAGTGTGGAAATGTCGCCTGTTTGATTAAAGCACATATATTCCGTTTTGTGTGCATTGACATGGAGACCAATGCCAGACTATGCAGTAGGGTTTTCAGACTATGCAGTGGGGTTTAGGCTTGGGCGGGTGCATTTGCCGGAATCGCTATGTCATCGGCGTAGTCGGCGTCGTTAAAATAGCGGAGTGTTAAACAAATAAATCGAACATATAAACACAAATCAATTTTCGGCTTTAAATAACTCATAATGAGTTGGTTTGCAGTTAAACAAATAAGCCGAAGCAATAAACACAAATGAATCAAATTTCGGCATTAAATAACCCACAAGGAGTTGATATGACGTCAGACAATTAAACAAAACTAAAAATGTATACATAAATCAAACTGAAGCATTGAGTCTCTAAAAATAAACAAAACCGATAAATTTGAGAATTAAATTTTTTATTTATTGCGGACTTTTTTGTCCCCATCTTGGTAGTTTTTGTGTTGTTTCTTCTTCACTACGTTTCGGCCAAATTTCACTTCTGGCCTTCTTCAGGTGATTAACCGCGACCTCGGATAGGAATGCTGAGTCTGGTAACCGTATCTCCAGTTATTACTGCCTTCCATAGTTGTTGTCTATCGCTCCACGTTTTTGACCAAGTAAACCTCTGGCCGGCTTGGGTAGGAATTAAAACTGCTATCTTCTGACAATGCTCACCTGGAACCGCAGAGACTCAACGCCTCTATCCGCTGCGCCACGGGCCCCGAAACATAGTGAAGAAGAAACAACACAAAAACTACCAAGATGGGGACAAAAAGTTCGCAATAATTAAAAAAATTAATTCTCGGATTAAGAAGCCTCATCTCAAAATGCTTCCAATTAAAGACAATTACCTATAAATTTGTCGATTATAATCAAGTGTTCACAAAAGAATCAAATTTAAGCTTTAAGTAACCCATAAAGAGTTGAAATTCCCGTAAATATATGCACGAAACCGAAGAAAAGCAAATCAAATACCACCAGTCTCATGCTCTAACAATTGAGTCATCGATCTGTTATTGATTATTCTTTATGGATTTATGGATTTTTGTTTTGCTTTTTCTTTTGTTTAAAGGGGTAAGAGGCGATAGGGTTTTTTTAATTAAAATTAACTCATCGATCCTTACTAAATTATATATATATATATATATATATATATATATACCTTGAATATACGTGCTTAAATCGGCGCCAGTAGGTGTCGTTAGTGATGTTTAATCTTCTGGGTCATTAGGGAGTTTCGGGTCTTGCAACATCATACTCCCCTCACCAGAACGACCCCCCCCCAGAGATGATCAAATTCTGAGTCACCTACCCTATAAGACGCTGAAACAAACTCATGGCTTGGACGGCCCGAAATAAACAATCCCTCAGACCAGACCGAGCATTAGATATATATATATGTAAAACGGAAGAAAAATATGTTTGATGGTTCGTTTATTTCCCAACGTGTTTCGACAATCTTTTTTTAATGCAAAAATATTTCATGAAAATTATTTTAGTATTCGATCAGAACTTTTCATCAGGGCTTCTAGATCTTACTATGTAAAAAAAGTGGAGTAATACTGTTATTTCTTCAAGCATATATACATATATATATATATAGTCATCCGCAGACAGACTGTTACGTTGTATTTACTCAGTGGTTTTTTGTATTTTGAAACTCCCGTAAATTTATCTTTGGTTTCGTTTGGTTTCATGGCATATCAACCATTGTAGGTTATTTAAATCCAAATACAATTTATACATGTATATTAAATATATATGATTTGGTTTGCTTGGGTTTCATGGCATATCAACCATTGTAGGTCATTTAATGCCAAATCCATTTTTATACATGTAAACATGTCTATTTTAAACAAAACAGTTTAGCATAAGTACACGGCTTAAAACAATTCTTGAGCTGGGATCGAAAACCGCCTAACTTTACGCTAGACTCAATATCTTACCATTCAACTATTTAGGTGACCTACGTCAGTATGGGAATTATAACGCATTATGTAGTAGCTTTCGTTTGTTTACAGTTTGTGCAACCGGATACCGGAGTGCTCAATCCGTTAGTAGAGGTTTGCATTAGACGAAAGGCAGCCGTTGGTGAAGAGAATCAAATTGAAATATTGATTAACCATCTCTGTCTTTCTCTCAGGCTTTATCTCTGGTTCTCTCTCTCTCTCTCTCTCTCTCTCTCTCTCTCTCTCTCTCTCTCTACCTATCTTTATCTCTCTCTTTGTCTTTCTCGCTCTCTGTCCCTCTGTCTGTCTGTCTCTGTTTCTGCCTGTCCCTCTCTCTGTCTGTCCCTCTCTCAGTCTCTCTCTCTCTCTCTCTTTGATTCTCTTTGTCTCTGTCTCTTTCTGTCCCCTTTTTTCTTTCTCTCTCTCTCTCTCAATCACTTTCTCTGTCTTTGTCTCTCTGTCTCTTTCTCTCTCTCTCTGTTTCTCTCTCACTCTCATAAACACATTTACTGGCACTCAATTTTCTTCCTTTCTGCCTTTTTTTATTCTCCTTTCTTCCTAGTCCAATATCTCCATGCCTGGGTAAATCTTTTGTTGAGGATCGATGAGACAAGCCAGAAAATTTCATGAGTTTCCCATTCGATTGTAAACTTGAAATCCAGGGATCAAAACCGATCAAAATATCCCCACATATTTTTTAAAGGATTTAAAAAAAAGAATTATTGAATGAGGTAATTAAGATGAAATTTAAATAAAAGCTTAATTGCTGAAATGATTTTAGCGATTAAAACTTAAAAGTTGCGATCAATTTGTATTGACAGGTTTTTGGGCGGGAAATATTTTATCTTTGTCCGCTTCATTAGACTGCGTCTTTCTTTTGTGTGTGTGTGTATGTGTGGTTGTTCGTTGCCCTTTGACATGAAATTTTTTTTCTGTTTAATTCTTAGAGATTTTCATGGACGTCTTACTTTCTCGGTGCTGCTCTCGTCTTAGACATTTACCCTTCTTTTTCTCCATTTTGTTCCTATTGGGTTTTTGCGTCGCTTTATTGGTTACATTTGCCTCTTCGTTAGTCTTTTGCTTTAAACATTATGATATCTCTCTCATGGATTTTACAATTTTAATTTTATCTTTGGTTTCGTTTCGTCTCGTCTCGTTTCGTTTCATGGCTTATCAACCATTGTAGGTTATTTAATGCCAAATCCATTTTTATACATGTAAACAGTTCTATTTTACATAATACAGTTTAGCATGAGTTCACAGTTTAAATGTCAAAACAATTCTATTTTAAACTATTCAGTTTAGTCAACAAAGTTCAATGATTCTAAGTATTAATATGTATCAGCAACAATTCAATTAAACATAAGTCATTTATTTAGACTCAGTTAAAAATCAAAACAATTTCTTTTCAAGCAATTCAGTGTAGCATAAATTCACCGTTTATTTCTATCAAACCATAGGTAGGAACCTATCATGTGCTACCACTCTGGCCAGGAAGACCTGGAACGATGGCAATGAAGCATTACTGGAGCTTCACAGTCAGATTGTTTGGGACACTCGTTGGAGGAGAGTTTTAACTCACTGTAGAGATGCAGTCGGTGTATTCTGCAGCCCCAGTTGATTGGGGCATTTTTTTCTTGCTGGCTTGATTTTTTCCGTCTTTTCTTAAGTGTTGATAAGATCTTCCCCCTCAATTTAATCATTTCCTCTTCTTTCATTCACTCTTTCTTTCTTACTTGCTTGCTTTTTGAAATTTCCTTTCTTTTTATTTATCTATTTTTTTTTTTTTTTTGCTATCAACTTTTTTTGTCATTTCCACTTTCTTCTTTCCTTCCTTCCTTCCTTCTTTCTTTCATTCCTTCCTTCCTTCCATCATTAATTCATTCATGCTTGCAATGATTTCTTCCTTCCTTTCTTCCTACTTTTATTTTTTGCTGAGTGATTTTCTGCGGCGAAGTGGCTAACGTGTTGGGCTATGACATCGCAATAAGCAAATTCGAACTCCAGTCACGCTAACGTATTAAGGTTCGGACTAATACACTTAGGAAAGGTGTGAACGCCCTTTGCTCCCTCAGCTGAGGGTTAAATAATATCATCACTTTTATTTTATCACTTTAGCATTAAATAACCCACGAAGGTTAATGTACCATTAAACAATCAAATAATATCAAACCTTATTAAGTGTCTCTTTTGCTTATAGAAAATCATCTCTCCCTTGAATTTTATCATCTCTTCTCTTTTATTTTTCTTTCTTTCTTCTTTATTCTTTCTTTGTTTCTTTCTTTCTTTGTTTCTTAACTTACTTTCTTTTTTTCCTTTCAACTGTTATCATATTAACCTTTGTCTTGTTTTGTTTTATATGAGCTCGATTTTTCTTTTTTCCTCTTCATTCATTAATTCATTGTATTATTTTTCTTTCTTTCTTTTTTCTTTCCTTCTTTATTTAGATTTCCTTTATAGTTATTTTCAAAAGGGTCTCTTTCTCTCTCTACATCCTTCCCTCCCTCTCACCATCTACCTATCTATCTCAAATATTTACCATTTCCTCGTTCTTTTTTCTTTCTTTCCATCGTTTTTCTTTTTTTTTCTTTATTTATTTATTTCTTGATATCACCCTTTCTTTCTTAACATCACCCTTTCTTTCTTTCTTTTTTTCTTTCTTTCTTTCTTTTTTCTTTCTTTCTTTCTTTAATATCTCTATTTTCTTTTATAAAATTGCTCTTTCTTTCTTTTTCTCTTTCTTTCTTTCTTTCTTTCTTTCTCTCTTTCTTTCTTTATTTATTTATTTCATAATATCTGCCTTTCTTTATTCATTTATTTTTGTTTGTTTGTTTCTTTCTTTCTTTCTTTCTTTCTTTCGTTCTTTCTTTCTTTCTTTAATATCTCTATTTTCTTTTATAAAATCGCTCTTTCTTTATTTTCTCTTTCTTTCTTTCTTTCTTTCTTTATTTATTTATTTCATAATATCTGCCTTTCTTTCTTTATTCTTTGTTTCTTTGTTTCTTTGTTTCATTGTTTCTTTGTTTCTTTGTTTCTTTCTTTCTTTTTCTCTTTCTTTCTTTCTCTCTTTCTTTTTTTTCTTTCTTTCTTTCTTTCTTTATTTATTTCATAATATCTGCCTTTCTTTCTTTGTTTCTTTCTTTCTTTCTTTATTCTTTCTTTGTTTCTTTGTTTCTTTTTCTCTTTCTTTTTTCTTTCTTTCTTTCTTTCTTTATTTATTTATTTCATAATATCTGCCTTTCTTTCTTTCTTTCTTTCTTTCTTTCTTTCTTTCTATTTCCCAGTTTAATTTCCTTTATTTTTGTTCTTTCTAGGTTTTCTTTTGAGAATTATTTTTCATTCCTTTGTTCTTTTTTTCATTCTTTAGTTCTTTCGATTGGTCGGTTAGTCCTTTGGGTCAATTGACTAATTTCTTTTCCTATATTCCATCTCACAGGATGCTGTGTTAATTTTCTCAAATTTCTTTATATCTTTTTCTTTTTTATTTTTCTTGTTTCTTTGTTCTGTTTTTTCACAGTTTTATTTATATTTTGTCATTCATTTTTTCTTTCTCTGTTTCTTGTGTCTTTTTTCTCATAATCATTGATATACCTTTTCAATACCATATCTCACATTTATCTGTCCATCTATTTATTTATCTATCTCTTTGTTTTGTTGGTTAGTTCGTTCAACCAATCATTTTCTAACTAGTTTTCACAGCTTCCTTCCTTATGTTTTCTTTTTCCCTAAAATGTTTTTTTTTTCTTAGGCGGGATTTAATTTTTTTTTTAATGATATGTTCGTTTTTGTTTTTGTCTTGAATGTGTGTGTGTGTGTGTGTGTGTGTGTGTGTGTGTGTGTGTGTGTGTGTGTGTGTGTGTGTGTTTGTCTTTTCACCACCATCCATCATTTTGATTCTTCTCAGTTAATTCTTTCTCCCTTCTATTTTTATAGCTGCAAAGTTCCATTGAAATATTTTTCTCTTCTCTCTTTCTTTCTTTCGTATTATCACCATTTCTTTCTTTCTTTCTTTCTTATTATCACCGTTTCTTTCTTTCTTTCTTTCTTTTTATCACCGTTTCTTTCTTTCTTTCTTAATACCACTCTTTCTTTCTTTCTTTCTTTATTTCTTTATATCAACATTTCTTTCTTAATATTACCCTTTCTTTCTTTCTTTCTTTCTTTCTTTCTTTCTTTCTTTCTTTCTTTCTTTCAGTTTAGGAATTAAAAACTCTCCGTGGAATATTTCCTATTATCTATTTATTTATTTATTTTTCTTTCTTTCTTCCGTCCGTCTGTGCGTGGATGAGAGCAGCGTATCTGTGTGCCCAAAACTTCAGCTTAGGATCAGAAAGCTCTTCCGATGCCACTGTATGTGATTATGAAAAGAGAGAAAAGTTACTCTTATCGACCCCTCATATATATATATATATATATATATATATGGGGGGGGGTTGATCATTTAGTGATAAGGAAGTATTGGGACTGACTTTTTACTATTTTAAAAAATTTATTCACAGTTTAAAGGAAAAGATATGCAAAAGCTGAGCTTTTTATGCAAAAAGAGGTTAGATCTTGATTTCAACACTGTTGACGTTAAGAGTAAATATACTGTGAAATAAATTGTTAGTGAACTAATCCTATAGTTCACGCTGAAATCTGTGAAATTTCACACACACAGACACACAGACACACACACAGGCAAACACTCACACACACACACACACACACACACACACATATATATATATATATATATATACGTATATATAGCTTGTAATAATAATCCTAATAAATTACTCAACCAAAGATCCGAGATAATGTTTGTAGGCATAGAAAAGCCTGTTTCCTTGGTAAATAAGACGTTTATTTTTGTTGTTTTTTTTCTTTTTACTTTTTTTTTTAATATACTATTTTTTATTCTTTCCAGTTGTCACTTTTTTAATAAAATTTTGTTTGTGCCAACCTCTTTAATTAGAATTATCCTAATTATCCCCTGAATAAAACCGAAGTAGATTACTTCTGGCTCTGTAGGTATATATATATATATATATATATATAATTATTTACTGAAACTAAGATTTTTCCCCTAAAATGACGCATCTAGGATTGACGAACGTCGCTAGTAATGTGTTTCCAACAAGATATGTGAAAATCTTAATTAAGGAAAATCTTTAACCTATAGACCTAACGTTGTCTACAGAGAAGGCAGTGGAGCCTCACGCTCAGACACGCACAGATCTGCGCGCTAATATCACTTGTCTTTTTGTTCTCCCGTCTCTCTTTTAACATTTACAACGAATGAATATAATTTTGCCACTCTTAGCCGTACACGCACTCGTCATAAAGGAACAAGTGCAACTCGAACTCGCTCTCTTCCCTATCACGCTACCTGATGGCTATAAAGTTGTTGGGCGAGACATGCAATCAACGCATTAGTCTTGTGTCAGTTGGCACGAACCTGGGGCAAGATATCCGCCGCTTCCCGCCCCCAACAACTAGTGCATCTTAAATGCCGGATGGGAGTATTTGTGTTACATTTATAGATTTTACTTGAGAGTTTGTGGCTAAGGGTTGGGGATGTGGGTTGGTTTGTACACTGGGGTTTAAGTTGGGGATAGGAACAACGAAATGCAAACGGAGGATATACGAAGATGTCTTGGGTGTGCAGAGTTGTAAATGAGGACGTCCCGTTGTGGAGTAGAGGTTAGCAATCTGATCCTGTAGGACATTAAATTTCGTACGGGTCCTCACTTAATGTTGTTGGGAAGAGTGACTTATAAAAAAATGCGACGTAAATCGACACCAATTTTACAAAAAAAAAAATATGAAGAAGATTCAACTATTTTTTTGTTACTGTTGTTTTTTCAGAGCGGGATTAACTGTTCAGCATTCACCAGGTATTTGAAAACATATTTCCTACTGGAAATTTACCCAGGTTAACTATCGTTAAAAAACATTTTTCTTCGTATTTAGGCTTAACAATCTAACTGTATAGATTACACATTCCCGAGTGAAAAACCAACAATTGTTGATTTGGTTTGGTTTCTTTATTTAATGGCATATCAACCTTCATGGGTTATTTGATGGCAAAGCCAGATTTCCAAAGAACAGCAGTGATACTCTCTAAGCCATACATTAACCAAGAGTATTAGTCTGAAACTGAACATAATATCGTGACTGGAGTTCGAACTCTCTTACTTCGATACTCGCAGTTAAGCACTTTATCTATAATGCCAGGGTCAGAGCAGGATGTGACACAAGGTCAGTTTTTAAGGGTAGTTCTTTTGAATGACGTCTCAAAACAAAAGCGAACTTTTGGACTCTTCTGACGGAAGTCTTTATATCCATCAAAGATGATAAGTTCATATTGAATATTAAACTAATTCATGATAATCTAGTTCACAATGAAATTTTGTTTTAAACTTGGAAAAAATGCTATCCGATGAAAGCTGGATCTACAGCTATGACCCAGAGACCAAGAGACAGAATTTCCTGAGGAAGCATCCTAGCTCTCCCAAACCCAAGAAGTCCAGACAGAGCAAATCCACATACAAACATTTGATGATCCCTTTTTTTTTACACTATTGGCATGATCTACATGCACTGGGTTCCCACTGGACAGACAATAACGCGCACACACACACACACACACACACACACACATATATATATATATATATACATGTGTATGCGTGTGTGTGTGTGTGTGTGCACGTGTTTGTGTGTGCACATGTGTGCATATGTTCACCAAACATCTCGAGCACGGGTATTATGTAAGACAGGGTCAATCTTTTAATTAGCTAAAGCTAGTTTGAATTCTCAGTTTTCCTTCTGCTAGACTACCTGCTTAACCAAGGCTAAAGGACCTAGACTGCCCATACCCATTGCTGAACTGGACTTTTCTCAAAAGTTTTATCATGAAATAAAACGCAAATATCTTCGTACGGGATCACCAATTCCATTTTATTAAACTTTGTTAAACCTATGGAATGTAGAGTACCTCTCTGCATTGTCTTTCCTCCCAAGTCCACTCTGACCCGGGGTGGTAGTACTTGTTTAGGGTCCCGTCTAAACTCTTCAAAACAACTATGCAAAAATGATAATATGAACAGAAAATGAACGCGATTCCCTCACCTCTTCACATAAAATAACCCTAGACGATTTGACATGCTGTCAAAATTAACCCATCAATTAAGTTAATTTGAATTTATTCAACTCCGTGTCAATTAGTTCTATTAGGAAACGTGATATCATACCATAGTTATTATTAAGATGTGTTGACAGAAAATACAATTTTGAATCTCTCTCTCTCTCTCTCTCTCTCTCTCTCTCTCTCTCTCTCTCTCTCTCTTTCTCTTTCTCTCTGACTTGCTCACCAGCCATCGCTAACGGCCACCGATCTTGAAAAATTACCTACACAGCACCCAGTGACCGTAATGCAGATGAATATAAGTTTTTGCAGGTCAGCCAACACTAGTGTGTCCACGTGTAGTAGTCCAGAGGGAAAAGTCGCTTCTGACTTCGTCTTACTTCGCCAATAGTGCCCAGCAAGTCTTGCTCATCTAACCTTATTTCTTGCTTTACCTTACTTCTTGCTTGCCCTATAAGATGAAAGGTAATTGGTTGTAAAACGGCTACTAGGTGGGGGTTCTCGTGGTGTAATGGTTAAAGCAATGCACTGCGGAATTATTGTAAGTGAGTTCGAACTCCAGTTGCACTATTACATTTACTTTCGGACAAATACCATTGGGAAAGGTATGAATCCTCTTATCCTCCCAGCTATGGGTTAAATAGTACCTCTACTTTTCTTCTACGAGAATGGCTTTGACTTTAAATAAAGGACAAAGTTTGGTATGCCATTAAACAGAGAAACCAAAACCAAACCCAACTACAACTGGTAAAGGTTCTGCTTCCAGGACTTGTTTAAAATCGCCGGCAGCACATTTGCGTAATTCCCATCAAGTTTTTTTCCCCCAAGCATTTTGATAAAGTTCAAATGTTGCAAGTATACAATAGTACTGATAGGATTACTGCTTGGAAGAATTCCCGTTTTACTTAATCAAAGAGATCAAACACACACACACACACACACACACACAC
The DNA here is from genome assembly GCA_963585895.1 of Sepioteuthis lessoniana. Taxonomy (NCBI): domain Eukaryota; kingdom Metazoa; phylum Mollusca; class Cephalopoda; order Myopsida; family Loliginidae; genus Sepioteuthis; species Sepioteuthis lessoniana. The sequence continues at coordinate 31,481,555 of OY757942.1, forward strand.
ACACACATATATATATACATATATATATAGGCAAATTTTTATTACAGGCGATTGAACATTGTTTATTATTTTCAATTGTAATTTTTCAAGTCTTCTCGTTTTTTTTCTTGTGTAAAAAATAGGGGGTAAAAAATAGGGGTTAAAAAATAGTAAACAGTGTTCCATCGTCTTTAATAAAACTTCCCTTAATAATAAATTGCTGCCTAAATATATACTCTTCAGTTTACATATATATATATATATATATATATATATATATATATATATATATATATAACACTAAAGGGCCTTGGTACAAATTTTAGCATCGAATCTGCATACAAATTCATGAAAAATTGTCAGGATAGGAATTTCTGCATTATTCTTCAATGAAAGTAATGCCATAATGTTCATACTTTGAAGTATTTTGGTTCTTACATCAGTGTGCACAAAAGATGCAGAATATAATCTTCAGCTTTAACGCAGGTTTGTCGAGAGCACCCAGTAGTAAGGGGTTACCTATAAATAATCACAAAAAAAGAAAAGCAATACCAATTCAATTCCATCAACCCTTATGACTGACAGAACGGCCTAGAATTCTTAACGCCAACGCTAAAGAACATATTGTCCACTGTGGCGCCAAGTAAAGTCGATTTTCCCTTTCATAGCAAGTCAGATGTGAATAATCACTCAGAATACCTGTTGAAAGTCATTTCTTCATGGGTGGTTCGAAACGTGAGGGGACAGGTAGAGGTTATGACATTGCTGTCGGCAAAGAATTAAAGAAATCTCCCATCATCTTTTACTTTCTACTGATTTGATCAATGTGTTCTTTAGTAAATAGCCCTGTCGGCTGGAACTGTAGAATACACCGATTGAATCTCTGCAGAGTTAAGATCCCGCCCCCAGCAAGTATCCTAGATATGGTACTAAATTGCATCTGATGGTGAGGCTCCTGCCCGGGAGCTCTGTAGAATAGGATGTTCTTCTTTATTGCCATTTCTCCTTGAACCATTCAGACCTAGAGTGGTAGTACCTGTTATGGTCCAGTTTATGATTCAAACAGAACTGTTTCATCTTTTCAAGTTTAATACCTAACTATATGACTATGTGCAAATAAAACTATAAGCATTAGATAGCAATACTTGAAACTATTTCATTATTTGCAGACAAATGAGCTCTGGTTGGTTAAAACTGTTTGTTTATAAATTATATATATTTAATAAATGTATAAACAGGATTTGGCATTAAATAACCCACAAGTTTTGATATGCAGTTCAACACATCCAATCAACCTTGAGTAAATTTGCACTCTTAGGAGTGCGAATTTACCATCTAAACCAGGGGAATTCCCTGAGGATTGAACCCTTGTATCCGTGAGTTAGAACTCAGTTTCAGACTAATACTTTTGGGAAAGGCATGAACCCCTTTATCCCCAAAGCTATTGGTTAAATGGTATCATCACTGTTCTTCTACAAGGACGATTTTTGCATTAAATAAACCATGAAAATTGATATGCCATCTAAACAAAGTAACCTAATCATTAAAAATGCTTGTTCTGTTTTTGTTTGTTTGTTTGTTTGTTTTCTTTTTACCTTCATGCAATTAAAGATGTCTGGATTAAGATAAAATGGATTTACAAAAAGAAAAGAAAAAAGAAAGGATAGAAAAAGAATAGAAAAAAACAAAACCTTAGAAAAAGCAAAAAGAAAAGAAAAATCTGTGAAAGCGGTAGAAAAGAAAGTTTTGGTTTGGTTTGATTTTATGGCATATCAACCATTGTAGGTTATTTAATGGCAAATCCTCTTTATACATATATATTAAATATATATGATTTGGTTTGGTTTGATTTTATGGCATATCAACCATTGTAGGTTATTTAACGTCAAATCCATTTGTATACATATAAACAGTTCTATTTCAAACAATTCAGTTTAGCATAAGTATAGATTTTTCTTTACACAGAGTGAAATGTAAAATCAGTACTATTCTAAATAATTCATTTTAGCATAAGTACACCGTTTAAATGTCAAAAACAGTTCTATTCGAAACAATTCAGTATATCATAAGTACAGTTTTTTTCTATTTACACACGGTAAAGCATCAAAATAGTTCTATTTCAAACAAGTTTTTTTGTTTACACACGGTTAAATGTAAAATCAGATCTATTTCAAACAATTCAGTTTAGCATAATTACGCAGTTTAAATGTCAAACATGTATATTTAATACATAGTATCCTATTTGGTGCAACAATTCCAGGCAAGAGTGGACCTGGGAGCTATAGCAATAATTAGTACTCTGCATTCCCAAAAACTCGAGTATTACTGGATCCTTATCATCAGACTGTATAGTGTCATATACAGGACACTGTTTGGCGGGGGATCTTACTACTATGCAGAGATACAGTTTGTGTATTCAACAACGCGAGCCGACTGGACAAAAGAAAGTCTCGAATCTTTGGATAAATATTATAAATGATTGAAAATAAAAAAAAGAAAGGAATGATAGAAGAAAGGAAGAAAAAATAGAAAGAAGAAAGGAAGGTTGGAAGAAAAAGAAAGAAGAATATTTGGAAGAAATAAACGAACGAACGAACGAACGAACAGAGGAAAAATAAATGAATTTGTATCAGGCATGAAAGGGTTGATTACAAAAAATAAGAAAGGATGGATGGGCAGAAAGAAGGAAGAAATGATGTAAGGAAGGAAATAAGGATAGAGATGTGAAAAAGGAAATAAGGAATGAAGGAAGAAAGGAAGAATAAAAGTTAGTAACAACGGATGAATTAGAATAAAAAATGAATGAATCAATCAAGGAAAAAATGGAAGGAACGAGGGGGAAACAGAGGAATTCTTAATGGTTATTATAGGATATTATATGAGAAAAAGGAATGAAGAATGGAAAGAAGGAAGGGTGAAAAATGGAGAGAAGGAAACGAAAGGAATACTTAATGGAGATGGTGGGGTCGATGAAATGAAGCAAAAGAAGAGAGAAGGAAATTAAAAATTCGTAGTAGATATGAAAGAGGGAAAAGAGGAATATATGAAAGAAAGAAAGAGTGAATGTAAAAAGGAAAGGAAGGACGGCTTCATAGATGGAACGAGGGAAGAAGGACGAAGTTGAAAGAAAAAAGAAAATAGAGAAGAAAAGAAAAAAGAGTACAAGGAAGAAAAACAGGAAAGGAAAATAAAAAGCAACAAGACATTTTTTGCCATTCCTATGATCTCTAGTAACCACAAATAAAATAGAATATGCAAGCCATGACCTTTGCATAGGGTAAGATCCCACCCTCACAAAAAGATTGTCTTGGTATGACACTGAACTTATCCGGTGTTGAAGTTCAGTTCTATAGTTTTAGGAAGTGTAGAGTCATCTTTTCGTTACCATTACTCCCAGATTAACTACGGAATGGCACTATAAGTTAGGGATCAATCACTGAGTCAAATGTATTTAAGATAGTGTCTAAAGTGATTTTGAACTATTTAATATATTCGCTCTTAAAAAAAATATATTGGAAACTATTGTGAATTATCGTGACATAACTGTTAATTTGGTTTATTTGCAGCCAACCGACGACAGACTGCAGAATGTTAGTGTTGGTGACGATAAAATAAAATAAAAATAAACGGAGAGAGAGAGACAGAGGTCGCGCGCACGGGAGTCGGAACGGCCAGCAGAAACTGACTTCAGCCAAAATTCTCGACCTTATGTAGTCTTAAAATTCCCACGCGACCCACATGCAATGTTTGTTTTCTATTGGTCACAGCTTACACCAGCACAATGCTTGTTTTTTTTTATTGGTCATAGCTTACACCCATGCAATGCTTATTCTTCATTGGTTAAAGCTTATACCCACACGTGCTGGTCATCGTTTTGTTGATTTTATCAACGGCCAGATGTATCTGTAAGCAGCATCTGCCAGATTTATCTCAGGTCAAGGTGATATATTATAGTAGCCCTTAGTTGCAACAAAATTCCGATGTTGCAGCTTGTCGCCAAGTAAACCCGGGAACCGGATTTCTGTAAAAAAGATATTGGCTCGTAGAAGAGCCAAACGACACACAAATTCTACTGGGCTACACAGTAGACCAACGAGTTACAAACTTTTCACATCATAACAAACACTGCTATTAAAATTGATCCTGTCTAGCAAAATAATAAATAAATAAATAGATAAAATAAAAGTTTTAAATCAAACGAAGAGAATGGTTACTGGAACGTGGCACCCAACGCTTTAACTTGCTCTCATCCTCAATCCTTGAATGTCTTCATCGGTTGTCCACCAGTAATACCATGCATTAATTTTAACAAAACAAAAAAAAAACCGTTTCCCTGTTTGAAAGGACAACAAAGACACATGTTTGCCTGTCAGAAATGATACAAAGATAGAAGTTTACAGTATAATGAAAGACCATAATTGTTTAAATAATTTTGGTAGAAAATAACCCAGGAAGAATTAGCATACTATTTAAACCGACCAAGTAAGCAACCACTCAATCCAATAACACATACCAACCAACCAACTAATCAATCCAGTAACTCATAGCAGCCAACCAACCAACCATTCAAGTATCGCATACCAACCAACCAAACAAACAATCCAGTAATGCATACCAACCAACCAACCAACCAACCAATCCAGTAACGTATACCAGCCAACCAACCAACCAACCAAACAACCGATCAATCCAGTAACGCAAACCAACCAACCAACCCACCAAACAATCCATTAATGCATGCCAACCAACCAACAAAACCAACCAATCAATCTAGTAATGCAATCAATCAATCCAGTAAACTATACCAACCAACCAAACAAACAAACAAACAATCCAGTAATGTACACCAACCAACCAATCAATCCAGTAATACATACCAACCAGCCAACCACCCAGCCAATCAATTCAGAAATGCATACCAACCAACCAACCAACCAATCCAGTTACGCATACAAACAACCAACCCACCAACCAATCAATCCAGTAATACATACCAACCAACCAACCAACCAACCAACCAATCAATCCAGTAATTAAACCAACCAACCAACCAACCAACCAATTCAGGAATGCATTTCGATAAGTTAATATATTGATTTTTCAAAAGTACGTAAAATCTTTAAACTTTGAAACTTGATAGCATCCAGTAATGCATACCAACCAAAATCGTCACTTAAATAAGTTGATCATCATCATCATCATGTTGCTCCATCAGCACGGATATCCCCGACCCTCTATCGCCACCCCTCCCAATCGTCCATTGCTTCCGGCAGGTCTTCAGAGCTACATCCCGTATTGACACGGAGCGGCTGTATGAAGGTTCGGGTTGGTCGTCCTGCTTTTGCTCGTCCATGTGAAAATTTCTCAGTCCAGCGCTTTAACCATTACAACACGTTGACACCCCGCTAGTGTTGATTTACAAAAACAGAAGTTGCCGGAGAGTGAAGTTTGTTGTTCTTGTGGACCACTGAGATGAAATCAGAGAAAGCGAAAACAGAGACAAATATTTGGACTTTATCTGAGAATTGAAAAACTGTGAAACATAGTACGGGGGTGGGGTCATTATAAATCAAATTTTATTTAGTGCGGTTGAAACGGTTTCCAGGAATGGTGAATGAAGGAATCGAAAATCGGAGAAAGAATCGAGACCATACAGAGTACAGTATTGCTGAGATCAATATGAATACTGACAAGGGTCCGAGAGATCTGAGGCGACTCGTTGTCTCATAGACTTTAATGAAAAACTCACGAAAAACTCTGAAAAATGGACCCAAGTTTATTTATCATTATCATTGTTATTATAATATAAATTGAATTACCATGACCTGAAATTCACAATATAATTCCTCTACTTAAAAAAGAAAATGTAGATATATATCCCTAACCTTTAAGGTTATAATAATTACGCGGATGCGTATTTCTAATCCTCTGGGGAAAACGTGGCCCTGGAGATGACCGTGTCCTCTGTAAAGAGTACGGATGTAACTTGTAAGACACATTCAGATTAATTGACCGTGCAATTATCATAACCTGTTAATTTGGCTTCAGTTGTGTGCGATATGAACTGATGGCTCAGTTGTAGAGTTTCGGCTCTGCAATCTGCGGTCGCTGGTTCGGTCTCCAGTGCTAAAGATCATGGTACACACGACTGATGAGACCTGATTAGGTCGAAACAGTTGTCCAGTGTTTCGATGTGTCGTGTGTAAGTTTTCGCCGGATTTTCTGGTGATGGTAATTCAATTCACAATATAATTCCTCTACTTAAAAAAGAAAATTTTGATTATTTTTATAGATAGATAGATTAGAACCGATATAATAGTACCTGCTAAAATAGAAGGCATTAAAAACCCCACAGTGTCCATAGAAAATAGTGTGACATACCCATGATACGGATACGTGAAACGTACATAGAATGTTCATAACATATATACATAGAACATAGGAATCCCGAAACACGAAAACTCTTACGACTTCTGAGTTCAGGTACGAAACTTTTTTATTACCTTTGAGTTAAAAGGTTTTTCGACATAAAGAAGAGAGATACACCTGACTTTTCCATCTGCCCCCACCCAACACGTGCGACACCTGCCGCAAAGCCACAAGCCTGGCTTCGGCGAGCCCCAAGAGTCAACGGTCTTCTCCCGTGGCAGAACTCAACTCACTGACTTTTCTCAAAACTCAGCCCACGCTTCCGGTGCGTGACGTCACTCACATCCATTGTTATATCCTCTCTCTAGAATTTTTATTGTGACATCTCTGAATGACACATCCGCTCCGCGCGCGCGTGAGCCCCTACGCTCATGTTTGCACCTAACTAACCCATTGTTATATTTTGACCTTCTACCCAGCACAAAAATACTATTCCAAGGTGATACACCGGAAGGAAGTGACACATTCCAATGGCCAGTAATCGAAAGAGATCGCGTGGGCGGATGAAGGCTTATGATATAGGACAAGGTGAAGGTCCCATTGTGCCACTACAGTGATGCACCGGAAGAGAGTAACCTCTGAACTGCATGACAGTTATTTCCGCTTGATGACGATTAAACATCCGATTCAAAGATCCAGTAGGCGATCGTGTGGGCGTTGAGTTATTATTTAACTCAGTTGAGTTTGGGTCCCAGAGCAGTTGCCAGTAGACTCCCAGAGAATTAGAGACCAGTGAAAGCCACACCCGACCGAGGAGGCCCTCGGAAACCCCCGATTGAGTAGACCCCACGGCCCTGGTTGAGCATCAGGATATCAAGAAAGACATAACGTGACGGTCATAACAGTGGGGTCAAAATATGAAGTTTATGTTCGGTCTCCAGCATCCTCTCTCATGCAAACTTTGACAACCCTTTCGAACCCTTGCAATAAAATGGAGAGGTATATATGTTGTTAAAGAAGTCATTCTTGCGTCATTTATTACTGCGTCTGTCTTTATTATTGAGTCGTTATGATACGGCACATGACTATATAACACCATACACTAAGCCGAAAGGTTCTCAGCCTAACGAAACCCAAAGGCAAGATATATAAAACGAAATCCCTCGGCCATGATATTACAATAGTCCTTCAGTAGATAAAGAGATTTATCCAAAAAAATAGTTGCGGCAGGTAAACACGCTGTAAAATATTTAATCTCATTAGGGTAACCAGGGCAACAGAGTCTGATACTGAAAGCTGAATAACACAGGAACATTACTGATATTGCGGTCCAATGCGTTTTTAAGAGGTTCCGTTTAAAATAAACCTGTTTGAAGTAATACAGCGTATATTTATGTCGAATTAGGTAAATTATATATTACTCGGTTGAGGTCCATGCCTGTGGCTTGTTCCAAACTATGCAGTAGTGTTTCGGCTAGGTTGGGTGTATTTGCCAGAATCGCTATGTCATCAGCGTAGTCGGCGTCGGTAATTGTTTTTGCGGGGTACCATCTGATTCTTTTCTTTGTCAGTTAGACCGCAATTACACAAGAATGCTGCGAGCAATATTGAACAAATCCTGGAGGCGACACCCCACAAGGCACCAACTATACGGCCACCTGCCTCCCATCACGAAAACTATCCAAGTTAGACGAACCAGACATGCAGGACACTGCTGGAGAAGTAGGGACGAGCTCATAAGTGATGTACTCCTATGGACCCCCACATATGTCCGAGCAAAAGCAAGACGACCAGCTCCCACATACATACAGCAGCTATGTGAGGATACGGGATATAGCTCTGAAGACTTGCAAGAAACGATGAACGATAGAGAGAAGTGGCGAGAGAGGGTCAGGGATATCCGTGCTCGCGGCATGACATGATGATGATGATATATTACTAGTGAAAATTAAAAAACAAAAAATAAATTTTAATCGGGGAAAAAAAAAAACTCTTGAAGGGGTTACTTTTAGTTTCCCTTTTCTATAGATATCATGAATATGATTCTTTAACCACAACGTTTGGACTGTTTCGGTAGTACCTGTGGTTCTTAAAAGACAAAACCTCTTTTCGTGTTGAAGATCTGATTGTACAGATAATTACGGAGAGTCTTGAGACACTTCATTAATGTCTTCGTAAGTTCTGAGTGGGAGTGGCGGTGCAATGTATTTCTGTGTAGGATTATTTATTTACTTGATGCCTCCCAACCATCGTTAGAGTCATTGTTTGAAAATCTCAAAAATCCGATGCTCTACGGTACAGTCATGAATAGTAGAGCTTTTAGTCGACTGCATCAAATTGACAGCTTTTAAGATTTTAAAGTTTTTCTTATGCGACCGCACTCACACACGCTCTCTGTCTCTCTCTCTGTCTCTCTCTCTTACACACGCATATATATGAGCGTAATATATATATATATATATATATATATAAGTGCTCGTATGATCTAACACGAGAAACTTTTTAATTGATGTATTATATACACATATATACATATATGTATATATAAGTGTGTGTGTTTGTCTTATGCAACCACACACACACACACGTAGACACACAAACACACCCACACACACACACATTCTCTCTCTCTCTTTCTCTTTCTCTCTTTCTCTCTCTCTCTTTCTTACACGCACATATATGTGGATGTCATATATATATGTGTGGTGGGATATATATATATATATATAATACAAGTGCACGTATGATCGAACAGGATAAACTTTTTAATAGATGTACATTAAATATATATATATATATATATGAGAAAGTTTTAAATGGATATATATTAAATGTATATGCGTGATATATAAATTTACGTGTCTGTGGGTTAGCGTGTATGATCAAATACAAAAATCCTTTAAATACTTATATATTAAATGAATATATGTGTATTAACTTTTTCGTGTTTCATGTATGTGTGTGTGTTTGCATGAGAGAGAGTGTTGGTGTGTGTATGTCTGTGTGTTTGTTAGTATGTATGTGTGTACATGATCAAATACAAGAAACTTATATATGTATAAGAAAGTTATTTATACACAAGAAACTTATATATATAAGAAACGTATATATATATATATATATATATATATATAAAGAGAGAGAGAGCAAGGAGGAGGGAAAACACATACTGAAAGAATACTTTCATAAAAAGTATCATTTATGAGTAACTTTTCACGTATTGAAACTTTGTAACCTAAAGTAGGAATATGTTGTTAATAAAATATATTCACCACACCTGTGCAATTGTTTTTTCATGTTAGAAAATTCCAGGCTTGTAGAGTTTGGTTATGAATAAAACCTAATGATATATAATTTGAAATATGGAAGTACCTGTGGTGTAATGATTATATTCGTAGGAAATGGACACGGCGATACGAGTTCAAATCGTGGACGAGGCAGACTGCATTTCACTTAGCACTAATACCCTTGGTAAAGGTATGAATCCAATAATTCTCCCTCCAGCTATGGGTAAATAGTAGGACAGACTGAGTTCTTCAGCCTTGGTTTTGCAACCAGTCTAGGAGAAAGAAAACTCTGAATTAAAACCTGTTAAACCCCGCTTAAAATTGACCTTGTGTCATATCCTGCCCAAGTGGAGGGGTTGGTGAATATGGATATCAAATTTGATAGCATACATTTCGACGAGAAACTTCGACACGAGGTTAACGAAGGCATGGACAGCTATCAATAGGCTATCGATTATATGGAAATCAGACCTCACCTATAAAATGAAACGCAGTTTCTTCAAGGCAGCAGTCGCATCGATACTGCTATATGGATGCACTACATGGACTCTAACCAAACGGCTGGAGAAGAAGCTAGACGGTAATTACACAAGAATGCTGCGAGCAATCTTGAACAAGTCCTGGCGGCAACACCCTACAAGACAACAACTGTACGGCCACCTGCCTCTTATCACGGAAACTATTCAAGTTAGACGAACCAGACATGCAGGACACTGCTGGAGAAGCAGGGACGAATTCATAAGTGATGTACTCTTATGGACCCCCACACATGGCCGTGCAAAAGCAGGACGACCTGCACGAACATACATTCAGCAACTATGTGAGGATACAGGATGTTGTCTTGAAGACCTGCCTGAGGCGATGAACGATAGGGAAAAGTGGCGAGAGAGGGTCAGGGATATCCCAGCTACCAGCATGACATGATGATGATGATGATATTTGCTTTAGAGAAAAATCAGCTTTCAGTTAAAAATATTGATAGGTGTGTAGTTATTCATGAGCGGTATTCACTGTTTTTTATGTCTTTAGTTTTTTTCTTTCTTTCTCTCTCTCTCTCTCTCTCTCTCTCTCTCTCTCTCTCTCTGTATGTATATATATATATATGTATATATATACCCTTGGGTTCAAATTGGAAATCCAAACGAATCTTAAAATTACAGATTACCTAGATATCACCCTAAACCTATATAACGGGACTGTGTCCCCATTTAGGAAGCAGAATCAAAACCCACGTTATGTTAATATGGGGTCCAACCACCCCACTCAGGTGTTTAAACATATCCCTAACGGTATTGAACATAGGCTTTCAACTAATTCCTCCAACATTGATATATTTGAGCAAAGTAAACAGGACTATGAAAAGGCACTAAAAGATCGTGGCTACAATGTTAAGCTTAGTTATAAAAATAGCACAGAATCATCTAATACACATAAAAAAAGACCAAGGAGAATTCTTTGGTTTACACCTCCGTATTATATAGAGGTAGTTAATAAATTAGGTAGTGAATTTTTTAAATTATTGAAAAGAAATTTTCCAATAACAAACCCACTACATAAGATATTTGATAAAAATAATATCAAGCTAAGATATAGTTGTATGCTTAATATCAGCAGTTTCACGAACCCAAACGTGGATCCGGGCACGTATTCCAGTTTACGGTTTAAACTAGACGCTTGGTCTAGTGCCATACATGGGTGACAAAGGAGACAAAAGTGCAGCTCACCCACCTGAGGGTAGCCTAGTCGAAACTAGGTGCCTAATAAAAGGCCCCAAGTCTGCCACTGTTCTTTTGCAGAGCCACGCTCCGGACCGAACTCCAGAACAGGCTCCGGGGTGCTTTGAAAAGCTCGCCCGTTACACCACTAGAGGTGCCCTACTACGTATCATCAATAAATCTAGCGGGTGTCCTCGTGGTGTAATGGTTAAAGCGATAGACCGCGGAATCGTAGTACGCGAGTTCGTACTCCAGTCACGCTATTATGTTCACTTTCGGGCAAATACCCTTGGGAAAGGTATGAACCCCCTTATCCTCCCACCTATGGGTTAAATAGTACCTCTACTGTTCTCTCTAGGAGAATGGCTTTGGCATTAAATAACCTACAAAGAGTTGATATGCCATTAAAAAAAGAAACCAATAAATCTAATACAATGAAACTTAATAAAGAACGATATAACGAGGCGCCTAAATGTAATTGTAAGGATAAGACTGGGTGTCGGTCTGAATGTATAGTTTACAAAGTGGAGGTATATACTAGCGAACCGCACAATTGTAAAAATAAAAAGGTATACTTCGGGTCCACCCAGGGAGCGTTGAAACATAGGTACTATAATCATAAAACTAGTTTTACACATGAAAGATATAAACATAGTACCAGTTTATCTAATTATATGTGGGAGATTAAAAATAGGCAAGGTATTGATCCCATATTAAAATGGGAAGTTGTAAAAAAAATGTCGCAAATACAGGGCCGGTGATAGGGATTGTATACTTTGCAATGAGAAGAAATTGGCTATAGCTTCTTATCGTAATAAAGATTTGTTAAACCAAAGGTCTGTAATATTGAACGTCTGTAGACGCAAAAGAAATTGGCTCCTCTATAATTAGTTTTTTTTTCTTTTTTTTTTTCACTGCTACTTTATCCCATGCTTTTTATATATTTCTGAATATATTTCTTGATAATAAACTTAATTTTTTTATATATATACAAATTTTCCGTCCGGTGTGAGTTTGTTTTTTTTTTAAATTTTTTTTTTTAATATAAAAATAGGTTTTTCTCCCTGTTTTGTTAGTCGGGATTAGGTACCCTGATGAACCGCTTATGCGAAACTGTAGTAGGTTTTTTCCTGACTCACGAAATAATTTTTGTCACTATATATATGAACTCCGGTATCTAGATTTAACCATTCAATTTCACCTGAAGATCGACCACATAAAACTCAGAATCATGAGATTTTACTTTTATTATAGTTAAAATATCATGATATTGCTCTCCATATTTGTACATTGAGCACTACATTTTACTGAAGTAAAACTTAGCAGTTATTTGTAAATTTATATAAGTGTGTGTGTGTGTGTGTGTGTGTGTGTGCGTGCGCGCGCGCGCATATATACCCGTGGTGTAATGGTTATCGTTGTAGGAAATGGAAACGGTGATACGAGTTCAAATCCTGGACGAGGTTGCTTGCATTTCACATCGTGCTATTACTCTTGAGAAAGGTATGACTCCAATTATTCTCCCTCCAACTATGGGTAAATAGTAGAATAGACTGAGTTTTTAAGCCTTGATTAGGCAACCAGTCTAAGAGAAGGAAAACTCTGAATTCAAACCTGTTAAACTCCTCTTAAAAATGATTTTCTTTGCAGAAAGGTTGGTAAAGTCACATATATGGGTCAAAACAAACATTGCGAATTCTGTTTGATCACTCTCAGACCAATGCAACATTTTCTTCATAGACAAATTCGGAGGTTTTTCCCGGGTAAAGTAATCTCTAAATCCAAACATGCCTCGAATTTCTTCCTGTCTAACTCTGGCACAAGAACGTGACCGAGTAAATCGAAAAGATATTACACTTCAGTCCCATTCCGTATTCAAATGAATTATTCTTTGATTCAATGTTCAGATTCTGAGAATCGACGTTTGATTTCTGAAGAACACACACATATTCTGAGGCTTCATTTACGAGTCCGTTTATACATAAATAATATTGCCATATTTAATGGGAATTATGCATGTATTGATAATAATAAAACTAAAATGATGTAATCTAGCAACAAAAGAAAAATGTTCCGAAAATATTTTTATAGAAATAAATTTTAAGAAAAAACGATTCTAATTGTGATTTTTTATCTTTCTAAAATCTTCAGAATCGATAAAAATTTGAAAAATAAACTTATATTGCAATTACCAATCTTTGGTTCCCTTCGTGCTATATGAGGGACGTCATAGCCAAAATGGATATTAGAGCAATTCACTTAAAAATCTCAAACTTAGTGAATGAAGCAATTTCTTGTCGGATTTGGAATTATTTTGTGAGGTCTTCTTTCGTGCTGCACGTCATCATTAATGATCAAAATTTTCGATATTAGGGAGATGACAATGAATCGCTAATTAGAATTCTCCACTCCATCCTGAATAGAAGTATCAACATCATAATGGACTCTTTCTTATAAAAGATACCTAAAGGGTTCATGGGTCTCCTTACATGTTTGCGATATACATATATATATATATATATATATATATATATATGTGTGTGTGTGTGTGTGTGTGTGTGTGTGTGCCCCAGCTTAATCACTTGTTATGCATAGCACTTGGTAACGTAACGCTACACTATTGTCTGCAAAATATGTACACACACACACATATATATATATATATATATATATCTTTACTATGAATCGATAGATAGGTATGAATAGACTACGACAAAGAAACAGAAATATATATATATATATATATATATATATATATATATTTCTTTTCCTGTAACCGGAATTTAATTATATATATATATATATATGCACACACACACACATATATATATATATATATATATATATATATATATATATTATTAAATTATTATATATATATATATATATAATTCAATTCTTTGGTATCATTATAAATTTATTTCAGGTCTATGATAATCCTCTTCAGTTGTTAAATGAAGATATTGTAAAGTATTTGAATATCATTTGGGTGTGTTTATATTGCTTTCGGCGAAAAGAGAATATAATTTTTTTATTAGAATAATTTTATAATATTTTTTAATTAAAACAATTTTAACGGTGGAAATATCATTATATATGATTATCAGGTATAATGTTTATACATTCATGTTTAAAAAAATAATGTTATCCCTATCGCTATATCTACATTGATACACAAACTTTGTCAACATATTTGCTGTTAAAGTCAGTGCATACAGTACAAGCAGAATTGAGACATCAGTTGTAAACAAAAACTGAAATTCCGTGATTTCAATAATGGATGAACATTTGTGTCGGCATCTGCATGTAAAAAACCTGTCAATGCCATCCTTCTTCTGAGACCTCGGGCATTAAAAGAGCATTTGTCCAGTCGACTGTGGCCGTCGAATACACCGACTGCTTCACTGTAGAGGGATAAAACCCTCTCATCGAATATCCTGGATATGACATCAAACAATCTGATGTTGAGGTTCCAATAATGCTGGAGTTTTGGGGAATGTGGGGTATGTCTTCATTACTATAGCTCTCAGGTTCACTCTGGCCTGGAGTGGTAGCACCTTATAGGGTCTTATCTATGGGTCAAATAGAACTAAACTATGTACTTATGGTAAACTGAATTGTTTGAAATAGGACTTGTTTTGACATTTAAACTGCGTACTTATGCTAAGCTGAATTGCTTGAAATAGAAGTTTTGATATTTAAATTGTGTTCTGATGTAAAACTGGATTGTTTGAAATAGAAAAGTTTTCGTATGCTAAACTGAATTGTTTGAAATAGAACTATTTTGACATTTAACTGTGTATAAACAAAAAATATACTTATACTAAACTGAATTGTTTGAAATTGAACTGTTTATATGTAAAAAATTATTTTGGTATTAATAACCTACAGTTGTTAATGTGCCATAAAACTAAACAAAACCAAATCAAACTTAAAGTAATATAGAAAAAATTTAACAGAAAATGAGGTACACTATATTTCATGGCAACCCCTGCACAACAATTATCTCGAGCAACTGTCCCACCGATGTCAGTGATAAAATCGACATGACCACCTTCTATAACAAGATATCTTCCCTTGTCCGACACATTCCCAAACAACGTTCTGTTATTGGGGGAAACATGAATGCTCAAACAGACAAAGATGGAAACAACGAATTTTGTTTATATAACTCACCAAACGGAAATGGTGGATATGTAGCTGAGTATTCTCTCAAGAATCGGATTGTTTGCCTGAACACTCGAATAAAAAAATTGCCCAGTCGGCTGGGGCTGTAAAATACACTGACTGCACCTCTGCAGAGGGGTAAGACACCCCCAACGAGTGTCCTGTTATGACACTAAACAATCTGATGGTGAGGTTCCAGTGATGCTGGAGCTTTGGGGAATGCGGAGTACTCCTTCATTGCCATCGCTCCAAGGTCCACTCTGGCCAGGCGTGGTAGCACCTGATAGGGCCATATCTATGGGTTAAATAGAACTAACAGCATACTTATGCTAAACTGAATTGTTTGAGTAAACTGAATAGCTTAAAATAGAAATGCTTTTGACTATGAAACCGTACTTACATTTAAACTGCGTGCTTATGCTCAACTGAATTATTTGAAATAGAACTGTTTTTCGACATTAAAACTGTATTTACACTTAACCGAGTTGTTACATATAATTTCTGGAATTGTTTGAAATAGAAATGTTTTTCACAATTAAACTGTGTACTTATGCTCAACTGAATTGTTTTAAATAGAACAGATTATTTACATAAAAATGGATTTGGCGTTAAATACCCTACAAAGGTTGATATGCCATAAAACCCAACAAACCAAACCAAATCAAACCACATAAAAAAAAGGAGCGAAAACTATGGTGTAACACCAACACAGCGCTCTGAGTAGTGCTGCATACTCCTCCTTTATAAGAGTTTCTTCGGTCACTGAATCATCTTATAAAGATTCACTTAAGTCAACGCAAAATAAGGAACAACTAGGTAAAATTTCACGAAATAACGAGTCCATTTGGAAAACGGTCAGATTTGGTTTTTTTTCGAAGGGCGGAGGAAAGGAAGATGACAATACGTTTTTAATTTTAGCTTTTTTTCCTTGGTTCAAGAGCGATTCTGCAGGTGGGGAAGTTCTTTCTGGATCCAAATGAAATGGTTGCATCTCCCAGACAAGGTGTTAAAATATAATAGATGTCTCCGGTGGAAGATAATTCAATATAGAGTGTTTCTATGATGTTTGCTTCGGTGTGTCGGCTCCTTTTTTGTGCAGGGACCGCTCCTTTTCCATGCATTTGTCACCTTCACTTCCTGTCAGGTGATTCTGCGAATATCTGTACTTTTTGAATGTATTTCATTTTATTCATTTTCTTTTTCGTTTTTTTTTTAATCTATCCACTAGCTGATAGTGATATAAGTAATCAATATATGATCACTGTAAGAAACAAGTGTCATACGCGACGGAAGGCATCTTAAAACATACTCCGAATGAAGAATATGAAAAATTTGTTACCGCCCTTGTAGAAGCAGCAATCTAGTGCATGCAAACAAAACCACGAGTTAAATGTCGGTTCACATTTCTTCTTAATGCTAAACTTCTAAAAACATTTTTGTTGAATTGTCTATAGCAGTTAGGGAAAAACAAGAGGATATGAAAAAAATATCCTTACTTAAGGAGAGAAAACCAATAAATACCAATACGCAGAAACTTACTAAAGGCCAGGGAGAACTATCACATGCAAAAAAAAAAAAAAAAAGGTCAGCTTGAATAAATTCGAGGCTTGATCAATAAAATCAGAACCTTGATAGAAGACAACCAATCATAGTTAGCATGGCTGACAGTAAAAGAAATAAGCAGAAGGAAGACCATCTTGAGAGTAAAATTAAAAGATGTCAGTCAAGAAGAAATACTTCGGAAGTGGAAAGAACATTTCTAGAATCTGTTTGGAAACGCTCTTGAAACCAATATTAAACCGATAGAAAATTCATATCTACCAACTACACATCAAAATTGGGCAGTTTAAAGCGGAAGAACTTGACACAGTGCTGAAGAAAATTAAAAGTAGAAAAGCAGAAAGTCTCAACGAAATACCTCCTGAATCATGGAAAACTTTTTGATGTCATACTTCTTTGATTATGCAACTATGTTTTCAAAAAAATTCATGAAAGAAAAATGGATGAAATATTGCATTCTACCCTTTCCAAAGAAAGGAACATCCGTAATCATTTAGAATTAAAAAGGCTTTACACTTCGGCCAAAAGCAACTAATGTCTATAATGCCCTGATTTTCAATCGCATTTGATCTGAAATTGAGAAAATCCTTTAAAAAATCAGAATGGCTTTCGGAAAAAATCGGTTCACATCTTTACGGTTTCTAACAATCCATCGAATCATTGAAGAACAACGTGCAAAAAAATCTCAAGGCAGCACTATTGTTCGGAGCGTTCTCAAAGGCATTTGATTCAATTCACAGAGGAAATATGGGGCAAATATTATCATACTGTCTCCTTAAAGAAATTGTTACTGCTATGATGATGCTTTACAAACACACAAAGGCAGTGATTCGCTCATCCAATGATAATAACAATTTCTTTGACATTATCACTGGAATCATCAAAGCAGCTTCGTTAGTACGATATGTGTTTATAAACTGCCTAGATTACTCCCTAAGAATGTTAATAGATTGAATAAAAATGGCTTCTCATTAAAAAAGACAAGAAGACTATATCCCGTAGAAGTTATAACAGACACAGATTACGCAGATTATCTAGCGCTTCTCACAAATACACTTGTCCGAGTTAAATCGTACCGGCATAGCCTGGATCAAAGAGCCGCGGATATTGGCCTCTACAAGAATGCAGGTGAAAGAGTTCATGTGTTTTAAACAAGAAGGAGCCATATCCACTCTAAATGGAAAGCCTCTGAATTTCGTAGACTAGTTCACATAACTCAGCAGCAAAATCTCATCTACTGAAAGCGATCACAGCATACGTCTTGTGAAGGTTGGGGATCATTTGGAAATCTGATCTCTCTGATAAATAGAAAGAATAATTCTTCCAAGCTGTGGCTGTGTCGGTACTACTGTAAGGATTCTCTGCCAGGATTCTTTCAAAACGCTTAGAGAAAAGCCTTGGTGGAAACTATAAAATGATGCTATGTGCTGTTCTGAACAAGTCCTGGAAGCAGCATCCCACAAAACAGCTACTGAATGGCCACTTGTCTCCCATCTCTCAAACCATACATACAAAAAGGAGAAGACATGCGGGGCTTTGCTGAAAAAGTAAGGTCAAACCATTTGCGTTTGCGTAGTTCTTTTATGGACACATCGTTGGTCGATCAGCTTGACTTGATGATAGGGATAGTTATATATATATATATATGATCATATATATATATATATGATCGGATATCCTTGACTCTCACTCACCACTCCTCCATATCGTTCAGAGCTGCTGTAAGTAGGTTCGTGCTGGTCATCCTGCTTTTGCTCGGCGAAATGAGGGGGTCTATCGGAATACATCACTTATGAGCTCGTCACTGCTTCTCCAACTGTGTCCTGCATGTTTGATTTGTCTAATTTTGATAGTTTTCGTGATGGGAGGTAGGTAGCCGTATAGTTGGTACTTTGTGGGATGTTGCCTCCAGAACTTGTCCAATATTGCTCGCAGCATTCTTGTGTAGTTGCCGTCTAGCTTTTTCTCCATCCGTTTTGTTAACGTCCATGTAATGCATCCTTATAGCAGTATCGACACGATCGCGGCTTGGAAGAAACTGCGGTATGTGTGTTGGGTGTTTACATGCGTAAATGTGGAAATAGTGAAGGACAAGTTGTTTAGAGGATGATTTTATCTATAGATGAATAATTTGCTCACGTTAAATGTTCCGGTTTTTACATTAAACCATCGTCAGGGCGGTTAATATCTAATGTTTTATCGTCTGAATAACAATTAATTTTATCTTTTAAAAAGAAACGAAAAAATTTAAGTAAATTTTTAACATTTCGTTTCCGTCATATATATATATATATATATATATATATTAACATACATCTACATACACACACACAAACACATATATATATATATATATATATATATATATATATATATATATATATATATATATATATTAACATATATATACATATATATGTATATATATTAACATATATATACATATATATTAACAAAGTCAAGTGATAAGAATTAGATTGTCATATATATATATATATATATATATATATGACAATTTAATTCTAAGCACTTGACTTTGTTAGTTACAAAAAGCACATTCCCCAAGAACCACATTTTATTTTCTCATATAACAAGTTTTAAATTTAGCCTTTTAAAATTTCTTCTTAATTCTAAACGTCGAGAAAAAGTTTTTGTAGAATTAGAATATTCCAGTAAAGATATCAATTTTTTTTTTAATCTTTAAAACACTTCAGAATCAATAATGTTGAGTGAATTGGAGGCCTAACAATACAATTTGGGAAATAGCAAATTAATCGGCATCATCGCCACCCAGTACAAATCTTTTATGGGTCTTGGATTCTTACAATAAAAACAAATTACACGCTAATTCAAATACTTATGAGCAGTACCCTATTTGCAATGCACGCGTGCGAGAGAGAGAGAGAGAGAGAGAGAGTGAGAAAAGTGAGAGAGAGAGAAAAAGATAGAGAGAGAAAGAGAGAGAGAGTGAGAAAGAGAGAGAGAGAGTGAGAAAGAGAGAGAGAGAGGGAGAGAAAGACAGAGAGACAGAGAGAGATTGATTACAGGAAGAAAAGGTGACTGCAAGAGGCCTAATAAGATGGTGTTAGACAAAAAAACAACAGCCCTTTCTCTCATGAAAGATATTAACAAGAAGGCGAAGGAGAGCCAAGGAACGAGATAGTTATATATATATATATATATATATATATATATATATATATATATATATAGAGAGAGAGAGAGAGAGAGAGAGACAGACAGACAGACAGACAGACAGACAGAGAGTGAGAGAAAGAGAGTGAGGAGAGAGGTGAAGGCTATTCAGAAAACAAACAAGAGCCATAGAACGAGAGTGCATATGATATATATATATATATATGTGTGTGTGTGTGTGTGTGTGTGTGTGTGTGTGTGTGTGTGTGTGTGTGGAGAGAGAGAGAAAGAGCGAGAGAGAAAGGAATGCTATTAAAAAAACGCCAACGAAAATCGAGGAAAGAGAGAGCATGTCCAAGAAGAGGAGAGAGAGAGGGGGAGGGAGGAGAGAGAGAGAGAGGGAGAGGGCAGAGATAGACTATGGGAATGAAAAATGATGAAAGGACACAATATAAGATGGCTTAGAGAGAGAAAGAGAGAAATATAAAGGCTATTATGGAGAGGTTAAACATGAGTAGAGGAATGAAATTAGTTTGTTAGTTAGATAGATAGATAGATAGTTAGATAGATAGATAGATAGATGACCTACAGAAAGGATAAATGTCCGAGGAAACCTGCAACAGGATAGTGTCGATAATATAGAGAGAAGGAGAAGGAGAAAGAGAGAGAGAGTTATGAAATATGCGAATAAGATTGACTTGCTTTCGCTTCTTAGTTTAACGGCGTATCAAGCTTCGTAGAGTATGTGACGTCAAAGTCACCCTGAAAGTAGAACAGTATTGATAAGATTTAAACCATCGCTGGGGCGGATAACAGGATTCATACCTTTCCCAAGCGTATATGCGCAAAAGGTACTATTTACCAACCCCTCCGCTCGGGCAGGATATGACACAAGGTCAATTTTTAAGCGGAGTTTAACAGGTTTTGAATTCAGGGTTTTCCTTCTCCTAGACTAGTTGCCTAACCAAGGCTGAAGAACCTAGTCCGTCCTACTATTTACCCATAGCTGGAGGGAGAATAAGGGGGTTCATACCTTTCCCAAGGGTATTTGCCCGAAAGTGAACGTAATAGCGCGACTGGAGTACGAACTCGCGTACTACGATTCCGCAGTTCATCGCTTTAACCATTGCGCAAAAGGTGACATAATAGCACGACTGGAGATTGAACTCGCTTACTTCGAGGCTTCAGTGTGGCACTTTAGCCATTACACTACCGGAACTTACCCAAAGAATAAGAAACAGGGTCGGATTGCGTAAAAGAGAAAGAGATCTAGGGGAATGGATATTGTGAACATGAAGGTGAAACCCGTTTAAAAAAAATATTAACATAAGTTCTACAGAAAAGCGACAGAAGGTTATGAACTTTTTAAAACTTGCACAAAAAAATAAACGTCATAGTAAAGAAATCTCTGAATGGACAAGTGCATTTTAAGGATTTGGATTAGGGCAAGAGTTTGTAGGTTAAACTTTAGTGGTTTTGGGTTCTGAGGGTATGAATTTCGTTCACGCAAAAGGAAGGCTGAAATAACCCCCACCAAACGAATTGTCACTATGGTAACAGGTGAATGACTGAAGACATAAAATTTCTCGTCTGTCACTGGACGAGACATTAAAGAACGTAATGGCAATTGAAGAATTTTAATGCTTTCTACATAAACGTTGAAAATGTTTGGAGAAAATGTATGAGAGAGGCAAGCGCAGTTTTTCTCTGGTTGCATTTTGTTGGTAAGGGGATCTGAATGTTTGTGGGGAGGCATGTGAATGGGGAGAGATGTAGGAGAGAAATTCTTGACAAGATTGAAAAGAAGTGATGGGTTAAGAGGAGAATTAAAATGAAAATTGAATTAAAGAAAAAAGAAAAAATAAGGCAGAAAAGAAAAAATAAAAGAAAAAAGTATGAAAAATAGTAATAGAAAACAAGGAAATATTGTTTTGTAATTATGGAGAAAGAAAGAAAGAAAGAAAGAACAGCCAAGAGAAGAAAGAAAGAAAGAAAGAAAAAAGAAAGAAAGAAAGAACAGTCAATAGAGGAAAGAAAAAAAAGATAGAAAGAAAGAAGTAAAAATTCCGAAACGAATGATAGTTTTCAAGAAAGAAAGAAAGAAAGAAAAAAAGAAAGAAAGAAAAAAGAAAGAAAGAAAGAAAGAAAGAAAGAAAAAGAAAGAAAGAAAGAAATTGAATCAAATTAAATTGAATTGAATTGGATTAAGATTTGAGGGGGTGCGTATAAAAATTTACAAAATAAGGAAACCAAAAAGTGAAATAGAAAAGAAATAAAAAATGACAAAGAAAAAAGAAGAAACAGTCAGAAAAGAAAGAGAGAAAGAAAGAAAGAAAGAAAGAAAGAAATGGAATATAAATGAGACTTGGAAATTTTAAGAAAATCGGTTCCGAAACAAGAAAAGAAGTAGGCAGGGAAATTTCTAAAAGACGAGTCAAAGAAAGAAAGAAAGAAAGAAAGAAAGAATTAACAGAGAGAGAGAGAGAGAGAGAGAAAGAGAGAGAAAGAGAGAGAGAGAAAAGAAAGGTAGAGAACAAACAAAATTTTGAGTAAATATTTGACCGGATGGGGAAAAAGAATTAAAAAGAGAAAATAAATTGAAGAATAGAAGAAAAAAATCAAACTAAATACAAAATGAATTAAAAATAAAGAACAGAAAATAGGAATCGAAAATGTTTTTTAAAAATAAAAGTTGAAGGTGAAGTAAAAAATTTTTAAACAAGATAGAAAAGCCGGTCAGTGTTAACTAATGGACCAATGATACTATTCATAAAGATGTTTCTATTTAAAAGGAATTTTTAATATTGTATACGTTCACTGTATCTCCTGTAGGCTCCACACTTAAAAGATGCGCACTACTTAGACATTAACCTGTATCCAGTGGTGAGGCTCCAGTTCTGAAGCTCTAGGGTTGGTGATGTACCCCTTCATTGCTATCACACCCAGGTCTACACTAACATGGAGCAGTAATTCCTGTTCCGGTCTTAACTCTCAGTTTAGTAGATCAGTTTATTATTATTGGATAGGAATGCTCAAAAACTTATAACAATGCAAACATTACTATTATTATACACTTTTTTGAGAGTTTTTTCACTCCAACGTTAGCTGATGATCTTCCACTTGAGTTTGAGTGACAGCAAATCTCCTCATGTCTCCGGAACTATTCTCATTATTCTGGCCGATTTTCACAATGCTGTAGTTTGGATAGTCTCGATTCGACTTCCGAATTCCAAATCCTCCTTGCCTAATCGGTAGGGGCTGTAGAATACACTGATTGCATAAGGCATAAGATCCCACCCAATGGATATGACATTAAACAAGCTGATATTGAGGTTCCAGTAATGCTGGGACTTTGGGAAATACGGAGTACCCCTTCTTGCTATTACTCCCAGGTCCACTCTGGCCAGGTGTGGTAGCACCTGATAGGGCACTATCTATGAGTTAAATAGAACTAACGCATACTTATGCTAAACTGAATTGTTTGACTAAAATGAATAGCTTGAAATAGAAATGTTTTTCACAATTAAACTGTGTACTCGTGCTAAACTGAATTGTTTGATATAAGACTGGTCATTTACATAAATATGAATTTGGCGTTAAATAACATAGAAAGGTTGATATGCCATAAAACCAAATCAAACCAACCAACCAAATCTTCCAGTCCCCTTTTGGAGACCGTTCTAAGTGCACCAGACCGTTCTAAGTGCACCAGAACAAAAAGATGACGGTGATACCTATTGTATAGGTATCACCGTCACCTTTTTGTTCAATTGCTTTTTTAGTTCTCTGGCAAAGTCTAAGTACTTATCTCTTCTTTCGCTGTTTTTGTTGTTCTCTGTGGTCTGCAAGAATGGCAAAATCCACTCTACTTAATTATTTTATATTCGGTGGGGTGCTGTGGGTTAATTATCTCTTGATCAGGTTGACAAAAAAAGGCTATCGAACTGTTCAGCGTTAAAATCATAATTATGATTATAAGTAAACGTTTACCAATAAATGTCCTCGTGGTGTAATGGTTAAAGCGATGAACTGCGGAATCGTAGTACGCGAGTTCGTACTCCAGTTTCGGGCAAATACCCTTGGGAAAGGTATGAACCCCCTTATTCTCCCTCCAGCTATGGATAAATAGTAGGACGGACTAGGTTCTTCAGCCTTGGTGAGGCAACTAGTCTAGGAGAAGGAAAACTCTGAATTCAAACCTGTTAAACTCCGCTTAAAAATTTACCTTGTGTCATATCCTGCCCGAGCGGAGGGGTTGGTAAATAGTACCAATAAATGAAATTTCGGCATTAAATGACCCATAAGGAGTTGATATGCCATTCATAAAACCAAACCTGAAAAAATGTGAATGATGTGTTTATGTGGTATTGATGTTTCGGACATGGGATTATAACAAATCGAGAGAGAAGCTGAATGCCCTAGAAAAAGGCCCTCGCTAAAAAGGTCCTTTTTGAAAAGGGATTAAGACTCAAAGGGAAATTTCGTAAAAGAGCAGAAAGATAACGAAATATAGATGTATAACTTTATCTCAGGTTTCTAGACTTTTTTGTGAGAGTTGTCGTTCATAGCACATCTGACTACCTCCGATCCCAAAAAATAGACAGGTATCTATCTATCTATCCATCTATCTATCTATTCGCAATCAAACCCACACACACACACACACACACATATATATATATATATATATATATATATATATATATATATATAAATAAATCGATTTAAAACAAATCGATTACAAAATAAAGTTACTAATATTGTCTTTTCTCACAGTTAAATCAAATATGGAATAGGATCAATATTTTTTTTCATTTATATTCCAAACCCGGGATTTCATATATATATATAATATATATATATATATATATATATATATATATATATATATATATGTGTGTGTGTGTGTGTGTGTGTGTGTGTGTGTGTGTGTGTGTGTTGAGAACTAGTAGATTGGAAAAATCCGACAGAGCGGGAAAAAATATGAGGAAAGTTGGAGAGACCAAAACACATACAACTGATCCAATTAATATTTCATTCATGTCAAAATATTAGTGATTTCTTTGTGGTTTGGTTTATCCACTTTTCCACTTTTTCACACACACACACACACACACACACAGATATATATATATATATATATAATATATATATATATATATATATATATATATATATACATGTATATATATATATATATATAACCAGAAGGAAAAAGAAAAAAAGAGAAGATAAAATGAAGAAAGAAATCAAAAACAAAGACGACGGATTGTAAATACAGGGACTGAAAGAATGATCTCACGGTTTTTAAAATTGCTCCTGCGCAGGCTGTAAAACTTTGAACGAGAAGAAGGTATGTTTTAGGCGCTGTAGATATGCCATTTCAATAGTGGTCATATCAAAGTGACATCTGTTGAAATCTTGTGATTATTGTTATCAGGGAGCCTCACTTTCACTCACCAGATTGTGATTGTTTCCCCTGGGGAGACCTGATGGCTCTACTCTTTAAAACATTGGCAGTACGTATCATTGTTATATCAGAGGCAATGAGAAGATGAGCCTTGTAGATCTTTAGAGTAAGGCTTCAAGAAAGACAAGTTCGTAAAGGTATAATCTTTAAAACAAATCGATTACAAAATAAAGTTACTAATATTGTCTTTTCTCACAGTTAAATCAAATATGGAATAGGATCAATATTTTTTTTCATTTATATTCCAAACCCGAGAGTTCATTCTGCCGGGCCTAATATATATATATATACTCAAAGAAAGGCAATGTGTGAATAAAATATTAAATAAAGAAGCCATCAATTGATTTTTTTAAAAATGAAAAGTATGTTTGAGCCAGTTCGTTGTCAAATTTACACTATATTTATTTAAAAGGGATTGCAAGTTAGGGTATATATGATAGTAACTGAATAATGATGCCATGATTTAATAAGATTTTCTTAAGAGATAAAATCTGAAACTTTCGCATTCACCTCGTATCATTCTATATAAAAGAGAAGACGTCGACGAATAATCTACACCATATAATGATCCCCTCCTCATTACACAAAAGCGATACAGCAAAAATTATTGCAGAATTGATGGAGGAAGTTCTTCTACTTGTGGGCGTATTTCCAAAACTATCATCTAAACACTATCATTAAAAAGATAAGTTTTACTTTTCTTTAAAAAAAAAATTCAAAAATGTATTCATTTTTAAAAATTGATGTTTACAAAAGAAAACTACCAGCTAAAATTTAAAAGAAAGACTAATAAAATAAACCTATCCATTTTTATTGGTTAACAAAATTTTGGTGAAACGCAAAGAGCCGCGCGGAGGATTTGAACTTTGTTGAATTCATTCCTGACGATAACCGCAACTCCACCACATTTGTTTCAAGAGAACATAAGTTCATATAAAAGCCAAGGAAATTATTTCATGACTAAGAAAAAAGTGTCTATTTTTAAAGAAAGAAAACGTGTCCAAAAATGTTGTGGAAAATGTATATATATTTACCTAACCTTTAGGCGACTTTTTTTAAATTCAGTCCTTTCCTTCTCCTAGACTTGTTGCCTAAACAAGGCGAAGACCAGTCTGTTGAGGGTAGTCGATATGGGTTCATGCCTTTCTCAAAAGAATAAGTGCGAAAAGGAAATACAAACAGCTTCGTTCACCATTTCAACTATGATCGCTGCGTTACAATCTCCGATTTTCTTCTTTCTATTTCTTATTTTTACTCTTGACGCCAAAGTCTTCTCTTCGTTGCCTTTTCATCCTCAGCGTCTTCTCGTTTATTATATTGTGCCGTCTCTTCGTGTCATTGTTCTAGTGACCCCATCACTTCGGTGATATTCTTCGTGGGGATGAAGATCTACTCAGACATATTTTTATATGCTCATTTTACTTTATTTGTCGACGACTTTTGCATCTTGCCCTTTTTAACTACGATGATCCAATGGGAGTACAGTTGGAAATCCAAACGCTCACGTTATGATTCTCTAACTGACTCACTATTCGATAAATTCTGCGTCTAAACTTTTTAGAAAATTTTGATCACGGGGTCATCACCAATCAATCACACCTGTTTGATAAAGGTTTGCATAAACGTTTAAAATTATTTACTCAACATGCTAGTGATAGATTTCACCACTCTATCATTTAATAGATGTGTTCATTTCTTAATTTGCCCAGTCGGCTGGAGCTGTAGAATACTCTGATTGCTTCACTGCAGAATGGTAAAATTCCCCCCCAGTGAGTGTTCGGGATAGAACATTAAGCAATCTGATTGTGAGGCTCCAGTAATGCTGGAGAATAAGGGAATGCGGTGTATCCCTTCATTGACCACGTTCCCAGGTCCACTCTTTCCAGAACAGGTCGCACCTGAAAGGGTTCTATCTATGGGTTAGATAGAACTTTTTGACAATTGAACTGTGAGCAAACAAATGACTTATGCTTAATTGAATTATTTGAAATACAACTGTTAGATCTTTTAACTGTATGTAAGCAAATAACTGATGTTTAATTAAATTGTTAGTGATACAAAAAATACTTGGAACCATTTAATTTTACTGACAAGTGTTTACAATTGGCCCAGCGGTTAGAGTGTTCGCCAATGGCCCGGGAGACCTGGGTTCAATCCCAGGTCGAGTCATACCAAAGACTTTAAAAATGGTACTTGATACCACCTTGCTTAACACTCAGCATTATAAGGTACAGTTCAAGGGTAAAGTGGAGCAATCCTGGGAATGGAGTAGCGCCCTCCCCTACACCTTGGTGTAGTAGCTATCGAAAAGGGAGCCTTCGGGTCACCCTCGACTATGGTCGCTAACTTTACTTACTTATATATGTATGGAGCGGATTTTGCATTAAATAACTTACAATGGTTGATATGCCATAAAACCAAACCAAACTCATTTTTTCACATGGTAACCGCTACTCAATAGCACCTCTTTCAAGATGGTGTATTGAATGTTGAAGAAAAATTGATATCATTTGAGATATGTAGTGGAAGTTTCATGAAAATTAGTATCATTTGAGATGGACAGGTTGTTTTTGGAAAATTCATATATAGAGTGTGTTTCAGAAAAATCGATACCCTTTCGTAATTTAATCCGACCAGATCTCATTCAAAGCATCTCCAATTTGAACAGCATGTGTAGAAACAACTCAAAATGTTATGTTCAATGCATAAACGCCTTTTCTTTTTATAGCGAATGGTATTTCTATATTTTGAAAAAAACAAAACAAAAGAATAAAAAATTAAATTTAAAGTTTTTCAGTTTTTCTTCTCATGGACAAACAATGGAGGACTCGTAGATATATAAACATATAATTTATATTTTCATTCTTCGACGGCAACGTGTGTGAAGTAGGAATACAATCAGAGAGAGTTAAGACATATCTTTCTTCTGTGGCGGGGACCCTTTGTGTGTATTAGAGAACACACATGACATGTTTGCTTGAGTGACCCGCAGGTCTCTTCCCTTCACTTGAGCGACCACTGGATCTCAGCCTTCAGTCCAAAATTACAGCACTTATATTGCCTTTTCAAGTCCCATGCGGAAGTATGAACATCCTCTTCGCTTCACGTATTTTTCTGTTTATGGCTGCTTATCGGACTTGCATACTTCCGTTTTATTTTTTTTCCCAGTAATTTGTTGATCTTATCAGCGAACGGAAATATCTGTCACTCTATCCAGAGGCAATAAATTATATTCTTCTCCATCCTCTTTTCCTGTGACCCGCTTTGTTGATGTTATCTTGCGACTGCATTGAACCTGCTAAGTTCATCCACGGTACTCTGTCGCTAGCTAACCTAGTATATTACACTCATGCTGGAAAAATTTGTGATCATTTGAACGAGAATTCGTTTAATTATAAAATTTAATGATATTGATTTTTCTGAAACACCCTGAATATTCATTGGAAGCCATGGAAATAATTTTATAATTGATACAAAAGAATCTGATTTTAAAGGAAGAAAATATCTTGTCCAAAAATGTACTGGATTTTTCTTTAACCAATTTAGATAAATAAATAAGATAAGATAAAAATATTTTTTAAATGCAGACCGAATACAGTTATGAAAATACTACTTTAGAAGCCATGGGCATTTTGTTGTTAATCTATTTCTAAAAGCTGAAAGGTTTCTTCAAAAAATGCTCGTATGTCGTGACAAATTTTAGCAATATATTCATCTTGACGTGTGCTAAGAATGGTTTAAAACTAATCGACTTTATCTCATACTACAGATTTAAATTACTATGTATTACTTCGTGCATATTTGGTTACGTATTACTGTGTATTATTCGTGCATATTTGGTTACGTATTACTGTGTATTACTTCGTGCATATTTGGTTACGTATTACTGTGTATTACCTAGTGCATATTTGGTTACGTATTACTGTGTATTACTTAGTGGATATTTGGTTACGTATTACTGTGTATTACTTAGTGGATATTTGGTTACGTATTACTGTGTATTACTTCGTGCATATTTGGTTACGTATTACTGTGTATTACTTCGTGCATATTTGGTTACGTATTACTGTGTATTACTTCGTGGATATTTGGTTATGTATTACTGTGTATTACTTCGTGCATATTTGGTTACGTATTACTGTGTATTACTTCGTGCATACATTTCTTCTTACTGATCTGTTCAGTATTTCAAATAAAACCCTCGTAATAAACACATATACGCACATTTGAATATACATCAATGTTCACAGGACTGCGTGTGTCTCCACTTATATAGGTAAATTACCGCTCGTTTAATGCGTGAGCTGTATGCCTCGCCAAATACAATGCAGTAATTTTAAAAATACGAGTTCATTTTGCTCTTTTTACTTCGGCAACAACCACTTAGTGCATATTTACGGAGTCGTAAATATCCATTTCTTTAGAGCTAATTAGACGTAATATTTTTGACTCGAAGACAGACCCCGGATTTTTAACAAGGTTCAATTAGTCCAACATATTCCAATGTAGTATAAATCCTACACAGTAAAAAAAGTCCGTCTTCACAAACAGACAGACAGATACACACACGCACATGCACACGAAACATAGGCACAAATACACAACCATACATAATCTTTCATAAATGAGCACACACCAACAATTTAAAAAAATGAAAGAAAAGTTAGTTTTTTAAAACCAAATTTCATCATCATCATCAAATAGAGACGACAAAAACCAATTCCTTTGGCTCATCCGCTATTTGTCCCTATCGATCAAAGCACTTGGTAAGTCCTCTAGACGACACCCAGTAGGCTACACTACATCTTTGTAGAGGGTTAAGACCCTCTAACAAGTGTCCTGAATATGTCACTAAGCATGACGGTATGGCTCCAGTAATGCTGGAGCTTTGGGGAATGCAGAGTACCCCTTTATTGCCATCACTCTCAGGTACAGTCTGGCACGAAGTGGTAACACCTGCTAGGGCCCTATCTCTAGCGCAAATAGAACTAAACTGCGTGCTTAAACAAAACTGAATTGTTTAAAATAGAACTGCTTCGACATTTAAACTACTTACTTATACTAAACTGAAGTGTTTGAAATCGAACTGTTTTTGACATTGAAACTATACTTATGTTAAAATGAATTGTTTGAAATATAATTGTTTTGAAAAAAAAGTATACTTATACAAAACTGAATTGTTTGAATTAGAATTGTTTGACTAAACTGAATAGCTTAAAATAGAAATGTTTTGATAATTAAATTGCGTACTTACGCTAAACTGAATTGTTTGAAATAGAACTGTTTATTAGTATAAATATGAATTTGGTATTAAATAACCTACAAAGGTTGATATACTATAAAACCCAAACAAATAAACAAACAAGTCATCTAAACAGTACTCAGTATCTGCATCGAGCGGATGAATGTAAGTTTTTGCAGGTTGATCAACACTAGTGTGTCCCTACGTAGGAGTCCACAAAAGAACCTCGCTTTGGAGTTCGTTCTTCCCTCACAAGCCGTGCCCTGCATGTCTTGCTTGCTTTTTTTTTCAACATAGTCACCGTCTCTCTAATTAACAAGGTTCCACCTTTGAATAAGAGCATATATATCTGCTTCGTAAAATTCTGTTGACTGTTCTTTGTGCCACTTCATCATAGCAGCTTTCACTTCTTTGTCGTTGGGATAATGTTTGTCTCTTAAACCCTCTATCATGGGGCCCAAGAGATGATAATCTGAAGGAGCTGAATCTTGCCAATCGACAATGTCTTCCTTCTGCATGATAATGGTCAACCAAATACAAACATCAGGACAAGGAAGACAATGACTTTGTTCGGATGGACAACTTTATCACGCCCTCCATACTCACCAGATATAGCGCCTTTAGACTCTCATCTTTTCGTCCCCGTGGAAGAGAGTTTAAGAGGCAAATATTATACCAGTAACGAGGAAATAAAAACAGCACTAATGAAGTGGCTCAAACAACAGAATTTTACGAGGCAGGGACACATGCTCTCATTCGAGCGTTGAACGTTGCTACTGAGTGAAACAGTGACAATGTTCAGAAGTAGGGATGTGATCAACAAAGAATCAACTTCTTTTTAATGTATGATGTCGGTAACTATTACTGACTAACCCTCATAAAATGATAATATTTTTCTCAATTTTTCTTCGTCTCATTTTAAAATTGATTATAATTCGGAAGATAAACAATGACATATTTACATTGCCCTGATCGTGGTTTAATATTAAAAAGCGAAACGTTTAATGTTGGTAAATAATTCAACAATGACAAAGTCCTCCTCTGAATACAGTATTTTTTTCAATTTTTATTTTAACTCACCCACACCCACCCACACATATTCATACATATATATATATGCTTACATATATATATGTAAGTATACATATATATATGCATAAATATATATATATATATATATATATGTATTTATATATATATATATATATATATATAATACAGTTTATTATATCGAAAATAAAGTGAGGTCTATATCGACAAGAAAGCATATATGAATATATGTTAAAAAATTGCGTTTAGGGAATATCAGTTTTTTGCTTATGAGATCATATTAACAGATTCTTTTACAACCACTGAATCACAGACACCTACTGCCGTTGATTCTGTGTGGATGTCATCATGATTTATGTCTCTCTCACTCTCCCGTCCTCTCTCTCTCTCTCTCTCTCTCTCTCTCTCTCTCTCTCTCTCTCTTTATATATATATATATATATGTAAACTTGACTACCGTAGTTGAAGGCTCCCCTAAGGCTTACTTTTCAATAGCTACAGCACCAAGTGTAGGAAAGGGCACTACTCCTTTCCTTGGATTGTTCCATTTTACCCTTGATATGTACAAGGTGCCTTCAGTAAGTTTCCAGACATTTTTGTACAGGCATTTAGAATTGTCGTAGACTCTTGAAAATTCAGTATGTTATTGCTATACATCTTATGATATCTATATCATTTTAATTTCGCAACTTTTTCTTTTTTTCTTTTTTTAAAAATTTTTTCTGGTCTATCAACATCACTTCGTTTTTTACACTTCTTTTTTTTTCTTTCTTTCTTTCTTTCCCCCTGACCTTACTTCATTTTCCTTCTATTTATTTTCTTTCATATTTTTTCATCTTTATTTATCCTTTGTAACAGTCTGTTCATCCTTATTTCTTTTCCTTTCATTATTTCTTCTTCTCTTTTTATTTATTCTTTCTTTCTTTCTTTCTTTCTGTCCCCCTGACCTTACTTCATTTTCCTTCTATTTATTTTCTTTCATATTTTTTCATCTTTATTTATTCTTTGTAACAGTCAGTTCGTCCTATTTCTTTTCCTTTCATTATTTCATCTTCTCTTTTTATTCTTTCTTTCTTTCTTTCTTTCTTTCTTTCTTTCTTTCTGTCCCCCTGACCTTACTTCATTTTCCTTCTATTTATTTTCTTTCATATTTTTTCATCTTTATTTATTCTTTGTAACAGTCTGTTCTTCCTTATTTCTTTTCCTTTCATTATTTCATCTTTTCTTTTTATTCTTTCTTTCTTTCTTTCTGTCCCCCTGACCTTACTTCATTTTCCTTCTATTTATTTTCTTTCATATTTTTTCATCTTTATTTATTCTTTGTAACAGTCTGTTCATCCTTATTTCTTTTCCTTTCATTATTTCATCTTCTCTTTTTATTCTTTCTTTCTTTCGTTCTTTCTTTCTTGTTACAGTCCATGCACCGATGTTTAATTTTTTTATCCTTCCTTCCTTACTTGCTTCCTTTCTTCCTTCGTTTTTGTTTTCTTCTCATTGTCCATCTGCTCTTATTTCAATTTCTTTCTTTCTTTCTTTCTTTCTTTCTTTCTTTCTTTCTTTTCATAGTCAATGCGTCCTAATCTAATTTTCTTTTTTTGATTCTTGCTTCCTTCATTTTCTTCTTTTTTTTTTTTTGTTTTCATCTCACAGTCAACCAGCCTTTATTTTAATTTCTCTTTTCATTTATTCATTTTTTCTTTCTTTCTTTTTTGTCTAAATATTATTAAATTATTTTTTTTCTTTTTTCTCTGTACATCTGATTACATTTTCTCTGCCTATTTTCTCGCTTCTTTCTCCCTTTCTTTCTTTTCTATTATTCGTTCTTTTAAGTTATCTTATTAATTATTGTTAGTAAGTCAGCCTACAACTGATGCCATTGGCCAACCGGAAAGAGCCGCCTTACTAGACAATGCCTCCAAGGAAGACATCTTTGGGAATCAGCCAGTCGTAAAGAACTCATCATTGCCTTACTCGGATTTTTGGGGCCAGCTGAGATCCAACCGACCCACACCCCAAAGCCCCAGCACCCCAACAACCGACCCTGGCACCTTTCATTATCGTTCGGTGTTTTCCTATAAAGCACAAACCCGAAATTCTCAAATATACACGTAGAAGGAGACTAACGCATATATAAATGTTTATACAAATTGACGAGAAAGTAGTCAGACTCCATTATGTCCCGTATTTATTATTATTATCATTACTCCACGATAGTTTTACGCATAAGTGTGAGCTGATCGTCTTTCATTGGAGTTTGAGTGATAGCAAGTATCCTCAAGTCTCCAGGACTCTTCTCAGTATTTTGACTGATTCCAATAATGCAGTAGTTTGGGTGGTCCCCACTCGTCTTCTTATTTCCAAGTCCTGCAGAACCTTTATTAATACTTTGGTGACTGTACCAAGAGTATCAATTACAATTGGTATAAACGTCACTTTCATGATCCACAGATTATCCATTCCCTAGCAAGGTCGAGTTATTTATTCTACTTTTCACCTTCTTTCAATTTTACTCAGTGGTTAGCCAGGACAACAAAGTCTACAATTCGCCAAATTCTCTTTTTTTTGTTGACTATTTTTAAGTCTTGTCATCTGGCCGAGATTAAGTGATCTGTTTGTATATCAGAATCCCTGAGGAGTTTATGTGTCTCATTCTCCAGGACAGATGTTGGGTCGTACATGTACTATTTGTTCGTATGATCATATTTAAATTTCTTGCACAATTTTCAGTGGATCACCTTTCCCACCCAATCGAGTTTAGTTTTATATTCTTTCTGTGATAGTTTGCTGCATTCACTTATAATGTGATTGATGGTTTCGTCTCTATCACCACATAACCTACATTTGCTATTTTGTTGCGTCTTATCTATTCTTGCTTTGATATGATTGGTCATTGTAGCATTGTTTTGTGCTGCTATTAGCAGAGATTCAGTGTCTTCCTTAAGGTTTACCTTTCTTAGCCACGTCTAAGTTTTCACACGTGAGATGTCGCTTGTTTGTCGTTTAAAATGTCCATACAATTGTTTTTATTTCCATTTATGTTTTCAAGTTATTTTTGTTCCGCTGATACTCCAGTTGTAAGTATTGTTTCTAGTGACTGTAATCAGTTCTTTTCCACACTTTTCAGTATTGTCTCCGGGTCGTTGTATCGATGCATCAACGCTATCTTCAATGCTAGGAAAGTCTTCTTTGTCCTTCTTTGTCCTTTTTTTTTTTTTTTTTTTTTTTGACACATATAGTCGGTCGACACCATCTCTGGGACGCAAGGCCTTATGCATAGTCATTAGTTTTCTTGCTCTCTAGTCCATTTGCTTATGTTTTTTCTCTGGTCCGCTTCAAGAATGGTCCCCTGTATCTTATAAGGGGGACTGCCATTATTAGCATTATTATTTTTATTTCTTACGAGTTTTACCCACCGGCATTAGCTGATGGTCTTTTATTGGAGTCTGATTAAAAGCAAATTTCTTCGGGTCTCCAGAACTCTTCTCAGTATTATAGCCGGGAATGCAGGGCACCTCTGGTGGTGTAACGGTTAGCAAGCTAGACTAGCAAGCCTACACGAGTGAGTTCGAGTCTCATTGGGCGCCCCATTCATTCGGCCTTGTGCCACATCGAAGCAAAGAGTTTTGTAAATTACTATAGCCGGGAATGCAGTAGTTTAGATAATCTCGATTTGTCCTCTGATTTCCAGAACTTCCAGCCCCCTTTCCAGGCCTTTGGGTGCCGTTTCACGCGTGCTAATCACAATTGTTATCACCTTTATCCTCATGTTCGACTGGTTTTTTGTTCTCCGTCAAGGTTCTTGTACTTGTACATATTTTAATTTTTTTTAATTTTTTTTTTTTCAATTTTTTTTTTTTTTTCAAGTAAAGGAATTAATATTGTTCTCGTACTTATTACTCGTTTCGCTTTCTTTTGTTGTATAGTCATATGCTACAACTATACATATATACATATATATGCTGAATACATACTGACGCAATGAATAAAGACGAGCGAAGACTTCTTTAAAAAAATATGTACCTCTCACTTTATTGTAAGGTTTGCGTGTGAGAGGGAGTTGGAAACTGAACAAAGACTGCAATATATTGACCCCCACTCTTGTGGCCATCAGCGTTGTGTCTTTCTCGTTCTCCATGGCTGCTCAACCGGAGGCCCAGTGGCCCACTCTGCTGGATTCGGGCTTTCTCAACCGCATCTTGCCGCCAACGGGTCTCCAAACTCCATCGAGGGTCCCGAGGGCCCATTCGGCCGGGTGTGGCTTTCCCTACCACATTCGTCTCCAACTCACTTTTCTCCAACTCGTCTGCCTTCCTGTTCTCACCGAGTTATATAATAGTTCAATCGCCCTCTCAATCTTTGGAATGGCATGTTTGATCGTCATCAAGCGGAAATAACTGTCATGCAGTTCAGAGGTCACTCTCTTCCGGTGCATCAGTCTATGAGTGTATCATAGACTTTTACCTTGTCCCATTTCGTCAACCATTACCGGCCATTAGAATGTGTCACTTCCTTCCGGTGCATCACTTTGGAATGGCATGTTTGGCCGGGTCGAAGGTCAATACACAATACTTTGATTTTCACTCTTTAGTCAGCTGGGTAGGCTTTATCCACAATAAGGCAGGTTCTTTTTTTTCTTTTTGTTAATTAATACAACGTCTAGTTTCAGGTCGATATATTGTGATTGTTTGTATCTCATAATCGCTGAGAACTTTATGCGTTTCATTCTCCTGGACGATAATAGTTTGTGCTTGTACCATTTAGTAAAAGTTGGTGAACGTAATCGAGCGTGACCAGAAGCCTCCCTTTTCAATAGCTACTACACGGAGGTGTAGGAGAGTGCCCTACTCATTTCCCTGGATTGCTCCACTTTACCCTCGATATGTATCTTATATTGCTGAGTGTTAAGCAAGAAGGCATCAAGTACCATTTCTAAAGTCTTTGGTATGACGTGACCTGGAATTAAACCCCGGTCTCCTGGACCACTGGCGAACACTGTAGTGATAAATTTCATGTTTTTGTACAGTTACGGGTGGATCTCCTTTTGCATCCATTCGTGTCTTGTGTGATATTCGTTTTGTGCTAATTTGCAACATTTACTTATGTGATTAATCATTTCCTTTCAATCACCACATAATCTTCACTTGCAATTATTTTGCTTATTATCTTTATTATTAGTAGTATTTGGCTCGTTAGAACTTTTCATACCAATGTCAACTGGTGTATTTTCACTGAAGTCTGAGTGACAGCAATTCTCATCACATGTCCCCGTTCGCTCGGCTGGGGCTGCAGAATACACCGACTGCATCTCTTTAGAGGATAAGACTCTCCTTTCGAGTATCCTGATATGACATTAAACCATCTCAGCCTAATTGGCTCGAGCTATTGAATACACCGACTGCATCTCTGCAGAGGAGTAAGACCTCTCCAAGGAGGGCCCTGATATGATACTAAAGTATCTGATGTTGAGGCATCAGTAATGCTGGAGCTTTGGGGAATGCAGATAATCATAATCACCATAACTCCCAGGTCCATTCTGACCCGAGTGGTAGCACTAGATAGTGTCATCTCTGTGAGTCAAATAGACCTAAAATGAGCAATTACGCAAAACTGAATTGTTTGAAATAGAACTGTTTTTCCATTTATTTGTGTGTAAGCAAACAGCTATTAAGACTAAAGACTCTGTAAACAAAAGACTGTAGTTATGCTGGACGGAATTTTTCGATATTAAGTGAAACCATTTAACTAGGTGCAAAAAAACGAGCTGAGGTTCGTTTAAAAAATGTTATCTTCAAATTGTGTTTAGGTTTTAGTTAGTATGTTTTGGTTTTATAGAAAATCAACCTTTGTAGGTTATTTAATTCCAAATCTATTTTCATACAAATGAACAGTTCTATTTCAATTCAGTTTAACGTAAGTACACAGCTTAATAGTCAAAAACATTTCTATTTCACGCTATTCAGTTTAGTCGAAGAGTTCTAATTCAAACAATTCAGTTTTGTATTAGTTTTTGTTTACACACAGTTAAATGTCAAAACAGTTCTATTTCAAACAATACAGTTTAGCATAAGTACGCAGTTTAAATGTCAAAACAGTTCTATTTAAAACTATTTAATTTAGCATAAATACGCAAAAACCGTAAACTCTCGAAATCACGTTTCATTTCTATTTCACACTTAGATAAAACCCTTACCAGGTGTTACTATTCCTGGTCACAGTGGAACTAGGGTACTCTGCCTTCCCCAAAGCTCCAGCATTACTGGAACCTGACCATAAGATTGTTTAGTGTCATATACAAAACTCTCTTTGGATGGAGGTCTTACCCCTCTACAGTGATGCAGTCCGAGTATTTTTCAGTCACAACCGACTGGGCCAAAAATGTGTTTAGAAACCATATGTTTAACAAATGTCTAAAAAGCATTTGTCATAAAATGATCTACACTGATTGATATGCCATAAAACCAAACCAAACCTAACCTAACCAAATCAGGTTTCCCGGCAAATCTTTACAGACCTGTTGTTTGGTTTGGTTTTGTAGCATATCAACCATTGTGGGTTATTTACTACTTAATTAATTTTGTACATCTATACAGTTCTATTTCAAACAATTCAGTTTAGTGTTAGTACGCAGTTTAAATGACAAAAGAGTCCTCTTTCAAACTATTCAGTTTAACATAAGTACACTGTTTATTTCTATTTTACCCATAGAAAGGCCCCTCTCAGGATGTACCACTCCGGGCCGGAGTGAACCTGGGAGGGATAGCAAGGAAAAATCTACGTGTTTGTCATTCTTTCTGTGTTCTTTCATTTTTATTCAGTGGTTTCCTAGAACAGTAAAACCCACTTTATGATAAATTATTTTCTTCTTGTTAATTAGCATAAGATCTGGTCATCTAGTCTGGATTGGGGTGTCAGTTTATATCAAAATTCTGGTTTGAGTGATTTGTCATTTGTCTGCATGGTCAAAATTTAATCTCTTGCACAATTCTCTGAGGATTCCCTTCCCACCCAATGATGCTAACTATGGGAAAGATGTAACACAAGGTCAGTTTTAAGCAGAGTAAAGCTAGTTTGAATTTAGAATTTTCATTCTCATTGAATTTCGGTTTAGTCAAGGCTAAAAGAATAACACTGTCCAATTATTTACTCGGTCCGGTTAGCTAGGGCTATAAAATTAACTGACAATGTCTCTGCAGAGGGCTAAGAACAAAGCGTCCTCATCGAGTGTCCTGGATATGATATCAAGCAATTTAATGGCATGATTCCAGTAATGCTGCTGCTTTGGGGAATATGGTGTACCCCTTCAATGCCATAGCTCCTTGGTCCACTCTAGTCCAGAGGGGTAGCACCTGATAGGATCTTATCCATGGGTCAAATAGAACTGTTTGACTTTTAAACTAAGTGCAAGCAAATGACTTATGCTAAATCAAATTGTTTGAAAGAGAACAGTTTGATCATTTAACTGTTAAAACAAACGACTGATGTTTAATTGAATTTTTCTTTATACATTGCAATACTTGGAACCATTTAACTGTGTGCAAACGAATGAGTAATGTTGAAAAGAATGATTACTATTAAATAGGAATTCTTGTAACCACTTCACAGTCTGCAAACTAATGATTAATATTGAATAGATTTATAAATGTTGCAAAGCAATAATTGAAATCATTTAACTGTGTAGAAACAATAG
This sequence comes from Sepioteuthis lessoniana, assembly GCA_963585895.1. NCBI lineage: Eukaryota > Metazoa > Mollusca > Cephalopoda > Myopsida > Loliginidae > Sepioteuthis > Sepioteuthis lessoniana. The sequence goes on from OY757942.1 coordinate 31,521,216, forward strand.
CAATACGCGTGTGCAAACTAGTTCTAACTTGTTTAAAAATCAAATTACCGAGAGACATATAATGTATCTATTTAAAATGCGCAAACAAATAAATGATATTAAATTGTTACTATTACATTGCAATACTTGAAACATTTTAACAGTGTGCAAAATATGAGCTTGAGCTCGTTTAAAAATGTGTTGACAAATCATATATAATTCATACATATTGGTAAACAGTATTTGGCATAACATACAATGATTGATATTCCATAAAACCAAAGCAAAATATTCACTCATAGTTAAATGGGAATCATGCCTTTTCCATACTTTTTAGTGTTAGGTGGATTTGATATTGTGTCATCACTTCCCTTTTTTATGATAACTGTTATACTAACCTTGTCTTCTGTAGTAGAATGGTAGTAGAAGTAATAGTAGGTTTGGTTTGGTTTCTTCGTTTAATGGCATATAAACCTTTGTAGGTTATTTAATGCCAAAGCTATTCTCCTAGAAGAACAGTAGTGGTTCTATTTAACCCACAGCTGGGAGGATAAGGGGGTTCATACCTTTCCCAAGGGTATTTGCCCGAAAGTGAACGTAATAGCGCGACGGGAGTACGAACTCGCATATTACGATTCTGTAGTCCATCGATTTAACCATAACACCACGAGGACACCCCCTGGAAGTAATAGTAGTAGTAAAAGTAGTACTGATAGAAGTAGTAGTAGTAGAAGTAGTAGGAAAGAGGAGAAGGAGAAAGAGGAAAGAAAGAAACCCAAACGATCAAAGAGAAGAAGAAGAAGAAGAAGAAGAAGAAGAAGAAGAAGAAGAAGAAGAAGAAGAAGAATTAATGAATCTGGAATCTAGGTTTTTTATTTTCTGTCAACTGTGGCGTATGAGTCAACCACTTAAGCCAGAAGTATCTCTGCAAAACTATTAGTCGACCAATTCAACCGAGGTAAAATCCAAACTTTTACAACTAGTTGATCACTCTGAGGTAAATGTCAAGATTTTAGCCCAGCCATATAAGTTGACAACTAATTTTGTGAATATTTTTCGGACGTAAAATGTTAAATTATGCATCGCAATTCATAGTAAATTAGAACGCGACCAAAGAAACAAGATACCTCTTCATGACATTTTAGCTATTAATTTTTTAAAAATCTTATCGTCTCATCTGTTATTTGTTTATTTACTGCTAAATAAAAAAAAAACCACTTGAGTGAACATCATTTAAGTGTGTTAATTCCATAATTTTTACCTGTAACAGCATTTAATTGGTTAAGACAAAAAATAATTTTTATTGGGATAAGTCATAGATAATTTCCGTTTTTAAAAACAAGTTCTAAGTAAACATTTCAAACTTCCAATCTTTTAAAAACATCTGGAAATTATCTGATTAAAGAATGCCGTCATCAGTCATTGTTATTTTGGTAGTGACAGAATAAGCATCGTAATTTAATCAATGATCTTAAACGCCTAAAATGGGAGAAATGAAAGTGAATATTCGACATGTAATGTTCAAGGAGTTTAAGAATAACAAAAACCAAAGAAAAACAGCTAAAAATATTTGTAACGTTTATTAACGAGGTGTCATTATAGTCTGCCATGTTCGAAACTAGTTTCTAAAGTTCCGTTTTGGTGATACGTCGAAGGGAGACAGGCCCAGACCAGGATTCTCATCAGGCCTCAATCAAGATGCTTTAAGAAAAATGGAAGAATGCAATTTACACACGAGTGCTCGAGAATTAGCACATAACCTCAACACATCCAAATCGACAATTTGTTTCAAACAAACAGACAACGGTAGAAAAAGTGAGCAATCTGGGTGTTCGGATTGCTCATACTTTTTGTGAGAAGACTAATGAAGATTGCATATTTATACCGGCAAGACTTGATTCAAGGCAGAAAAATGATCCTTTTTTTTTTTCAAGTGACGAAAAATAGATTTTTGATGATAATTTTCAACGCAAAAATCAGAGGATTGACAAGGATGAGTCTGTGTAGCCTACCCCAAAGGTGGAACTTTGTATGAGAAAAGTTCTACTACATGTATAGTGGCTCATTGTCCTAGTGTGTAGAGTATCCATTAATGGCCCGGGAGACCGTGTTTCAATCCCAAGACACCAAAGACTCAATAATACTACTTGATGGCCACCTTGCTTAACACTCAGCATTATGAGAAATGTATCAAGGGTAAAATGATGCAATCCAGGGAAAGGAGCAGCATCCTCTTCAACACCTACACCTTCGTGTAGAAGCTATTGAAAAGGGAGCCCTAGGGTTACCTACTACGGTTTGGTGGGATCGTAACAGTATTCTTTTTAAGATTTTTTAGCGCAATCAGTGCGGACTTGTACGTTCAATAGCTGCAATGTGTATGAAAATCTTCTAAGAAAACGACCCCCACTTGTCAATAGGAAAATCGTTGTGCTCCTCCTTGATATCGCAAAGCTACATTCTGTAAAAATCACGCAGGAAAAAATATTTCATTTCGTCTGGTTTATTCTTCTCCATCCACCCTATTCAGCAGACCTTTTACCAAGTGATTTATATCTTTTTCATTTTCTTCAAAATGCTCTGAATGACAAAACTTGTTTTCAAAATGATCAGGTGAAAACGTTTGTTCAGATTTCTTGAGCATAAAACAAGGTAAATTTTAACTTGAAATGAATCAAAAATATACCTAATAAATAGCAAGTGTTGGTTCAAAATAATGGCGATTACACTATTGATTAAAATCAATTTATTGTTAAATTATTCATGAATGAATTATAGTTCAAGACGGAAATTACTAATGATTAAACCCAATATTTTTATTGTCCAGTTGGCTGAGGCTGTAGACTACACCGACTGCTCCTCTGCAGAGGGGTAGTACCCCACCATCGAATATCCTGGATATGACACTAAACAATCAGATGGTGAGGTTCCAGTGAGGCTAGAGCTTTGAAAAATGCGGATCATCCCTTCATTGCCATCGCTCCCAGATGCACTCTGGCCCAGAGTGGTAGTACCTGATAGGGTCTTATCTATGGGTCAAATGGAACTAAAATGAGTACTTACGCTAAACTAAATCACTTGAAATTGAAATTGAATTGCTTGAAATAGAACTGTTTTCACATGTAAACTGCGTACTTAAGCTTAACTGAATTGTTTGAAATAGAACTGTTTTGACATTTAACAGTGTGTAAATAAAAACTATACTTATACAAATCTAAATTGTCTAAATTAGAACTGTTTGACTCAACTGAATTGCTTGAAATAGGAATGTTTTTGGCTTTTAAACTGTGTACTTATGTTAAACTGAATTTATTGAAATATAACTGTTCATTTGTATAAAAATGGATTTGGTATTAAATAATCTACAAAGCTTGATATGCCATAAAACCCAAACAAACAAACAAACAAACAAACCAATGTTTTATGTTTTTATCCGTGTAAGTTGCATGACACATGCAAACATTGACTGAAAATGTGTTTATGACGAGAGGAATCTAAATAGGGACATCTACTTTTGAGATACATTGACATCTACCTATGTTTTACAAGACTGGTATCCGAAAAGTTATGAAAACGAATCCCTATTACCACTAAAGGCAACTGGCAGATACAATTTCATGGTGTTTGAAACGAACTCATCAAAATTTTGAAGAAGCTAACTGTCTAGAAGAAGAAGAAGAAGAAGAAGAAGAAGAAGAAGAAGAAGAAGAAGAAGAAGAAGAAGAAGAAGAAGAAGAAGAAGAAAGGTCTTTATGTGATATCTAAAAAGAATTCAGTTTTAGCACATAATCCTATTTTAAAACTTCCCTTACTCTTAAACATAATCTCCGTCCAAGAAGTTCCTTTTGCTCACACATGCACCAATCAAGGAGAAAAAGGAATGGTGAAAGAAGAAGAAGAAGAAGAAGAAGAAGAAGAAGAAGAAGAAGAAGAAGAAGAAGACATAGTTTTTTCCGTCTCCTTCAATGCACTCACTTTTACCTATTTATATAATGATCATGAAGAAAAAGGCTTTTATTTGATATAAAAATGAAAAAAAGAATTTTAACTCATCAATTTAACAAAAAAAAAAAATGCTTTCATGCAACCCTCCAAAATACTAAATTTTGATTTTTCTTTTCAATAACATATATATTAATGATAAAAAAATCTACAATGATCACCATCGTAAGAAATGGACACGGCGAATCGAGTTAAAATCCTGGAGAAAGCTGGTTTTATTTCACATAAGATAAAATTCTTGGAAAAGTTATTAATCAAATCAATCTTCTTCCAGTTATGGATAAATTAATTGTTGTTATAGGATACTATTTCCAAATCTGAAACTAAAAAAGAACACATAATTATTAGTAGAGTTATTAGCAATGACAAGAGTTTCATGTATATTGAGGCACCCTATATATATATATATATATATATATACATATATATATATATATATGTGTGTGTGTGTGTGTGTGTGTGTGTTTAGAATGAGAGAGTGTGTGAGAGAGAAATAGATAGAAAAAAGAGAGAGTAGACAAAGAATGAGATCGAATATATGAGTTAGGGTCATGAATATATTGGTTAAAAATTAATTACGTCTTATTTAATTTTCTATCCTGTTCGTCACATATTGATTAAAAAAAGTTTAGTAAACTAATTTTAATGTGAATGTTATAAGTCCAGCAATATCAATTGATTTTTTTTTAATTTCCCATAAGAACGAGGATCATTAAATAAGTTTCCAGACTTTTTTGCTAAGGGAACTTTTATTGATTGTACACACATGAAACTCTAGTCCACTTCGAAGTAATCTCCTCCGGCTGCTGTCTATTTGTTATACCATTCCAACAATTTCTGGAAGGTCCCATGGAAGTCCTCTTGTGTGAGCGTGTCAATGACCTTCGTCACAGCCTCTTTCATCTCCTCAATTGTCTCATAACGACAGCTTCTCAGTTTTTCCTTGAGCTTAGGGAATAAGCAAAAGTCACAGCGAATAAGGTCTGGACTATAGGGACGGTGAGGAACTGTCTTGATGCCCATCTTGGTCAAATAGTCTGTGACTAGGATGGAGTTGTGGACTGGTTCATTGTCCTGCTGTAAATGCCACTGAGCCGATTTGAAGAGTGCTGACCTCTTCAGACGGAATCTCTTCCTGAACTCCCTTAAAACCTCAACATAGTACCCTAACCCTAACCCTTTGGCCAATCAACTCTGGTGTATTGACTTCCTTACTCCTCCCACACCTCTCATTATCCCTCACACTCTCCCTGCCTTCCTTGAATCTCTTATGCCACTCAAAAACTGATGCTTGATTCGTGCAAGATGGACCAAAAACAGTCAGAAGCATTCCATACGTTTCTGTGGCGTTTTCTCCAAGTTTAAAACACAATTTTATTGCATATTGTTCTTCTAAAGTGTCCTCACGTCCAGATTGCATTTTTGAAATTCACCAGCTGTGACAATCAGTGGGGTGTATCCCAATTCCTGCTGTAGCTGTTCATTTGAACCTGAAATCATAAAAATTGGTCCGTCATCTCATAAAATATATAGCAATAACATAGTGAATTTTCAAGAGTCTACGATAATTTTCAATGCCTGTACAAAAAAAGTATGGAAACTTATTGAATGCACCATGACTTTGTGATGAATTGGCTTTATTACTTTTTATCTCTTTAACGCAACATTTTGAGTTCTAAGTAATTAACTTGTAAATAAGAATTGTTTTTCACATTATACTTTAAAAACTTAGTAAGTGCATGTGAAAATTAACTCGAAACGATGATATTATTAAACAAATTGTTGATGTCATTTACGAAAAAAAAAATGAACGTGGAAAAGAAAGGTATCAATGTATGTAACTTATTAGAATAAATAATTGTTATAATTTTTTTTCTATCCTTTGCAAATGATTCAAATTTTAGTATGTTATTATGGATAATAACGCCTACCAGTTTTCAAAATTTCAGCTTTTCTCAGTTGTTATATCTAACAAATATTAGGTTTTAAAATTCTGTCCCTTAGTTTTGGACGCTACTGTGTATATAATATATATATTTACAGGAAAATGATACGAGCAACCTGTTCTGAATAGAGTAGAGTAAATGCTCAATATTATAGCATCAGTGTACGTGAATATATATACATATGTAAATATATATATATTTATATATATATAGTCATCCACAGAGAGATCTGTTTCGTTCTATCATCAGTGTGGCTAGATATATTAGCATCCCGTAGCTGGGATCGAAAACCGGTTGACTCAAACGCCAACCCAAGCTTCTAACCCTTAGCCACGAGGAGCCAGTAGCAGCGAAGTAAATTTTAAACGGTTATGAATCACAACTACTATTGTTTACATACATCCGTTTAACAGCTACCGAGACCTCAATTCATATATGAAGAGACTTGCAATAAACGCTAATGGCAACACGATTGCTTCATTCGCCAGAATATATATATATATATATATATATATATATATATATATATATGCGTGTGTGTGTGTGTGTGTGTGTGTGTGTGTGTGTGTGATTTATATGCACTAAATAAGGAAAAAATTTATTTACATTGTATATCAATAAAATATTTACCTATACACACAGACACACACATGAACATTCAGAGATAGATAGATAGATAGATAGGCAAAAATTATGAAAATATTAACTATTGCATTGAATTTACTAGATTATTAATATACAGGTCAATGTAATATGTGCATACACACAGATACTAAAACATACACCCACACACATGCAGACTCACACACACGAACACACACACACACACACACACACACACACATATATATATATATGTATATATAAAGAGAGAGAGAGAGGAAAAAGAGAGAGAGAGAAAAAGAGGGAGAAAGAATAAGTTTATTGTAATTACTTTGTATTTGACTAATTCCATCGTTTTTACTGAAAAAATAGGAAAAAATAACACAAAGCAAAAAAGAAAAAAATTGATAGTCTTTATTCCGTAACAAAAATGATTAAATAAAATAACATCCTGAAAACTAGACATGACCTTATGCCAAAACTTGGCTCGGAAAGACAAATACCTAGGTCACACGGTTGAGGTCACTTAAGCCATCTTCAGCTGTCCCAACAGATATGCTTTTTCATTTCGCAATAATTTGTTTCCGTGAGTTGGTCAAACACAACAGCCCCTGCCCTCGGGCCAAACGCCCTCAAGCTTCAAGATTTCGTCTGATGTTGTCTTTCAGAGATTTTCCACCGAACGAGTGACCTTTTTCTTTAACACTTCCGTAGTGTTGCCTCTCCCCAATCTCCAATCAGAAACGATTACCAACCTCGCGTGGGTTGGCATCGTAGTATTCAGACTCGCAAGGAAGATCTGGAAACGATAGCTACGACATGTTCAAGAACATACTAATAGGCAAATGCTCGTCGACACGTAAGCGTGCGCTTTTAAAGAAGGACGCTGTCAAATGCGGCGTGAGTGGACGCACAGTCTGATGAATTAAAACGCCAGTAATCACTGGTAATTATGGTCGAGAACAGGGAGAGAACGAAAAAGCTATAATACAGAAATATCCGAAAAGAAGAAAAAAAAGAAATAAAAAGAGAAAGAAAGAAAGAAAGAAAGAAAGAAAGAAAGAAAGAAAAGGTATGCAAACTAAGAAAGTTATAAAATATATATTTCTATAATATATATATATATATATATATATAAGTTGGTCGACTTATCCTTGATCTGTACCTTATAATGCAGAGTGTTAAGGAAGGAGACATCAGGTAACATTTTTTTAATCTTTTTTATGACTCGATTTGGTAATGAACCCCGATCACGTGGACCATTGGCGAACACATTACCCAATAACCAATAGGCTAGCTAGAACTAGATGCTTCAAAAAAGTTGATATTATTTAAAATTTTGAGAGGAAGGTATTTCAGAAAAAAATGGTTTCGTAATTCAATAAATTGATCGATTCTCGTTCAGATGATCTGAGATTTTCAATGTAGAAATAGAAAATTTACAAAATTCTAATTTCGAATTTTAAAGTTTTTCTTTTCCAAGCAAATATCATCTCTATTGCTGAAAAAACAAAACAAAAACAAACAAAAAAAAAACAACAAATATAGACATTAAACAAAGAATTTTAAGTTGTTTCTACACATACTCCTTAATTTTAATATCATTTAAATCAGAATTGATCAAGTTAAGTAAGGATAAAACATTATATATATATATATACATATATATATATATATATATATATATATATATATATATATAGGCTGTTTTAATAATAATAATAATAAAAATAATAATAGCTCAATCCTAGATATCAAGCACTCTCCAAATTATATAGCATTTGGTTCGTCACAAACTCACAAAGGTATTTATTGACAACCAACACTGTTACAATATATATATATATATATATATATATATATATATATATATATATATATATATATATATAATTTCTTTAAGAAAAACAAAAACCGATCACATTAGGATTATAAATTTATTTCCATCCTGTTATGGGTATTGATATGAATCAATAACACCAAAAATAACAGGTCTTCTAGAGATCTAATTAGATCTGAAGAAGTCCTGTTATTTTTCATTAATGTTTTATTTATTTAGTTTTATTAATTGTTTTTATTAATGTTTATTAATGTTATTAAAGTTAATTATTATTAATGGTAACATTTAACACATACTTGGCGAAGATAAGTCATCATTGTGAAACGGCAGTAGTAATATTTAAAATATACTCGGGGAAGATAAGTAATCATTGTGAAACAGCAGTGGTAATATTTAAAATATACTCGGGGAAGATAAGTCATCATTGTGAAACAGCAGTGGTAATATTTAAAATATACTCGGGGAAGATATGTCATCATTGTGAAACTGCAATAGTGATATTTAACTCATGATGAGAAGAAAAAAACGAAGATAAGAAGGAAAGAAGATGAATCAAAAAATAATAGGAAGCGAGAGAAGAAGAAGAAGAAGAAGAAGAAGAAGAAGAAGAAGAAGAAGAAGAAGAAGAAGAAATGCTGTCGCTTATAAACACCGAAAAGGAACTGGTAAGGGTCTTATTATTTTAATTTTAAACCATTGAAATGAAAAGAAATGGAATGTTTATAAGGACCCTAGAATTGTGTTGGGGGTTATTTTTGTCTTTTTGGGGAAAAGGAAGAGCAGGCTTGAATGATTGGATAACGGAAGATATGAGAAAAGGCAATACAATGCGGCAAAGTGAACAAAATGATATGAAAGAAGAATAGAATAATGGAAAGAAGTTCATCAAAGAAATCGGGAAGTAGAACATAAAGAATTATAGAAGCAATCATTAGTAGCGGGAAACGAGGGGGAAAAAGGGCGGGAAGAGGAGGAATAAAAAAAGAAAAGAATTGGACAAATATTCATGTGGATGAAATGAAGGAGAAATAGGAGAAGCAAGGAAAAGAATGAAAATGTCAGATGTGGAAGACAGAAAGCTGAAAGACATCATTAGAGCTGAAAAATATTGTTGACTTGACATTGGAAGACGAAAGCTAAGCAGAACATAGGACAGAGCCAGAGAGAGACAGGGAAGTAGAAAAAAGAGAAGAGAGAGAGAGAAAGAGAGAAGTAGAAGAGCAAAAAAATGGGAAGAGAGAGAGGGTGACAAAATGAGAAGAATAAAAGGATTGCAGGAAAAGGAAGGCAAGAAATAAACCGAAGATGAGGGAGAGAGAGAGAGAGAGAGAGAGAGAGAGAGGCGAGGAAGAAGAAAAAAGAGGTGAGAGAGATGAATAGCAAAAAAAGAAAGAAGAGAGAGAGAGAAAGAGAGGGTGATAAAAAGAGAAGAATAAAAAGATTGCAGGAAAAAGGGAGGCAAAAAGCAAACAGTAGATGAGAGAGAGAGAGAGAGAGAGAGAGAGAGAGAGAGAGAAGACGAAAAAGAAAGAGGAGGAAGAAAAAGAGAATGAGAGAGGTAAAATAATAAGAGAAAAGGGATAAAATGTGTGCGAATAAAAAGGAGGAGAAAAGTTAGAAGAAGAAGAAAGAGAGAAAGACGAGGAAGAAGAAAAATGGAAGAAGTAAGAGAGAGAGAGAAAGAAAGAGAGAGAGAAGAGGCTGACAAAAGAAAAACAATAAAATGAGTGCTAGGAAAAGGAAGATGGAAAATAGAAAGAAGCTGAGAGAAAAGCGGAAGATGAAAAAGAAAAGGAACAAAGATAGATAGATTAATTGAAGGAAGGAGAGAGAGGAAGAGGAGAAGATTGGAAAGAGTGTGAAGGAAAGGGATATAGACGATAAAAAGATGGTGAGAGAGAAAAAAAAGGAAGAAAGAAAAACGAGAGGCAGAGAGAGTAGAATAAGCGAGAAAAAATGAGAACACAATAGAGAGAGAGACGAAAAATTCAAAGGATTATGGAAAGAAGAAGAAGAAGAAGAAGAAGAAGAAGAAGAAGAAGAAGAATGAAATGGTAAAAGAAAGAAAGAGAAGGATGAGAAAATTCCGAAAGAAAACAGGGATAAAAAAGAAAAAAAAAAGAATAAAGGAGGACAATTTGAAAGAAAAGAAAAGAAGGAAAAATGTAAAAAATGAAAAGTTTTCGAAATTTCTGAGACGAATCTTCATGATTTTCATTATTCAGGGTTTTCGGAAAATTGCCGACATCTTTATTGCTATATTCACAACGATTCAGATGTGTCCTCCGGTTTTCTTCTTTCTACATAATAGTAGTAATTCATTAACGGAATATATGTGCGATAATCAAACGGGGATCTCCACTCTAGACGGAACCCCTCTTAAACTAGTAGACAAATTCACTTACCTAGGAAGCAGCGTTGAATCAACCAAAAAGGACATCGGCACGAGGTTAACGAAAGCATGGACAGCTATCAATAGGCTATCGATTATATGGAAATCAGACCTGACCGATAAAAATAAAACGCAGTTTCTTCCAGGCAGCGGTCACATCGATACTGCTATATGGGTGCACTACGTGGAAGCTAACAAAACGGCTGGTGAAGAAGCTAGACGGCAATTACACAAGAATGCTGCATGCAATCTTGAACAAATCCTGGCGGCAACACCCCACAAAACACCAACTGTACGGCCACCTGCCTCCTATCACGAAAACTATTCAAGTTAGACGAACCAGATATGCAGGACACTGCTGGAGAAGCAGGGACGAACTCATAAGTGATGTACTCTTATGGACCTCCCACACATGGCCGTGCAAAAGCAGGACGACCAGCACGAACATGCATTCAGCAGCTATGTGAGGATACGAGATGTTGTCCTGAAGACCTGCCTAGGGCGATGAACGATAGGGAGGAGTGGCGAGAGAGGGTCAGGGATATCCCAGCTACCAGCGTGACATGATGATGATGATGAAGTAATAAAACATTTAGTCCCAAAGATTCACTCTGAACGGTCCAAGTGGGCATAGTGTAACGCTTATATGCGTTGGTTCCCTAAGCTACATAAAGACAATCAGTTGGAGGATACAGGTTCAACTGCAGGCGATTAACAATACAATACGCTTTCACCCGTTTATGGTTCACTGGGTCAGAGCAAACAACCCCCGTGAATTAAATAAAGGACGAGGTTCGAAGTTCCTTGTATACTTCCGCTTTTGCCAAGAAACACCTGAAGAAGGCTGGAGGACACATTTGTCTGTTTTGTTATTGGCATATCAACCTTCTCGGGTTATTTAATGCCGAACTCATCCTTTTTTTTAAGAACGGCAGCACTGGTACGATTTAACCCATAAATGGGAGGATAAAGGAAGGCAAGAAATAAAGAGAAGATGAGGGAGAGAGAGAGAGAGAGAGACGAGGAAGAAGAAAAAAGAGGCGAGAGAGATGAATAGCAAAATAAGAGAGGAGAAGAGAGAGAAAGAGAGGGTGACAAAAAGAAGAAGGATGAACTGTAATTGTCCGAGAGTTAACGTTATAGCATGATTGGAATTCGAACTCGCGTACTACGAAACAGCAATCCAGCGTTTTACCCATTTGACCACGCGGAAGTACATATCACCAAAGCGTTAGGAATATAATCATAAACATGAAGACAATCGTCTGAATACCCTGAATGATAAAACAGATGAGTAAAAGTTGTTCATGAAGTCCAGTATGAGTTTAAAATGATAGAATTAATTTGTAAAAACGAAAACTTTATGTTCAACTGTTTATGTTTATTTCATATCGCACTTCAGCCTGACCATCATCTTTGCTGGTTCACATTTTAGAACCAATTCTCAAACTACTAAACACATTCCAGGACTGATACATATAAACTGCTTGAAATGGTCATAAAAATATGTTTTTTGAAACTTCTTGACTAAAGCAATTTAATAGAAATGTTTCTCAGGATCACTTCTATATATTTTTGACAATTATTCTTTTATTACTCCAAAGTGAGTCATTAAGATTAAAACCTCCTGCAAGAATTTATGAACACACACACACACACACACACACACACACACACACACACACACACACACTGGGGGTGTCCTCGTGGTGTAACGGTTAAAGGGATGAATTGCGGAATCGTAGTAAACGAGTTCGTACTCCAGTCGCACAATTACGTTCACTTTCGGGCAAACACCCTTGAGAAAGTTATGAACCCTCTTATCCTCCCAGCTCTGGGTTAAATAGTACATCTACTGTTCTTCTAGGAGAATGGCTTTGGCATTAAATAACCTACAAAGGTTGATATGCCATTAAACCAAACCAAACCAAACACAGACACTGTCTCCCCCCTCTCTCTCTTTATACAAACTCACACACAGACTTTTATATATATATATATAGGTGTGAGTGTGTCTGTGTGTAGTTAGGCTGCAGTAATTCACTCAAGCATGTTTGATTAATTAGTAAAAACGCATTTTGTCCATATAATTTTATTAAGATCCTTTCAGGTTTCCAGATACGTGTCTTGGTTTCAGGTTGGAAATGTTGGACGAATTTAACGAAATTGCCCAGAGTACTTTCGGACACTTCATAAGCCATCATCAGGAGTTGCTTGAATGTGTAAAGAGTGTTTTAAAAGAGTTTTGAAAGTTTTTTTGGTTTTTATAACTTAACAAAAATACGCAAACGTACAGTTGGATAAAAACTGAGTTGTTGATGAATTTAAAAAACAGAACATTATAAACGGAAATAGAATTTTATCAAGAAATGCGTAATATTAAAAAAAATTCTAAAGGGATTCAAAACATTGTCGCTATTTTCAAAATTAATTCTATTTATTTTTGTTTTTGTTTATATGTTTACCGGACATTGGCATAATGGCTAGAGTGTTCACCAATGGCCTGGGAGACATGGGTTTAATCCCTGGTCGAGTCATACCAAAGATTCCAAAAATGTTACTTGATGCCTCCTTGCTTGACACTCAGCATTATAAGTTACGAATCAAGGGTAAAGTGGAGCTATCCAGGGAAAGGAGCAGCTCCCTCGCCTACACCTTGGTTTAGTAGCTATCGAAAAGACAGCCCTCGGGTCACCCTCGACAATGGTCGCCAACTTTACTTACTATATGCAGGGCTTCTAGGATTTGTCATCATCATCATCATGTCGTGCTATCAGCATGGATATTCCTGACCCTCACTCGCCACCCCTCCCTATCGTCCATTGCTTCCCGTAGGATTCAGGATTTGTAGTCATAGCTTATGAATTTCATGTGCAATTATTGTGGTGTTTTCAACAAGAATTTTTCGAAACTTGAATTTAGGAATAGAATGGGTTTTAAGATGTAAGGCTATGGAGCTAGAATCATTAAGGTGCATTGTAAGTCGTCTAGAAAGAGTTGTAGTGGTTACTTATAATTCTTTTTGGGACTTAATTTTTATTATATATATATGAATTAAGTCCCAAAAAGAATTTTATATATAGCCGCCTTGAGCTACCGAAACTGTGTTATCACCACTGGTTGGCGGCTAATGAGGACTGGGTACTGCACGTGCTTTCACACGTTGTGTGATGTAAAAGATATATACATATATATATAAATTAAGTCCCCAAAAGAATTATATATATATATATATATATATATATATATATATATAGTTATTATTCGGTCCAGTTAAACCAGAGTTGGGAGTAATTCCTTAAGGACCAAAAAATCATTCAAAGGCTGAACATTTAAATTTTCCTGGTAGAGAGCTCAGTATAATTAATATTACAGAGCAATACTTTCTTTAAGAAATAAAAACAAAGACCAGTTACTTTAGGATTATGAATTTATTTCCATCCTGTTTTGTGTTTCTGATGCAAACCAAAAACACAAAGAAAAATATAACAGGACTTCTTCAGATCTTATGGATAAAATAAATCAGAATTTATGGTGGTGGGGGGAAATAGAAGAGGGGTGAAGTGTTATCTCCTCGTTTATATATATATATATATATATATATTAAGTCTGAAAAAGAATTATAAGTAACAATCCATATAGAGTATATACTTACTAATATATTCTAACAGAGTCTTCAATTTATGACTATCAATATATAAAAACACATTTAAAAAACCCATGCAGAGCAATTACATAATTAATATCAAGTTAATTAATTCAGCAGATGCTTTGCCCAGTCAGCTGGGGCTGTAGAATACGCCGATTTTATCTCTGCAGAAGGGTAAGATACCTCCAAAAAGTGTCCTGAATATGACACTAAACAATCTGATGGTGAGGTTCCTCTAATACTGGATTTTTTGGGAATGCAGAGCACTCCTCTATTGCCATTGCTCCCAGCTCCACTCTGGCCGGAGTGGTAGCACTTGATAGGTCCTATCTATGTTTCGAATAGAACTAAACTGCCTACTAAACTGCTAAACTGAATTGTTTGAAATGGAACTGTTTTGATATTAAAACGATGTGCAAACAAAATCTATACTTATACTAAACTGAATTGGTTGAATTAAAACTGTTTGACTAAACAGAATATCTTGAAATAAAAATGTTTTTTGACAATTAAACTGTTTTCTTATGCTAAACTGAATTGTTTGAAATGGAACTGTTTTGACATTTAACTGTGTGTAAACAAAATCTATACTTATACTAAACTGAATTGGTTGAATCAAAACAGTTTGACTAAAAAGAATAGCTTGAAATAGGATTGTTTTTGACAATTAAACTGTGTACTCATGCTAAATTGAATTGTTTGAAATAGAACTGATTATTTGTATAGAAAAGGGATTTGATATTAAATAACCTACAATGGTTGAGATGCCATAAAACCCAACCAACCAACTAAGAAATCCAGATGATTTAAAAGAAACATTTTCATTATTCCTCAATTTTGTTCACCCATTCAATTTTTATTTTTTTGTTGTTTTATTCTAAGATGAGTTCTTATTTACATCGTTTGGACCATCGTTTTCATAACAGATTTTGCCAAAGACAAAAAAAAAATGATACGTCGTAAAGAAATTAGCCTTATTCATTGTGAAAACTTGAATAATAACGCGTCTGCAAATGTTTAAAAAAAATATAATAAAATTGGATAATAGAAAAGAATGTAGAAATCGGTTGGTGAAGTAAATATGGCTGACATTGGCCATAAACTATTATCACTCCAACCTGGTTCCCAAAAGATTATATTCTTTATGACGACAACTCAAATCTATGTCAGATAAATGAAATAAAGTAGAACATGAAATTCATCTGTAGGCAATTAATTATTTTATTTAAATAATGAAAAGACCTTCTACGTCTCATTTCACCCTTCTATTATGTACTATTATTTTACAATTTTCGTTATTTTTTGTTTGTTCTCTCCTTATATATTCTTTGTTTTAAAGTTTTTATTTCTTGGTTTTAATTCTTTCTTTCTTTTTTTTTTTTTTTGCATGTTTGTTTCTTTCATGCCATTTTTTTTCTTTATTTCTTTCTTTTCTGTTTCTTTTTTCCTTTATCAATTCGGATCATGTTCGGCGTTTTTTCTTTTATATTTCTTTCCTTTTTAGTTTTTTTCTCCTTTTTCTTTTTGTTTTTACATTTAAATTTTTTCTTCTTTTTCTTTTGCTTTTTACGTTTTTTTTTTTTTACATTTTTTCTTTGGTATTTTTCCCTATTTATTTTATTTCATCAATTTTTTTGTTCGTTTTTTTTTTTTAATCTTTTTATTTTCTTTTCCTGCATTTTTGTTCGATCCTCATTTCTTTTGTTTTTTTTTGCAATTTTTTCCTTTTTTTTTTCTTTTTTCTTCTTTTTCTAGTTTTTTTTTTTTCGTTTTCTCTCTTTTTTCTTCCATTTTATGTTTTTTTTTTCTGTTTTAAGTTTCTTATTTTTTTTTACATTTTTATCTTTTCTTTCTTATTTTTGTTTTTTCTCTTTTTCCTTTATTTTATCTTCGGTTTTTCGTTTCTTTCTATTTTTGAATTTCTTCATTTTATCATTTCTTTCTTTCTTTTCTTTTTTCCTTTTCTTTTCTTTTTTTTTTTTGTTTTGTTTTTTCGTTCTTCTCTTTATTATTTCCTTCTTTTTTTTATTATTTTCTTTCATCAATTACTTTTTTTTTTTCGTTTTTTCTTTCTTTCTTTTATTTAGATCACTTTTTGCAGTTTTTGCATTTTATACATCTTTTTATAAGTATTTTACTCATCTGAGAGTTTTTTTTACACAAACGTCGGCAGATGATTTTTCTCTGAAGTTTGAGTGATAGTAAGTTTCCTCAAGTCTCTAGGACCCTCCTCAATATTTCTAGTGCTTTGGTCCATTTGTTGAAATTCTTCCCTCCTACATATTAAGAATGGTCCCGAGTATCTTACGAGGGAGATAAGACAGGTGTTTATTCCCTTGATTAGATTTTTGACATATAGTTTAGTTTTGAGTAGTTTTATCGATCTTCTGGGGTACTTTTTTTCTTTCATCTCCACATGTTTCCTGGTGTCCACTAACAATATCCCCAGGTACCTGTAAATTTCTTTTCCACCAAGCGTTCTGATTTTTTCTTTACTTAGTAGTTCTATTCTTTTCGTCATTTGTCGTTTTTCACGTCTCATTATTAGTACGACACATTTTTCTATGTTAAATTCCATCCCAATATCTTGACTTTATATCTCACTACTTCTTTTTCTTTGTGGTTTTTGGCAAACAGTTTGATGTCATCCATGTACATTAGTTGTTATATCTTCTTTTGCGATTTATGAAGGTTGTAATCCCACAGCATTTCCTAAATATATATTGTTGAGTGGCATCATCGTTATTACAAATAGTAATGGTGATTGAGCATTTCCCTGGAATATGCCTATCTGGAATGTTTCTAATCTAAACTTTCTCCTGGTATATTTCAAGGTTAGAAAACTGACTTTTTTTTAATTATCATCCCAACTTGTTCAGCGATTCTTTCGCTTGTTGTCTAAAATCTAGCGCATTCTTCCCAGATTTCTCTCATTCTTTTCCTATACCCTCTTTTTACTGGGTTGCCCCCCAAATAACAATGAAATGCAAGTTTGTTGACTTCTCTTGTCCATTTTCTATACTGGTATCTCCGGTTAATATCATTCGTGCACCTGAAAAATGAACCGCCAACATTTGCAGGATGACTTCGGGTCACCACGAGTTGTCTATCAGGGGAGCAATTACCGATTATGACTCTAAGATCTATTTTCTGTGTTCCACGTTGTGTTTTGTTTCAATTTCTCATTTTTATAATGGGTAGAATATTAAGGCGATTCCAGATCCATGCGTTGTTAAACATCTGCGCACATATCAGAGATGTGACTAAGTACTCTTTAAATGAGAGAACTCATAAACGGGTCACAAGAAAATATATATAGTTTATCTATTTTTCCTTATTAATTGACACCAATCTTATCGATGAGTAGCAGTATTTTCCTGACAACTATTTGACCATGGCCGTTGAACTATGAAGTTATTCAGCCAAGTATCTGGCGAGGCTCGCCATTGACTCAACTTAATTGACATCCACCATGCTGCTTCCTATGACTTTTAGTGATGTGTATTCAGTGATTTTTTTCCTTTGTTGGTTTTTTTTTTAATTTGTTAAGTTTTAACTTACTTAAAGTCTAGCAATTCACTATTTTTTCCCCGATCGTTCACCCCAAGATCAAGTAGGGGAAGTGAGTTATAACATTTAAATCTTTCATATCATTTTCTAGTGATTATTGGATTTAATAGAAACAGGTTAACACTAAATCAACAATATTATCTGCCTTTATATATCTAAACAAGCAAAACATAGACACCAGGAAATACAAGTCTTATTTACAGAAATCCCTTCTGATTTACAAATACATTTCAAACCCACTTAGCAGCAAAATCCATTAAAAAAACAAAAAAAAAAAAACCATGAGCATATATTTGACTTGAAAAAGTATAAAATTAACCGGATGTTGTTTGAACGATGGCTTATGACAAAATGAATAAAACACGTTGCAATATAGATACGCCCCACGCATCCGTTCGGTTGAAATGTAAAATAAATTCTCAATTAAAAAAGGCTTTTTTTCAACCAATCCTGAACTGTCTCTCAAAGTTTTTTGGAGTCGATTCGATCGCAAACATGGCTACATAAAGGTCAACAAAAGGGCACAGAGTCAGTCGACACCAGAGACAGCTATAAGAGAGAATCGCCACGCGTTAACTTCAGTTTCAAATAACAAATATTAATCTATAGTATATGTTTGAATAATTTTATTTGACTTATAGATGTGACCCAACCAGGTACTACCCTCCAAGGTCAGCGTGGACCCTTTAGCAGTGGTAACGAAGGGCTACTCAACATTGCCCAATGCTCTAAGACTGGAGTCTATTCATCAGATGAAGTTGAGTATCATATCCAGAACCGTGGTAGGGTGTCTTACTTCTCTGCAGGTGGGGGCAGGACAGAGCGAAGGGGATCCAAATCAATTGGAAAATGAGTGCAAGATATGAAGACGTCTCCTAAGAGAAGGAAAGGAGAAAAGGATTTATGAAATTTACAAATACTAAAAGAAAGAAATGCAAACAAAAAAAATTGTAAAGAATGAATAAGACAGAATTAATGCAAGAAATGGAACGAAAAAAATCGAAATAACCAATACTTAAATGAATTTTTTTTCAGGAAAACTTCCTTCTAAAGCATTTTCTTTTTTCTTTTTGCGCTTTACATGCGCTACTTTCACATTCTTTCTTTCTTTCTTTCTTTCTTTCTATCAATTCGTATGTGTTACTTGTAAATTCCTTCCTTCCATCTTTCCTTCCTTCCTTCCTTCCTTGTTCTTTTTCTTTATTTCATTCATTCATTCATTCCATCTTTGTTCCATTTTTTTTTACTTCGAATGTGTTACAGCCACATTCCTTCCTTCCATCCATCCTTCCTTCCTTCCTTCTCTTTCTTTCATTCATTCATTCTTTGTTCCGTTTCTTTTTAACTTCGTATGTGTTACAGTCACATTCCATCCTTTCTTCCTTTCTTCCATTGTTTCATTCATTTGTTCATTCATTCATTCTTTCTTCCTTTTTTTCACTTCGAATGAATTACTCTCACATTCCTTCCTTCCTTCTTTCCTTTCTTTCTTTCTTTGCTTTCTTTCTTTCTTTTTTTACTTCATATGTTTTACTGTCACTTTCCTTCCTCTCTTCCTTCCTTTCTTCTTCCCTTATTTTTTTCATTAATTTGTTCATTCATTCATTCTTTCTTCCGTCCTTTTTTCCCACTTCGAATGAGTTGCTCCCACACTCTTTCCTTTCTTCTTTCCTTCCTTCATTTCTTTCCTCTTTCTTTCTTTAATTCTTTCTTTCTTTCTTTCTTTTCTTTATATGCCTTACTGTCACATTCCTTCCTTTCATTCCTTTCTTTCATACATTCATTCTTTCATTCATTCTTTACTTCACTCATGCTTTCTTCTTTTCTTTCTTTCACTTGGTAAGTTTTACTGTTTCATGTTCAATTTTTCTTCCTTTTTTCATTCATCGTTTCGTTCATTCTTTCTTTTACCTTTTTTCTTTCTCACTTCTCTTGTTTTATTATCTAATGTATTTCTTAAAATCTTTTTTCTTTCTTTCTTTCACTCTTTCTTTCTTTCTTTCTTTCTTTCTTTCTTTCTTTACTTATTTTTTTTCATTTATTCTACCTTTTTTCTTACTTCATAAGAGCTTCTATTTTCTTTCTTTCTTTCTTTCTTTCTTTCTTTCTTTCTTTTATCATTCATTCTTTTTTCTTACTTCATATGAGCTACTATTTTCTTTCTTTCTTTCTTTCTTTCTTGCTTTTTTCATTCATTCGATCTTTTTTCTTACTTCATATGAGCTACTATTTTCTTTCTTTCTTTCTTTCTTTCTTTCTTTCTTTTTTCTTACTTTATATGAGCTACTATTTTCTTTCTTTCTTTCTTTCTTTCTTTCTTTCTTGTTATCTTTTTTCTTACTTCATATGAGCTACTATTTTCTTTCTTTCTTTCTTTCTTTCTTTCTTTTCTCATGTGCTAATGTGTACTTTCTTTTTACATTTCCCCTTTGTATGCGTTACTTCTTCATAGCTTTCTTTTGTTCATTCTTTTTTTTTCTTTATTCTATGTGAGTCCTTTATGATTTTGGTCTCTTCTCATTAATTCGCCTTTTTGGTTATGTTTCACGCATAGCTAGCTGGCTAAATAGATAGATAGATAGATAGATAGATAGATAGATTTCCTTTATCTGGAGATAGATAGATAGATAGATAGGATTACACCAATCCCAATGAAAAGCAATAAAATGTTGCAAGATTGGTGAAATGATTGATTGGACATTTACAGTTCAATCGGACATTACCAAATATCTCGAAGGTGATGTTGTAAGAAGAAAATATAAGCTTTATTGTACAATGTAATTATTAGTTATAAAATGAAAGAGAGGGAAATATTTACCATCAAGGTCGACATGAAATGCTAGACAGAAGCTTCGGTACAGATAAAAAAAAAAACATCAACATTGCAGAGAAGTAAAGAAACAATGAAAATTCAAACCAGGAGATATAAAAGAAAAGTAAAGAGAGAAAAAAAAGTAAGAGAGAAATACTATGAAAAATGTAAATACGTTTTCAATATTGAATTTTGACATTTCAAAACCAGAGAAAAAATAAACGAACAAAAATATGAAAAAATAAATACATTGTTGAAGGACCTAAAAACTAAATATTCGATAGAAGAGGACAACGAAACATACAAAAAAAAAAAAAAAAAGAAAAAAAACTAGTATTGACAAAGGAGAAGAGACAAAGAATGAAAAAAAAGCGACGAAAGAAGATTCTGGTCATTATGGAGATTAAAGGTAATGTAATGAAGGGATTTAAAGAAGAAAGAAAGTGTACATTCATTAAGAGTATAAAGATAGATCTATGTATAAACATAATGAAAGAAGAAGAAAAAACTGCAAAGAAAGAAAGAAAGAAAGAAAGAAAGAAAGAAAGAAAGAAAGAGAGAAAATAACTTTCATATGGACTGAAAGAAAGAAAGAAAGAAAGAAAGAAAGAAAGAAAGAAAAGGAAATAACCTTCACATGAACTAAAAGAAAGAAAGAAAGTACCTGCACAAGGAGAAAGAAATACTATAAATAAATTGAAAGAAATAAATAAATAAAGAAAGAAAGAAAGACAGAAAAATAACCTTCACATGAATTAAAAGAAAGAAAGAAAGAAAGAAAGAGTACCTGCACGAGGAGAAAGAAATACTATAAATAAATTGAAAGAAAGAAAGAAAGAAAGAAAAAAAGAAAGAAAAGGAAATAACCTTCACATGAACTAAAAGAAAGAAAGAAAGAAAGAAAGAAAGAAAGACAGAAAAATAACCTTCACATGAATTAAAAGAAAGAAACAAAGAAAGAAAGAAAGAGTACCTGCACGAGGAGAAAGAAATACTATAAATAAATTGAAAGAAAGAAAGAAAGAAAGAAAGAAAAGGAAATAACCTTCACATGAACTAAAAGAAAGAAAGAAAGAAAAATAACCTTCACATAAATTAGAAGAAAGAAAGAAAGAAAGAAAGAAAGAAAGAAAGAAAGAGTACCGGCACGAGGAGAAAGAAATGCTATAAATAAATTGAAAGAAAGAAAGAAAGAAAGAAAGAAAGAAAGGAAATAACTTTTATAAGGACTAAAAGAAAGAAAGAAAGAAAGAAAGAAAGAAAGAAAGAAAGAAAAGGAAATAACCTTCACATGAACTAAAAGAAAGAAAGAAAGAAAGAAAGAAAGAAAGAAAGAAAAATAACCTTCACATGAATTAAAAGAAAGAAAGAAAGAGAACCTGTTCAACGAGAAAGAAATACTATAAATAAATTGAAAGAAAGAAAGAAAGAAAGAAAGAAAGAAAGAAAGAAATATAATCTTCACATGAACTAAAAGAAAGAAAGAAAGAAAAAAGAAAGAAAGAAAGAAAGAAAGAAAGAAAAGGAAATAACTTTCATAAGAACTAAAAGAAAGAAAGAAAGAAAGGAAGGAATGAAGAAAAATTACCTTCACATGAACTAAAAGAAAGAAAGAAAGAAAGAGTACCTGTTTGACGAGAAAGAAATACTATAAATAAATTGAAAGAAAGAAAGAAAGAAAGAAAGAAAGAAAGAAAGAAAGAAACTGCAAAACGTCAGATGATAAAACAGCAGAACGGGAAAAGAATAAATTAACGAAGTAAAAAGACAAAAAAAAAAGGAAAGGAGAAAAGAGATAAAGATAAAACTAAAAAAAAAACCTATACAGATAAAATAAAAGACGCTATATTAGATTTTTAAGAAATCAAATGAATAAAAAAAAAAAGAAGGAAAAACTATGAAAAATAAAGAAGGCAAATCAGTAAAAAAGAACGACTCTGACATCGTAAGAACCGCTGCAATAAACACAAAAACTATATTAAAAGTTCATTTTTTTAATATCAAAAGAAAATAATTGAATTTTGTTGCAAACGGCAAATCGAATAAAAAAACAGATTAAAGAAAAAATATAAAATAGAAAAAAAGCAAAGAAAAATACTGAACAAATTGATTAAACCAAGTCATGACGATTTGAGCGCCTCACATAATGTAATATTTCACGATCTAGGCTACCAGAACGTCATAATTGAATTCGATCCTCACTAGGTGCCCTATAATTCTGGCCATGTGCTAAACTAAGTAAATGATACACACATCACGACGGTTTGCAACATAGATAACAATTTTACTTTCGCAATACTCCAATTACAATCTGGAAATAGCCCAGTGGGTTGGTGCTAGAGAATACACCAACTAAATTTCAGCAGAAGGGTATCCACACCTCACAAACCAGTTTCCTGGATATGATATTAAAAAATCTGATGGAGAGGCTCCAGCCTTGGAGATTTGGGGAAGGCAGAGTACCCCTTGAATGCAATTACTCTCAGGTCGACACTGACTCGGAGTGATAGCATCTGATTGGGTCCTATCTATGGGTCAAATAGAAGAAACTGTGTGCAAATAAATGAGTGATGTTAGATGATGCCTGTTATATACCAACACTTGAATGCATTTTACTGTGTTCAAAAAAATGTAATTCTGTAAATAGTGCCAGTAGCTAAAGACTATAAAGCACTATATATTAGAAACCTGCGACCAGCACTTAATAGAATTAATTTTCAAACCAGTGCTAATGTACTTAAATGCCTTTAGCTACTGGCACTATTTACAGAATTACATTTAAAAGCAAACACCATAATCTTCAACGGCAAAGACGTCCTTACACAGTAGTAATTTGCTAAAACAAAAGTTACATCACTTTTGTAATAGATTCTCCCCTGATGATGGCCCAAAGTCGGGCAGAAAGTACTAGGGATACATACAACTATGGACAATACCTAAATCAATTCCCCCCGAATACGATAAAAGTAATACAGGAATTCGAACGGATCCAGAAGAAAATATGTAGGCATAAAATGTCTATTATGTTTAATGAAATTTGCCTATGTGTATATATGTATATATATATATATATATATACATGTATATATATGTAATATGTCTATATATATATATATATATATATGTATATACATGTGAAAATATATATGTGTATATACATGTGTATACATATGTGTATCCTATATGTGTGTATATATATATACATATATATATATATATATATGTGTGTGTGTGTGTGTGTGTGTGTGTATACATATATATATATATATAACTGTTCCAGAAGGAATGACTAAAATTCATATTACCCACCCGCGGAACAGAGTAGATTAGTTGCAAGTGTGTTGTGCTAACTAAAGCAGTCTTTTACTTCGTCCTGGCAACTCCTGCATCGACAATAAGCCAAGTTGCATTGAACCTTCTTTCATTGAATAACATCAGTGTTGTGAAAAGAAGATACCTGCAGCATGGTCAATTGCTGGTTTTTCATGCAATTTATCTTAAGCAGGGCCAAGATCTAGGCTCATATCCATGGAGTCTTCCGAGATGACAAATGCTATAATACATCATACAGTAATATATTCATCAATCTGTTACTCCTACACTCAACTATAGATAAATAAAAGAGTCAACTGGGCTCTCTAGCCTTGGTGAGGTCAACGAGTTAACGAGAAGAAAATCTTTAAAATTTCAAACTTCCAACAAGCATAGCAATTCTAAACTTTATTCCTTGGGATAACGTTGACCGCCTAAACAGATATCACTCTTTCAAACAGCATATGCTATAAAAAATCTAACAAGAATTTAATAAATTTTATGAAATTGCCGTTTTCATTTTCATTTTTAAAGAATATAATGGGGTAACGTAAATTTTACAAAAAAGTTTTATGTACCGTTTTAAGTGCTAGGTATAGTGACTGTTGATTATTGTTTACATCAGTAACCCAAAAGAGGAAGCCCAGTTGGCTGGAGCTGTAGAATACACTGGCTGCATCTCTGCAGAGGGATAAGACTCCCCCATCGAATGTCGTGGGTATGACACTGAACTGCATCCTATGATGAGGCTCCAGGCAGTCTTGGAGATTTGGGGAATGTGGAATACCCCTTCATTGCCGTTGCTACCAGGTCCTCTCTGATAGGATCCTATCAATGGGTCAAATAGAACTGTTTTATATTTAAACTGTGCGCAAACAAAGGATTAATGATAAATTGGATTGTTAGAAATAGAACTGTTTAAGCATTTAACTGTGTGTATATAAACAATTGATGTTTAATTGAATTGTTACAGATACATCGCAATACTTGGAATAAATTAATTGTGCACAAACAAAGGAGTAATTATATTTAATTGAATAATTAGTGGTGAATCGCAATAGTTGTAACTATTTTACTGTATGCAAATAAATTATTAATAATAATATAATTATAACTGTTAGATAGCAATGATTGAAATAATTTAACTGTGTAGAAAGAATAGCAATACTAGTGGGCAAACAAATTAGTTTAAACGCATTTAAAATGAAATTACCTATAAAATATTCAATTACAAATCATACATCTATATCCACTGAAATATGTGCAAGCAAATGATTAATATTAAGTTGAATAATGTGTGCGACATAAAAATGCTTAACTGTGTGCAAATAAAAAATTGAGCTCATGTTCATTATAAAATATTTTCATGAAAATTTGTTTACCGATCATATATTGAATATATATGTATAAAAACGATTTAGCGTTTAATAACCAACAATGGTTGATATCCTATAAAACCCAACTAAACCAAATATTATATATTTGATATATACGTATATAGAGGAATATGTATTAAATAATCTACAATGGTTGTTACGTCATAAAACCAAACCAAACCAAAACAAACCATATACATTTGATATAAATGCATTAAGAGGATTTGGTATTAAATAACCTACAATTGTTGTTATGCCACAGAGCCAAACCAAACCACATCATATATATTTAAAAGAGGATTTGGCAATAAATAATATACAATGGTTGATATTCTATAAAACCACACCAAACCAAACCATATATAGTTCATATATATGTATAAAAAGGATTTGGTATTAAATAATCTACAATGGTTGATAAGCCATAAAACCTAACCAAAATAAACCAAACTATATCATAAATATTTGATATGTGTATATAAAGAGGATGCAGCAGTTGATTACTTACAATTGTTAATATGTGATAAAACCAAAGAAAACCACATCCTATATTTTTATATATATGTATAAAGAGGATTAAGCATTAAATAACCTACAATGGTTTATATGCCATAAAACCTAACCAACCAACCAACCACCGTAGAGAATATCCCATCGACGAATTGAGAGAATAGAATAAATGATAGCAGCATATCAAGAGTAATTTAGTAATGTTGTTATGG
Organism: Sepioteuthis lessoniana; assembly: GCA_963585895.1. NCBI lineage: Eukaryota > Metazoa > Mollusca > Cephalopoda > Myopsida > Loliginidae > Sepioteuthis > Sepioteuthis lessoniana. Next base: position 31,547,419 of record OY757942.1, read on the forward strand.
TTTTACTTCAAATGTCAATTTCTAAAAATAGAACGGCTTTTCCCGTGACAAATCAAGAAATCTGTCATCTAATAATGAGGTTTAGAGAACGCCAACGCCCACCTATCACCAATTGAATTGCTGATCACTGAGCACTTCGGCAACACCCAGTCCGAGATGCTTGATTAAGCAAATCTTGTTACACCTAGCACACTTGACGAAATGTTGACCTTTATCAACTGTTTTCCTTTCGGCTGCAGGAATTTTTGATAACTTAACTATTTATTCTTTGGTATAAAACAGCAAAATGTTTATTCACTACCAAAAACAACGTTAAACACCGATCAGAGTATCCAGTTTTGTTGCATTTTCTTCGGTGTATTGACCTGCTGGTGGTCACTTTTGGAATTGGTTGTTGTACTTGTCAAACAAGCATAAAATTCTCAGTCAATATCTCAAGTACAATGTGATATAATATAAAACTGACGTTGGACTTTTGCGTGACACAATCATCGACCACAAACATCATCGAAGAAAACTTGAGCATCCTTGGATACGTTTGATTTATTATGATTTCACCTTTTTTAATTACTTACTTATGATATTTTCGTTTGTTCTACTTCTTTTTTCCATCCTTTTCTTCTTCTTTTTCTTCTCTTTTCTTTTCCTCGATTTTTTCATTCTTCTGCTTTCTTCTCTCTTCGCTTTTCCTTTCTCTTTCCTTTTTTTTCTTTCCTTTCTTCTCAGTTCTCTTCTTCTCTTCCTTCCTCTTATCGTTCTTCTTTTCTTTTTTCTTTTCTTTTTTTTTCTCTTTCTAATCCATTATATTTTTGATGATTCCAATTGTTTTACATCATTGCCTTTCACAATCACGTGAATTTTTTGAAATATTAACGCTGATGTAATGATTGAACGGTTGCATGTTCTTTCTTTGTATATATAACTTCCTTCCTTGTTTTTGTATTTCATTAAGCATCCATTGTTGCTCCATCAACACTTGGTATCATCATTTTAAAAGTCCCGAGGAAGGTTTTTAAAACCGAAACGCTATAGCGTCGACTTTCCTTCGCAATAAATTCATTACCTTGTTTTTCAATTTTTCTCCATGATGTTGGATCCTGTTCAATTATTTACCTCCACACCCTTGGAAGTAAAACAGTTAGTAACTCTTTAAAAACAATTAAAAATTTAACTAAAAATAAAAATAACAATCCCCACATCAAATCTAATACCGGAGTTTAGGATATCCCTTGTCTGAATTGTTATAAAAAATATACGAGTGAAACTTCTTATGACATTAAAAATGAATTCATGAATATATAAGGTATTTGAAAAAAGGAAACATTAGTAAAATATAATTCAGTAAATATGATTTAGAAACTATTCACAACTGTACTTTTAAAGATTACAAAATATTAGTTCGTATACATTATAAAAAACACCTGAAAATTGTTAAATCTAGTATAATTCCAAATTACAACAAAAACGAATCCAGAGTCTTTGAATTTATCTCCTTATTAAGCCTGATTAGGGTTAAAAATGATAAAAAATCACTTACGAATAATAATTTGGCTTCATTATTTATAGATGGATAAATCAAGGTGGCTGAGAGAGAGACAGACAGACAGACAGACAGACAGAGGGAGAGAGAATAAAGCAGGCTGATTTAAAAAGCGGCAATCAAAATATTTGTTCCTCCTTAGAATTGAAACTATCTTCCAGTAAGAAATACGTTACAAATCAGAATTTTTAATCAGATATTGGTTAAGATTAGAATAAATCTACATTATATTTATTCTGGTCAGAGCGATCATTGGAAAGTACTGTGACCTCCACATATCAATATGAAAACCAATAAAATAGTTTTTATAAATTAAGGACCTTTTTCTATTTACCCGAAATTCTGTGCTTGTTTTGACTGATTGCGAACAAAGGATTGAGAATCAAAGCTGCTCTGCAAGTAAAAATGTTGTATAGCCATGAACAACTATACATACACATATTCAGATGCATGCAGAAACATATTCAACACAATAAAGACGAGAGGACACGGTTCTTTAGAAAAATATACCTCTCACTTTATTGAAAGGCTTGTGTGTGAGAGGGAGTTGGAGACCGAACAAAAACTGCAACATATTGACCACTCAACCCTTCTGGCTATCACAGCCTTTCTTTCCCGTTCTCCTGGACTGCTCAACCAGGGGCCTGGGGGCCCAACCTCTGCTGGGACATGGTTCTCATTCCAGCATCTTCTCTCCAACTGATCTGAACTTCCTATCGACGGAGTTATATAATAATTTGATGTCCACCTACTTCTTGTGAGCGTCACATTAGTACTCAATTCAACGCGTCGACAGTCAAGGTTATCCTCCGATCCCCTGATATATTCGACCGGATGCACCTGTCATTTACACAGGTGCATTTCTTCTTTTGACAGCTTGGCCGGGGTCAATATGCAACAAAAACTGAAACCAATGGTCTAAATTTGCCGTACGGATATTTTGTTAAAAAAGTTAGAGATATGAGATCATTTTAAATTCTTTTATTCTAAGAAATGCCACATTATAAGGTCTTCTCTTATTTGTTACTCAAATTTTGAAACTACTAATGGCAAGAAGAAGGATGTAGAGATCAGAGAAGGATTGAGACCATCCACAATTTACTTCAACATAACTACACAGTTTTATTGTCAAAAACATTTCCATTTCAAGCTAATCAGTTAAGTATAAGTATAGTTTTTGTTAACACGCAGTAAAATGTCAAAACAGTTTTCTTCAAACAATTCCGTTTAGTATCAGTAAGTAATTTATATGTCAAAACAGTTTTATTTTAAGCAATTCAATTTAGCATAAGCACACAGTTTATTTCTGTTTGACCCATGGATAGGAAGGGCCCTATCAGGTGCTACCACTCTGGGCCAGGGTGAACCAGAGAGCAATGGCAATTAAGGGATTATCCGCATTCCCCAAAGCTCCAGTATTTCATGAACCTCACCATCAGGTTGTTTAATGTCATATACAGGACACTCGTCGAGGGTTCGTACACTTCTGCACAGATGCAGTCAGTGTATTCCACAGCCCCAGTCGAATAGGCAATAGATAGATCTTGACAAACTAAAATAGATAGATAGATAGATAGATAGATAGATAGATAGATAGATAGATAGATAGATAGATAGATAATTAAAAACTCTAATAATGCTTTGCACATGAACTGAAAGAAAAACACACTTTTTTGAAAAGCATATACATTGAAAGAGAAAGAAAGAAAGAAAAAGAGAGACAGAGAAAAAGAGAGAAAAAGAAAAAAGAAAGAGAATGAGAGAGTGAGAGAGAAGAACATAAAGAGAGAGAGAGAGAGAGAAAGATAGACAAAGAAAGAGAAAAGAGAAAGAGAGAGAGAGAGAAAAAAGAGAAAGAAGGGAGTGAAAGAGAAAAAGAGCGAGAAAGAGAGGGATAGAAAGAGAGAGAGAAACACTGAGAGAGAAAAGAGAAAGAGAGTGAAAGAGAAAGAGAAAAAAGTGAGTGAAAGAGAAAAAGAGAGAGAAAGTAGAAGAGAGGGATAGAAAGATAGAGAGAATGACACACAAAGAGAGAAATACAGAGAGAAAGAGAAATAAGAAAGAGAGTGAGAGAGAAAGTGAAAAAAGGGTGTGAAAGAGAAAAATAGACTGAAAGAAGAAGAGAAAGAGAGGGAGAAAGAGAGAGAAAGAGAGAACCCTGACTGAAATAGGAATTGACAGAGTTGTGTATAAACAGAAGAGAGATATAAAACAGTTATGGATTAAGGACAGACAAAAAGGCATAGATATATAAGTGTATCAAATCTGATAGAGCGGGGTGGGTGGCTTTGATTGCGAGCAAGATTAACGGGGAAAACAATAAAGATGGCAATTCTTAAATACGGAAAATGAGAAGCGACCTATGCAATTCCGCGCATTGAACATAACGATAACAACAGCAACAATAATGGAAAGAGGCAATGCTTGGAAAACGGATTGAATCTCATTTTTAGAAAAGATAATAACAAAATAAAAGAATCTACCATTTATAATGATTTTTTTAAGAATAAAAATAGAAAAAGCGACCAAGGATCTGGCATTTGCTGAGTGAGGCAAAGGGCATATTGAAAAATATTTTGCAATCATCTTCCGGGACGAAAAGTGCGCCATTTTTAGAAATGTTTCCAGATCAAGTAAAAGAAACCATGTTTATAATGATTTGGATACGTCTTTAGACTCAGTATGATCGCTATCTCTAGTCCAAAGGTTTAGTTCCTGTAAGGTTTCGTTTAGCTTCTTTGTTTAATCAGCCTTTGTGGGTTATTTAATGCCAAAGCCATCCTTGTAAACGAACAGCAGTTGGACTATTTAACCCCGAGCTTTAAGCAAAAGAACTGAAAATTCGTTAAATAAAGACAGTGTGCATTTTTGAGCAATGGAGGAAGAACATATTAGATGTGTTTTATCAATTGATAGGAGGAACTTGTATTTTGTGAATATTTTTTTGAAAAAAGTAAACAAACTAAAAAGAGGAAAGGTTGCTTGCTTGATTGCTTGGTTTTATGGCATGTCAACTCTGAATGGGTTATTTAATGCTAAAGTCATTTTTACAAACATCTATATGGTAACAATTAGTGAACCATTTTTACATCAAATAATTATTAAAACTAATAGTTCATACACAATTTTTGCCATAGTGGGTTCAGTGTACGTCAATGAACCGGGAGACCAGGGTTCAATCCCTGATCGAGTCATACCAAAGACTCAAAAAATGGTACCTGATGCTACTTTGCTTAACGCTCAGCATAATAAGGTAAGGATCAAGGATAAAGTGGAGCAATCCAGAGAAAGGAGTAGCGCCCTCTCCAACACTTTGGTGTTGTAGCTATCGAAAAGGGAGCCTCCGGGTCACCCTTCACTACGGTCGCCATATATTTTTATATACAACCAAATAGCTGCTTACAGTGTGAACGGAAAAATTAGTTTGCACATTGCGCTTAAAATAATAAATAGTAAAGATAAATATTTGCTCTGTTTTACTTATTTCTAACTAATTGATTTTATTTTAATAAATATACGTAAAAATCCCATCAATGGATCTTAAAAGAAATGCATTAACTATTAGAAATAACTGTAATTTCATTCTTTACTGCAATTTTAATTAAATAGTTGAAATAGGAAAATTAAGCAATGAAAACCATGATGGGAAAAGCTCACGTACACGCTTGTCTCTGTTTTTCAATTATTACCTTTCTGTTTCAAGTACGTTTAACGTCATCATTATGCAATTATTTTTCATTTTATCATTAGCTTAACAAAAATAGTTATCTTTAGTTTTATACTTTTCTGAAAAATATTAATTATTACTTTGTGTTATTGAAGATCTAATTTTATTCTCAAACGTATTAAAAGCAATTATATATATATATATATATACGAGAGTGAGTAAAAAATAAGGCTTTTTTCTCTAGTACAAAAATATTTACCGTCACAGGAACATGTATCGCACATCGAAATGAATTTGGTCCTCGGTTGATCACATCCCTAGCTCGAAATATAGTCACCATTTATGTCAATAGCAATGTTCCACCTTCGAATGAGAATATATATCTCTGCCTTGTAGAAGTCGGTTGAATGTCCTTTGAGCCGCTTCGTAACTGTAGTTTTCACTTCTTCGTCACTTGCAAGAAGTTTGCTTCAAAAACCTTATTTCAAAGGGACTGAAGAGATGATTGCCTGAAGGTACTAAATCTAGAGAGTATGGAGGATGCGGTAAAGTTGTCCACCCGAATGCAACGATTGTTTCCGTTGGCCTGATGCTTGGGTAAGGTTGAGAATGGTCAATCGGGAAAAGAGGACATCATGGATTAGCAAGATTTAACGCCTTCAGACTACCATTTCCTTGACATCATGAAAGATGGTTTTAGCGGCAAACATTATGCCATTGATGAGGAAGTGAAAACTGCAGTGATGAAGTGGCTTAAAGAAGTCAACAGAATTTTAAAGATCAAGGATACATGCTCTAATTCAAAGGCGGAATATTGCAATCGAGAGAAACGATGACTATGTTGAGAATTAGGGATGTGATCCACAGAGAACCAGCTTCATTTTGATGAATGATACATGTTCGTATGTCGATAATTATTTCTGTGCTGATAAAAGGTATAAAATTTTGACCCCACCTCGTATTTATATATATATATATCGGTTGAAAGAATATAGATGCACTCTTTCAATATGCGGTCTTATTTAGTTCTGTAAGTCCGTCTAATTTAATATAAGGATTTATCATATTAAAATACAAATATTTTTCTAGCATCAATGATACCTTCATATTTTTGGCTGCATATATTAATAAATAGTACTTAATATCGATGGCGGAGCAGATATAATTTCAAGTTTGAACTGAGTCAGCAACACTCTTTAAAACTTTTTAAAATAAACTTAAGAAAGTTTAATAACACGGTCATCACATTCCTTTCAACGTTGCTATTAGTTTCACGGTGCGAAACTCCACCACCAAATGCTATCTAAGTTTCTTTCAAAATTATCTCCACCGACTACATACCGATAACTTATTTACTTATGATGTGAAAAAGCCGTACCGCTCAGATCAGAGAATAAATGTATTAATCGCTTGAATGCCACGGGCTATTTCCAGAACACAAAGGATGCCGTAAGAGAACCAGGGTAACAAGCAACCTTCTATATATAGATCAACACATTCTCTAGGAAGTAAAAACAAGACGAGGAAATGTAGCTATATCATAGATTGATTACAGTAAGAGCTAAGATATGGATTATAGCATACTTGACAATATTACAAAATATCCTAGAAAATTATAAACTTCATCACAAAAGCCATTACAAAATAATTACTGTGATAGTTGATTGTATTAATTATTTTATTATTTAATTTGGTCAGATGGCAAATTATTCAGGGGTATTTTAGTTGGCTAAAATCTTTGGAAATATAAGTCAAATTAGAAAGGTCAAGCGCGAGATAGTGCAAGCATATGGCTGGGAACTCCTGTGATGATCATGATAATATTACACAACATCTTAGTGAGATAACGTCACACTAATGTTATACCGACTTTTAGAATATATAGAAATTAGCGAATTTTGAAAATTAGTCTGTTGAGAGTTGTCAGTTGTTAGTTGAATTTGAGTCGAGTCGAATCGGTTACAGATTCCTTTGGGGTATCAACAGTGAGTGGTGAGTGTCTCTGTTCATATATCCCTACAAGTGCTCTGTCTCTGTCTGTCAGTCTGTCTGTCTCTCCCTCTCCCTCTATTTCTCTCACTCTTTCTCTCTTGTGTTTTGATGACTGCTAGAAAAGCTTTATGCAGTCTGAACAATAAACAACTTCGTATCTTGAACCGATGAGTCCTCTGGTGTTTGAAGAAGTAAAATCTATGGATGTTCAAGGAGGTGCCACGGTGTTACACTCTTCACATTTGGTAGCGAGACAAGCACAGTATCACATTTGGTGGCACTACAAACGATAGTACCACTCTATGGAAAACTGCAGAGTGGAATTAGCGACAGAGTGGAATTAGCAACAAAGTGATAACAATCCAAAAAGATATTTCCCGGTAAACTCACTCTCGCCGCACTTATTTCTTATAGAAACTGTTATTCACTCATAAAATTAAGAAATGCACAGAGGACTACAAATTTACTACATCACTGGAAAAGATAAAACAACTTATGTATATTGATGATATCAAGACATTTGCCTGAAATAAACCTGATGAAAACAATAAGAATATACAGACAGGATAGAGGAATGGAATTCAGAATTAAAAATTGAACCGTTCTGATTATGAAGAAGTAGAAAAGAGAAATAGAAAAAAATATAAGGACTTAAGAATATTGAAAACAGACACTTGCAATCACTCAGGCTCCAGTGAGAGACCGCAAATTGAAAATAATAATAATTATTATCATATTTACCCAACCCCTCTGCTCGGGCAGGATATGATACAAAGTCAATTTTTAAGCAGAGTTTAACAGGTTTGAATTCAGAGTTTTCCTTCTCCTAGACTAGTTGCCTCACCAAGGCTGAAGAACCTAGTCTGCCCTACTATTTACCCATACCTGGAGGAAGAATAATTGGATACATACCTTTTCCAAGGGGTATTAGTGCTATGTGAAATGCAATCAATCTCGTCCAGGATTTGAACTCCTGTCGCCGTGTTCATTTCCTACGACGATAACCATTACACCACGGGCACCTCCACCTACTTATTATTATTGACTTTAGCGTTCCGGCTGACCGCGGGATAAAACTGAAAGAAAGCAAAAAAATGAGATAAGTACCTGGACCTTACTAGAGAGCTGAAAACACCATGAAACATGAAGGTGATGTTAACACCAACTGTAATTGACGCACTCGATGATATTTACCCAACCCCTCCGCTCGGGCAGGATATGACACAAGGTCAATTTTTTAAGCGGAGTTTAACAGGTTTGAATTCAGAGTTTTTCCTTCTCCTAGACTAGTTGCCGCACCAAGGCTGAAGAACCTAGTCTGCCCTACTATTTACCCATAGCTGGAGGGAGAATAATTGGATTCATACCTTTCCCAAAAGTATTAGTGCTATGTGAAACGCAATCAGTCCAGGATTTGAACTCGTGTCGCCGTGTCCAATTCCTGCGATGATAACCATTACACCACGGGCACCACGCGCTCGATACACTCACAAAAGGATTGGTACAGAGACTGGAGGACTTAGAAATTAAGGGGACGAGTGGAGACCATCTAAATTACGACAATTATTAAGATCAGCCAGAGTAGTAAGAAGTGCCCTGTAGACTTGAGGAGACTTGCTGTCACTCAAACTCCTGCGAGAGACCATCAGCTAACGCTGATGTGAAAACATGTCGAAAGAGTAAAATGATAATTTATATTTATTTTCTTTTTGTTGGGTCATCTTCAAGACTCGATAATAAATAGAAGATTCAAATAAAAGTAAATAAAAACAAAAATTATGTGAGAAAAATATTCGAAAAATGAATGCGTAATAGCTTTTTTTCTTTTTCACCTTATCAGGAGCAGCTGAATGCTACATGTAAACACTTACTAAAATCAGCTGCCAGATTTACTTCATATTTTCTAAAAAATGTTTGGGGAGAACTATCCAATTATCCTACATGTTATTTTGAACAAATTTTGAAGCACGACCTTAGAAAACAGCAGCAATACAATCACTTAGCCTTCCATCTTTCAAACTATTCAAATAAGACGAACAAGACATGCTGGGAAAGTAAGGATGAATTCATCAGAGACGTTTTTTTATGGACTCCTATACATGGACATACAAGTGTTGGCCGACCGGCATGAGCCTTCATGCATTCGTCAACTCTTTACAGACGCTGGATACAGTCTAGTGGACTTACCAAAAGAGTCACATAACCCCGTGCAATCAACAGGACTTGACAGAGATGAGAATGTATGTGCGTGTCTCATTTTGTAAATATAGACAGAGACAGACAAACTGAAAGATAAAAAAAAAATAAATAAATAAATAAAGATCGAGAGAAATATTTGAACCGATTAAGATAGATAGATAGATAGATAGATAGATAGATATTAACCGATTCGCTGAAACACATTCTTTTTGATTTACCGCAAGCAAAAGAATTCGAAAGATCTTACACGAATTGTTTCTTTTTATCTTTCACCAAAACAGATGAAACTAAAACCCCAGTGTAATCGCTTACTTAAGTCATTAGACAAATCCACTTCATATTTCATCAAAGTGTCCTCATTTTATTGTGAAAACAGATTACTGCAAACTGAATTTTCCGCATCTGAATGCAGCTTTTCAAATGCGAATGTCTGTGTCTCAAGTATTTACCACAATATTCATTGAGTCTTCCTAAAGTGGTTTAAAAACAAGTGAAACAAATAATGTTGAACTTAATAAATAAAGATATTTTTAATTTCGTGCAGGATAATTTTTATTGAGCAAACAATGCATACCTTGCTTCTTCGCCACAGATATATATATATAAATATATATATACATTCATTGCCGTCTTTTTTATCTATCTACCATGCGATTCTTCTTCTTTTTCAGTTCTTTCATTGTTCATTATTTTCTTTCCTATATTCTTTCGGTCTTTTTTTTTTTATTTTTGTTCTTTTTATGTTTCCTACTCTATACGTCCTAATCTTTGGAGTTGATTTTTTTCATAGTTTTCTTGAAGAAATTTTAGCGTTTCTTAATCTACGTAAAAATCTGTTTTGAATATTGAACTGACCTAAATAAGATATTTACGTGCCTGCGAATGTTTGAAGAGGAATCTAACCAAGAATCCGTTGTCTTATTCGACTCATATTCTGTTGTATATAATAACATGTCTGAAAAGACCCGATTCTCCTGCATTTACAAATATGAGGGTAAACTGAAAAGTTCTCGGCCGAGAGGAATCATTTTTAAAGAGTTTCGAGACGCACTTGTCGTCGAAGAAAATGGACAAATTGACCCGAATTCAAACCCTGGAAGAGGCTGTTTGTGCTTCACTTCGCGCTAATGTTGATGAAAATTTGGTTTGGTTAGGTTGGGTTTAGTTTTATGGCATATGAAACATTGTAGGTTACTTAATCCCAAATCCTGTTTATATATATATATATATATATATTGAATGTGGACAAAAATATAGGAAAACAAACTAATCCAAACTGAAGGATTTAATATGAAAGACAGTCGACGTTATAATGTTTCGGTCTGAATAAACCATCATCAAGACTTAAAAAAGGACACTTTATAACATCTTTACGTCAACTAATCTCTTTTTCTCACTTGTAACACACACACACACACACACACATATGAATATATATACTTGTTGATATGAAAATAGAAGCACCAAATTCTCTACGTGTATTAATGATCTATTCAATTTCCTATGAAATGAAGCAAGATTGAAGTAAGGAAAATAGTTGGGGTTGAAGGAAGGGGGTGGCGAATGAGAATGTCACTGGATCCTAGTAAAAAAAAAAGAACAAACACGTTGTCACTAAGACATACTCACATTTATTTTGGATGATACAAGTTTTTTTTTGGGGTGGGGGGCGTTTACCGGTATCATGAACCGAAACATCTGAAGTGGTTTTCATTTTCTTTATAAATTGTTACCCTCGTCCAATGAGAGGGAACCGGTCTCGCTTAAAACATAAAACATAGGTCTGCTTCTAGAACCAACTAGTATTCAGCTCCTTTACTTTTTAAAATCTACCCACAAATAAATTCAAATTTTCCCACATGGCTAGGGGATTTGAACTCTGACCCATCATCTGTCAATCAGTTCTACCAAATATTCACCTCATCAGAAAGTTTAGTGGGATAAAGCATTTCATAACAAATGAGACTCAGAGAAATAAGTGCTCATTGGAAGGACCGATAAAAGACCTCTGACCCATCATCTGTCAATCAATCCGAGCGAATTTTCACGACATCTAATAGTTTTGAGGGTGAAAGCAATTACATAACACATATTGATTTTTTAATTAATTACACGTTTATATATATTGTTGCTACAATATACGCGGAGAAGAAGAAAGACGTGAAAAGCAATTTTGTGGAGTGTTTAGATATTGATAAATATCTAAGCACTCCATCAAATTGGTTTTCCTTTCCATTCCGTCGAATATTTTATTCATGTATTTATTTACGTGTACACGTATACGCACATATTTTTGCACGAACGCATAGACATGAATTCCATAAACACAACAAATATATATACATATATATATATATACATATATATATATATATATATATATTCATAAATAAAGATCTACATATATATATATATATATATTTCGTATCGTTAAAAAAGAAGAGATTGAGCCATAAACTGGTTATTAAGTCAGCAAACAATATATTTCCCCCTCCTCCAACTAAAAAAAAATTGAAATAATCCCTCATATCAGAAGCAGTTCGGAGATTTGATTTTATTTCATTCATTTATTTTTTTTTTCTTGGATACGATTTTTCCCTCGATGGGTTAAGGTCAAATGAAATTGTTTAAAGAAAATACAATAAAACAAAGATTTAACTGGTTTTTATGCAACTTTTTAAATAAATTCATTGCCATATGATATTTTCATGTCAGTTCAGAGTCTCTCCATTTTGAATTCTCCCATCTCCATATTAAAGCACTAATAACTACCTAACTACCAAACAACTTACTTTCGTTCATGATATTCAGTGTGCGTCACGAGAAGTGGTTCATGACTATCTGATTGATTGATTGGTTTTAACGTCATGTCAACCTGACGAGGACTAACAATAATTAGTGAGTCGTTTTTTTTGTATGACTTTTATGTAGACATTTCTAATGAGGCTTCTTTTTGCACACGATTCTATCGAGGACGAATAATTTTTAAGAGTTCTATTTGACCCGGACATGAGACAATAATAAGTACTACCACTCCGGATCAGAGTGAGCCAGGGGGTAATGGCAGTGAAGGTGTACTCCACATTCCCAAAATTTCCAGAACTGAAGCCTCGCCATCAAATACAAATTTCTGTCATAGACTTGACACCCCTTTATTTGGGGTAGGTTCTTACTTCTCCGTAGTAGACCCAGCCAGCGCATTCCCTTGTCCCCCTAAAACAGCTCGTGAAGTGCTGCAAAAGCTGCGAGGACGGAGCCTAGGAAAAAAATACGTCTGCTTTTAGCCTATGTAATGACGTAACTTCTTCCAACGTATGGACTAATTTACCCACCCTGTAGTGTGCAACTGGTTACAGAACTATTAGTTTAAATTCACAGCTTTCTTTTTGGTTTGGTTTCTTTGTTTAATGGCATATCAACTCTTTTTAGGTTATTTAATGCCAAAGCCATTCTCCTAGAAGAACAGTAATGGTACTATTTAACTCATAGCTGGGAGGATAAGGGGTTCATACCTTTCCTAAGGATATTTGCCCGAAAGTGAACGTAATAGCGCGACTGGAGTACGAACTCGTGTACTACGATTCCGCGGTCCATCGCTTTAACGATTACACCACGAGGACACCCCCCAGCTTTCTTTTTCCTAGACCAGTTCCATAAAAATGTTAAAGAGCAAAGCTGGGAAGAATAAGTCCTCGATTCCATTTCGTACGATGATAAACTTTACGCTATGAGCCTCTAAGTAGGTTTATATATATATATATATATATATATATATATATATATTCTTTTTTGTAAAGATTGTTTCGATTGGTTGTTTTGATTTTGCATGATTCCATATTTGTGTTTGTGATTACATTGGAGTTAATTGTTCCTAGTAGCTTTTGGTAGTTTTCCTAATGACTTTTTTCTTCCCTTTTTTATCTCTAATCTAATTGAATGTGTGCTTTCTGTTATCACACACACACACACATACATACATACATATGGGGAGTCCTCGTGGTGTAATGGTTAAAGCGAGGGACTTCGGGATCGTAGTAAGCGAGTTCGTACTCCAGTCGCGCTATTACGTTCACTTTCGGGCAAATACCCTTGGGAAAGGTATGAACCCCCCTTATCCTCCCAACTATGGGTTAAATAGTACCTCTACTGTTCTTCTAGGAGAATGGCTTTGGCATTAAATAAGCTAAAAAGAGTTGATATGCCATTAAACAAAGAAACCATATATATATATATATATATATATATATATATAATCTGTATGTCTGTATGCACCGTGCAAATATGTATGTCAATTTGTGTATACAAACAATCGTATACTCATATATTTTCAAGCGGATTTGGGGGATTTAATGTGGGCGTGAATGTATTTATCCCCATACATAGATACAGTTTTAAGCTACTCTCTGTGCGTACTTAGCTTTGTGTGTACGTGTGTGTGTGTGTGGTTTGATTAGATGATACCATTATTGTAAATTTTCCGTTGCTGCACTCCAAAAGTCGTTTTGATGCATAAAGTTTTCTATTTTCTAGTAATTTAATGCTGCTCTCATGTCAAGAGACTCCATTTAAATTTTATTGCAGTTTGTGCATTTTATAATGTAGACTACATTTTTTGAATTGTAGCTTAAATTTCTAGTTATGAATGTTGTTTTCGGGTATAGGATTTTTTTGGATAATTCTATTTCATATTCCAGATCTTTTTTTTTGATTTTTGAAACTCCATGCATTGTGCATTCCCCAAACTTAGATGAGGTTCTTCAATGTATTTTCTTTTTTAGTTGTCGTTTACAGTTAATGATTTTTTGTTGTGTCTAATATGTTTTTAATTCTATCATTGTTTTAAGTTCTTCTTGTTTCATTTATATTTCTGTAAATAGCTCTGTGCAACAAGTTGTTTATCGCCGTGTTTTAGGATAATTCTGCACGTAGTTCTTCTGGAATTTTTTCAGCTAATACGAATCCCTTATTTATTATCACTGTAGTATATCTTCTCTCGTGCAGGGTTAAGCGAAATTCTTCAAAGTAGACCTATCGAAGTGTTTTGTTAGTGACTAAAGTACTGAACCAAAGTAGTAGCGTGTAAAGGATAGATTTAAGTGGGTTTTGGGGGATCATGGCTCTAGAAATGGAACTATTGTTAGGTTGTCCGAAGGTTTGTGGTATATATCTGCAGTAATTTGGGCATTTTGGTTTTTAGTTTGGTTTGGTGGGTTTTATGGCATATCAACCTTTGTAGGTTATTTAACGCCAAATCCATTTTTATGTAAACAATCAGTTCTATTTCAAACAAGTCAGTTTACCATGAGTACACTGCTTGTCAAAAACATTTCTATTTCAAACAATTCAGTTTATTCAAGCAGTTATATAACAATTCAGTTTAGTATAAGTACAGTTTCAATGTAAAAAAAAACAGTTCTATTTCAAATTTGGTTTTTAACGAGGATTATGAAAAATAAGAGTTATTCAAAATTGGGTCTTAGGGGGGATTGTTATCTTCTGGTGAAGGTTTTGGAGTAGATTATGTACCTTGTTAATGCTGTCCCATGGGCCTTTCCAAAATATGAAACAATCATTTGGCTTATATTTCATGATCTACTAATTCTTATTTTAATATTGTTACGGTACTTTTCACGATGATTTGATAGAGCTTTTCATCGGCCCTTTGAGTCAATGACAAAAGAGACTGGGGTTCAAACCCAGGTCGAGTCATACCAAAGACTCAAAAAATGGTATTTGATAACTCCTTGCTTACCACTAAGCATAGTAAGGTTTAAAGCGGATCAATCCATGGAAAGGGGTAGCGCCCCCCTATAACTCAGCGTAGTAGCTATTGAAAAGGGAGCCTTCTGGTTTCCCTTGACTACGGCCGCCAACTTTACTTTTTCATGTAAAGGTGAGTGTTGCGAATGTTTGTTTCCCACTGCTCTTACTACGGTTCGGAGCTAATTTTTATTGTACTTGTGACGGAGCCGGTATATATGAATGTGTCGATCCGGCGAGGAGATGATTTTTATTTGTTGTTTAATTAACAGAGGACTGGACAAAAGACAAGAGGCAAGTGGATAAATTTAAATTCGGATTTTATTGAGCGAATATGAATCAAGAGGTTTATAGGTGTTGAAGTCACGGTTGTTGTATCACGTCGGTCAAGTCGACAGTCTATGGGATGTGTCCTCGTGGTGTAATGGTTAAAGCGATGGACTGCGGAATCGTATTAAGCGAGTTCGTACTCCAGTCGCGCTATTACGTTCACTTTCGGACAAATACCCTTGGGCAAGGTATGAACCCCCTTATTCTTAAGCTATGGGTTAAAAAGTACCACTACTGTTCTTCTAGGAGAATGGCTTAGGCATTATGCCATTAAACAAAGAAACTAAACCAAACCTCGACAGTCTATGCTTCAGAAAATCTTACACTCGGCTGTCTATTGATTTGTGTCGACAGCGTTTCTAGAAGGTGAGGATGGTCTCTGTGCTTGGTGCAGATATTAAGTGTTACTGTTGGGTCAGGTTGTAGATGTTGTTGCAGACGGTAAATGATGTGGACGTATTGGTGGCAAAGGCTGGATGATCGATATCCCGGTTGTGCAGTACTTTGGTTTAAACGGAGGTGGTGGGTGGGGTCGAAGTCGTCTGGAAGCAATGGTGCTAGTCCTAGCAGTGAGTCGCTCATAGAAATAGACTAGATGTTGTAGATGTTGGTTGCAGAGGCTGTATTATCAATGTCCTAGTTTGATCAATCCTTGGTTTAAGCGGGGGCGGGTCTCTGTGGCCTCAAGTGTTGATGCTAGTCTGAGCAGTGAATCACTCAAGATGCTGCAAATGCCGAAGTTTGGTCGTGCGTGAACGGCTGCTGGGTTAACCTGGAGCTGGTCTGCGGGAACTGATGTACAAATGCTTGTAGATTGTAGGTGCAGGAACTACTGCTGGTGAAGTTGGAAGGTGCAGTGGGGAGACCAAGAGTGATCTCAAAAAACTTTCTGAAGTTAGCTCTTAGAAGAGCTGTTGAAGATGGTAAGACTTTCTGAGATTATCTCTGAGAAGAGCAGTTTGAATAAAAAAACTGTGATTGGTCTGGTTGGCTGCGCTAGGTCCACGGGCTGTAGTTGGTTGAATTCCACGTCTTCTGCTTCGGCTGGTGGTGAGAACGCAACCTCACATTTGGCAGCTTAGTTTGGTGGTGAGGACGCTGACCTCATGCTGCTGGGGGAGGTAACGGATTCTTCTCTTCCAGGCTAAGCCGGGCTGCCCTGTTGGCAGTGTTTGTGTTTGCCTTGCACCATACCATACTTGACAAAAGGTCAATGACCTGAAGGTCGATTATAGAAGGGATTGAGAGAGTGGGATGTCGGGTTCGAGCCGAGAATCAAACCCTGTTTGACTATGCTAGTGATCATCGCCCACCCAATGTTGGCCTAACCGAAGCTGGGAGCCTTTTGGCCTCGAATTTGTCCTAGACTTTGAACAGAGTGCCGAGTCGAAGCCTGGGCGAGCGCGTTGGTATTTGTCGTATGCCCCAAACCGGACGAGTGTGGCAACAAGGCCATTTTTGGTGGGTCTGAGCGCAGGGCTGCTGCCCTGACATGCCCAGCGCCTCCAAAAATACCTCGGGCCCCGTCGGCATTTCTCTAAAATTGGACGCCTCAGGCGCCAGGCAATAAACCCAGTCCCCCCAAGGAAGGTTAGAGCCTGGGGGACGGCCAGTTGGCGAGTGGGTTTTTTGGTTGCTGCCTGTGTGTTTATATAGCGTTAGCTGCTGCCACTCCACTGGTCGGGGGAAGTATTTCAGGGCACAGGAAGTCCCCTTATAAGATATAAGTGATAATGACATACTTCATTATAATTTGAAGAGGAACTTTAAAATATGATATAATTTGTCCAGTGGTAATAATTTTGTCTCTTAAAGACTAGCAGAATTAACCCCTTTCGAAAAATAGTTTGGGTGTTCATAAACGAAGTTCACTCATGACGTACATGCGATGTTTTGTTTTCTGGCGTCACAGGTGACTCGACGTTTTTTAAACCGGATATTTTGGTTATCATAAACGAAACGGCTACGATATACAAATATATATATATTCGTATTACATCTATGTATACATATATACATATATATATATATAATTAATTTTTACTATTTAGGATTCTTTCGGGTTGAAATCCTGGACGATGCTTTTCGCATATCCCTTCGCCCCATTACTTTTGCGAAAGGGAGGAATCCATTGGGTAGAGTGTTTATCAATGGCCCGAGAGACCGGGGTTTAATAACAAGTTGTGTCACACCAAAGACTCAAAAAATGGTACTTGATACCTCTTTGCTTAACACTCAGCATTATAAAGTACGTATCAAGAGTAAAGTGCAGCAATCCCTGTAAAAAAATAGTAGCGTTGTCCCCTACACTTTGGTGTAGTTACAATTGAAAAGGGAGCCTCCGGATAGTTCTCAACTCCGGTCACAAAATTTACTTTTATATATACGTATTGTTATCACCAGACAGACTGTTTCGTTGTATCACAACTCTTTAGTGTGGCTAGACATGTAGGACGATTGAAGCTGAGATTGAAACCCGCCCGACTTTACGTTACATATAGTATCATACCGCTCAGCCAACAAGTGAACCACGTCTGCATGAGAATTATAAGGCATTAAATAGTAGCTTTCGTTTTGTTTACATTTATACCTTACCGGATACCAGAGTGCCCAATTCATTCGAAGAGCTTTGCATTGTGTGAGTGGCAGCCGTAAATTCCTTCGCTAGATTGCTCAGCCCCCCTTGGGGGAGTATTCAATCCAGTAAATCCGGAATAGGGAATAATTCAAATCAGGACAAATAAAAAATTATTCAAAAATAGAACACTGAATTTAAATTTTTGACATGTGTTACTGGTACTGTTATTGTTGTCTGTTTGATTTGAAGTAGGATGACACAGGATGTAGTTTTACATGCCATAATTCTTGCTACTTATTGTTACTTGAAGGTTTAGGCTAGCTTTGATAGATAGGAGAAATAGTTGTTGTTTTTTGTCTAGTTGCAAATGTGTAAAATCTATCTTATTTCCATTTCGTATTTGATCTGATGAAGTTCTGTTCATTTTTTGAGCATTGATTTATATCAATGCTTTTAACAGGATGGAAATAAATTTATTGTCCTAATGTTAGCGATTGTTGTTATTTTTTTTAAATATATATATATATATATACAGAGAGAGAGAGAGAGAGAGATTGAGGCAGACAGAGAGAGGGGAGAGAGAGAGGGAGAGAGAGAGAGATTAAGGCAGAGAGAGAGAGAGAGAGAGAGAGAAAGGGAGCAAAGGGAGTGACTATTGGTGTCATTTCATAGGTCAGCAAGGAAACCAGGTTACGAAATTAACATTAATAGCTCTTCCCATGAAGACCTAGCCAGGACAAATGTGCCCGTTAATCGCTTATCATCGCGTTTTTGCTTTCACGGAAATGTAACGTAATGGCCAAGGGATTTCGGTTCATGCCTTTGAGTTTAGTTGGGTAGAGAACCTTTCGGCTCAGCACATGGGTTAGTTAGGTGCAAACCTTGATGTAGGTGGTAACGCGCACGTGGGGCGGACGTGCTACTCAGAGATGCCACGATTGCCCGATATGACGGAATGGGGTGACAGGGTGCGGGTGACGTCACGCACCGGAAGCGGGTGGAGGTTTGTGGGAGATTTGAAGAAAGTTAAGAGAATTGAGTACCAGACGCCAAACGAGGAGGATCGACTTTTGGGGCTCGCTGAGGCGAGACGAATTTGCGCGCTGTGGGTGCCGCACGAGAGAGGAGCCAAATGAATAAGACGGCATAGCGAGATTGTGTCTCTCCTCCTTATGTCGAAACCTTCAACTCAAAGTTAATAAAAAGGTTTCGTCCATGAATAAACAAGTCGTTACGAGTTTTCGAATTTCGAGATTCCTATGTTCTTTATATGTTCTATCGTTGTGAACATTGTATGTCTATTTCGCACATGGTGTTAATAGTGGTTATGGAACAGAAATACTATAGTATTACTGGATTTGTTGCTAACAAATACTGTATATCTTTCTTTAATTCCATAAATATTTTACCGTAAAAAGAAAAGAAGAAAACCACAAATTTCCATGAACAGATATGGTAATTATGCCGTTAAAGAGAGTCGACTGCATTGAAATTCTGTAAATATCAATGCTTTTAAGAGATGTAAAGTCCTTAAGATTTTCTCTTGATTGGTTTGGTCTGGTTTTAAGGCACATCAACCATTGAAGGTCATTAAATGCTAGATCTATTTCATACATATAAACAGTTCTATTTTAAACAATTCAGTTTAGTGTAAATATAGATTTTGGTTACACACAGTTAAATGTCAAAACAGTTCTATTTTAAACAATTCAGTTCAGCATAAGTACAGATTCAATGCTAAAAACAGTTCTATTCCAGACAATTCACTTTAACATAAATACAGTTTCAATGCCAAAAAGGGTGTTCTAATTCAAACAATTCAGTTTAGCATACAAAACAGTTCTATTTTAAAATTCAGTTTAGCATAAGTATGCATTTAAAATCTCAAAACAGCCTTTTTTGAACGAATGTAGTTTAGCATAAACACAGAGTTTAGTTCTATTTGAACCATAAATAGGACCCGATCAGTTATACTAATCCGGGCCAGAGTGTACCTGAGAGTGATGGCAATTAAGGGGTACTCCGCATTCCCAAAAGCTCCAACATTACTGGAGCCTCACCATCAGATTATTTAGTGTCATATCCAGGGCATTCATTGGGGGTTTTAACCTTTTGCAGAGAAGCAGCAGGTGTATTATACAGCCCCAGCCAACAGGGCAATTTAAATATTTATTTAGATTTCAATTATCAGTTTTCAGAATCTTAAAATCTTCAGATTATCAAAGAATCTTTTCTTAAATGTGATATTTCTTGTATTATGAAGTTCCAATTTCGCAAATTATTGGTTATTTTTTCATGAAATTTTACGTAAAAATTCTGACCATAATTTCATTAAGATGGATAGCTACCATGCGATGGTTGATGAATGTTTGAAACTCTACTTTGGGTTCAATGAAAATGAAAATAGTAGTGGTCCAACTCTTTTCCGTTATGCTGTTAATTCGGAGAAATTTTCCTGCTAGATAGAATAAACAACAATTGATCTTTGGGCATGCCTTGGGCATGTTTTAACTACGAATCGTTTTCTTACAGATTACCAAGTGTAAGTAAAGTTGGTGACCTTAGTCAAGGGTGACCCGAAGGCTCCCTTTTCAATATCTACTACACCGAAGTGTAGGGGGAGGGAGCCACTTTACCCTTGATCCTTACCTTATAATGCTGAGTGTTAAGTAAGGTGGCATCAAGCCCTATTTTTGAGTCTTTGTTATGACTTGACCTGGGATTGAACCCCAGTCTCCAGGACAATTGGTAAACACTCTACTCATTAGGCCAATGGCCCGGTTGAAAAATATGCAATTTTTGCACATATGTACTGCTCTGTCTGAGCCCAGTCGACTAGGGATGCACAATACACTGAATGCATCACAGAAGATGGGTAAGATTCTCCCAACAAATATCCTGGTATGACACTAAACAATCTGAAGGTGAGGTTTCAGTAATGCTGGAGCTTTGGGGAAAGCGGAGTACCTCTTTATAGCCATCGCTCCCAGATCTACTCTGGCTCGGAGTGGTAGCACCTGATAGTATCCGGTGTGCAAACTAAAAACTGTACTTATGCTAAATTGAATGGTTTGAAATGGAACTGTTTATATGTATAAAAATGGATTTGGCGTCGAATAATCTACAATGGTTGATTACCATAAAACCAAACCAAACCAAGCAGTTTGGTATCCAAAAAACCAACCGATCTACGGGTCAAATAGAACTAAACTGTGTGCATATGCTAAACTGAATCGTTTAAAGTAGAACGGTTTTGACATCTAACTGCGTGTAAACAAAAAGCTTTACTTTTGCTAAAATGAATTGGTTGAAATATGTGTTTATATGTATAAAAATGAATTTGACATTAAATGACCAACAATGGTTGATATACCATAAAACCAAACTAAGCACAACAGTTGGGTATTCGAAAACCAACTGATGTACCCAACAAACTATTTCATTGTGTTTAGGCCCTATCAGAGCTATGGATTGACAATGGTTCTTGATCAACACATTAACTTACGCTATCTCATCACCAAACAAATAGTTAGAGGAAAACAGGCCAAAATTCTAAGACGACACAGATGACAGTTGTCAGTCCAGAAATTTACAACAATAACTAAGCCTTATTCTTCGAAAGGAATTGGCCTAATGAGTAGAGTGTTCGCAAATGGTCCGGGAGACCGGGGTTCAGTCCCAGGTGGATTCATATCAAGGACTCAAAAATGGTACTTGATACCGCCTTGCTTAACACTCAGGATTATAAGGTAGGGATGAAGAGTAAAGCGGAGCAATCAAGGGAAAGGAGTAGCACCCTCCCCTCCGCTTCAGTGTAGTAGCTATTGAAAAGGGAGCCTTCGAGTCACTCTCGACTAAGGTCACCAACTTTACTTACTACTTACATCGGACTGATGAGCAAGTAAGCACTTCAAATACTTACAAAGCATTTACGTAAACATGTTGAAAGATCAATATTCGCATTCACTTCTTTTGTAAGTAGTTGCTTATTAACAAATAGCCCAATCGGCTGTGGTTATAGAATATGCCGACTGCATCACAGAAGAGGAATAAAAACCCCTACCAACGAGTGTCATGGATATGAAACTAAACCATCTGATGGTGAGGCTCCAGTCCAGGAACTTGGAGAAATGTGGAGTATCCCTTCATTGCTATTATTCCCAAATTCACTCCGACCCCAGAGTGGTAGAACTTTTAATGTCCCAACTATGGACCTACTTAAAAATAATATGTATATCCATTTGACTGTGTGCAAAAAAATGGCTGATGCTAAATTATTTTCGTTGCATAGCAATGATTGGAACCATTTTACTGTGTGCAAAAAATGATTAATATTGTATAGAATTATCAGTGTTAGACGGAAATGCTTAAAACTCTTAAACTATGAGTAAACAAATGGGCTCAGACTCGTTTAAAAATGTTATCTACCAAGTATGCGTTTACAAATCACATTTAATATATACTTGTAAACAGGATTTAGTATCAAATAACCTGCATGGGTTGCTATGCTGTGAAATCAATCCAGCTCAGCCAACCCTGATTAACAAAATAATATATATATATATATATATATATATATATATATATATATATATATATATATATATATATATGTTGTCTGTGGATGACTATATATATATATATATATAAACGACTTCTTCTGTGCAAACTCAAACTTCTTTCGTTTGTCATTTTTTTTTGCTTATTTCATTGATAATTCCTTTCTCCTTAATGTTTTTATCACTGCATCCGGGAAATTCCTTTACTACACTCCCAACGAACTTGATAAACATAATTTACTACAATATTTACTAGTCCCTCGTAACAGATTCTATTCACCTCGGAGGGTTCACCGTTGTCACTCATACTGAGTAATACAGTAGTATATTTCCCTACGTTTGATGGTTAGATTTATAAGAATTATCGACACTCCATGTCAATACTGGATCTAACCAAAATATTATTTAACAATTAGATCCAAGCTGATAATTTTTATTTGTATGTTCCAAATTTTGACTAGAATTTATCTTCCTAGTTCTTCGTGCTTGTTTTTAGATGAAAGAATTTTGACGAGTATAATTCTTCATCTTCTTCCTTTTCGTCGGTTTTTATCGCAACTCACTGAGGTCACAATTTTGACTGACACATCACACTTTGGAAACATGAAAAAAAGATAAGTTCCCAGTGACACTCACATTCACCTTTTCCCTCCGAAAATATTGGTTCTATATTCTAGCTGCCATAGCAATTAAGCTACGATAACATGGACAGTATAATAGAACGTCATATAACATCCATGAAGCTAATCTATATCTCTTTTCTTAGACATTAGGGAATAAACCATAACGCCTGGTTATAAAGATACACTTTATTTCTCGAAAGGTTCCAAGTTGACAATGAGTGTGAGAGAGACAGTGAAACGGAGACACACGGTGGGCTTCTATATAAACCCATAAATTATTAACCACGCTGTGATTCCATATTTTTGGCCTTACGTTTTCCTTAAAAATATATACTCAACTGGAGACTGCTGTGGGCACTGTGGGGCACTGATGGCCTTTGCCTCTTTGGACGCCCGCCGGTCATTCGCTGGAGATCTCCGGACCTCTTGACTGCCTGACCGTGGCTCTGAGACTGAGACTGCTACTGCCATGGATGACCACATATATCATTTCACAACACCTACGCAGTTCTGGCTGTCAACCCACGCATCGGCTTCAGCCCGTTACACAGGTTAACCCTGCTCGAGAAATATCCGACTGACGGCTCTGTCAAAGATCAATATGCAACATTTGTTGTAATTGTTTTAGATTCTACTTGTGTTGTATTCCGTTTCGTAAATTCTTTTTTTAGAAGATCAAAGTAATATAAAGTATTATGTCTAATGTAACACTGAAATTTCAGAAAACTATTAATTGATATTTCATTGAATATGACAATTGAACTCATTAAAATCATTTCTTTATATTCAAGCAGGTTATTTTTATTCGGATATTTCTTTCAAATTTGTTTTGCCATTGTCAGCATTGAAAAAAAATGTCAAAAATCCTATTTCTACATTAGCCGTAGAGAAAAATAGCTTAATAGATATTTTAGCTGAAGTCAAAAGAAGTTTTATTATAAATACAAAAACAGATTCAATTTCACGTGAATGCAAGCGCATGGAGTGATATCAAAACTACGATTTAATTAAAAAGCATCTATAAAAGAAAGAAAGAAAGAAAGAAAGAAAGAATAGTAAAGAGCGATAAATAGAAAAAAAAGAAAAGAAGAAATTATTTTTAAAAAAAGAAAGAATAAGGAGCGAGAAATAAAAGAGAAAATAAAGAAAGTCAGAAAATATAAAAGACAAAAAATATGCAAAAAGAAAGAAAGAAAGAAAGAAAGAAAGAAAGAAAGAAAGAAAGAATAGTATGGGGCAAGAAACAAAAAAGAAAAGAAAAGTAGAAAATATATGAAAGAAAGAAAGAAAGAAAGAGAGAATAATAAGGAGCGAGGAATAAAAAAGAGAAAAGAAAAAGAAAGTAAGAAAATATATAAGAAAGAAAGAATAATAAGAAGCGAGAAAATAAATAAAAAAGAAAGAAAGAAAATATATAAGAAAAAAAGAAAGATATAAAAGAAAGAAACAAAGAAAGAAAAAAGAAGGAAAGAAATAAAGAATAATAAACAGCGAGTAATAAAAAAAGAAAAGAAAAGAATAAGAAAGTAAGAAATTATGTAAGAGAAAACAGATCTACCACAAAAAAGAAAGAAAGAAAGGTCGAAAGAAAGAATACGACAAAAAGTCAATAAAAAATGAAATAAACCAATATTTTTTAAAAGGGAAGACAGCAAAACAGGAAGGAAGGAAAGAAGAAATTGCGTGTGGAAAAAATATGGGGAAAAGTCAATAAAAAATAACAAACACTAAGAAATAAAGAAGGAAAAACAGTAAAAAAAAAAAAAAAGGAACAATAGAAAATAAAGAATGAAAAGAAAAAAGAAAGACTATAAAGACAAAAAATAGAAAACAATGAGGAAATGAAAACAGAACGAAACAAAGATTATATAGAAAAGAAAGAATAATGAAATGAAAACTAAAAAGTTAATAAATAAACGAAATAATAAAAAAAATAAAAAGGGAAGCCAACAAGAAAGACAGAAAGAAAGAAAGAAAGAAAGAAAAAAGAAAGAAAGAAAGAAAGAGTGACCGTTACAAAGAAAGAGAGAAAGAATATAGAGAGAGTAATGAATGATGAAAGGAAAAATACAAGGGCAAAAAAAAAAAATGAAATGAACAGGGAATATTGCAACAAAAAAGGAAACAAACAACGAAACAAAGAAATAAGTAAAGAGGGGCCTACTTTTACACGGAAAGAAAAAAAGAAAGAAAGAAAGAAAGAAAGAAAGAAAGAAAGGTGTTAGTTACAAAGAAAGAGAGAAAGAATAGAGAGAAAGCAAAGAATGATGACTGGACAAACACAAAAATATAAAAAATGCACTATAGCCCAATAAAAGATGCAAATATATGCCAAAAACTTACATTATTTAATTTGCTTAAAATGCCATAATTTTTATCTAGGAAGTACAATCAGACCCTCCACATCAAAATTAAAGAACACCTCAATACACATGCATCCTCATTCCATAAACATTTAATTAAATGCAAAATTATTGATAATTTTTTCATTAAAATATAAGCAAACAACGTAATGTTGATAATCTCTGGATAAAAGCGGCTTTATTAATAGTTAAGCTACATCCTCAGATTAACAGTAGGTTAGAATTAAATACTGAATATATCATTAATATGCACATATTAAATACATATTTAAGTTTAAAAAATAAAATAAAATTGATAAGGACAACTGAAGCAGCGCCTATTCTGCATGGCGTTTCAAGACCCAGCATGGCACTCTAACAGCCCATGTGACACCATGTTTACAATGTCCAAAAAATGTGAACGTCCAACACCGAGTTCATTTTAAAAAATCCCCATTACACACCACATTTTTTCATATAAATTCATTTTTTGTAAATAAAATCATACATTCCATTCGGAGTTTTAAGTAGAGTAAGTGTGGTATTTTGGTGGCTGCAACAGGCTTGATGAGAAATGGTTGATTATATGTTGTACCGTTGAATATGTCGGCGAATGTGGCTAGCTAGGGCCCCTTAGACAATATAGTTATGGCATGACCGCTACCTTCTTCTTCTCCACAAAACCATTGGGCCTTGTGCCCACCATTTTGTATAAAATCGAAATAAAGTGTTCATTTAAAAAAAAAAGTCTCTAACGATAAAGTTTTCACTTTGAAATTAATTAGACTCAAATAATTATTTCGCATAGCAATAATCCTATGAATTGATACCATACAATAAAAAAATAAAGAAATTTAGAAGGAGAATAATTTACAAATTAAGGAAGAAAAATTTCTTAAAAACACTAAAAAGAACAAAAAGAAAGATAGACAACAATAAGTAAATAGATAAAGCATAAAATAACAACGATGAATAAACGGAATTTTATATTTGACACAAAAACAGATTTAATTTCACATGGATGCAAGGTACGCGTTTAGCTCAAACCGAGAGGCATTAAACCTTCCTTTCAAGTTTCTTGGAGTGGAGTTTTCTTTCAGATTAGCTTGTTCAATGTCCCAAACCCCAGAACAACATTTTGATAATGTAGTTTTAGTTTTACCACAAAATCTTTTTTAGACAAACAAATTAATAATTCGTTTCCAATTACTGGATGATCGGTTGGTTGGTTGGTTGCTTGCTTGCTTTTCGTATCAACCCTGGGTGGGTTATAGATTAAATGTGTTAGAATAAATATAATGAATATTATCAATGATAGCACGTTTAAAATGCATAAAAGCTTTTTAAATAATGACAATAGGTATATGAAAATTACTCTTAAGTTTAAGCTAATAGGAGTTGCCAGGTAGATTGGCCTAGTGGATAGAGTGTTCGCCAATAGTCCGGGAGACCTGGGTTCAATCCCAGGTTTCGTCATACCAAAGACTTTAAAAATGGTACTTGGTTCCTTCTTGCTTAAAACTCAGCAATATAAGGTACGTATCAAGGGTAAAGTGGAGCAATCCAGGGAAAGAAGTAGCGCCCTCCCCTACATCTCGGTGTAGTAGCAGTTGAAAAGGGAGCCCCTTGATCGCTTTCGACTACGGTCGCCAACTTTACTTGCTTTACTATGGTGAATTTTAAACCAAAATATGGCATATAAGACGCAGGAGAATTTTAAAAGATATTTTGAAAAAATATTTTATAGCAGATAGATATGCTATAGATATATAAACATCCATGTTTTTAAATATATATAAAAACTAATATATACTGATCTATTATTATTATATAATAGCTCAATCACAAATATGGAGCACTCTCCAAATTATACCACATTTGGTCTGCCACAAACCCACCAAGTGAGATCGTGACAACGTTATACAGTTAAGATATGTATGTTTGTATGTATGTATGTTTGTATGTATGTATGTATAAATGCGTATATAAATTGTTGGTAGATAGACAGGTAAAGAGACGGAGAGAGAGAGAGAGAGAGAGAGAGAGAGAGAGAGAGAGAGAGAAAGAGACAGAGAGAGAGACAGAGACAGAGACAGAGAGAAACTGTGTATTTTTTTAAACAGTGATTTTAATTGAACGCAAGATAGAAAGAAAAAATGATACTACAAAATGGATAAAGAACCACCAACAAAAAAGATGTTATAACTAATTTGATTATTCCGTGATTTCATTGGTTAAGATAGTTTTCATTTAGGGTCACGTGACACATTGAGATTATATTTCTCAGAGTTCAATCAGAACGCGTGTTCAGTCGAGCCGATAACAGCAACAACTACGTAAAAAATAAAAGGAAATGAAAGCAAGGTAATTTTAACAAGAACAAGCTTTACAGCTTAAAGTGGTCCATCTTGTTAAAAATGCAACCCTAAAGAAATAACTAGCTATCATCTAAAAATAATGTACGGATACCTAAAAAGGGGGGAAAAAATAAAGAAATAATCTCAAATAATTATTAGATTGATGTAAAAACTCGACCAGAAAGAAAGAAAAAGTAACAATAAAGAAAAAAGAAAGAAAGTAAGAAATTACAAAAACAAGAAAGAAAAAAAAGAAAGAAAGAAAGAAAGAAAGAAAGAAATTAAGAAAATAGTAGCTCATATGAAGTAAGAAAAAAGATAGAATGAATGAAAAAAGAAAGAAAGAAAGAAAGAAAATAGAAGCTCATAGGAAGTAAGAAAAAAGGTAGAATAAATGAAAAAATAAATAAGTAATTAAAGAAAGAAAGAAAGAAAAAAGATTTTAAGAAATACATTAGGTAATAAAACAAGAGAAGTGAGAAAGAAAAAAGGTAAAAGAAAGAATGAACGAAACGATGAATGAAAAAAGAAAGAAAAATTGAACATGAAACAGTAAAACTTACCAAGTGAAAGAAAGAAAAGAAGAAAGCATGAGAGAAGAAAAGAATGAATGAAGGAATGAATGTACGAAAGAAAGGAATGAAAGGAAGGAATGTGACAGTAAAGCATATAAAGTAAAGAAAGAAAGAAAGAAAGAAAGAAAGAGGTAAGAAAAGGCAAGAACCAAAAAGAAAGAAACAAACAAGAAAGAAAGAAAGAAAAAAAGAAAGAAAGAAGGAAGGAAAGGAATATCCAGTATGGAATAAAGAAAAGAAAAAGTGAAATAAATGGCAAAAATGAAAAAGAAAGATAAAAAGAAGGACGGAAAGAAAGACAGAAAGAAAGAAAAATCGATAAAGAGAAAGAATTAAAACAAAAAAAAGAAATGTAAAATAAAACCAAAAAGAAAAAAATATGAGAAAGAAAGATGAGATTTAAAAAAAGAAAGAGACGAAGAAATATTGAAAAAGAAAGACATTAAGAAAGAAAGGAAAAAAAAGAAAGAGTAAAGAGTTTGAAAAGAAAACTCTATAAATTCTAAGTTTACGGGAAAAACAGTAAGAAAGAAAGTTGATAAAAAAGTGTAAAAGTGATAAAGAAAGACAAAAAAAGAAAGTTAGATCTTTAGAAAGAAAGAAAAAGTAAAGAAAAAAGAAAGTAAACAGGGAAAAAGAAAGAAAAAAGAAAGATTCGAAAAGAAAGAATGAAAGTGATAAAGAAAGATAGAAAGAGAAAGTTAGATATTAAGAAGGAAAGAAAAAAGAAAGAAAAAAGACTATAGAAGAAAGACAGAATAAAGGTGGAAAATTAAAATAAAAAAAGGAATGTATAAAATTAAGAAAGAAAGAAAGGAAGGAAGAAAGAAAGAATGAAAGAAAGAAAAGATTGCATAAGAGAAAAAGAATAAAAGTAATAAAGAAAGAATGAAACGAAAAAAGAAAAAAGAAAAAAAGATTTCATCTGAGATAAAGAATGAAGGTGATAAAGAAAGATAGAAAGAATGTAAGGAAGAAAGAAAAAAGCTAGCAAACAAACAAGAAATGAAAAAATAAGGAAAAAAAGGAAGAAAACAGATATTACATAAATAAAGAATGAAGGTGGTGTAGAATGATCAAGTAAGACATTAAGAAGAAAAGGAACAAGTTAAAAAAGAAAGAAAGAAAGAAAGAAAGAAAGAAAGAAAGAAAGAAAGAGAATGAATATGAAAAGAAAGATAGAAAGAGTACGTAAAGCATTATGAAAGGGACAAGCAAACAAAGGAAAGAAAGAAAGAAAGAAAGAAAGAAAGAAAGAAAGAAAGAAAGAAAGAAATTAACTAAGAGAATGAAGATGAAAAGAAAGATAGAAAGAGTAAGTAAAGCATTAAGAAAGGAACAAGCAAACAAAGGAAAGAAAGAAACAAAGAAACATTTATAACAATATAAAACCCAGCAAAAAATAAATATATTAATGTGTAAATGAGTTTTAAAAGTCATAACATAAAAATAATAAAAGTAAGCTACAAAAAAAAACAAAAAAACTAGAAAATAAATGCTGTCAAAAAATCTAAAAAAGTGAATGGTTAGAAGTGCGAATTGCTAAAAAGAAAACAAAATTTTCGTAATAATAATAAAAAAAAAGAAGAAAATTCAAGCGAAATGCCTTACGCACGCTAAAAAGCCGTCGCAAAATGAAGATTAATTTGCAACTTGAGAACGGAAATGACTTTTTAGAAGCTGAAGCCGATGTTCTAAAGATACGGCCAAAACAATTTCTTTTCTACATTCGAGCTTTTGCAGGAATGAAACAATCTGTTATATTAGACTGATGCGCGCTACGACTGCCATCGTGGTGATACTAGCACGCCATCTAGCGATAGATCTTTCGCGGCTGGGGCAGTGTTGTTGGGAATACGGGTTCGCTTCTAGGTTACAAAAAACAAAACAGAAAGATAAAGAGAAGCCGAAAGAAACGGAAAAAGGAATTTTCATTGATAAAACAAGTAAGAAACATTTACTTGATGCTGATAAAAAATAAAGTAGAAATAAAATGGCAGTTTAAAATCATGCCTGCATGTGCGCATGCGTAAAGCAGCCAGCACGGTCTTAAGCCGCTCTTAGGCTGGATTATATCAAGGAATAGCTCAGTGGTAAGAATACGTTATTATGATATACAGAGGAGTGACCAGGTTCTAAAATTAATGATAGCAAACATACAAAAGAAAGTAACAGCTTCAGCGCGTTGTTATGGTTAACAAGCTAGTCAGGCAAATCTGTAAGTAATAAGTTCGACCCTCAGAAGGAGATTTGCACTTTTAATTTAACTATGAACCGGGCCAATGATCAAAAGAGTAGAGTGTTCGCCAATGGTCCGGGAGACCGAGGTTCAATCCCATACTAAAGACTCAAAAAATGGTACTTGATGCCGCCTTGCTAAACACTCAGCATTAAAAGGTGTGGATCAAGGGTAAAGTGGAGCAATCTAGGGAAAGGAGTAGCGCCCTCCCCTACACCTCGGTGTAGTAGCTATTGCAAAAGGAGCTGAAATAATTTTTAAGGTACCTCGTTGTGGTATAAAAGCTGGACTCCCACACCAATTACTAATTTGTAGCGAGTTAGCTAGTCACTAAGTGCCCCATACATTTTCGTGCTGTAATGGTAAACAAGCTCCTCTCCCTGGTAAAACCTATGGAATGAGCATAATTAGAAAATGCTCTCCTTGATTTTTCATTAATCAGTAGATAAGCTAATAATACATACTTGGTATTTTTTAAATGGCTGAACATTTTAGGTTTATAGAATATACGTAAAACAAATTGTCTATATTTATGGGTCATTATATTTCAAACCATAAAATACAAAATATCATGGAATAATATACTCTAGAAATTAATGATTTCGAGTAATGAATGACCCCTAATTATTAGCCTCAAATAGTGTTTTTTTTTTTAATTTATATATTGCATATAACGATATAATAATCCCAAACTTTTGTCTGTGCTAGCCACAAAAATAAGTTA
The DNA here is from genome assembly GCA_963585895.1 of Sepioteuthis lessoniana. Lineage (NCBI taxonomy): Eukaryota > Metazoa > Mollusca > Cephalopoda > Myopsida > Loliginidae > Sepioteuthis > Sepioteuthis lessoniana. The sequence continues at coordinate 31,578,904 of OY757942.1, forward strand.
TTCAGCATCCAATGAGATAATGCAAAAACATTCAAACACCTATTATATTTCAAAACTACTTTGATGCAATCAAAATCAATGCAAGTCACTGAATAAACAAAGTAATCTAGACCTTGACGTAGTGTTGTGTTTACTTGGATATTTAAAAAAATACAACCCCCCACTACAGTTACACAATAGTATACCAGTAAACAAAGAGATAATGTTTACATTGTCGTTGAGCATTCATCAAATTCGGTTTTCAATTAATTGTTACTTAAAGAATAAGACAATCTTTTGTTCTGGGATATAATATTTGTGCAAATCATAAAATTATATAAACAAGTGTTTCCAATCTTAGGCCAAATTTCAAAAAAATTGGTCCCTGTATTTCTGACTCATCTAATTTCCCATTAGTCTTACCCGACATGTTTCCAGATAGCCTTGCTAATGCCTGAACAAAGGGTTTTAGTTAAGATAATAAAGTTTTTACGTGACTTGGTTCACTATTTGTAATATTTGTACATAGTATATGAACAGGTGTTATAATAAGTACGAAGGTAGGCTGAAAAATGCATGGGCCAAAAAATGCATACGATGATATCAAATCTGATGTTGATGACTTTTTGACCAATGAGATCCAAGCATTGCAACATCGATGGAAGAATGTGTGGACCGCAAGGTTGGTTTGTTAGTTGTATTTTATGGCTTATCAACACTTGTATATCATTTAATGCCAGATTCTGTTTACACACGCATACACGATCTCTCTCTCTCTCTCTCTCTCTCTCTCTCTCTCTCTCTCTCTCTCTCTCTCTCTCTTTGACCAGTCGGCTGGGGTTGTAGAATACACTAACTGCACCTCTACAGAGGGGTAAGACCCCCAACAAGTGTCCTGGATATGACATTAAACAATCTGATGGTGAAGTTCCAGTAATCAGTAGTCAGAAGATTTTATAGGGTCCCACTTAATCTAAGTAACCATTAAAAGATATCCTGAAAATAGCATATCGGTGATTTTATTTCACAGGTGATAACTGTAGGGTGCGGAAGCAAAATATGGAATAATTTTTAAAAGCTGTTTTTAATCTGATTAGTCCGATTTTAGAAAGAAAAAAGGCGATAAATTTAAATTTTCATGATTAGCTCTATTTTTCAAGCACTTTTTCAAAAAAATTCAGCCCAATGTGAGCAAGAGAAGAAACAACAAAGAATTTATGATTTGCTTGATGCCGAAACGAAGCCGATTTTTCTTTGTCAACCGCATACAAAGTAATGAAATTTTTTTACGGAAAAAGAGCTTTTTTTTAAGAAAAGGGGAAGTGTAGGACTGAACAAAAAACGAAAAGAAGTCTTTTTAACTGCTCTCACGACGGCGATGAAGAAGGACCCCACAACGTCATTAGGAAAGCACGTTAATGAATTGAAAGTCCTCAGGAAGTGGCGAGGGCAACAATTAAACAAGATTTAAGCCCAGAGCTTAACCCCCGTGATTATGCTATATTATCCAAATGCTAGTTCGCTTATGACTGCTATTGAGGAGGAATGGAATAAAATGTCTTAAGGATTTATTTTGAAGTCATGCAAATCGTTTCAAATGCGTGCCGATACAATAATTGAAAAAAATGGCGGCCATACTGAGTAAATTTACTGTTTTGAGTCTATTTTCTTATTTTGTGATTTATTTTTTTAAATTAGAATTAATCCTGTTTTATAATAATGTAGTCTACTAATATACTAGAATATTCCTAATTTTGCTTCTGCGTTCTATTGTTTAAATAGATATCACATAAAGTACATACATGATATCTGTGTAATTTGTTATGTTTGCGTCAAGTAGTCTCTTTACAGATAAACTTTAAACTTCCCACCTGATTTTAACCCATGTCGGAAAGTGCTTTAACAAGAATACAGAAACGACAGACGTAAACATCAACGCACAGCCTGCAGCACCGCCAATTTCATAGATTTGGACGCCATCCAACCATACAAGATGGAGGGAAAATCACGCTTCTGTGAACATGGTGACTGTGTTATAGTTCTCAAATTACGAAGGAGTAGCGTGCTAACCCTTAGTAAGAGGTGCAAGGGGCTAGGAGCCCGTTTATAACAAGCTACATACTTTGGGCAAAGGCCAATAAATCCGAGGCTTACGTCTGTAACAAACACATTTGTCACGTGTGTAACCATATTGATGTAAGCGAAGCGGGAGATATTTTTTACTTCATTGGTATCGAGGAATAGACAAAGGCGGAAACTTTCAGGAAATAGTAGGTTTTTTTTGGTGTTTTTTTTTTCTGTGTGTTTCAATCGCTATGTGGGAGTCGCTATCATGTGTCGGATCACTGTTCTCTTCTTGGGAATAAGAACTTCCCAGATAGAAAAAATTACTTTCAATTGCTTGTAAATTATTAGTATTTGGAATAGTTACCTGAATCGATTATTTTTAATAAATGATTATTTTAATAACTTGAAACGACAAAGTTACTTGGAAAAAGACTTATTTCGGCATTAAATGAGAAGGTTGGTTTGGTTTAATGGCATATCAACCTTTGTAGGTTATTTAACGCCAAATCCATTTTTATGTAAATAATCAGTTCTATTTCAAACAATTCAGTTTAGCATGAGTACAGAGTTTAATTATCAAAAACATTTCTTATTTGTTATATAAAACAATTCAGTTTAGTGTAAGTACAGTTTCAATGTCAAAAATAGTTCAATTTAAAACAATTCAATTTGACATAAGCCCGCAGTTTAAATGTAAACACAGTTTAATTGTAAAAAACCATGTCTATTTCGAGCTATTCAGTTTAGTCAAGCAATTCTAATTCAGCTAATTCAGTTCAGTAAAAGTGTAGATTTTGTTTACACACTGTTACATGTCAGAACAGTTCTATGTTAAACAATTCAGTTTAGTGTAAATACAGTTTCAATGTCAAAGAACAGTTCTATTTGAAATAATTCAGTTTAGCACAAGCACGCAGTTCAAATGTAAGAACGGTTCAATTGTCAAAAAATTTCTATTTAAGATATTCTGTTTAGCATAAGTATGCCGTTAGTTCTATTTAACCCATAGATAGGGTCCTTTCAGGTGCTTCCACGCCGGGCCAGAGTGGACCTGGGAGCAATGGCAATGAAGGGGTGCTCCGTATTCCCCAAGGCCCCGGCATTACTGGAACCTCACCATCAGATTGTTTAGTGTCATATCTAGGACACTTTTGGGGGGGCTTACCCCTCTGCAGACGTGCAGTCAGTGTATTCAACAGCCCCAGCCGACTGGGCGATGTGAAGGTTGACACGCAGTAAAAACAACCAAATACTCAACCAACAGTCTCTCCATTTATCTATCTATGAATTAAAACTTTCTAGCGTCCTTGCTGGTGGTGTAGGGTAGAGTTGATGAAACCTTTGAGAAGAATATCCTACAAACTTTATGGATGCATAAAACAGTAATCTAGTATTTGATGATACTTTAAATTAATGCTCTATTTTTAATGATATGGCTGAACTCGGCTCTTTTTAAGAAGTGATTCTCATCAAAGTAGTTTCCGAGAGATACACACTAATGTCATCGTCAATTAACAGTTTTTTACGAAATTTCTTTCTGGTTTTACCCATTGCCGTAAAACATTGTTTACAAAGATACGTAGATGGGAAGCAAGTTGAACAAGTGCAGACTTCAGTGAAAACCGGAGATATTTAATCTTATGGAAAGATCCTTTTGATATATAAAGTGTCTCCAACTGTTTGAAAGGTCTACAAGACACGTGAATTTTGTAGAGTTGTTTGTGCTGACTTCAAAACTCTTTATTTTTTTTTATATTTACTTTGATTTGGATGGTCGTGTTTTATGGCATATCAAACCTTGTGGGTAATTTAATACCAAGTCTTGTCTAAACACGCGCACATACACGGATGAATTCACTCGTATATAAATGTAGTTTGATTTGGTTTAATGGCATATCACACTTGTGGGTTATTTAATGCCAAATCCTGTTGATAAACAAACACACTCACACATTCACATGCACGCACACACGCACACACATATATATATATAATTATATATATACACACACAGATATACATATATATATATATATATAGTTTGGTTTGGTTGCGTTTTATGGCATATCAACTCTGGTAGGTTATTTAATGCCAATTCCTGTTTATACACTTACATACACATTCACACATGGATGCACACACACACACATACACACACACGCGCGCATATAGATAGATAAATAGATAGTTTTGTTTGATTTGTGTTTATATAGCAAATCAATGTGAAATCCCGTTCACACACACACACACACATATATATATATATATATATATACATATATTTGGTTCGCTTGTATTTTATGACATAAGTTGTAGGTTATTTAATGCCAGATCCTGTTTATACATACACACGCGCACTCACACACACACACACACACACACACACACACACACACATATATATATATATACATATATAATTTGTTACAGAATAGTTTGTACGTAACATCTTTTTATGAATTCATTAGTTTGTACACTGTTAAATGTTATCCAACCCAAATAATTCTATCAGGAGTATCATGAATATATAATCATTGGTTAGCCCAGAGTTTAATGCTTTCAAGTATCGCTAAAGAGTATTAACTATTCTGTTTAATATTAATCATTTGTTTGCACGCACTTAAATGGTTTCTGGTATAGTAATTGGTTCCATTTGACCCTTTTATGGGGATTTAACAACAATATATATATATATTATTTAGACAGCGAATTGTTATCTAGACAAGTTCTGTTAAATACTATGTACAGACTCTTTTAATGATCTTCAAGTGAAGACATTTAATTCTTCTTAATATTCTTCGTATTTCCGGTTTGAGATGGTGGAGAAAAATATCATAGGGTTTCTTTCTACCATTTCAACTCGGAAATACAAAGGACAGAAAGAAAATTTGAACGTATTAACTTAAAGATCATAAAGAACAGACAGTCCATGTTACTCAACAGAACTTGTCTCTCTCTCTCTCTATATATATATATATATACTCAACCGCTCTGCGCCAACTTGCTCCGTCGGATGGGGCTGCAGAATCCACCGACTGCTTCTCTGTAGAGGAATAAGACTCCCCTAATGAGTGTCCCAATTAAGATATTGAACAATCGGATGGTGAAGTTCCACTGATACTTGAGCTTTGAGGGATGCGGAGTACCCCATCATTGGAATCGCTCTTAGGTCCACTCTGGCCTAGAGTGGTAGCAACTGATAGGGTCATATCTATAGGTCAAATAGAACTAAACTGTGTCATAATACTAAACTGAATTACTTGAAATAGAACTGTTTTGATAATTTAATTGTCCACTTATGCTAAACTGAACAGTTTGAAATCGAACTGTTTTGACATTTAACTGTGTGGACAAAAACTATACTCATACTAACAAAATTGTTTGAAATAGAACTGTTTGACTAAACTGAATAGCTTTAAATAGAAATGTTTTTGACATTTAAACTGTGTACTCATGCTAAACCGAATTATTTGAAGAAGAACTGTTTTTCACATTGGAACTCTGTACTTATACTAACCTGAACTGTTCGGAAAAGAACTGTCTGATGTTTTGTTAAACTGAATTATTTGAAATAGGACTGTTTTTGATATTGATACTGTATATTCATACTAGACTGAATTGTTTGAAATTTAATTCATCTATTCAAAGACGAATTAAATTTCAAACAATTCAGGTTAGTAACAACCAAACATATTAGGTTCGTAGACTTCATATTACCCAAGAAAACCACAGACTTAGATTTTTCAGAGACTATTAAGCTACTCTCGAAACTATTCGGGCCTAACACAACCTTGTTACCCGAAAAGCATAGATAAACTGTAAAACTAAACATCCAACCAATCAGCTCTGCGCTAGTAAGATGCAACACAAGGTCACTTTTCATGCGGAGTTTTAGCAGGTTTGAATTTAGAGTTTTCCTTAAACTAGACAGGTAGCCATATCAAGTTTAAAGTACCAGTCTGTCCTTCTATATAGTTATAGATGGAGAGAGATTAGTTGGTATAGGATCTTTCCCAAGAGTATTTGCGCAGTATAAAATACAAACATGTTCGTCTAGGAATTAAATTATGGTCACGGTATCTATTCCCTAAGAAGCAAACTATTACAACGCAAGCGCCTTCTTAAAACCATAGGAATACTTGACACCACATAACTGTGTGTAGATTATTTGTATTTGATAAAAATGCTTGAAACCATAAAATGATCAGCAGATTATTTGAATTTGATAAAAATACTTGAAACCTGTTGTGAGACCGAAACTTACCTGTATCATGGACTCTCCCAGCACTATATTACTAGCGTAGTATTATCCTTATAAGAGCAGCAGCAGCACTAGTACTAGGGCCCGCTGTTTTACAGCACCACGGAGCCAGTTCTGGACTTCGGTCCGGAGTGTGGCTCTGCTAAAGGAACAATGGCAGACTTGGGGCCTTTTATTAGGCACCTAGTTTCGACTAGGCTACCTTCGGGTGGGCGAGCTGCAATTTTGTCTCCTTTGTCACCCATGTATGGCACTAGACCAAGCGTCTAGTTTAAGCCGTAAACTGGCATACGTTCCCGGACCCACATTTGGGTTCGTGAAACTGCTTGCCTCATCAGGCTCACATTGCACTAAGTGAGCCGATGAGCAGCACTGACCAGCAGGGTCCGAGTCTCGGCTCCTTCCCGACCTCCCCTCCCCTTTATCCCCACTTTAATCGGCCTTCGGGCTTTTGACCTTGTGTCAAGTCGTGTCTGGTGGGAGGCAGCGACAAATAAAAGCAGCACTAGTACTAGAAGTACGACTACCAATATTGGACACTATCCTTTATAACTTTAGTTAATATATCTGTCTGACCTCTAACCTGTGTTCTCCTTCTGTGTACCGACTTTGGGTCCAAATCAGTGGCGATGTACGGATCCGAGAAACGCACTCACGCCGAAAGCCTTACCAGACCCACATCAAAAGCGACAAAAGATTCGAGAATTTCGTCCTCATCACATCAGCGGACCTGCTCAATCACAGCCCTGTTGAACGAGAAAAGTTAGCTGGCATCACTACACCAGCGACTACATACAAAATATTCCGCTTACCAATATCAGTGACGAACTAGCTATTCGACACCTACGGAATATTTAAGACTATTAAAGTCTGTCCAAATAATATAACAGTCAACCAAGTATCGAGAACGATTGCCAGTTTGTTCACAAAACAACTTGACAAACTCAAGCTTTTGGAAAAACTATTCATCGAAGCGAGTTTTTTTTTTAAGAGAAAGCAAGTTCTCGTACAACAAAAGAAAAATATATCTCAAGGACATATTTAAAAAAAATTTGTCTACAATTACAAAAATCCCCTAGCGAAGAACAGAAAAAAAAAACACTTATGCAAATGAACCTGTTGGGCGCCCACCAAGGAGTCATTTTTTTTTCATTCCTTGCTAAAACATTTTTGGCAATCAAAAAACTATTTAAAAAATGTGGAGGAAATTTAAATGACCAAATTAAACGGAACAACGGTATTTAGAAAGAAGCTAAACCAGTAAGTAGTTCAATTCCTTTTTTCTGTAAAAAAAAAAGATGTCTAGATTCTTGTGTACTCTCCCCCCTGGTATACGGATTTTCAAAGCAACAGTATTTGATGTATTTTGTTACCATGTTCATCCCCTTTAGTCGAGATATTATAAATCTTTATTAAAAAAATTGGTTATGGAGTTACATAAACAACTATTAAAATTCCAACAACTTACACTGCAGAAAACTGAACTACAACAAAACAACTTGAAGAATTACTCGTAAATTCATTAAATGGCTCAAAAAACTTTGAAAGAGACACGATATTTTCCCAGAGTACAATTTATAACTCGATTGAATCATTTGAATACGCACCAGAGAACGACAAAACGTTCGAGGAATTTTAAGGGCGCTATGAAGATATTTTCAACGTAGACTGTGAACAATGGCCCAGTGAAAAAAGTACGTCTACTATTAAGAAATCTGGGAACAACCGAACATAATAGGTTCGTAGACATTATATTACCCAAGAAAACCACAGACTTAGATTTTTCAGAGACTATTAAACAACTCTCGAAACTATTCGGGCCTAACACAACCTTGTTCCACAAACATTGGAAATGCCGGAAAATAGTCAAGGACAACCAGCAAGATTTCCTAACGTATGCAGCATCGATGAACAAGCTCTGTAATGATTTCTAACAAGCCGAGCTGACTGCCGATTATTTAAAGTGCTTAATATTCGCAAAGGGTCTAGTATCAGCATAAGACTCCGAAGTCAGACGGCGGGTGCTGACCAAGCTTGAAAATGAACAAGGATTAACTCTCCAAAAGTTGGCAGAGGACTGTCAAAGAGTAATTTCTGTCAAGTGTGATTCAAAAACGATCGAGGAATCGGGTGTGGCTCAGATTAGAAAAATCAGAAGCTATTCAACCGCCTATTCCCGTCAAAAAGACAAAAGGCAAATCTCATGTTCTTAACACCGCGATAAATAAAACGCAAATAGGTTAAAGAAACCGCCTGGACCATGTTACCATTGTGGTAAATTGCATGGAATGAAATTCTCTCCAGTCAAGAAAAAATATTGCCAAAAAATTAGTCATAACTTAATTCAGTGCTGATACACCAACAGAACGAGGAAACCCAAGAGTAAAATTAGCCAAGCTCAATCAGATGACACAGTCAACTGGAATTTAAGGAAATTTGTGACTGCTGATATTTTCAATAACTCCATTAAATACCAGCTTGACTCGGGTTCTGATATCTCAATCATCAATTGGAGTACTTGGCTAAAATTAAACAAGCCGACCTTACTAAAGACGGATAAAGCAGCAAAATCCGTAACTGGTGAGATTATTAACATCTTAGGCGAGGTAACCCTTACAGTAACACAAAATGGAGTTACCAAAATCTGAAAGCCTACGTACTAAAAAATTAGGACAACTTGTTCGGAACAGATGGGGTAGAAAAATTCAATCTATTGGATTGCCCAATGAATACATCTTGTCGCAAAATATAAAGTACAACGTCCAATTCGGTAAATCTCAAAAAGGAACTCAAACAACGATTTCCCCAGGGTTTTTCGGGCGGCTTTGGGAAATGTTCTAAATTAAAAGCTAAGCTCAAGGTGAAGGACGGTGCGCAACCGGTATTCAAGAAGAAACGGAATGCCCCTTTCACTGCTCTAGAGCAAATCAACAAAGAATTAGATAGACTTGAACAAGCAGGTATTCTGTCAAAAACAAACTTTAGCAAATGGGCAGCACCTACGGTCCATGTTAAAAAGAAGTCCAACCAAATACGAAACTGCGCCGATTTCAGGGTTAAACGATGCCTTGCAGGATCACCACTATCCTCTACCAAGCCCTGAGGAAATTTTCAACAAACTAAACATTAAGAACATGCAGAATTTGAGAGGGCCTCTCAACGAACGCTTAACAAAGGACAAACCATGGTTATGGACCCCTGAATGCCAAGAGTCATTCGAAAAGATCAAGAAACCCCCTGAATGCCAAGAGTCATTCGAAAAGATTAAAAAAAAACTGAATGCCAAGAGTAATTCGAAAAGATCAAGAAAACTTTTACTTCGGATCTATCCCTCACCCACTACGATCCTACCCTTGACATCATAGTCGCAAGTGATGCAAGCTCATACGGCATCGGTGTTTGTATTCTCCATAAACTGCCAGATGGTTCGTGAAAAGCTGTGGCACACGCTTCTAGATCCCTGCTACCAGCTTAGAAGCAATATTCCCAAACAGAGAAAGAGGCTCTAGGGATAATATTCGCCGTTACAGAGCTCCACAGAAACCTATATGGAAGACGGTTAATACTACATACGGACCATAAACCCTTAATAACAATCTTTGGGTTCAAGAAAGGTCTACCAGTCTATACTGCAAATATACAACTTCGTTGGGGAACGATTCTCTTAAACTATAACTTCAAGATCGAGTTCCTAACATCTAAAAATATTTGCCATGCGGACAGCTTATCGTGACTCATTCCTAAAAATACAGAAGTCTTTGAAGATTCCATTATTGTTACTCTAAGGACGAATTTGCGCAATCAGAAACAATGTTCACAAGAAAAGTCAAGTCCGTCTTCGATAAACTCAAGCAAAATTCAAGAAAACCTTCTCACCCAATAAGAAACATTTCTATCCTGGCGATAAAGTCCTTTTCAAAGCCTTCAAAAACAACATTACATTCTGGGAAGTGGGCACAAAGGATTGACGAACTGGTTTATATTGTCCAGGGACCAAAAAACACCCACAAACGTCATATGAACCAGCTCAGGAAATGCCGTTTGAATGAATCTGAGGTATCACCACAAAATACCTGCGAAGAGCCGATCGACGCAATATTCGATCATTTCGATCTCTATACGCCTCAAGTCTCTCCGGAAGTACGACACTCGGGAAGAAAAAGAAAAAGAAAATCCCAAGAGGAGGAAATATTAATAGTTTTATTTTTTCCAAGAAAAAAAAACCTCTTGGAAGTGGGTGTTGTGGGACCAAAACTTACCTGCATCATGGACTCTTCCAGCACTATATTACTAGCGGAGCAGTAGCAGCAGTGGTGCCAGAGTACTAGAAGTACGACTACCAATATTGGACACAATCCTTTCTAACTTTTGTTAATATATCTTTCTTACCTATAACCCGTGTTCCGACTTTGGGTCCACATCAAAACCATAAAATTGATCAGCAGATTATTAGTATTTGATAGGAATACTCGAAACCGTATAACAATCATCAGATTATTTATATTGCAAGGAATACTTGAACTAACATAACTGTGTGCGAAGTACTTGTATTTAAAAAGAATACTTAAAACCTTGTAATTGTGTGCAAATTACATGTCTTAAGATTAATCACATGAAGCTATAATTGTTAATAAAGAATTGTGATCATTATATATCACACCTTGCGAGTTTTTTCACATCACCATTAGCTGGGGGTGTCCTCGTGGTGTAATGGTTAAAGCGATGAACTGCGGAATCGTAGTACGCGAGTTCGTACTCCAGTCGCGCTATTACGTTCACTTTCGGGCAAATACCCTTGGGAAAGGTATGAACCCCCTTATTCTCCCCCCAGCTATGGGTAAATAGTAGGACGGACTAGGTTCTTCAGCCTTGGTGAGGCAACTAGTCTAGGAGAAGGAAAACTCTGAATTCAAACCTGTTAAACTCCGCTTAAAAATTGACCTTGTGTCATATCCTGCCCGAGCGGAGGGGTTGGTAAATAGTACCATTAGCTGATAGTCTTATACAGGAGGCTGAGTGACAGCAAGTCTCCTCAAGTCTCCAGGACTCTTCTCAGTACTCTGGCCAACCTTAACAATGCTGTAGTTTGGATTGCTTTGGCTCGTCGTCCAATTTCCAACCCTGCCAGGCTCTTTAACAAGTCGTTGCGGATCGTTCCGAGTGTACCAATTGGTATTACAGTCTCCTTCATGTTTCATAGCTTTTTAGTTCTCTAGCGTGGTCCAAATACTGATATTCCTTTTTATTTTCTTTGATTTTCTATCGGTAGTTTGCCAGAACTGAAAAGTCCACTATAAGGCAGGTTCTCTTTCTTTTGTTAACTATCACTAACGTCAGATCTTCTGGACGTGATTATGTGATCTGTTTGTATTATCATTCTATTTGGAGAGTTGTTTTTTTTATAACAGCGCTAGCTGATTGGTCATTACTGGAGTTTGATTGGCAGTAAGTATCCTCAAGTCGCCAGGACTCTTCTCAGTATTCTGGCTGATCTCAATGATGCAGTAGTTTGAGTATTCACCACTTACCCTCTTATTTCCAAGCCCCCCAGTCCCTTTAGCTATCCTTTGGTGACTGTACCAAGAGCACCAATTACAATATGTATCAGCCTCACTCTCATGCTCCAGAGTTTTTTTTCAGTTCTCTAGCAAGGTCTAAGTACTTATTTTTCTTTTCGCTTTTTAAACTTTTACTCTGTGGTCTGCTGGAACAGCAAATCCACAATTCGGCAAGTTCTCTTTTCTTTTTTTTTTTTTTTTGAATATCACTAGGAATGATCGTCTCGCCGAGACTTGATAATATGCTTGTATCTCAGAATCCTAGAGGACTTAGTACGTTTCATTCTCCAGGACAAACTCTGGGTTATGCATAAGCTATTTGTTCGTAAGATCAAATTTTAATTTCTTGCACAATCCTCAGTGGATCACCTCTTCTAAGAAAAGCCAGATTCGCCATTAAATGACTAAACAAAAGTAAAAAAAAAAAAAACTGAAAACAAATCTTGCCCTTGTAATGATTTATACTGTTCTTTCTTTGGGCTTTATCATGTATTTTGAATGATGTAGAATGATACATAATAAAAACATTCATTAAGTTATAATTAAAACGCAGATATTCATCAGTCTATAAGTTACTAAAAAATAATCTTCAAACTTAATAACTAAAAGTTTATAGAAATATACAAGAACACTCGGGAGTTCACAAATGAACTTTCAGTTGACTGAAAAAATATTTTTTTTATATCCGTTAACATCCACTGTGTAAAGGTTTTATTTTGCTAAAAATGTTTTATGTTGTTGCCGTTTGAAAGACTTAACTTTAAAAAAAAAAATCATCTAAAAAGAACAGCAAAGACAGCTCGAAAGTTTTGGGTCACCTTATAATAAAATAATCAAATAGAAGATGTGTAAAATAACTCCAGCAAAATAAAGAAATCAATATCTTATTTATTCGTATGAAAAAAAAAGATTTATTCAAATCGAGAATTTGTATTTTTCTAGCGTTTTATTCGTGAAATTCATTTTCGTCTTTTAATTATTTTTTATTTTATTTTATCCCATTATTTCCATCTTTTTCTTTCACATGCATATTATCAAATTATTTTTCTGACTTTCTTTCGTCCATTTTTTTCTTTCATTTTCTTATTTCAGCCCGAGGCTTCAGTTCTACATCACCTGGTTTATTAACCAATAAGTTGTTTGTGAAATACCTCTTGTCTACTCAACCGGAAGCTAGCCATGAAAAGGCCGCCATCTTGACGGTGGCCGTCGACAATGCCCCTTAGTCCTTGTGCTAGTTGTAGTACTAATAATAATTATTAAAAGAGTTCAAGATGGGAAGAGCCTATATATCATCGCTAAGAAATGTTCCCGCCGGACATTTTGAACGCCTTCTGTTTTGGACTTCTTCAGTCCCTTCATTTTGGCACGAAGATCTTGTGGTTATTTCTTCCTCTTTGCAATTTTTAGATATGGTTGCAATGTCTGCTGACAAAGATAACCAGACAAGGACTGGGGTGATAGGATGTGATATTTTGCCTGGAGAAAAGAAAGAATCAAAGATGGATAAAGACGGAAGAGGAAGAAAGGAAGATGAATACTGAGAATAAAACAGAAAAGAAGGAGAGAAGTAGAGAATGAAGAGAAAGAGACGTGTTAATAATAATAATAATAATAATAATAAGAAGAAGAAGAAGAAGAAGAAGAAGAAGAAGAAGAAGAAGAAGAAAAAGGGTATATAATGTTCAAAGTGAAATCAGTCAAAGAAGAGAATGTGGAGAAAGAGATAAAAGAAAGCAAAGAAATGTGGTGTATTTATGGATGAAAGAAAGAGAAAACGAAAGAAAATAGCAGAAGGAAAATATGAGAAAGAAAATTCAACAAAAACAGAAAGTTTAAGAAGAAAATAATTAAGAGGTAAAAATTAGGAGAAGGAGAAATAGAAGAAACAAGTAATAAACAGAAAGCAAAAAAAAAGAAAAAAAAATTACTCTGCCAACAGAACTCAGAGTGAAAGCAAAACAAAATGCTAGTCTTTGCCAGAGAGCAGAAAAAGCTATAAAATACGAAGGTAACAGTGATACCAATCGTAGGTGAAACACTTGAAACAGTCCCCAAAAACCTGGAAAAAAGTTTCGATGAACTGAGGATTCGAGGAAAAAATTGAAACCATTTAGATAAAGTCTTTTCGTTGTGAGAGAAAATGGTGGATAAGAATTAATCAAAGTAAAAATGACCAACAGAACAACCACAATAAGATTAAAGAAATTCTTCGATACTACATCAGATTGGATGCTTGTTTGTAAACACCTTCGCGAGGCAAAAGAAAAGATATTCAATTAGTTTAGTTTGGTTTGATTTTATTGCATATCAACTATTGTTGGTTATTTGATATCAAATAATTTTAATACATTTACAGTAAGTATATGATTTCTAAACACATTTTGTAGATTATATTTTTAAACGAAACTGAGCTCATTTTTAACACAGTTAAAGGTTTCACTTAGTTCTATGTAATACTAAAGAGAAAACGAAAGAAAATAGCTGAAGGAAAATATGAGAAAAAGAATTCGACAAAAACAGAAAGTTTAAGAAGAAAATAATTAAGAGTTTACTATTAATCATTTGTTTACACACAGTTATATGATCAAACAGTTCTATTTCAAACAATTCAGTTTAGCATAAGTATTTTGTTTGTAAATATCAAAATACACTGTTTAAATGTCAAACAGTTCTATTCAACCCATAGATAGAACCCTATCAGATATATTCACTCCGAGCCAGTGTGGACCTGGGAACGATAAATGGATAGATAGTTTTGTTTGATTTGTTTTTATATAGCAAATCAATGCTAAATCCCGTTCACACACACACACACACACACACACACACACACACACACACATATATATATATATATATATATATATATATATATATATATATATATATATATATAATTTGAGACAGAAGTTGACCAAGTTAAATAGTTCCAGCATTGCTATGTATCATTAAAATTCAATTAAACATCAGCCATTTGTTTACTCACAGTTAAAAGAATAAACAGTTCTATTTCAAGCAATTCAGTTTAGCATAAGTATTTTGCTTGTAAATATCAAAATACATAGTTCAAATTTCAAACAGTTCTATTCAACCCATAGATAGAACACTATCAGATATAATCACTCCGAGCCAGAGTGGACCTGGGAGCGATGGCACTAAAGGGATACTCCACACTCCCCAAACCTCCAGCATTACTTGAGCCTCACCATCAGATTTTTTAGTGTCGTATACAGTACACTCTTTGGACACTTCTGCAGTTATCTGGTCGGCAGGGGCTGTAGAATCTACCGACTGCACCACTGCAGAAGGATAAGACCCCCCCCGCATCCAACGAGTATCCTGGATATGATTCTAAAAAATCTTATGGTATGGTTCCACTATTATGGTAACTTTGGGGAATGCGGGGCAGCCTTTCATTGCAATCACTCTAAGTTCCACTCCGGCCCGGAGTGGTAGCACCTGATAGGGTCCTATCTATGGGTCAAATAGAACTAAACTGTGTATCTATGCTTAACTGAATTGCTTAAAATAGAACTATTTTGACTTTGAAACTGTGTAGTTATGCTTAAAAAAATATTTGAAATAGAACTGTTTAATTGTATAAAATGAATTTCGAATGCAAAGGTTGATATACCATAAAACCTAACAATCAAACAAACAAACAAACAAACACTTTTGCAGTGATAAAGTCGGTGAATTCTACACCGCCTTCAGCTGACTAGGCCAATTCAATCAGTAAAATAATAAATTTGCTAATCAACTCGACCTCACAAAAAAGGAAATAGACATAAATAATGAAGCAATATGATCAAGAGGCAGATAAACATAATAAAAGATATTTGGTAGTCTCAGCCTGTATGAAATGCAAAACATTGCGTTTTGCGAATCTGTTTATCTCCTAAAAAGAATGCTATCAATGTGACTGAAAAGTATCATTCCAAAGAGACAGGGAAAATATGAATCAGTGTTTAGGTCTTGGGTAAAGCGCCTATGAAGAACTGTAAGAAAATGAAAATAAAACTGAAAATTACATAATGATGATAATAATAAAAATAATAAAAAGAAACACCACCAAGCAACGAGACCAAGTGATAGTCAACAACAACAAAAAAGAGAACCTGTCGAATAGTAGTCTTTGCCGCTCCGGCAGACCCCAGCAAAAAGAGAGATAAATACCTGGACCTCGCTAGAGAGATGAAAAATTGTAATTGGTACACTTAGAACAGTCCCCCGAAGGATTAGTAAAGAGACTAGAAGACTTGGAAATAAGAGTGCAAGCGGAGACCATTACTAAAATCGAACAGAATACCGAGAAGAATCCTGGAGGCTTGCTGACACTCAAATTCTAGTGAAAAACCATCAGCTAACTTTGGTGTTGAAAAATCTCAAAGAAAAAGAAGAATAAGAGTGACGGTGATACCAATTTTAATTTGTGTGATCGGAGCGATCCCCAGGGGCTTGATAAAGGGGCTAAAAGATTTGGAAATCGAGGACGTACAAAAACCATCCAAACTACAACATTACTGACATTGGTTACAATACTGAGACGAGTCCTGGAGACTTGAGGAGATTTTCTGTCACTCAGATTCCAGTGAAAGACCATCAGTTAACGCTGATGTGAAAAACTCACGAAAAGAAGAAGAATTCAAATATTAATCTAGGTTTAGTTTTTAAATATGGACCACTCTGTATAGAATAAAACAAAAGAACTGTGAAATTTTAGTATATATATATATATATATATATATATATATATATATATATATATATATATTGAAAGAGGAAAATCAAATAAAACACTTAACTCGCAGTTTACAGTACCACGATCTCATGACCATAAAGCAAATTTTGATGATTAAACACATCCATATGTTGGTGTATTATTTATATTTTGATATTTCTAAAGTAACCTTCTCTCTCTCTCTCTCTCTATATATATATATATATATATATATATATATATATATATAAGTAGTAAAGCCTTAGAGGTTAATTATATATTCATATATATTTATATATGTATATATAAAGTAGTAAAAACTTATAGGTTAATTATATATATATATATATATATATATATATATATATATATATATATGTGTGTGTGGGTGTGTGTGTGTGTGTGCGTGTATGTCTATTAGTACTAAACAGAAATAAGTGCACCGCAACATTTGTTCATTAAATAGTTAATTTTCTACTAAATGAAGGATACTAAGATTTGGGTCATGCATAATGTTTATTTATGTCTGCTTACACGAGAAATAATAAAAGACTTGCATTTTTAAATTATTGGTAAGAATATACATATCTATGAAAAATATAAATATATATAAATATATATATATATATATCCACTCACACTGAATTTGTACTATGGATTTCGGTGTTAATTAGAATAGAGTGTTAAGTTCGATTCTAACTTTGTGACCTCTGTTCGAGTTTTAATAAGCTATGATTATTTGGTTGCACCTAGTTATACACACAAACACAAACACACACCCTCACACAATAAAAAACGATACACAAATGAACGTATATATATATATATATATATATATATATATATATATATAGTCATCCACACACAGACTGTTTCATTGTATCAGAACTCTTCACTGCGGCTAGACACGTAGGACGCTTCAAGATGGGATTGAAACTCACCCAACTATACGGTATACTTAGTATCTTACCGCTCAGCCACAAGTGACATACATCAGCTCGGGAATTATAAGATGTTATGAAGTAGCTTTTGTTAGTTTACATTTTGCCTTACCGGATACCAGAGTGCTCAATTCATGCGAAGAGCTTTGCATTATGCAAGTGGCAGTCATTAATTCCCTCTCCAGAGTGCTCAACCCCCACCCCCAGGAATGGAGTGTAGTAATCAGAGTCAATAGTTTTGCAATATTTTGCTCACCTAGGACACAATACAGCTGCTCTGGATGTTTTAGCTGAGATCAGGAATGAGAATTTAGAAATAAACAAAATGATATGCGAAGTCGTTCGATTCATGTTGTAGCTACTGTCAGTATTGGTTCTTTTATTGAGGAAAGAGTGAAATATTCTTCTTACTTCTATCAGTTATTTCCTAGATGATAATGAACACCAAAATGCAGAATCCATAAAATTATTATTTATTACACCATGGACAGCAAACTGTTTCATTTTCTAAACAAGGACATTTTAAATGTATTGCTGTATTAAACATCTTGCAATGATGTGACTTTCTTCTGGGTTGCTCTTAAATAAAATAAAAAAAAGTTTGCAGTATTATATGGATCAATATTCATCAATACTTTTGATGTTATTTCTATTTGTATAAGTTTCTCCGTATTTTTAGCCTTTCGCCAAACCTAACGTTTATTTAGAACTTACGGTCAAATCACGATTGCTTTCTTGTTTTGCTGACTAAGCAAAACTGAATAAATTCAAAGTCAGATGGAAAGAGCTTTTTTCAGTTATATCACTGAAGTTAAGCAGCGCTGGTCTTGTTCAGTACTTAGATGGGTAAAATATCTAATGGTGAGGTTCCATTCCTGGAACTTTGGGGAACGTAAAGTAACTCGTTGTTGCTATTACTTCCAGGTCGACACTGACCTGGAGCAGTATTATCTGATAGGGTCCCATATGTGGGTCAAACATGTAAATGTAAGTACGGTTTAACTGCCAAAAACATTTCTATTTCAAGCTATTCATTTTAGTCAAACAATTCAGTTTAGCATAAGTATGCAGTTAGTTCTATTTAACCCATTGATAGGACTCTATCAGATGTTACCACGCCGGGCCAGAGTGGACTTTGGAGCAATGACAATGAAGGGATGTTCCGAATTCCCCCAAGTCCCAGCATCACTGGAACCTCACCATCAGATTATTTAGTGTCATATCTAGGACACTCATTGTGGGGTCTTACCCCTCTGCAGAGGTGCAGTCAGTGAATTCTACAGCCCCAGCCAAATGGGCAATGTGTCTGAAAAAATTCCAAATCCAGTTTAAATTCCTACTTCTAGTCACATTATTGAAGTTAAGCAACGTTGTGCTAATTCGGTAGTTTAATGAGTAACCACTTAGATGAGTTATCACCAATTCCCCCACCATGGCTGTTTTTTAAGAAAGCTAAATCTGATTTTAAATTCAAAGTTTTCCTTCTCTTAGACTAGTTGCCTAATTAAGGCAAGACATCCCAATCTGTGTGGGTATGGTAAGCAACTAGCGGTTTATTGCTAGACAACGTTCAACTTAATTAATTACATCTTTTTATTCTTTTGTTTCATAAAAATTACGATTTATTCTGCAAGTCAATATACATTGTACGAGAAGTCTAAATTTTGTTTGCCCAGTTGGCTGGGTCTGTAAAAAGCAGCGACGGCACATCTGCCGAGGGGTAAGGCCACCCTACGAGTGTCCTGGATGTGACACTGAACAATCTGATGGTGAGGTTCCAGTAATGCTGGAGCTAGGGGGAATGCGCAGTACTTTTTCATCATCATCGCTCCTAGATCTACTCTGGCCGAAGTGGTAGCACCTGATAAGGGTTCTACCTATGTGTTAAATAGAATTAAACTGTGGTTTCTTGAGTTTGCTGGGGGGGTTTCATTTAATCTGCGTATCTATGCTAAACTGAATTGTTTAAAATAGAAATGTTTTGACATTAATCTGTGGGTAAACAAAATCTGTACTCATACTAAACTGAATAAGCTAAATTAGAACAGTTTGAATAAACAGAATAGCTTGAAATAGAAATGTTTTTTGCGATTAAACTGTGCATTCATGCTAAAGGGATTTGTTTGAAAAAGAACTGATTATTTGTATAAAATAGATTTGGCTTTAAATAACTTACAAAGGTTGATATGCCATAAAACCCACACAATCAATCATCTAAGTTTTGTTCACATATCAATAATTTATCTGGCCGAGGCGTCCTCTCTTTCTACATAACACCTTCGGTTTATTTATTTATTTATTTTTTAATAAAAATTCTCTGAAAGTCTATCTGGAGGATTTATATTGGCAAATTCAGCATTTTAGACTACTTTCTTTGTTGTCTGTAAAAGTCAGTCTTGAATTGTCTTTATTTAAGAGCTGCAGGCGTTGTGAGATACGAGTGTTGTTTTATGAAAGGTGAAGATTGAAAAAAAAAACTTTTGTCGAGTCAAGTATGAAAAGAGTAAGGAGAGAAATTAGTTGATGAAAGGAGAGTTGTATAAGAAACATAGACCGGACAAAAGATGGAAAGAAAGGGAAAGAGAAAATAGAGTACGTGGAATGAGAAGAAATATGAAGAAAGAAGACGGGATAAAGAAAAGGGGAAGGGAAAGGAGATCTGATGTCTAAGAAAGAAAGAAAGAAAGAAAGAAAGAAAGAAAGAAAGAAAGAAAAATTAAGTTCGGATAGAATCAATAAATAAATAAATAAATGAAAAACGAAGGAAGGAAGGAAGGGGCAAATGGACAAAAAGAAAAAGGAAAACATTTCCAAGAAAGAAAGAAAGAAAGAAAGAAAGAAAGTTCGGATAGAATCAAACAAAAAAAATCAAAAAGGAAGAAATTAAGGAAAGAAGGAAGAGAGGAAGGAAGAAAGGAAGGAGCAAATGGACAAAAAGAAAAAGGAAAACATTTCAAAGAAAGAAAGAAAGAAATAAAGAAAGAAAGAAAGAAAGTTCGGATAGAATCAAACAAAAAAGAATCAAAAAGGAAGGAAGGAAGGAGCAAATGGACAAAAAGAAAAAGCAAAACATTTCAAAGAAAGAAAGAAAGAAAGAAAGAAAGAAAATTCGGATAGAATCAAAAATAAAAAAAATAAAAAAGGAAGGAAGGAAGGAAGGAAGGAGCAAACGGACAAAAAGAAAAAGCAAAACATTTCAAAGAAAGAAAGAAAGAAGCAACCAGAAAAAAAGAACATGAATCATTAATAGGGTTTTAAGTATGACTGGCTGGGAATCATTATCTACTCATAACTGTGTAAATCTCTCGAGTTTGACCATAGAAACTTATGATATATTTTTTGATTCCAAAATACATGTTCAAATTCTGGATAGAATCACTGTAAACCAAAACAGAAGGAGCGATGAGAGCCAGATGAAAAAAGTGAAATTGAAAGAGGATGAAAATGAAAAATACCTGAATTCCACAAGGGAACGGAATAGGGAGCTGACAATTCAGCCAATTATAATTGAATAGCTTAGAATATACCTGAATGGTTTTGTAAAAAGATTGAAAATCTGTAGAAGAATAAAAAACATCTGATAGTAGCAAAAATAAAAATAAACAGCATACTGGGAGGAGTCTTGTTGTCACTTATTCTCTTGTGATGGCTAGAAGAAGGAATTAATATGAAATGAAGATCTAATGAAGAATCAAAACCATACTGAAGACAGCAAAATTAAAATCAACCAGAATACTGCGGAGAGTGCTGGATCATTAAGGAGACTTGCAGTCACTCATTCGCCTACGATGAGGGACAGGAACCTCCGATGTGAATTTAAAATCTAAGAAAGAATCAAGGAATATTCAGGTGACAGCATTCCTAAAATTTGGAAGAATACTGCGTAGAGTGCTGCTGAATTGAAAAGAGTTGCTGTCATTTGTTCACCAACGATCAGCATCTGAAGGTTGACGTGAATTGGAAATCCGAGGAAGAATAAAAACTATTAAGGCGACAGCATTACTAAAATAGGTGAGAATACTGAGGAGAGTGCTGGTGTATTGAGAGGACTTGGTGTCCCCGCTTCACCAGTGATGACCTCGAGAATGCTCATATGGAAGAACTAAAATCATCGACTTGAATCAAACCGAATACTGAAGAGAGTGCTAGTGTCTCGAGAGAACTTGTCACCCCTTCATCAGTGATGACCACCAAAATGCTCTAATTCGAGAATATAAATCAAAACGACAGCATAACTCAAATAGATTACTGAGGAGAGTGCTGGTGTGTCAAGGAGACTCACTGTTACTCGTTCACTGGCAAGGACCCCACAAAGCTCTGTTATGGATAGAAAATTCGATGAAAGATCGAAATCATTCAGAAGAGAGGATGTTGAGAAGATTAGGAGGAAGGTGGGGAGGGAACGGCGGAAGGAAGGAAGGAAATAAGGAAGGAAGGAAGGAAGGAAAAGCACTCATTTTCTTCCAAAATCCTGTAACAAGAAACTTTGCCAATTTGTTGTGTACGAAGCCGGAGAATTCTACATCTGTGATACTAATGAAAACCTAATTCTCATCTACCCCGGGTTAATTAAAGCTCGTTAACCATCACAGCACCTGTTTCTTTTTTCTATACTCGTTCCCCTGTCTTTTTCTTTGGTTGTTTTTCATCAACTTCACTAATTACCCCTCCCCCAGTGCCAACTACTTTTTTTTGTCCTTCTTTGGCTTGGCGTTCTGCCTGTGATTTTCTTTTCAGTCGTAATTTCTCCATCTTTTGCACCTCTCACTAAGAAAGAAAAATAAAAAAGAAGTTCGCCGCGTCTTTGTTTGGGTTTTGCCACGTAGATTATGTGAAATGGGCACCAAACCATGATCTAGCCTCGTGTCCTGGTTCTGTTACACCGAATTCCACAGAGATTTGTTCTAGGTTATGGCTTTTTGCTTGTTTGTTTGTTTGTTTGTTTGTTCTTCAGTTCCGGCCATTTTCAATTCACTCCTCCCCTCTTACACAAATGTTTACAGTTTTTGTTAGAACAATTATCTTCTTACGAATTCTGACATTGTTATTCTTGTTAGCATTGTGTTATTTTTTATGTCATGTACAAATGATTCTTCTTCTTCTTCTTTCACTTTTCTCATCTCCTCTTCTTCCTTCTATTCTTCGTCCTCCTCGTCCTCCTCTTCTTCCTTTTCTTTCATTTTTCTAGTTTCCTTTTCTTCTTCCCTCTATTCGTATTCTTTTCCTTCTTTCACTTTTCTCGTCTTTTTTTCTACTTCTCTCAATTGCTTCTTCTTCTTCTTCTTCTTCTTCTTCTTCTTCTTCTTCTTCTTCTTCTTCTTCTTCTTCTTCTTCTTCTTCTTCTCTCCATTGCTTTTTCTTCCCTATATTCTTCTTCTTCCCTATATTCTTCTTCTTTCACTTTTCTCGTCTCCTCTTCTTCCTTCTATTCTTCCTCCTCCTCCTCCTCCTCCTCTTCCTTTTCTTTCATTTTTCTAGTTTTTTCTTCTTCTCTCTATTCTCCTTCTCACCTCTATTATTCTCCTTCTTCTTCTTTCAATTTTCTAGTCTTTTCTTCTTCCCTATATTTTTCTTCTTCTTCCCTCCATTCCTCTTCTTCTTCTTCCATCCCACCCTCCTTCTTTTTTTCTTTATATCCCTCGCTTCTTTCTCTTCTACACGTCTATCTTCACACTTCCTTCTTCCTATATCTTCATTTGCTTCTTTCTTTCTTTTATATTTCCTACATTTCCTCTTAATTTTTCTTTCTTTGTTCTTTTCTTTTTTTCTCTGCTACAACACATATTTTCCTTCTTTTCTCTTTCCTTCGTGCTATCTTCCTTTTTTTTTCCTTTTTAGCCTTGCTTTCTTTTTTCCTTCTTTTTCTTCTTCTTGTTTATGAATATATGATCTTCTTCTCATCATCATCATCATGTCGTGCCGCTAGCACAGATATCCCTGACCCTCTCTCGCCACTTCTCCCTATCGTTCATCGCCTCCGACAGGTCTTCAGGGCTGCATCTCGTATCCTCACATAGCTGCTGAATGTATGTTCGAGCTGGTCGTCCTGCTTTTGCCCGGCCATATGTGGGGGTCCATAGGAGTACATCACTTATGAGCTCGTCCCTGCTTCTCCAGCAGTGTCCTGCGTGTCTGGTTCGTCTAGTTTGGATAGTTTTCGTGATAGACAAACTGTCTACTCATGCTAAACTGAATTGTTTGAAATAGAACTGATTATTTACATAAAAATGGATTTGGCGTTAAATAACCTATAAAGGTTGATATGCCATGAAACCCAACCAACCAACCAACCTTCTAAGTTTTAAAGTGTCATAACAATTTGCGTTCCTAATTACATTAATATGACAACTTTATGGACAGGTGTCAAATTATGCAAGATTTTTCCCTAAAATTTCCGATTTTCTTCCAAACCATTATCTGAAGAAGCTCGTAGAAAGTGAAACGTCACAATCCTATTTACCAACCCCTCCGCTTGGGCAGGATATGACACAAGGTCAATTTTTAAGCGAATTTTACCCATAGCTGGAGGGAGAATAATTGGATTCATACCTTTCCCAAGGGTATTAGTGCTATGTGAAATGCAATCAGTCTCGTCCAGGATTTGAACTCGTATCGCCGTGTCCATTTCCTACGACGATAACCATTACACTACGGGCACCTCCGATCAATTGTTTAAAATGTCAGAGCTATTTATCAAAAAATCAGTAATTGTTGTGAAACGTCACAATAAATGTATAAATACACCACCAATTTTAAGAATTTCATGAGGGTAAGCATCAGTAACTCCTAAAGTACTGGCTTCTGTTAAAGTTTATTTTAAAGTTGTCAAATTATGATTTAGTATTTTTATTAGCTCATTTTTTTCGGCTTCCTGTCATCGATCGATAACTTTAGATTTATTTCTTGTAAGACATTTTTTTCACAATGATGGAAAAAAAAAAGTCTCGGCCGATCAATTGTTTAAAATGTCAAAGCTATTTATCAAAAAATCAGTAATTGTTGTTCGCTACCTAATAGAAAGATAAAATATCAATTCTTATTTTCTATGCAGACATGATCTTCTTGTTTCCAAAATGAAAGCATCGTACTCATCCTCCAGAGATTTTGCTTGATACTGGGTGTCTCAAAATAGATGCAACGCAATGATGATCATATGATAATGATTTACAGGGTGGATCGATAAAATAGTCGCCCAAGAAAAGACGATATGATTCCATTTCCGTTTAATGAAAATCGGTTTTCTTTTTTTGCTGCAGACCATCTACTAATTGACCAGTTGTGTACAAATCCCAAGAGCGATAGGAACCTTCTATCATGTCTGAAAGTGACACAATGTTCAACGAGCGAGATCGGAGATGCACCGCTGTACAACTCATGCTCTCTAGCGATCCAAGTTATGACAACAGGACCATTGCCAGCACCCTCAAAATGCAAATCTGGATTGCCACGAATAACAGGGACGTGCCCAGAGTGATGAAAACAAAGTTTCCGGCTACGGTTACGGTCTTTGCTGTGGTTTCAAGTGAGGACCACATCATGCCACCACACATCTTCGAAGTCGGCTTGAAAGTCAACACCAAAGTGTACCTGGATGTGTTGAAGAGTCAGGTGATCCACTGGTGCAATCAGGTGGCCGGTGGCAGACCCTGGGTGTGGCAGCAGGACTCGGTGCCGGCCCACAAGTCCAAAGATACCCAGGCTTGGCCTCAGAAGGAGTGCTACGACTTTGTACCCTTCTCTCATTGCTCCCCTCCTCCCCCGACCTGAACCCGCTGGAATACATCGTTTGGTCATACGTCGAGAACATCACCAACATGACCTCCCACAACACCAAAGCCTGCCTAATCGCCGCCATCCACCGAGTATTCACCGAGCTCCCGCCAGCGCTGGTGGAAAAGGCATGCTCTTAGTTCCGGATCCGTATCGAGGCGGTAATTGAGGCTGAAAGCGGCTACATTGAATAGATGTCAGCTCTACTACATAATCAAGTTACCTGAATCGATTTTTTAAATAAAAGTTTCAAAAAAAAGCTGTAGTGTTGTTTTCTTTAGGACGACAATTTTGTCGTTCCACCCTGTATTACTGAGACAAGTCCAATGGCGATCATTTGGAACACGTCCAGTAAAAAATGCACCCTTTCAGCTAGAGACATCAAATCGATGTTTTTTTATTGTTATTATTTCAGCTTCCTAGATATGCAATCTTTTTTCTTTGAGTTTCTTTTCTTTGTAATAAACCATTATCACATTAATAGGTTGCATCTATTGTGAGACAGTTTTAAATGATTTTATATCTAAGTAATTAGAGGCGCAAAATATTTTCCCTTTCTTGTCCAATGCATTGTGATCAAGGATTAATAGTTGTTATTGTATACTTTTTAAAATCTGAAGCAAAAGCAGATCGCAACATTATTAGTAGTGAGTTACATGGCTCCCATATATATTGAGACGCCCTATACTATACCAAAATAAGTTTAGTAGATAGAATAAAAAATCTTATAGTGTTTACAATTAAGATACGCATGGTATAATGTCTTCAAATTGTGTACGAGGCAGTTTGCTTTTTATGTGGACTAATGATTCCATTTCTTCTTCCCGACAGCCCCCAGCCAAGTCGGGGCTGGGGGCTGTCGAATACACCAACTGCAACTCGGTAGATAGGTAAGACCCCCTCAACGAGCGTCCTGTTTTGACACTATCGGATGGTGAGGCTCCAGTAAGGCCGGAACTTTGAGGAATGCAGATTACCCCTTCACTGCAATTACTCCCAGATCCACTCTGGATCAGAGTGGTAACACCGAATAGGGTTTTATCTATAGATCAAAAAGAACTGTTTGACATCTAAACTGAGGGAAAACAAATGACTTATGCTAAATTGAATTGTTTGAAATAGAACTGTTTGATCATTTATCTGTAAAGAAATAACTGATGTTTAATTAAATTATAGTGCTAAATAGCAATACCCGTAACCATTTAATTTTGACTTAAGCTAAAGTAAGTTGTTTGAAATAGAACTGTTTGATCATTTAACTGTGTGTAAAGAAATACCTGATGTTAGTGATACATAGCAATACTTAGAACAATTTAACTTCGTCGACATATGTTTACAAATCATATGGGGGTGTCCTCGTGGTGCAATGGTTAAAGTGATGGACTGCGGAATCGTAGTAAGCAAGTTCGAACTCCTGTCGAGCTATTACGTTCACTCTCGGACAAATACCCTAGGGGAAGATATGAACCCCCTAATCCTCCTAGCAATGGGTTAAATAGTACCACTACTGTTCTTCTAGAAGAATGGCTTTGGCATTAAATAACCCACGAAGGTTGATATGCCATTAAACAAAGAAAACAAACAAATCATATATATCTAATATATAGGAAAAAAACCAGATTTTGCATTAAATGACCTTCAATGGTTTATATGACATAAAATCAAAAGAAAACCCTTTTTATAAGTCCCAAAAGTTCCCTCTGAATTGTCTGGCACGGACACATGACACCGGGGATGAGGTGTTTGGTTGGAATCTGCTTCTGAGGAAAATCATCTGGAGGTTGCAGGTTCAATCCTAACAACAGGTAAGGCTAACAGATGAATACTTACTCTGAACGCTTGGTAATGATTAACAGATTTGGAATAGTCTACCTCTGTGGTTCAAATAAAAGGTTCAGTTCGAGATTCTGTGTGTAATTCCGAATTCGACATGAAACACCTGAAGAAGGCCGAAGGACATATCGGCCGAAACGTTGCAGTTATAAGAATAAAGATGAGGTCAATAGTCAGAATATTCTAAGTAATAATAGTCTGCTTTTTTTTCTCCTTTTCACCTCATCAATGGAAAACTACTGCCTTCTAGGTGTCTCCTGTATGGGCCCAAAACATAATAGTTTTCCCGTGTAAGGGTTGCAGAAGACATACGTGGTTCATTCAATAAGTTTCCAGACTTTTTTTGTACAGGCATTTAAAATTGTCGTAGACTCTTGGAATTTCACTATGTTATTGCTAAACATCTTATGAGATCACTAACCATTTTTTTTATGATTTCATGTTCAAATGAGCAGCTACAGAAGGAATTGGAATACACCCTACTAAAGCCTGATCGTCACTGCTGGTGAATTTCAAAAATGCAATCTGGACGTCAGGACTTTTTAGAAGAAGGATATGCAATAAAATTCTGTTTGAAACTTGGATAAAATGCCACAGAAACGTATGGAATGCTTCAGACTGCTTTTGGAGCATCTTGCATGAATCGAGCATCAGTTTTTGAGTGGCATATGAGATTCAAGGAAGGCAGGGAGTCTGTGAGGGATGATGAGAGGTGTGAGAGGAGTAAGGAAGTCAATGCACCAGAGTTGATTGGCCAAACGGTTAGGGTTAGGGTTACTATGTTGAGGTTTTAAGGGAGTTCAGGAAGAGATTCCGTCGGAAGAGGCCAACATTCTTCAAATCGGGTCAGTAGCACTTCCACCGTGACAATGCACCAGTCTACAACTCCATCCTTGTCACAGACTATTTGACCAAGATGGGCATCAAGACACATTCTCACCCCCCCCTATAGTCCAGACCTTGCTCCTGTGACTTTTGCTTATTCCCTAAGTTCAGAGGCTGTCGTTATGAGACCACCGAGTTGATGAAAGAGGCTGTGACGAAGGTCATTGACACTCTCACACAAGAGGACTTCAATGGGGCCTTCCAGAAGTTGTTGGAACGGTACAAGTGCATTGCAGCCGGAGGAGATTACTTCGAAGGGGGCTAGAGTTTCATGAGTGTCCTATCAATAAAAGTCCCCATACGAAAAAAGTCTGGAAACTTATTTAATGTTCCTCGTAAGGCCAAATTTATCAACCTTGAAATTTGATTGTTTGTTTGGTCTCTAAGTGTTTCATAACAGATGTGTGTGATCAATTTTTTATCAGTAATATTGGATTCAAATTAAGTCCTGAACATGGAAAAAAAACAGTTAGGTTGACAGCCATTGAACTCAAGGTCACCTGAGGCAACGGATCTGAGAGGATAGCTTAAAAGAGGAAACCAAAATGGTTCTCGAGTTAGAATAAGTTAATCAGTCAGTAAAAATAAACCCTCAGTGCGAGAAGTCGAAATGCCATCTGCTATTGTCTTAGCTTCT
Source organism: Sepioteuthis lessoniana (assembly GCA_963585895.1). Classification (NCBI taxonomy): domain Eukaryota; kingdom Metazoa; phylum Mollusca; class Cephalopoda; order Myopsida; family Loliginidae; genus Sepioteuthis; species Sepioteuthis lessoniana. The sequence continues at coordinate 31,607,558 of OY757942.1, forward strand.
TGTTTCGGCTAAGCGGGTAATGAAATGAAGAACTGTCGTGAAATAGAGAGTTAGATGGTTACATGAAATGGTAGTCACGTGTCATTTCTCATCAACATATTGGAACAAAAATGGCAACCCGAAAAGGACATCGGAGCTACCGAGACGACAAGACAAGGTGAGGAGATGGGACCTGACCAATCATCGTTTAGGATATATATATATATATATATATATATATATATATATATAAAACATGTATATATATGTATATAACACTCATGGTGTAATGATTACCATCGTGGGAAATTCCTGGACGAGGCTGTTTGCATTTCAAATAGCGCTAATACCCTTGGGAAAAGCATGAATCCAATCATTCCCCTACAATCTATGGATAAATAGAAGGGCAAGTTGGGTTATTTAACCTTTAGATTAAAACCTGTTTAAGAAAAGGCAAAAGTCTAAATTCAAACCTGCTTTGTTTGGCGTGGTTTTATGGTATATCAACCATTATAGGATATTTTAATGCCGAATCGATTTTATTCATAGAAACAATTCTATTTCAAACAATTCATTTTAGCATATATACATTTTTGTTTACACACAGTTAAATGTAAATTCAGTCCTATTTCCAACAATTCAGTTTAGTATAAGTACAGTTTAAATGTCAAACACTTTAATTTGACTCACAGATAAGACCCTATAAGGTCATACCACTCCGGGCCTGAGTGAACCTTGGAGCTATGGCAATAAAGGGGTACTCCGAATTCCCCAAACCTCCAGTATTACTGGAGCCTTACCATCAAATTGCTTAGAGTCAAATCCAGCAACCCGATGAGGGAGTCTTAAACCTCTGCAGAGACGCAGTTAGTGTATTCTGCAACCCCAGCCGACTCGGCTATTAAACCTGTTAAACTCTCCGAAAAAATGATCTTGTGTCATATCCTAATCGTGTGTAAATTCATATTACGTATGATGTATTGAATATTCATATAATGTAAAAACGGATGATCATAAAAGAAAGGACAGGACGCAACGTTAATGTCTATTTCGTCAATCAAACTGGTTGACTTGTATTTTTCCATGTTTAATGATTCAGGACTTAATCTGAATGCTACACTACCTGCCAAAAAAGAGATATCACCAATTTATTACGTAATATAAGCAATATAAGTTCTGAAACCTGGTATTGTTATATAGCAATATAAGCAATATAAGTTCTGAAACCTGGTATTGTTATATAGCAATATAAGTAATATAAGTTCTGAAACCTGGTATTGTTATATAGCAATATAAGCAATATAAGTTCTGAAACCTGCTATTGTTATATAGCAAAAACACCTAATTAAGTTCGGCCCTTACAAAACATTTAATAACATGTAGTTTTTCCTTCCAAAAACAAATATTGCTGAATGTTAAGCAAGAGATATCAAGTACCATTTTAGAAGTCTTTGGTATGACGCGACCTAGGATTGAACCCCGGTCTCCCGGACCATTGGCGAACACTCTAATCACTAGGCCAATGATCAAGTTGTATTTGAAATAGCATCATGTAATCTAAAAAACATTGTCCCCTCCCAAAATGTGCAAAAGTATGTCCGGTATTATCTTTTACCTAAAATAATTGCTTTTTTTTCTGCATTTGAATCTATAAAAACAATCTTTAAACGAAGCACAGCTCTACAAACTTACTCTTCTTGAAACCATTTAACTATATACAAACAAATAATTGATATTAAATTGAATCAGTACAATAAGATAACAATGCTTGAAGCAATTTAACTGTGGCAAATAGAGTTTATTATTATTTGATAGCAATACTTGAAACTATTTAACTGCGCACAAATAAATGAATCACCTTCATCATCATGTTATGCTGCTAGCACGGATTTCTCCGAGTCTCTCTCACAATTCGTCTCTATCATCAGTTGCTTCCGGCAGGTATTTTAGACTACTTCCTGTGTCTGTGCAGAGCTGTTGTAGACAGGTTCTAGTTGGTCGTTCCGCAGTTGCACGTCCATGTGAAGGGGTCTATTGAAGAAGGTCGTTCATGAGTTCGTTCTTACTTCTCCAGTCATGTCTCACATATGTCCGTTTTATTTGCATGGTTTTAGAGATAGAACATAGGAGACCGTACAGCTGCTTTTTTTGTAATATGTTACTTCTAGGACTTATTTAATAGGATTCGTAGCATTCTTGTACAATTGCCGTCAAGTTTTTCTCAGCGTCCACGTGATATATCCATATAGGAGAATCGACTCGACTGCTGATAGGAAATTTATCAACTAATTTCAGGGAGCCGCCATTTAGTGTGGAGATGTCTCCTTTTTTATTGAATCACATGTTCTCTGTTTTGTCTGCATTGACATGGAAGCCAATGCCACCTGCAGCCAGCTCCAGACTATGCAGTTGGGATTTAGTTTGGTTAGGTGTATTTGCCAGAAGCGCTATATCATCGGCAAAGTCTGCGTAATGTTCAATAGGATTATTAGTGATAGCAATCAATACTTTAAAGCCCATATGGTTGGGGTAGTAGAACACAACGACCGCATTGCAAAAGAGTGGTAAGACTCCCCTCCACGAGTGTACTGGATATGATATTAAACACTCTAATGGTGAGGCTCCAGTCATGCTAGAGCTTTGGGGAAGATTATCATTGCTTCCAGGTCTACTCTGAATCCAAGTGTTTTTTTTTTTGTTTTATTTCTCATCGTAAAAGTATTTTTTTAATGAGACAAGTTAAGCTCCACAATTTTTTATGTATCATATTAAATACAAGTCTTCCTCAGCAACTTTGACCTGAGTATAACCTGATATCTTTTGAAAAATTTATTTGGTGGCATTTTTCTTCTTTAGTTCTAAAAATGAAATTTCACTGAAATATTGTCTCATAGGAGACATTAGGAAACGGGACAAAAGAAGACTAAAAGTAATGGGAGACCAAAGCCAATAACAAGAGCAGAGGACAATTTCATTAGAATCACTTGCGTGCGTCATAGAAGGCTACCTGCAAAAAAAAGACATCACTGCACATCTGAACTAATGTCGTGAAAAAATATGTCACCATTCATAGTGAAAAGAAGACTCTGTGAAGCTGGCTTATATGACAAAATTCTGTCAAGAAACTACTGTTGAAGAAGCAAAACATTATCAATAAGCTCCAGGGGGCCAAGCCACCAAAGACTTTTACAATAAAGAAGTGAAATAGTCCTTTCAATCAAATACGAGAGTCTATGGGCGGCGAAGATTTGGTGAAAGAACTGCAGCTCACTGTATCACACCAGCCGCAAAGCATGAAGGAAACAATGTTATGCGTTGGGGGGTTGCAATTTGTAAGGTTGGGAATTTGCACCAGGTGAAGGGTAAATTAAATCAGGCCGACTATCACAGCATACTGCAGTATCACGTGATCCCATATTGGATTTGTGATCTTGCAAGATAATGATCCAAAGCATACTAGTAAATTCTGCCAGTGGTACATTAAAAGCAAAGAAAAACAGCATGTTTTTCAAATGATGTCTTACCCGGAGAAATCAGCGGACTAAAATCCTTATGAAATCGTGTGAGATGAACTTGATTGAAAAGTCAGAGCCAAACAACCCAAAAGTACAGCACACCTCAGGAAACTTTTACAGGAAAGATGCGCAGATCTATCTTTAGTCTATCTCCAGTTTTTGGTGGAAAAAATGCCGAAAATCTATTATGCAGTGACAGCGTCCAAAGGGGGTCATTTTAATGAATCAAATGTATAAGAATTTTTTTGTGATTTTTTTAGTTTAATTTGTGTTTAGGGAAACTCAGGAAGACGTATTTAGTATAATGAATAAAACCATTGGAGTGCTTAACTTATTTCATTAAAAACATTTTAGGATGAGAAATAAAAATTTTGAATGTTCCCAAATTCTTTTTACTGATAGTATATATATATATATATATATATATATATATATATATATATATATATATATATATATATATATCCGTGTGTGTGTGTGTGTATGTGTGTGAGGATAGATATACATGCTAAGTAATTTTCTTCTTTGATCATCGTAGGAAAGTTCCCTTTTGGCAGGCTCTTCTTTTCTTAGACTGAGCGACACTGATTTGTTTTTTTAAGCGCCACCTACCGGTGGAATTTCTTTCTAAGGCCGATAAATGCCGACAGAGCGATGGAGCGATTTGACATAACTTGAGAGGATGAATAGCGATTTTGTTAAACTGACAAGTTAACTTCTCAACTTGTTTTTTTTTTTTTTTTCTGATTTGCACGCATGAACCCACGAGAATTTGGGAGATCAGACGAAAGTTGAAAATCTGGCATGAAAAAAAATTCCCAATAAGAGTTGGCTTGGAGATAAACGCCGGATAAATAATAAAAAAAAGTGGGTAATTTTTTGTGATTTGATAGATAGATCGATAGATTAATACGGAGTGGGAATAATTGAAGAGCAAAGATCGAATAGAATGAAAAAAAAATATTTAGATATTATTTTGAAACAATGGACTAATTTGATAAGACATATTTGTCTGGGAAAATTTACTTGCAACCTTCACCTGAGAATGAACCATGACCCTCATCTTCTTTTTATTAATGTTATTAGCAAACATCTACAAACATTTATGGATTTAAAAAAATGAAAAAAATAACCCCTTTACTTTGATTTTATGAATGTTATCAGTTAAAATTGCTGTATTATTTTTTGTAAAAACTTTATCAAGGACACTAATTATTTATAAAATGTATTTGGAATATTCAAAAGCTTTCAGTATTCTATTATTTTTTAAATAAAGATATAACTCTGACAGTAAATTTTTTTTTCAAAGATAAATCGATATATTTTCAAATATATATATATATATATATATATTGTCTGATGATTGAGGCAATTCATTTAAGCATGTTTGATTAAACAATAATTTTGTCAATACAATTTCATTAAGATCCTTTCACTTTTCCTTATAAATATATATATATATATATATGTGTGTGTGTGTGTGTGTGTGTGTGGTTGGGTAGCAGTGCTTCATTTGAGCATGTTTGATTATATAATAAAGACCCATTTTGTCTATGTAATTTTATTAAGCTCATTTCAAGTTTTTTGATATATATATATATGTATATACATATAGTGGAAATATAGTGGAAAAGTATATAAAGGATTGAATAAAACACGGATCTATAAATTAAATGAATTTTGTTTCTTTAACTAGAGGGAAAAGTTTGTTGAAAAGCAGAATGTACAAAGAAGTTTACTTTAAGAAAAGATAATATAAAGTTTTGCGTTAATATACTTTAGTATTTACAATTCTAGAAATAAAAGACCGTACATTCAATGTAGAATTTTGCATTGTCAATATTCTTTATATGTATAAAAGATCTTTGTGTGAGTATGTCATTATTTTGGAGCGAAATCCTATATATGCACTATGACATGTGCAGATGTACTTTTAAAAAATCAGCAAAGGAAATATTTGTAAGAATATGTATGCAAACCAATTATTTTTGTTTAATCTAAAAAAAAACTAAGTGATGTTGAAGTTAAATGAATACTTGAGGGAACAGAATGTTAGATTTTCACTCAAAATAAATAAAGTCGAAAGTTTTGAATAGAATCACAGGAAAGTATCTATAAATCTACTAAATATTTATTTTTTCCATTCCTTTTATATAGATTAAAATCATGTTGATAATTGATCTGTAATTTCAATTGGTTAAAAATGTATTTTTAACAGTCTAGAAGTGAAAAGATTTCTTAGATTTTGGGGAATTTGATCCTTCAGATTTTGCACTACAAGTCAATTGACAACCTCGAGAACTCAGTTTCCTCAAAATCTATAAGAAGGAAGCTACACGAAGGCGAATTTCGCGGGAGGGCAACAATTAAAAAACTTTTTTTATCGTAAACGAAATCTAGAAAGAAAAAGAAATCTATCGAACACGAAATCGCCGATGGGTCAATAAATGCAAAAACGCAGACTCAAAAATTACAGTTTCTCGAACTGATTTTTATTCAATAATTCGCCCTTTTTTCAGTATGGAAATCAATTGATTTTCAATATATATATATATATATATATATATATATATAAACTGTCCCTTGGTGCCTGCAACGAGATACATTACCACCATTATTATTCATGGTATAATGGTTACCTTGGTTCCTAGTGTATTGGTTACTTTCATAGGAAATGGAGATGATGAACTGAGTTCAAATCCTGGACGGGACATTGCATTTCTGATAACGCTAATACGCTTGGGAAATGTATGAAACCAATTTTTCTCCCTCAAGCTATGGATAAATAGTAGGGAAGACTGGTCTCTTTTACCCTGGTATGGTAACCGATCTTAAAGAAAAAAGAAACTCAGGATTCAAACCAGTAAACCGCGCTTATAAACTGACCTGGTGCTGTATCCATCTCATGTGGAGAGGTTGTTTCAAATCTACATAAATTACAAAGTTCAAT
>OY757942.1:31619001-31639001 GCA_963585895.1 Sepioteuthis lessoniana
GAAGAAGAAGAAGAAGAAGAAGAAGAAGAAGAAGAAGAAGAATTTAACTTTGTTGTGACGAAATAGAAAAGATATTCTTTGGATAATACAAAAGATATATATATATATATATATATATATATATATATATATATATATATATATATATTTATTTATTTATTTCTATCCTGTTATATGTTTTTGATATAAATCAAAAACACGAAAAAAATTAACAGATCCTCTTAAGATCTTATGGATCTGAATTATTTTATCCATAAGACCTGAAGAGGATCTGTTAATTTTTTTCGTGTTTTTGATTTATATCAAAAACATATAACAGGATGGAAATAAATTTATAATCCTAATGTGACTGGTTTTGTTTTTTTCTTAAAGAAATTGTTGCTCTGTAATGTCAGTTACATTGAGCTCTTTACCAGGAAAATTTAAATGTTCACTGTTGAATGTTTTTTTTTTTTTTGTCCTGATGGAATTACTCCCAACTCCGGTTTAACTGAACCGAATAATACTATATATATATATATATATATATATATATATATATATATATATATATATATATCGATCAAAAATTTTCGTACTACTAATCGAATCACTTAATGTATACTGAACAAGAAAAATAACTTTTCGACTACTACTAAAGGAATTATGTTCTTATCTGAAATTATTGTGGGACCATGAATTCGAATCTAAAATCAGAATTTCGCCCCTACATCACATTTTAAAGTTATATACATTTTAATGTATCATATACGATGTTAATCCACTTTTTACATAATGTGGTATATCTTTACATTGAAAAACAAACTTGATTGGTTTGGTTTAGTTTTATGGCATATTAAACATTGTAGTTTATTTGATACCAAACCCTCTTTATACATACATATCAAATATATGATTTCTTAACACATTTTATAGATAAGATTTTTAAACGAGATTGAGCTCATTCTTTTGCACACAGTTAAATGGTTTCATGTATTGCTATTAGGCTCTAATAATTCAATTAAACATTTTTCATTTGTTTATACACAGCAATAAGATCAAATAGTTCTAACAATCTAATTTACCATTAGTCGTTTGTTTGCACAGTGTAAATGTCAAACACTTCTATTAGACTCATAGACAGGACCCTAGCAGGTGCTACAACTCCGGGTCAGTATGGAGCTGGGAGCAAGAGCAATGAAGGGGTACTCTGCATTTTCCAAAGCTACTGCGCCACTGGAGCCTCATCTTCAGATTTAGAGTCATATCAAATACCTAAAATCAGCAGATGAGGCCTCAATAATGCGCTAACTTCGAAAAATGCAGAGTACCCCTTCATTGCTATTACTCCCAGCTCGACACTGACCTGGAGTGGTAGCACCTGATAGGGTCTTATCTATGAGTCAAATAGAAAGGTTTTACATTTAAACTGTGTGCAAACAAACGACTAATGCTAAATTATATTTTTAGTTTAATCCCCTTGCTGTGATACTATTTACCAACCCCTCCGCTCGGGCAGGATATGACACAAGGTCAATTTTTAAGCGGAGTTTAACAGGTTTTGAATTCAGAGTTTTCCTTCTCCTAGACTAATTGCCTCACCAAGGCTGAAGAACCTAGTCCATCCTACTATTTACCCATAGCTGGAGGGAGAATAAAGGGGTTCATACTTTTCCCAAGGGTATTTGCCCGAAAGTGAACGTAATAGCGCGACTGGAGTACGAACTCGCGTACTACGATTTCGCAGTTCATCGCTTTAACCATTACACCACGAGGACACCCCCTTGCTGTGATGCAGACGGTGTATTCTATATGCCCGGCTAACTTGGCTAAACAAACTTGAGAACTAAAACTCAGTAGATACTTTATAACATTATATTATTATATTTACGTCCTATTCTTTGTATTTCAACAGTTTAACAAATAAGAAAAACTCTTATTAAGTTTGGTTTAGTTGTTTAAAAGCAGCTCGACCTCGGTAGGTTAAGCCATCCTTATAGAAGAACGGTGATGGTACTTTTTAACCCATAGCTGGGAGGATAAGAGAGTTCATATCTTTCTCGAAGGCATTTGTCAGAAAGTGGACGTAAAAGAACGACTGAAATTCGAACTCGCTTACTACGATTAAGCACTCTTTCGTTTTAACCATTACACCACGCGGACCCCCCCCACATGCTGATTGAGTAACATAATATTCAACTTAAACTTTGGTCACTACCCCACAAACTTATTTGAAACAGTTGCTCTAGTGTTTATAAGAAGTTCTGGTCTCCCGCTGTAGAAACCAGCAGTAATTACCCATCATATGAGTTTCAAAACCATCGCTTTGGCCAAAAGTAGATTCGTGATTTATTGATAAATATCACTTAAATTCAATTGTCCACATGCTATTATTGTTTTCCTTTAGCCCATTTAAAAATATTTTTCCTCTCCTGATTTGATTTTTCTCTTAATAAATTCCATTTCATTTAATTTTTTCATAAACATTGATTCCCGTTTCGACTTAATTGTTTTTTATTTGGTCCTAACTATAGGTCAAAAATGAATTATTTACTCAACTGGAAAATTTTTAACTGTGGTACGTAGCACAGCTGAAGTTAGATAGCCATACTTGAAACAATGGCACATCAACTATTTTAGGTTATTTAATCCCAAATCTATATATATATATATATATAAACAATTCTATTTCAAACAATTCTGTTAAATATAAGTATAGCTTTTTGTTTATAGAAATATAAATTATCTTGTATCTTTTGTTTATAGAAATATAAATTATCATGAACCAAAAATTTGTTCAAAATTTTTTTGTTTGCACATAATTAAATGTCAAAAACAGATCTATTTCAAACAATTTAGTTTAACATAAGTTCTCAGTTCATATGTCATAATCAGTTCTATTTCAAACAATTCAGTTTGGCATAAGTCTTCAGTTTTGTTCTATTTGACACATAGATTGGACTCTATCAAGTGCTACAACTTCGGGACTGAGCGGATCCGTGAGCGATGGCAATAAAGGGGTACGCCGCATTCCCAAAATCTCCTGCATTACTGGAGCCTCTCAATCAGATTATTTAGTGTTATATCCAGGACACTCATTGAGGGAGTCTTACTCCTCTGCAAAGATGCATTTGGTGTATTCTGCAGCTCCAGCCGACTGGGCCCTTATTTGTTTTATGGTACATTTTTGGTTTTCAAGGCATATTCCTGTGAGATTTCTATCTTGACGTTTTGATATCTTTCTTACTATACTAGTAAGCTTTTCTTTTTTAAACAACACATTTCTTATAAATTTGAATCAAATTTTTAACAGGGAACAACCAACTTTTTTCGCCAAGTCCACTGTGGATTGCCTTCTATGAGTTTTATGATCCTTTTCATTGTTTCAATTGACTTTTGTTCAAATCATGTTTCCTTTCAGTTATGCCTGCCCTAACGCTTGTCTGTATGGACTGCTTTTTAACAATAAGTCAATTCTCATATATTTAGGCTTTTATCAGCCCAAGCATTTGGGGCTGTATAATACGCTGACTGTATTTCTGGAGAGAGGTAAGACCCCACCACCGAGTTTCCTGAAAGGACACTTAACCATATGACAATGAGGCTCCAGCTCTGAATCTTTGAATAATGTAGATTGACTCCCAGGTCTACTCTGACGCAGGCTGGTTGTAACTATTAGGGTCCTAACTATAGGTCAAAAATGAATTATTTACTCAACTGGAAAGCTTTTAACTGTGGTACATAGCACAGCTGGAGATAGATAGCCATACCTGAAACAGTTTAACTGCGACATGTAGAATTATCTGTGTTAGATAGCAACACTTGAAACCATTTAACTGTGTGCAAATAAAACTATTAATGTTAGATAGCAATACTCGAAACAATTAAATGCATGCAAACAAATGAGCCTTAGATGGTGTAAAAATTGTTACCTAAAAACTTTTTGCTTGTATATCATATATATCTAATATATATCAGTATTTAAGAACCCGGAGGGGTTGATATGCCGTAAAAATACAACCAACCAACCAACCAACTGATTAACTGTGTGCTAATAAATCATTAGTGTAAGGTAGCAATAAGTAAAAGTAATGTTGGCGACCAGAAGTTTCCCTTTTCAATTGCCTATACACCGAATTGTAGGGGAGGGCGCTACTCCTTTCCTTGGATTGCTCAACTTTACCCTTAATACATACCTTCTATTGCTGACTGTTAAGGAAGGAGGTATCAAGTATCATTTTTAAAGTCTTTGGTATGACGCGACTTAGGATTGAACCGAGGTCTCCCGTACCATTGGCGAACACTCTACACGCTACTGAGCGCTAACAAAGGAGCTCCGGTTCGTTTAAAGATCATTACCTACAAAATATTCTTTTACAAATCACACACACACACACACACACACACGCACACACATATATATATATATATATATATATATATATATATATATATATATAAAGCGTTTGACATTAAATTACCAACAAAGGTTGAGATGCCATTAAACATAACCAACCGAACAACATGTACTTCTGGTATTTGTTTTAGGAATACAGGATTATTCACTATCTTTTTTTTCTTGAAGATTTATTCTATATTTTTTCTTAACTTGGAAGAACATGGTACTATTAATTCAAATAATCTAATTTTGTTTGTTTAAGCCGGAACGTTCAACTAATAAAGAACAAATGATCTGTTATTTATTTCACTACTCCTGAATGAATAAAAAATAAATAAATGAACAGTCCCTTAGTGTGATTGCCCCATGATATATTCCAAGAGGAGTACGTGGATTACATAGTGTTAAATGTTGAAATAGTCAAAGTTTAGAATTTAAGATGAATTTACAATATTTGGCGATTGTGTAGCGCACATTAAATAAACATAGAGAATATACACGCTCTAAAATGGAAAAAAGAAAGATCGAAGGAAAAATGCTTAATAACATGGACATCTTAATACAGAAAAAAAAATAATATATATATATGTGTGTGTGTGTGTGTGTGTGTGGAAGTCCATTGAATGTCAAACGTGAGATGGAGAGGAAGGAAGCGGGAAAAAAAGTGAAAAGATGGCAATGAGCGGGAATCTGTCAAAGCAATGGAATGAGTTGACTCGAGGTTGAACCTGGAATGCGCCGTCGATGTTGGGTGTTATTTTACATTGTATCCTGATATCAGGAATGCACACGCGTTGACTCCCCGGCTGACGCGAACTAAAAGCCGCACGATGCCCTCGAGTCAGTCTTTACAGACTTGCGTACCTCCCATCACACCCCAACCTTTATTATATAAACTGCTGCGTTGAAAGAATGAAAACCTCTATCAACTTTGTTCGCCTTAATGCTTCCGAGGAAATCTAAACCTTATCTTTAAGAACCTCACCTTTTTATTTCTTATTGTAGATGTTATTAGAAGCATATAGTGAAAAAAAAGGGTCGTAAAGTCTTGTTATATTGAATCTCTCTCCTACTCCCCCTCACTCTCTCTCTCTCTCACACACACACACATACATACACACACACATACAGTGTTTATTTATATATTAGCATAAAGCCAGTCATCATTTTTTCACAGGTAGATACAGTACGGCCCATCAATAACAACATGCCTACAATATTTTTCAATAAAAATCAAAACGGATTTTGTTAGGTGTCATTTGTAACCCAACTCTATTGCATTGAAACGTTTCTTTTTTCTTTTCTTTTTTTTTTTTTCTTTCTTTCGGATATTTCACTAACATTTAAGTAACAAACCTTTTTGAATCTATTCCATACATTATCGAAAAAAAAAAAAAAACTTTTTAATCGGACAGTTCCAAACACTTCTAAAACAATCAGAAACGAAGAAGAAGAAGAAGAAGTATATCAAATCTAAAGCTAGATTATGTACAAGTCCATTGATAGAGTGTGATAAAACTATATTGGTGAGACTTCAAGATCAATCAAAAACACTGCCTCATTGACCTAGTGTTCGCCAATGGTCCCGGAGACCAGGGTTCAATCCCAGGTCGTGTCATACTAAAGACTTTAAAAATGCTACTTGATACCACCTTGCTTAACACTCAGCCATATAAGGTACGTATTAAGGGTAAAGTGGAGCAATCCAGGGAAAAGAGTTACGCCCCCCCCTACACCTCCGTGTAGTAGCTATCAAAAAAGGAGTCTTCTGGCCGCCCTCGACTACAGTCGCCAACTTTTAATAGATTCCAAAATGGGGGATAATAAAAGTACAGTTTAGAAACCAAACTTAGTTTTAATTCTAAAGATCTAAAATTTAAGTTAATCTGCATAATAAACAGCACAAAAACATTGCTAAATGTAGCATTATTTCTAATGATAATACTTGCGGGTTTTTTGTTCTTTTGTTTGTTGGTTGGTTGTTGTTTTTTTTCTTGTGTTTTTTTTTTTCTTTTTTTCTTTTTTTTCTTTTTTGTTTCTTTGGCTTATCTCCTTACCTCGCCGGGTTAGTACGGAATAGTTACGATATATCTTACTCAAATTAGTTTTTATCAATTATTGATAACTTATACTGATTTTTTATTGTTTCGAGAAAATCTATTTTATATAATTTATAACTTATATTCTAATTGCAAGTTATTTTATTTGATAAAAGATTAGAAATAGAAATACTAATAACAATTTTCCTTTTTCTTTTTAATGAATTTAAAAAAAAATTCTAAACAACACCCACATTAAGTTATTTTTGAGAACTGTTAAAAATTCCTAATTCTTATATACGTTCTATTTCGGCTCACTGGTCAAGTGGGTAGAGTGTTCGCCAATGGTCCGGGAGACCGAGGTTCAATCCCAGGTCACGTCATACCAAAGACTTTAAAAATGGTACTTGATACCTCCTTGCTTAACACTCAGCAATATAAGGTACGTATTAAGGGTAAAGTGGAGCAATCCAAGGAAAGGAGTAGCGCTCTCGCCTACACCTCGGTGTAGTAGCAATTGAAAAGAGCCTTCTGGTCGCCATTGACTAAGGTCGCCAGCTTATATGTGTTCTAAAACGTTTTTTTATTTTATTCGATAGAAAATAAGTTACTCTTTTTTTAATTAATAAATTCTTTAAAAAAATTCTATCACTAATTATGTCACATCTATTTCCTTTACTAAAATTGCCCAGAAGATGATTGAACAAATAAACCGAAACATTAAATGTTAAGCGTTACATGTGTCATATTATAATGTGCCACATTTAACACGTAACTTTTGATAATAATAACAACTACTTTTAATCTGAATTTCAGAGACGAGGCTTGATGATTTTTATCATTCATTGTTTTCGGAGTAGTGTCTTCATAGTTAGGTTCAGAACGTTTCGGTCGATACGTCCTCCTTAGGTGTTTCTTGTATAGCTCAGGAACCAACATGGAACTTCGAAACACGTCCTTTATTTGATTCACGGGGGTCAGTTACTCTGATTCTGTTAACAATAACCGAATACAAGAGTTTAGTATTCTTGAATTGTTATCCACCTGCAGTTAGGATTGAACCTGCAATCTCTTAGAATCTTTGGGAACCAACGCCTTTATCCGTTACCCTATGTCCTGCTGGACAGTTCAGAGTGAATTTTGGGGATTTATAAACTTGATGTTCTTCTATCACAATGACTAATACTATTATGTATCATTTTTTACCTAAGTTCATATTACGAATTTTTCTAAACTTTTTGATTATTGTTTCCCATATTGTATTGGTCTACTCAACAGGTCACCGTAGCCCAACATATGGGCTGATTCTTGAAGGCGTGTAATTCTCTAAAGTTCTTCTCAATCAGTTATTTGAACTTCATCCCATAGGGGCAGATGGTTTCTCTTTCCCTCCTATATATGGTCTGCCATACCCGATGAAAGCTGGATCTACTACTATGACCCAGAGACCAAGAGACAAAGTTCCCAGTGGAAGCATGCTGGCTCTCCCAGACCCAGAAGGCCAGAGCAAATCCACCCACCAACTTTTGATAATCCCTTTTTTTGACTGCGCTGGCATGATCTACATCCACTGGGTTCCCACTAGACCGACAGTCAACAGGGAATACTATATTAAGGTTTTAAGGGAGTTCAGGCAGAGATTCCGTCGGAAGAGGCCAGCACTTTTCAAATCGGGTCAGTGACAATGCACCAGTCCACAACTCTATCCTTGTCACAGACTATTTGACCAAGATGGGCATCAAGACAGTTCCTCCCCCTCCCTGTAGACCAGAACTTGCTCCCTGTGACTTTTGGTTATTTCCTAAACTCAAGGAAAAACTTAGAGGCAGTCGTTATGAGACAATTGAGGAGATAAAAGAGGCTCTAACGAAGGTCATTGACACGCTCATACAAGAGAACTTCCATGGGGCCTTGCAGAAGTTATTGAAACGGTACAAGTGCATTGCAGCCGGAGGAGATTACTTCGAAGGGGACTAGAGTTTCACGTGTGTACTATCAACAAAAGTGCCCATACGAAAAAAGTCTGGAAACTTATTTAATGAACCTTGTATCTTTTGAATCCTTTTGGCTAGGCAGACATATTGTGGTAAGTTTTCGGGTATCGTTATCTATCCTCCTATCCGGGTTTCTTGGAGCCGATGTTATGCTCTCTTGGGTAGTTTTTGCGATGGAGTTTGTGTCCTAAACTAATAATTTCTTCTTGATATGCATCAGTGTCGCTACAAATGGCTTTTGCTCGCTATTGTAGGCAACAGACGATGTCTTTCTTCACATTATATGGATGATGGGAATTGAAATTAATATACTGTCCGGTGAAGGTAGACTTAAGATACACGGATGACCTGAATACTTGCTCTGTGCGTGTTACTAATACCTCAAGGGAAGTTGATTTATTATCTTGTTCTTTTCTCCATTGTGAATTGTACAAACGGTTTACGCGATCAAGTAAATTTTGAACATCTTCCTGATGAGGCCAGAGAATGAATGTGTCATGTACGTATCCAAGACAAATAAATGGCTTTAGTTATGTTGATACTAATGACTTTTCTCCGAGGTATTCCATATATATATTGGCCAATACTGGTGACAATGGTGAACCCATGGCCAGTCCTTCTGTAACATACTCATATGCAGACGCATGCATAATCATAACGACGACACAATAAAGACGAACGACACAGTTCTTTAGAAAAATATACCTCTTACTTTATTTGAAAGGGTTCGAAATGGTTATTAAAAGTTTTACTGTGGGAGGGAATTGGAGACCGAACAGAACTGCAACATATAGACGCCCACTCTTATGGCCATAACAGTGTTTCTTTCCCGTTCTCCTCGGCTGCTCAACCGGGGGCCTGGGGGCCCAGCCTCTCTGGGTGCTGGTTCTCTCTACCGCATCTTATCTCCAACTGATTGAACTTCCTGTGCACCGAGTTATATTATAGTTCGACGTCCACCTTCTTCTTGTGGGCATCACAAATCGCACTCATTCAACCCGTCCACGGTCAGGGTTATATTCTGATATTCCTCGACCGGATGCACCTGTTATTTACACAGGTTCATTTCCTATTTTGACTGCCCGGCCGGGTCGGAAATCAATATACAACACTTCTTCTTAACAGATCCCATCCCGAAGTAGGTTATTTCCATACATTTAGTCAGCATTTCCATTTGATTATCTATTGGGATGCAGGTACGTTCTTCCAGTAAGGGATCTACAGCCAGCTTATTCCGTACCACAGCAAGTGTCTCATCAGTAAGTATTTGACTAGACTAACTACGTCCAGACTCACCATCTTGGTAGAATGAATGGGAGCATTATTCATTCTCTCCACGAAGTAGGCAGAGTTCTTAACATACGATGAGGACATACCCGTTTGTGGGCTGATGATCTCTACAATGAAGCAGCTCAATGAGTGGCATGCTTAACCTCGGATGCTGATCATGGGTCTTAAAGGAACACCATTCTCATGAATTTCTGGGAGGTTATATATGTATGGGCGCTTACTATAATGGGGAGTTAGCTGTCTGTATTTTATTTGTGGAATGAAATCTTTCTTCGTACTGGGGATCTGTGAAAACTTCCTTTCTGTCTTAAGGGTCGGGTCTTTTTTACTTTACAGAAGACACCAGGTTCACTCCTCACTGCAGGCGAGTAACAATACAGGAATACGTAGCACTTGTACCCTGATATGGTTAACAAAATCAGAGCAAGTGACCCTCGTAGATTAAATAAAGGACGTGGTTCGAATTCCGTGTAGGCTCCCGAGTTAGAAAAGAAACACCTAATGAAGGCCGGAGGACATATCGGCGGAAACGTTGTAAATATAACTATGACGAGGAAGACGATAGTCCGAAAACCCTGAATAATAATAATAATGATAATAATAATAAAAAATATATTTTCTGAATGATGTTTTTTCACAATTGATATATATGTATGCTTAGCTTAGTGAGTAGAGTGTTCACCAATGGACTGGGAGACCAGGGTTCGATCCCAGGTCGAGTCATACTAAAGACTCAAAAAATGGTACTTGATGCCTCCTTGCTTTACACTCAGCATTATAAGGTACGTATCAGGAATTGGACACGGCTACACGAGTTCAAATCCTCGATGAGACTGATTGCATTTCACATAGCACTAATACCCTTGGGAAAGGTATGAATCCAATTATTCTCCCTCCAACTATGGGTAAATAGTAGGGCAGACTAGGTTCTTCAGCCTTGGTGAGGCAACTAGTCTAGGAGAAAGAAAACTCTGAATTCAAACCTGTTAAACTCCGCTTAAAAAATTGACCTTGTGTCATATCCTGCCCGAGTAAATATGATAAGGTACGTATCAAGGGTAGAGTGAAGCAATCCAGGGGATGGAGTAGCGTCCTCCCCTACATCTCGTTGTTTTAGCTAATAAAAAGGGAACCTTCCAGTCATCCTCGACTACGGTCGCTAACTTTACTTATGCATATGTGTGTGTGTGTGTGTGTGTATGTGATTGATACTTTATTTTATACTTATTTGTGGGAAGATGGATAAAGTTATATTTTCTACCAAATAAAACAATTCAAACAAAGAAAACTTTCAAATCAAACGCTAAGTAATTACGATTGAATCCTGCCAAGAAATCCGGCTCAACATTCCAGAATCTGATATTAAACATTTACAATCATGAAAAGAATCTATCAGTCCATTTCTGTTTTGTTTGTAAATAACTTCATAAAATTATAACGTATAATTTCCAGCAATAATCTCAAGAATACTTCTTGATGGACAGACTGATAAAAATTAATTCAATGTATCTAATACTGTTCGCTTTTGTTTACCAGGTCGGGATGGGGATCTTTTTTTCTTTTTGTCTTTTTTTTTGGGGGGGGGGGCTTTTTTTTTTTTTTTTTTTTTTTGCTTATCTTTATTAAAACAAGGTTTGCAGTCGGCCGGCGCCACGTGCCTCTAATTTTCGTCTTTGATAAGAATATATGGACAGCAGATAGGGCCTTGATCTAAGAGTCCGGAATCTTTGCAGACTTGATAATGGAATTCAGGCAAGGAGTAAATTGAATTAATTTAATATTTTAGGTGGAGTATTTTTAAGGTCCGCTGAGGTTTCTTTTTCTTATTTTTTTTTTGTGTTTTGTTTTGTTTTTGTGTTTTGTTTTTGTTTTTTGTTTTTTGTTTTTTGTTTTTCAGATGTTGCTTTTGATTTTTTTTTTTTCCTTTTTACACTAATTGGCAAGATCACCTTTTTTTTTATTTACATGTCCAATACGTTGTTATTACTAGTTGAAATAAACGTCTTACGCTTGGCAAAAGGTCAAGTCTGATATCACAGCTGGTTTAAGTGACACTAAAATGTTTCCTCATTCCTGAATAGTAATTCCTACATTGTACCAATATATTACTAAAAGTTTCATTGCGCTTGGACAAACACATACACACACACACACACACATACACGCACACACATATATATAGTGACAAAAATTATTTCGTGAGTCAGGAACTAACCTAGTACAGTTTTGCTCTACTTAGTATTGAGCACTTTTTTGCACTTGTAGCTTAGCAGTAATTACGGTGATTTTTTTCTTTTGACCAATCAATTGCGAATCTGTTGATTTTTTTCAATTGGTATGACAAGGTTGGTCTTTTCTTTTTTTTCCAATATATATATATATATATATATAGTAATACATTCTCGTCTTTATATCTGTCTTTTATAATAGCGAATTCTAATCTGTTATTGTTACCGATTTATAGGGAAAACAACGCATTTTAGTCGAAATCTTTCTAAAATATGGTATCTATTAGTCCGCTGATGAAAAATAAACTTATTTCAAATCATTTGGGTCACGAAAAACAAATTTACGCTTATTTTGGGTAGCTCAATACGGAAATTCTTCAGATGTGTCTCATTAACAGGATGCTATAATGACGTATGTTCTTTAGAATACCAAATGTTTAATATTAAAAAAAATCAAACGAAAAAGGATAATGAATTTCATAGCTCCGTCGGCAGGAATATGCCAAATGCATCCCTGATAAAGGAGCAAGACCCCACCCAAAGTAGTATTCTAGGTATGAGATTAAACAGAATCAGAAGATGAGGACCCAGTTTGGGAAGCCGAGGAAGTGGGAAGTACTCTTACATTGTCTTTAATCCTAGTAAAACTGAGTGGTAGAACTTATGTTTCTATCTATGAGTCAAATAAATCCGTTTGAAAATTATCAAATAGTATTGGAATACTAGATACCATATTACCATGTGCAAAATGCATCCCTGATAAAGGAGCAAGACCCCACCCAAAGTGGTATTCTAGGTATGAGATTAAACAGAATCAGAAGATGAGGATCCAGTTTGGGAAGCCTAGGAAGTGGGAAGTACTCTTACATTGTCTTTAATCCTAGTAAAACTGAGTGGTAGAACTTATGTTTCTATCTATGAGTCAAATAAATCCGTTTGAAAATTATCAAATAGTATTGGAATACTAGATACCATATTACCATGTGCAAAAATTATTATTAAACATAATTATTAATGTTAAATTGGAATGCTTGAACCTATTTAATCGTATATGAATTATCTTTATTGAGAATAGTCACGTGAAACTCCAACTGATTACTAAAAATTTCAGTTCGTGATTTCAAACTTTATAAGCTTGATGGGAATTACAAAAGAATGCTGCGAGCAATATTAAACAAGTCCTGGAGACAGCACCCGACTAAGCAACAACTATACGGCCACCAACCACCCATCACAAAACCTACCAAAATTAAACGAACCAGACACGCGGGATACTGTGGAGAAGCAGGGACGAGCTCATAATTGATGTACTCCTATGGACCCTTTCCCATGGACGAGCAAAGGCAGGACGTCCAGCTCGAACCTACATATAGCAGCTCTGTACCGATACAGGATGTAGCCCTGCGGATCTGCCAAAAGCAATGGACGATAGGGAGGCGAGGCGAGAGAGGGTTAGGAAATCCATGCTGATAGCGCAACATGATGATGATGATTTTGTTCAGTAAGAATGCTTGATATCATATTACTGAGCAAACAAATGATTATTATAGTTAAATGAAAAAGAAAGTAATTTAAAGAAAATGATTACAATTAATCAAAATTTTGAATCAACAGTCGACATTAAATAACCCATTCGGAATTGATACGCTATCAAACAAATAAACCAAATCAAACCCATGAATAGTTATGATTAAAATCAAAATATCCAGGTGTGATGGTTAGAGTGTTCGCCAATGCCCCGGGAGACCTGGGTTCAATCCCAGGTCGAGTCATACCAAAAACTCAAAAAATGTTACTTGCTTAAGCCTCAGCATTATAATGTAAGGATCAAGGGTAAAGTGGAGCAATCCAGGGAAAGGATTAGCGCCTTCTCCACACTTTGATGTAGTAGCTATCGAAAAGGGACCCTTCGGGTCACCCTCGACTAAGGTCGCCAACTTTGTTTTACTAAAATCAAAATTTTACGAATGAATTTAATTTTGGCATTAAATAACCTATGAGGAATTGTTTTGCCGTTAAACAAATAAACCAAAGTAAATTCATGAAAAAAAATCATTATAATCCAAGTTTTACAAATGGATAATATTTCAGTATTGAATAACTCATTAGAGTTGATATTCCATTAAACAAAGAAACCAAGCTAAACCTTTACAAATGCAGTATAATTCGGCATTAAATAACCCTTTCGGAGTTGATGTACTGTTAACCATATAAATCAATTCCAACCTTTATAAACGAATCAAATTTCGGCATTAAATAACCCATGAGGACTTGACATGCCATCAAAGAATTAAGCCTACCCAAACCAAACTTTTACAAATGAATAAAATTTCAGCAATCAATAACACATTGATATGCCATTAATTAAATATAAAAAAAAAAAATTATATCAATGTTTGAAAATGTTCAGTTGTTTTGAAAAAAAAAAGTAAGGCTCATAATCAACATCATACGCGCAAAACATATTCGATGATCTTTTTTTTTTAGTCATGTGACTTGTTAATTAACAGCAATTAGCACAAAGTCTCGTCCCTACTGGGTCTATTTTCTTTTTCTTTTTGTTTTTCTTCGTAATTTGTTTACAAAGGAATTCGGTCAATGTCACAAAATTAGACAAAATCGGAATTGAAGGACACACGGCTTGAAATATTACGTCTCCAGCTCTGGATTAAATTGAACTTTAAAATGAGAATTATAATTAGTTAATTGAAACAATACTGCTGAGTGAAATATATTCATATCACATAGTTTGGTTTGGTTTAGTTTTATGGCACATCAACCATTGTAGGTTATTCAATGCCAAATGATCTTTAAAAATATACATTAAGTATATATAATTTCGTTTGCATTGGCTTGGTTTCGTTTTATGGCATATCAACTACTGTAGGTTATTCAATGCCAAATGCTCATTAAAAATATACAATAGGTATATATAATTCCTTTTGGTTTAGTATGGTTTGGTTTTATGGCATATCAACTACTGTAGGTTATTCAATGCCAAATCCTCTTTTAAAATATACATTACATATATATAATTTCGTTTGGTTTGGCTTGGTTTCGTTTTATGGCATATCAACTATTGTAGGTTATTCAATGCCAAATCCTCTTTTAAAATATACATTACATATATATAATTTCGTTTGGTTTGGCTTGGTTTCGTTTTATGGCATATCAACTACTGTAGGTTATTCAATGCCAAATCCTCTTTTAATATATACATAAAGTATATATAATTTGGTTTTGTTTAGTTTAATGGCCTATCAACCGTTATTGGTTATCAATAGCACATTTTGTATTTCATGTATATGAAATATATAATTTGGTTTGGTTTTATGACACATCAACCATTATTGGTTATTCAATGCCAAATCCTCTTTAAGAATATATATTCAATATATATAATTTGGTTTGGTTTGGTTTTATGACATATCAAGTATTTTAGGTTAATGCCAAATCCTATTTTAAAATATACATTAAATATATGTAATTTCGTTTGGTCTGGTTTTATGGCATATCAATCATTATTGGTTATCAAAAGCACAATTTTTAAAAATATATATATTAAACATATAATTTGGTTTGGTTTGGTTTTATGACACGTCAACCATTGTTGGTTATTTAATGCTAAATCCTCTTTACACATATATATGAATTAAATATATGATTGGCAAACACATTTTTAGATGCACTCAGTTAAAGGATAAAACAGTTTTATTTTTAACAATTCAGCGTAGCATAAGTTAAAGGCTTCAAAGTATTGCTATACATCAGTAACAATTCTATTAAACATCAGTCATTTGTTTACTCACAATTAATCCCTCAAACAGTTTTATTTCAAACAAGTCAATTTAACAAATGTAATTTGTTTGCACACAGTTTAAATGCCAAACAGTTCTACTTGACCGATAGAACCCTATCAGGTGCTACTACTCCATGTCAGTATGTACCTGGGAGCAATAGCAATGAAAGGGTACTCTACGTTCCCCAAAGCTTCAGAGCTACAGCCTCACTATCAGATTGTTTAGTGTCATATACAGGACACTCGTTGGGGGAGTCTCATCTCTCTGTAAAGGTGCAGTCGGTGTATTCTACAGCTCCAGCCGACCGGTTTACTATATTACATAGGAAAACTTGATGAATAGAAATACTTATGATGAATAGCAATACTTGAAACCATTTAACCATGTGCCAACAAAGGATTTATATTAAAAAGAATAATTAGCGTTAGATAGCAATACTTGAAACCTCACGTGTGCAAACAAAAGAGCTCTAACAATTAGTAAGTAAAAGTTAGCGACCATAGTCGAGGGTGACCCGAAGGCTCCCTTTTCGATAGCTACTACACCAAGGTGTAGGGGAGGGCGCTACTCCATTCCCAGGATTGCTCCACTTTACCCTTGAACCGTACCTTATAATGCTGAGTGTTAAGCAAGGTGGTATCAAGTTCCATTTTTAAAGTCTTTGGTATGACTCGACCTGGGATTGAACCCAGGTCTCCCGGGCCATTGGCGAACACTCTAACCGCTGGGCCAATGTCCCGGTTATAAAATTAGTAGGTAATTTTATTTTTAAACTAAGTATTTGCAAACAAATCATATATATATATATATATATATATATATATATATATATATATATATAAACAAGATTTAGCATTAATCAATCCTCGAGGGTTGATATGCCATAAAACACCAAACAACCAACTGTACATAGGATCACTTTTTATATGTTTCAGACTAAAACAATAAGTAAAGTTGGTGACCTTAGTCAGGGGTGACCCGAAGGCTCCCTTTTCTATAGCTACTGCACCAAGGTGTAGCGGAGAGCGCAACTCCATTTCCTAGATTACTCCACTTTACCATTGATCCGTACCTTATAATGCTGAAGGTTAAGCAAGGCCGCTCCAAATACTATTTTTTGCGTCTTTGGGATTACTCCACCTGGGATTGAACCCTGGTCTCACGGACCATTGGTGAATACTCTACTCATTATACCAATGGCCTGGTAAACCTGGTTATTTTAAAACCACTATGTAAAGTATCTACATCATATGGTGCATTAAACTTTATTTCTTACTTATTTTTAACGCACACTACCAGAAATGCTGTGCGTTAAAAACAAGGACTGTTTTGAGGCAAATCTAACACAAAGTAGGTGAGGAGTTAGCATAATTGTTAAAGTGCTGAACAGCACCCCCGAAGGAAGCAAGTTCGAATTCCAGTTACGCTAAACCGAACCAAATTCAGATTTTAATGAATACATCGTTTATAACTTTTATCCTAATTAAGATTAAAAACTGATATTATGGTAATCATTTAGAATATAAGGGAATTTTGACGTCGTTGGTGATGTAGTTTCGGTTGTCTACAAACACACAATCTCGATTATAATAAGAGGCGTCTGTCTATTTCTCCGTCGTTGCGGTTAAGGTTAAATCATATATGGCCCGATTTTAACCAAATCTCCCCAAATATTTAAAGTCACCTAAGCAAAAGTTTTGAAATATACCAAGCTAAGATTTAGATTTTTTTCTATTAAATCATAACAACTAAGCTAGTAAAAAGTTACACTATATATAGCGATTCCTTTATAACTTTATATATAAGAACGAATTCTTTACAACATTAATCATAACTACAATGTCGTACCTTATAACAGTCATGTAATGGCTTCCACCAATATCACGGCGACCGGTTATGAAGAACGTGATTGACAGAAACTGGTCAAACGTTCAATCTCCGCTGAGGTTAAACATTTAATATTTTTTTGTTTGATGTCATATCCACTGTTGTGAGTTATCTGATATCGAATCCATGCTTGTAGAAGAACAGCAGTGACACTTTTTAATCCATAGTTGGAGAGATAAGGGATTTCATACCTTTGTCAAGGATATCAGTCTGAAATGGAATGTAAAATCGCGAGTGGATTTCGAATTCGATTACTTCGAGATCGCAGTCCATCACTTTAGCCATTACGCCAAAGGGGTTAACTTTGATACTATTTAAAACTTGCATTTTTTAAATTTTGCTATAGGCAGTTAAGTGAGATTTTGAGAGATTCATTTGATTTATTTTCTTTTTCAGTGAGTGAGTGTGTTGGATTTCTAGACCCGAAGATGAATAAATTGATTTTGGACTTTAATGACGTTTTATAAAAAAAAAAAAAAAAGGAAAAAAAAAAGATAAAAGAAAAGAAAAAGAAAAATCCGCGTCTTCCTTTTAGGAACGGTTGAAGGAAAGAGAAAGGAGTGTAGATTTGTGGTAAAGAATGTTTCTTGTTCCGAAATCTTATAACGGTCAACTTTTCTTTGTGAGTCAGGCAACTTTACATATCCCTTTCCTTTCATAAGTGGATGGCAAAAAAAAAAAAAATAAATAAATAAAATAAATATTACGATTATCAGTGGACATCAACAATACGCTACCTAAAATTTAATAATAATAATAATAATAATAATAATAACTACCCCTTTATTTAGGAATTGGAAATTTTCCATTAAATGAACACTTAGGGATGGGTTGGTATTCAAGTCGCTGAAGTGGAAAAGGATAGATTTTCAAAAGAACCCAGATGCTAGATCCCTAAAGTTAGAATCAAAATCAACGACATAAATTTGGAATTATTCTTCCGGCAAATATGTCGCCAACGCCTTTCAGTACCACTTACAATATGATTTAACTTTTTAAAATAAATTACTTCATTTTATTATTGCCGTAAGCGGCTTATAAAGCAGGAAACATGGTTATCGTTTTTGCACGTTTTCATTGTCATTCATTCATTCTCTCTCTCTCTCTCTCTCTCTGTCTCTCTCTCTCTCTCTCTCTCTCTCTCCTCTTTTATTTTTCTTACATCATTTTTCTTCTTGTTTTTGCTCATTTTTTTAAATTTTTTATTTTTCTGTCTTCGTTCTTTTTCTTTTTTTTCCTTTTTTTCCTTTTTGTTATACAATTCTTTTTTCTCTAAGTCCTTTCTTTCTTTCTTTCTTTCTTTTCTACTTCTTACTTTTCTTCATTTGTTTTTTTCCATTTTTCTTTCACTTTGTTTTTCTTTCTTTCTAATTCTTTTTTTCCTTTTTTATTCATTATTTCTATTTTTCTTTCATTCCTTTTCCTATGTTTTTCTTGCTTTTTCATTTTTTCTTTGATAACATTCTTTTTTTTTATGTTTCTTTTTTTCTTGATTTCATTTTCTTTTTTTCTCTTTGTTTTCCTTCGTTCTTTTTTATTTCTTTTACTTTATCATTTTTTTTTACTGTGATTTTCTTTCTTACTTTCATTCTTTGTGTTTCCATTTATTATTGTTTTCTTTCTCTTTCTTTCTTTATTTGTTTTTCTATCTTTCTTAAAAAGCTTTTCTATTTCTTTTTTTTTCTGTTTACTTTTCTGTGTTTTTCCTTCTTTTTGCATTCTTTTTTATTTATTCTTTCTGATTCGGTCTTCTTTTTCTTTTCTTTTTTTTTTACTTTGCCTTGTATTTCTTTAAATTATTCTTTCTTATTGCCTTTTTTTTGTTTTATTTTTCTCCTTTCTTTTTAAATTTGTATTTCTTTCTATTCTTCCATTTCCTACTTTCTTTTGAACGTATTTTTTCTTTCTCCTTTCGTCTTCTTTCTTTCTTTCTTTTATTTGCTCTTATTTTTCGTTCAATTTTCTTTCTTTCTTTCTTTCTTTCTTTGGTCGTTTTTTGTGCATTTTATATTTTTCATTTTGCGTAGTCTTTGTTTGTTTCTTTCTTCTTTCTTTCGTATTTTCTTTCTTTAATTTCATCTAATTTTTTCTTTCTCTTTTATTTCTTTCATTCTTTGTCCATTTTATTTGCTCTTATTCTTTCTTACTTTCTTTCTTTCTTAACTTGTTTTTCTTTCGTCTTTTGTCTGCATTTTCATTTTTTCATTACGTTTTAGTTTTCTTTCTTATATATATATATATATATATATATATATATATATATATATATATATATGTTGCTCTGGGAAATATGTTGAACAGCCAAAATGACAGGAGTTGTAAAATACGTTGACTGCATCTCGCCAAAAGGGCAAGCTCCTCACCGACATGATAATGAGACTACA
>OY757942.1:31644001-31851501 GCA_963585895.1 Sepioteuthis lessoniana
CATTGACGGCCAAACTCAATACCTAACCTGGTCCTGGACGTGAGTTTTGCGACTTAACGCTCAGGATCGTCAGCTCATCTATAAGAGTGGCTTCTATAGAAGAGAATAAAAACAGCCATCGAAAGATAACCATGACCAACACTCAAACCACATACATAAAACGCATCGCTCTTCTCGCAGGTAAAAAAGGGGCGCGTCCTGCTGAGGTTGGAGCCCTGGCCTCAGTGTTCGAAAAATCAGCTACAGAGCTCAAACAACAAAAACTACTAAAATGCAAACAAACAATACAAACAGCGACATTTAATGTAAGAACCTAAAATAGAATAGGACAACTACAAGAGCTAACAGCATCGGCCGCAGAACATAAGATAGACATAATATACATACAAGAACACCGATACACGCATACTGAAGATATCAAATATCACGAAACTGGCAATAGATGGACGCTAGACTGTATCGGCATGTAAAAACTCTGTCAATGCCACAGTAGGAGGGGTAGGAATGCTTATAGGACCGAGAGCATTAAAAACACTTAATAGCATTGAGAGAATACAACCTAGGATGTTGGCAGCTACGTTTAATGGCAACCCCAGAGCAACAATCATCTCCTGCTACAG
The DNA here is from genome assembly GCA_963585895.1 of Sepioteuthis lessoniana. Taxonomy (NCBI): domain Eukaryota; kingdom Metazoa; phylum Mollusca; class Cephalopoda; order Myopsida; family Loliginidae; genus Sepioteuthis; species Sepioteuthis lessoniana. The sequence continues at coordinate 31,644,622 of OY757942.1, forward strand.
CCCTACCCATGTTAGTGAAGAAACTGAACTAGTCGCCTTCTACGATGAGCTATCCTCATTAGTGCGTAGCATTCCGAAACACAATCTGTTAGTGATTAGCGGAGACATGAATGCCCAAATAGGGAAATACGGAAACAACAAATACAGCCCACACAACACGTCAAATAGGAATGCGCAACATCTAACAGATTTCATGATAGAAAAAAGATTAACATGCCTCAATACAAACTACCAAAAAAAGGAGGGTAAATTATGGACCTACACATACGCGAACAATAGTAAAGCACGGATAGATTATATCCTTATAAACCAGAAATGGAAAAATAGTGCAATCAATTGCGAGACATACTCCTCTTTCGAGGGTGTGTCCTCCGATCACCGAATAGTCACGGCAAAAATACGACTAAGCCTACGAAAAAACGCCAGAGATATAAGAGATAAATATTTAGTAGAATTATGAAACAGATTCGAGACACTACAAGAGAAGACGGAAAAACGTACCCCAAATGACGAATATGAGAATTTCGTCAATGCACACTTCGAGGCGGCAGCGAAGTGTATTCCAGAAAAACCCAAAACTAAATATAGAGTTCCATGGGAAACGTTAGCGGTGAGAGAAAAACGTGCACTCGTAAAAACAGCCTCCAAAAGCTATCGAAAAAACTCAACAAACGCAAATGCCCCAAAACTAAAAACGACACAATATCAATTAGCAGGCATATATATAAAGGAACAGACAGAATACATACAAAATCAGATAGATAAGATTAGAGACTCAGTGGAAGATAGGCAATCTAGGATAGCCAGGCAAACAATAAACGAAGTGAGTAGAAGGAACAGCACAGTCAAAGCAAAACTGAAAGCTGCAAACCAACAGGAAAGAATAAAACTGTAGAAACAGCATTTCGAAAACCTACTAGGAAACCCACCGAAAGTAACACATGAACCAATCACCAGAATAATTAGTAAGCAATTGGACATTAAACTAAGACCGTTCACTCAAGAAGAACTCGACTCAGTTCTCAGAAAAATTAAAAATAGGAAAGCTGCAGGGCTGGGCGTGATTCCCCCAGAAGTACGGAAGACCAGACAATTCGACGACATACTGCTCCGACACTGCAACGCAGTCTATAACCAAAATCCGATTGACAGATGGATGAAGGGATGCATCCTCCCCTTCCCTAAAAAGGGTGACCTCGGATTAGCCAAGAACTACCGAGGCATAACACTTACATCCATAGCAGCCAAAATTTACCATGCCCTACTACGAAACCGTATAGAATCCAAAATCGACAACATCCTTAGGAAAAACCAAAATGGCTTCCGAAGAAATAGATGCACGACCTCATAAATATTGACCATCCGTAGAATCCTTGAAGGTGTACGGGCAAAAAACCTACAAATGACATTACTATTTGACGACTTTATCAAGGCCTTCGATTCCATTCACAGAGGAAAGATGGAACAAATCCTTACGGCCTACCTAAAGAAACCATTGTAGCAATAACGATTCTCTATAGAAACACCAAAGTGAAAGTACGTTCACCAGATGGAGACACACAATACTTCGACATTGTATTAGGAGTACTACAAGGAGACACGCTAGCTCCATACCTCTTTATCATCTGTCTAGATTACGTGCTTAGAACATCGATTGATAAAATCAGAGAGAACGGCTTCGAGCTGACAGAGAAAAGAAGCAGAAGGTACCCCACAAAAATAATTACCGACGCCGACTACGCCGATGACATAGCGATACTGGCAAATACACTCAACCGAGCCGAAACACTACAGCATAGTTTGGAACGAGCAGCCGCAGGCATAGGCCTCCATTTCAATGCACACAAAACGGAATATATGTGCTATAATCAAACAGATGACATCTCCACACGACGGAACCCCTCTGAAACTAGTAGACAAATTCACCCACCTACGAAGCAGCGTCTCATCAACCGAAAAGGACATCGACACGTGGCTAAGGAAGGCATGGGCAGCTATGAATAGGCTATCGATCATATGGAAATCAGACCTAACCGATAAAATGAAACGCAGTTTCTTCCAGGCAGCTGTTGTATCGATATTGCTGTATGGATGCACTACATTGACGCTAACAAAAAAAGCAGGAGAAGAAGCCATTACACAAGAATGCTATGAGCAATATTGAACAAGTCCTGGCGGCAACACTCCGCAAGACACCAACTATACGGCCACCTGCCTCCCATCACGAAAACTATCCAAGTTAGAAGAACCAGACATGCAGGACACTGCTGGAGAAGCAGGGACGAGCTCATAAGTGATGTACTCCTATGGACCCCCACGTATGATCGGGCAAAAGCAGGACAACCAGTACGAACATACATTCAGCAGCTATGTGAGTATATGGGATGTAGCCCTGAAGACCTGCCAGAGGCGATGAACGATAGGGAAAAGTGGCGAGAGAGGGTCAGGGATATCCGTGCTAGTGGCACAAGATGATGATATATATATATATATATATATATATAAATGATCCAACCTGTGAACAAACAAATATACAAACTGATATTTGGGAAAAATTCCATAAAAATAGAAAAGACTAAAAACATACTTATTGTCTGAAAAAAAATCTAAGAATATCGTAATATCTAGACAAAAAAAAAACAACCTTTGACAGAGGTTTAAATGAAGAAAGTGCTTGATACGGCGAAGAGCAAATATAGATATAAGTACCTAATATAGAAAGAATTGTTTGCTTGGTAAGTATGTTTTCCCCGTTGGATTTTTTGATTTTTTCCTGAGTGGTTTTAATCAATGAAATATTGTATATTCATGCAAATTTTGTTTGGTTGAGTTGATTCTTTCATCAAGAAAGTATAGTTTGCCTAACCTTCTACTATCAATTTTATCATGATGATCCGGAAAGGTGAAACCTCGGTAGATTTCTCCTGGCCCATCAAATTTACTATCCCCCTTCGCCACAAGGAGTGTCTAGCACGAAAGACTGAGTTTACGGAATGTAGCATTGGGCCATTTGTTACATGGATTATCTTAATCAGCTTAGTCATTTTTAGTATATAACTAGTCTTTTCAAAAAGATTGTTCCTCTTAACTTATTGTGTGAGAGAGTAGCTTGCTTGCAATTATTCTACTATATAGATATAGATATAGATATATTATTTAATTTTTATACCTATTTTATAATTCTAACGGTGTGAAAAAATCAAATTTGCAAATAAAAAATCTTTTACTCAAACTGATATTTGAGAAAAAATTCCATAAAAAAAGAAAAGACTAGAAACCTACGTACTGTCTGAAAATAATCCATTAATAACCTTATGCCAAACAAAAAGAAAAAAATTCACCCGCAGAATTTCTTTAGTTAAACGTGACAGCGCCCAATACACAAACTAGAGCGAAATACGAATACCTACAAAGTCAGAAGTAATCTACCAAGGTTTCACCTGACCGGATCATCAGAATAATTCTGACCAAAGAAGGCTTGATCCAAACAACATTTTATTGATTAAAAGGCCGCCAGAAAGAATAAAATTTGCATTAAAAGAAGTTATCATACTTTATCTCCTAAGTTATCCACATACACACACACACACTCATATATATTCATATATAGACATATATATATATATGTATGTGAGTATATATATATATATATACACACACACACACATATATATATATATATGTGTGTGTGTGTGTGTGTGTGTGGTGGGTATGTGTGCCTGCAATGGACTCCCTCGTCGATCTGAACATATATGGGCCTATATGTTTACTTAAACATGTTAACCATGAAACTACCGATACAGATGTTTTGTTAGCCCTGTCGACTGCTCGAGCAGAGGGTTAGGTAAATATATACTTGAAAAATAGAATTATTAATATTAATTAATCATAATTAAAACCATTGACTGATATGACACTGAACCATGTGACGGTAAGGCTCAACTTCTGGAATATTATTTCATTACGATTACTCGTAGGTAATCATTAAATATTTAAACAGTTCTACTTGACCTATGGGTTAATGATTTATCGTTGAAACCATTTAACTGAGTGCAAACAAATGATTATTAGTACACAGAATTATTTGTGTTAGATAGCAATAATTGTACCCTATTAACCATGTGCAAATGAATAAGCTTTAATTATTCGTTTAAAAGGAATATTACCTTCAAAATATTTACTTGAAAACTATATGTGTATTTACCAAGCCCTCTGCAAGGGCAAGATGTGACACAATGTCAATTTTTAAGCGGGGTTTAACAGGTTTGAATTCAGAGTTTTCCTTCTCTTATGATTGTTGCCTAATCTGTCTTCCCCACGAATTACCTATAGCTGGAAGGAAAATAATTGGATTCATACCTTTCCCTAGGGTATTAGAGCTACGTGAAATGCAATCAGCATCGTCCAGGATTTAAACTCCTGTCACCGTTTTCATTTACTACGACGACAACCATTACACTACGGGCACCTCCCAAAACTGAAAAATCATGTATATGAAAATAGGATGTTGGTATTGAATAACCCATGAGGTTTGATAGATCATAAAAAAAACATCCGACCAACCAACCAACCGGAGATTTGGTTATTGTTTTGAAAAATTGACCAGTCACACTTTTCAAAGAAACTGATTACGGAAGAATTATTCATATATATAATTATCATCATCATGTAGCACGGATTTCCCTAACTCTCTCTCGTCATTCGTCTCTATCGTCCATCGCTTCCAGCAGGTCTTCTTGACTACATCCTGAGTCCGGTCTAACCTGTCACAGATAAGTTCTCGCTGGTCGTCGAACACCTGCTCGTTCGTGTGGAGAACGTCGCTTATGAGTTCGTCCTTACTTCTCCACCAGTGTCCCTCTTATCTTGTTCGTCTTATTTGGATGTTTTTTGAGAAGGGAGGTTGTTGGCCATATAGCTGCTGTTTTGTGGGATGTTTCTTCGAGGATTTGTTCAATATAGCTCGTAGCTTTCTTGTACAATTGCCGTCAAGCTTTTTTTCAATACGCTTAGTCAGCGTCCATGTGGTGATTTCATATAGTAGTATGGACACGAGTACTGCTAGAAAACAGTTGCGTTTTATTTTATCGGATAGCTCTGACTTCCTTATGACCGATAACCAATCGATAGCTGTCCATGCCTTCACTAGTAACGTATTGATGTAATTTTCAGTCGATGGGAAACTGCTTACGAAGTAGGTGAACCTGTCCACTAGTTTCAGAGAACCACTATTTAGTGTGATGTCCGCTCTTTGATTAGAGCACATAAATATATCATAAACAAATTGCATTTGATAGGAACGTTTGTTCGTATTAAATTTATGAGATAAGAATGATATCAAATAACTGTGACGAACAAACGATTAAAATCAAATAAAAATAGTAATTTCAAAAATGCGATGGAACATTGAAAATTTAATTATGATTACAATCAAACAACTGCAAATGAATCAATTGCCCAGTCGGCTGGCGCTGAAGAATACACCGACTGCTTCTCTGCAGAGGGGTAATACCCCATCAATGAGTGTCCTGGATATGACACTAAACAATCTGATGGTGAAGTTCGACTGATGCTGGAGCTTTGGGGAATGCGGAGCACCCCTTCATTGCCATTGCTCCCAAGAACACTCTGGCCCGGAGCGGTAGCACCTGATAGAGCCCTATCTATGGGTTAAATAGAACTAACGGTATACCTATTTTAATCTGAATAGTTTGACAAAACTGAATAACTTGAAATAGAAATGTTTTTGACAATTTAACCGTACTCACATTTAAACTGCGTGCTTATGCTAAATTGAATTATTTGAAATGGAACTGTTTTTTACATTGAAACTGTACTTACACTAAACTGAATTGTTTAATATAGAACTGTTTTGACATTTAACTGTGTAAACAAAACTGAATTAACTGAATTGGAACTGTTTGGATAAACTGAATAGCTTGAAATAGAAATGTTTTTGACAATTAAACTGTGTACTCATGCTAAACTAAATTGTTTGAAATAAAACTGATTAGTTACATAAAAATGGATTTGGCGTTAAATAACCTGCAAAGGTTGATATGCCATAAAAAACAACCAACCAACCAACCAAATGAATCAAATTTCCGTATTGAATACTCTATAAGTTATTGATAGCCCGTTCAATAAATTGATAAATCAAAGAAAAACTCATGGACTATACTGCCGATCAAAAGTATTTGTTTTTGTTTGGTTTGTTTTTATGGCATATCAACTATTGCAGGTTATTTAATGCCAAATCCGGTTTATTCATAATTATTAAATGTGTATAATTTGTAAACATAAGTCAATAAAGTTAAATGGTTCTAAGTATTGATATGTATCACTAACTATTCAATTAAATATCACTCATTTGTTTATACACAGTTAAATGTTCAAACAGTTCTATTTCTATCAATTCAATTTAGCATAAGTCATTTGTTTGCACTCACTTTAAATGTAAATAATTTCTTTTTGTCCCATTTCATCCACAGACGGAACCCTAGAAAGTAATTTTTTATCCGAGATCCCTTATGAAGTAATTTCACAGTGGAGGGTCTCGTACGAATCGAAACACAAGCGTGGCCATTACAAAAATTGCGTGATCCCGTCGCCATTTCGCATTCCAGGGTGCGTCAGGCACCGAGCTATCAACGCAGCACTGCCAAGCAGGTATTGCCTGGTGGGGGAAGGTCTCCAGGAACTAATCCAAAACGAGACCTAATAGTAATAGCAATGGAAGGGAGCATTCTCATTGCCCAGAACTCCAGAAGTGGAGCCTCACCACAGCATGCAGATTAGACTCATTCTAGACAGCCTTATTTTGTTTTTAAGAAAATTTCGTGAATGTGAAATTGGGCCCTGTTGACTGAGGCACTAGAATACACCGACTGCATCTCTGCAGAGAGTTAAGGCCCCTTCACAACATGTAACCTTTATATAACATTAAGCAATCTGATGGCGAGGCTCTAGCCTTGGAGATTTGGGGAATGTGGAGTACCTCTTCATTGGCATTACTCTCAGGCTCACTCTTCACCGGAGGGAGAGCACCTCATAAAGTTCTATCTATGAGTTAAATAGAACAAATTGTGTGTAAACAAATGACTGATGTTAAATTCTGACCGTTATATACAGTTACGCGAAACCATTTAACTGTGTGTAAAAAAGAACTCAGGCTCGTTTAAGAATATCTACAAAATGTGTTTACACACCATATATACATTTGATATATATGTAAAATAGGATTTGGGATCAAATAACATCCAGTGGGATTAAATAACATCAATACGCTATTAAAAACAAGCCATTAAAAAAAAGATCATAGTGGTTTTATTTGCTTAATCCATTGGTTCACGCACTTCTACCATCGGTGTTGCAGTGCTTGGGTTTCATTTGTCAAAAAAGTCAACAATAGATGTGACTACATCATATAAATTTTTCAGCCAAGGAACTTTTCCCGCAATGACCTTTCCAGTCCACCCTCGTAAGTTTCAGTGATTTCATTTTTTTTAATTGAATATTTTCATGTAAAAACAATGTCTTCAAATCTGATGGCAAGGCTCCAGCCTTGAAGATTTGGGGAATAAAGAGTACCATGTCATTGCCATTTCTCCGAAGAACACTCTGGCCCTGTGTGGTAGCACGTGATAGGGTCTTATCTATGCGTCAAATAGAACAGACTATATCCAAACAAATGACTGATGTTAAACTGTTACTGTTATATAGCAATACTTGAAAATCTCTAATTCTGCGCAAAAAACAGTTTAAGAATATCTACACAATGTATTTACAAATCATACATATATATATATATATATATATATATATATATATATATATATAAGGTTTGGCACTAAGTAACCTACAATTGTTGATATGCTATAAAGCCCAAAGAAACCAAATCATATATATATATGTGTATATGTAACAAGATTTAGCTTTAAATAACCTACAATGGTTGCTATGCAATAAAACCCAACGAAACTAAATCATATATATATATATATATATATATATATATATATATATATATATAAAGAGGATTTGGCATTAAATAATCTACAATGGTTGATATGCCATAAAACCCAACCAAACCAAGCATAAGAACTTATTTCGTTTATTAATCAGACTGAATGTGAAATGTGGCCACAAATTTACAAGCATACCAGATACCGGAACATTTTATCGAGGCAAAAGATTTAAATTTCTTTAATTATAAAATTAAAAATTTGAAAGCATAATAACGATGACTGCGCAACTTACATAATAAAGTTATGATGTCAAGACGTCTAGACAGTGGTCTAGACTTCGAAATGCTAATCCTCGATATTTTCCATCTTCGTTTTTTGGAAAAACACCAGGTTATGCAAAAATATAATACTCTCAAAAATATAATACTCTCAAATTCAGCTAAAAGATACGATTTGAGTACGTTGAGCACATTAAAAAAAATCCCGCCATATACCTCCGAAAGACGTGTTAAAGGAGATGTTTAGAAAAATATCAAAATTCCGAATGCCAAAGAGAAAGAAATTTAACGTTTCATTTATTGTTCATTTCTCACTTGATAAGTATAGATTCTGACTCGATACTTTGTAAAACATTTCGTATTTTGAATAAAATTAACGTTTCATTCATTATTCATTTCTGTTTTCAATCTTGATACTTTTTTAACATCCCTCGCATATACATTACTGATCAAAACACCCACAGTCACACACACACACACACACACACACACACACACACATATATATATATATATGTATGTATGTATAAACATGTCAGTCAGACATACCGTGTAAAAATATATGTAAATATATGTGTAATTACAGAACATCTATTTATTTACTCTTTCAATATTTTCACAACCTATGGTACAAAAACATATTAAAAAAAAGCGATTATCAAAACACGTTGATATATTCATATATATATATATAAAAAACTAAACTTTTTGTTGAGTGTAAAATTACCTCAGTGTTCACTGAGGCGCTAACTTCACTGACTCCCAATGCGTGTGGGTTTACGATTTGACGCGTAAACTAGATTTTCCATTTCTTTTTTATGTTGACTTTGGTGTGCATGCTCTCACGCATGCGTGATTGGGTGCTCTTCGTAGTGAATTGTCATTGTCTTCTACGCCGTATCTTTACGTGTAGGGCGGGATTGTGAGTTTGAAGTTGTATTTGGACACGTGTGTGGTAAGAATATCTTTAGAATGTATATTTTAATCAAGAACTTGGCAAATATTTGCTCAAGGTCTGTAAGTAATTGCCGGTTCAGCCTAGTAGTTTGGTGATGGTTTTTTAAGCTTTGTAAATCAACAATTCTCTTCGGCGAGTTGGGTAAGGTTTTATGGCATATCAACCATTGTGGTTTATCTAATACCAAGTCCTTTTATACATATATATTAAATATATATGATTCCTAAACACATTTTGAATATAATATTTTTAAACAAGCGTGAGCTAATGTTTTTGCACAAATCTAAATGTCTTCACTTAATTTCAAACAATTCATTTTAGCGTAAGTATACAGTTTTGTTTGCACACAGTTAAATGTAAAAACAGTTCTATTTCAAACAATTCAATTTAGCATAAATGCAGTTTAAATGTCAACAGTTCAATTACAAACAATTCATGTTAGCATATGTAGACAGGTTTTTGCTTACACACAGTTAAATGAACTAACAGCTCTATTTCCAACAATTCAGTTTAGTGTTTCAGAAAAGTTAAATAGTTGCAAGTATTGCTATGTACCACTAACAAATCAATTTAATAGTGGTCATCTGTTTCCACAGGGTTAAACGTAAAACAGTTCTATTTCAAGCAATTCAGTTTAGCTTAAGAACACAATTTAAAGGCCAAACAGTCCTGTTTGAACCATAGATAGGATACAGTCAGGTGGTACCACTCCGAGTCAGAGCGGACCTGGGAGCAATGGTAATAAAGAGGTACTCCAAATTCCCCAAAGCTCCAGCATTACAGAAGTTTTGTATCTAGGACTCTTGCTGGGAGAGTCTTGCTCCTCTACAGAGATACAGTCAGAGCATTCTGTAGTCCAAGCCAACTGGGCCATAGGACACTTGTTAGAAGAGTCTTGCCCCTCTACAAATTGGCCATCTCTTCAACAAGATAAAAAAATTTTGATCCCTACAGCACAAAACAACAAGTATTCAATCGAAGCAAACATGTATTTTGTATTTTTGGATTCGAGCGTGACGAAAGTATTTTTCAACTAATCGGCAGGGCTAAGGATACGTTGAAAGTATCCCTTGCAGAAGGGTAAGGCCACACCAAACAAAAAATATTGGTGTGTCCTTTAACAACAGCAGTTAATAAAATTCTGGATCAGAGTGGACCTGGGAGTAATGGTGATAAAGGGGTAGTTCACGTTCCCTAAATATTTAGAACTGAAGACCATCTGATGTAATTTGGTATCATACACAAGGCTCCCTATACTTAAGGTTTCTTAATCCCAACAAGCGATACACTCAGCGTATTTCAAGCTCTTTTGACAGGGAATCATGTTTTGTTAGATTATTTCATATCTCATAAAACTAAAGAAAATGAGGGGGTGTCCTCGTGGTGTAATGGTTAAAGCGATGGACTGCGGAATCGTAGTACGCGAGTTCGTACTCCAGTCGTGCTATTACGTTCACTTTCGGGCAAATACCATTGGGAAAGGTATGAACCCCCTTATCCTCCCAGCTATGGGTTAAATAGTACCACTACTGTTCTTCTAGGATAATTTGGCATTAAATAACCTAAAAAGAGTTGATGTGCCATTAAACCAAGAAACCATCAATATTTGTTCCAAGCACTGCTATTTAACGCTAATAATTCTACTCAATATGGCTCATTCGTTTGTCAACAGATTATTTGTTCCAAGTATTGCTATGTATCAGTAACAACTTAGTTTAACATTAGTCGTTTGTTTAGGCACAAGTAAATGATGAAACAGTTCGAGTTAAAATAATTCAATGTAACATGTAATATGTTTACATTAAGTTTAAATGTCAAACAGTTCTATTTTACCCATAGATAGGACCCTGTCAGATGCTACCACTCCGCATTTCCCAAGGTTCCAGCATTACTCACCCTTTGTTTGTTTAGTTTTGCTTGGTTTGGTTTTATAGGTATCAAGCATGGAAGGTAATTAAATGTTAAATCTTCTTTATACATATATATATTAAATATATACGATTTGTAAACATATTTTGAAGATAAGATTCTTAAACGAGCCTGAGCTTTTTTTACACCCAGTTAAATTTTTTCAAGTACCGCGATACAACAGCCCCAATTTAACATCTGTCATTTTTTGCATATATATTTCGTTGTATTTGACCCATAGATAGGACCCTCGTAGGTGCTACCACTCCGGGTCAGAGGGGACCTTAGAGCGATGGGAATGAAGGGTTAGTCCGTATTCCCCAAAGCTCCAAATTCACATGCACTAAATTTGGGCTGAAATGAACAGTAAACGTAATTTTTTAATCACTTGGCTTTATATAACCCGAGACGGGTTGACATGCAATTAAAATGAATCAATCAACATATTAAATATAAATGATATACACATCTAATCATCATGATTAGGATTGACATCTTTTTTTATCTCTTCGATATGATTCTTTTTTTTATTATTATTTCATTTCTTTCTGTCTCTGTCTCTCTCTGTCTCTGTCTCTCTGTCTCTCACTGCTTTTTTTCTGTTCCTTGAAATATTTTCTTCGTGTCTCCGAAGCTGAAATGAGCAAGTAGAAAAACGTCAGTTCTAATATAACCAATAAATACATTTCCTATCCTTTAGTGAAAAGACAAATATTAAAATGTAACCGCAGGACATGACCAGAAAAATCTAACAATTCTGGTTATTCTTTAATTTTCTTCATTTGGAGAAACGAAGAGAAAATCGCAAACCTCTGACTCGGACAGCGACAAAGCTCGCGGTTAGGGGGTATGGTAACAGAGAAAATGGAAGGGTTCGTAAGAAGGATGGAAAGTGGGGAGATAGCTAAGTATGTAGGTAGGTTAGGCCGTCGTTTCGACTTGATTGTAAAATGTCCCATTACCGTAAATATTAGATTTAAGAAACAAAAGGGATGCTGTGTGGTCACGTCGAAGCCTCGAGTAACTTGGTGTCTGGTGTTTTGGTGGTGTAATCAAAAAAGGGACCTAAAGGCTCCAGTATTGGAATATTTCTGTAATAACTTTGATTATTCACATCACTTTTACCTTCTGAAGGCGAGAGAGAGAAAGAGAGTATAAAGGAAAAATCGAAAATATTGTCAACGTCTTACAGGATATATATTTAGAAGTCTTAAGGTAGGGTCAGGAGAGGAGCTGGTAAGGTGTTGATAAATTTCCTAACAATACAAGAGATTATAATAATAATAATAATAAAACTGAATCTCGTTTAATAGCAGCTCAAAATAACGCCATAAGAACCAATCATAATAAAGCAAGAATTGATAAGACGCAACCAAACAGAAGGGGTAGTTTATGTGGTGACAGAGACGAAACGATCAATCACATTATAAACGAATGCAGCAAATTGGCCGAGAAAGAGTATAAGATTAGACACGAGTGGGTGGGCAAGGTGATCCACTGGGAATTGTGCAAGAAATTTAAATTTGACCATACGAACAAATGGTATATGCACAATCTAGCATCTGTCATGGGGAATGACACATATAATCCTGTTGGATTTTAACGTACAAACGGATCGCCTAATCTCAGCCAGACGACCAGACCTTATAATAACGAACAGCAAAGAAGAAAAAAAAAGAATTTGTAGAATTGTGGATTTTATTGTCCCGGCTGTCCACAAAGTAAAATTGGAAAAAAGAGTAAAGAAGAATAAATACCTCGACCATGCTAGAGAATTGAAAAAAAAAACTTTGGAACATGAAAGTGACAATTATATCCATTGTAACCGGTGCTCTTGGTACAGCAACCGAAGGATTATTAAAGGAATTGGAGGACTTGGAAATAAGAGGACCAGTAGAGACCATCCAAACTACTACATTATTGAGAACGGACAGAATACAAACAAGAGTCCTGGAGACTTGAGGTGACGTGTAGTCACTCAGACTCCAGTGTGAGACCATCAGCTAACGCTGATGTGGAAAACTCAAGGAGTAAATAATAATGATAATAATAATTATAACTAAAAAGACAATGGAACATGAAGGTAACGGAAATGATTCCGAGACCCTACAAAACCTAAAGCTACGGTGTCTAGATCTCACCAACGGATACAATTTTGAGTCATACCCAGGGGATTGTTTTCCAGGTGTCCCCTTCGTTTCATGCTTAGAAGACGTGAGAAAACCAATTGTCAGATCGATCGATTTACAAATAATTGTGAAATTGATACATCCACATTAAATTGATAATAGATATAATCTACGCATGTGGTAGAGTTTCAAATCAAATCAACTATCAATGTCTCTTTATGTCTATTTATCTATTCTCTCTCAAATCATTGACTTTTTATGCCTTTTTCTCAGTACATCAATATATACTTGTCTCTTCACACTTCACATATATTCGGTCACCAATCGATAAATATTTATATATATATATAACCTCGTGTCGATGTCCTTTTCGGTTGATGCGACGCTGCTTCATAGGTGAGTGAATCTGTCTACTAGTTTAAGAGGGGTTCCGTCTAGAGTGGAGATGTCCCCCGTTTGATTATAGCACATATATTCCGTTTTGTGTGCATTAACATAGAGGCCTATGCCTGCGGCTGCTCGTTCCAAACTATGCAGTAGTGTTTCGGTTAACGAAAGCATGGACAGCTATCAATTGGCTATCGATTATATGGAAATCAGACCTAACCGATTAAATGAAACGCAGTTTCTTCCAGGCAGCAGTCACATCGATACTGCTATATGGGTGCACTACATGGACTCTAATAAAACGGCTGGAGAAGAAGCTAGACGGCAATTACACAAGAATGCGGCGAGCAATCTTGAACAAGTCCTGGCGGCAACACCCCACAAGACACCAACTGTACGGCCACCTGCCTCCTATCACGAAAACTATTCAAGTTAGACGAACCAGACATGCAGGACACTGCTGGAGAAGCAGGGACGAACTCATAAGAGATGTACTCTTATGGACCCCCACACATGGCCGTGCAAAAGCAGGACGACCAGCACGAACATACATTCAGCAGCTATGTGAGGATACGGGATGTTGTCCTGAAGACCTGCCTAGGGCGATGAACGATAGGGAGGAGTGGCGAGAGAGGGTCAGGGATATCCGTGCTACCAGCACGACATGATGATATATATATATATATATATATATCTTTAAAAAAAAGACTAAAGACCGGTTAATTTAGGATTATAAATTTATTTCCATCCTGTTTTTTCGTTTCTGGTGTAACCCAAAAACATGAAGAAAAATATAACAGGATTTCTTCAGATCCAATGGATAAATAAAACAGAATAGACACGTGGGGTGGAGTGGGAGGCGGAAGAGATTAAGGAGTTACCTCCTCGTTTTATTGAATTTCCGTTTTTTTTACCTATTAATTTTATTTTCAAATTTCGTCAGTTATAATTACAGTAATTTAACTTTTTTATTTATTTGTTTAATTCATTTTCTTTTCATGTTAAGTTCGATAATTTCTTTAAAGAAATATTAATCTGTAAAAACTTACATTGAGCTCTCCACCAGGAAAATTTAAATGTTCAGCTCCTGAATGATTTTCTTGTCCTGAAAGAATTACTCCCAAATCTGGTTTAACTGGACCGAATAATACTATATATATATATATATATATATATATATATATATATATATACCAAATCCACCGCACGAACAAAATGTGACACAAGGTCAATTTTTAAACAAAGTTCAATGGGTTTGAATTCACAGTTTACCCTGACCTCAGTCGGGTGCAAAACCAAGATTAGAGGGCAAATTTTACCCTACTATTTATCCAAAGCTAAAGATGGAATCGTTGGATACATATATTTCTCAAAGCTATTAAAAATGTAATCAGCCATGTTCAGTATTTGAACTCAGCTCGTCGTGTTCATTTTATATTATGATACCCATTACCTCTAGCCCAGTCGGCCGGGGGCGGCAGAATACACCGACTGCCTCTCTGCAGAGGGGTAAAACTCCTCCAACGAGTGTCCTGGATGGCCCAGTTGACTGGGGCTGGAGAATGCACCAACTGCATCTTTGCAGAAGGGTATTACTCACACAATAAGTGTCCTGATAATATACTAAACAATCTGATGGTGAGGTTCCAGTAATGCTGCAACTTTAGGAAATGCAGGGCACCCTTTCATTACTATCTCTTCCAGGTCACTCTGACCCGGAGTGGTAGCATCTGATAGGGTCCTATCTAAAGGGACAAATAGAACTATACAGCGTATTTATGAAAAACTGAATTGCTTGAAATCGAACTGTTTATACATGTATGAAAATTGATTTGGTATTAAATAAACTAGAATGGTAGATATCTCATAAAATCAAACCAAACCATTTCACCATGAACCCCACCTTAACACGTACATGTAAAATATAATGTACTGACTTTTATATACAACATTTTTCAGTTAACAAATTTCTATTTCAATCATATTTCAAATTTGTAAAATCCAACCTGAAACATGATTGTTTTTATGACATATCAATCTTTGTTGGGTAGTTAACACCGTATCCATTTTTATACTAATAATCAGTTCTATTTCAAACTGTTCAGTTTAGTATGAATACGCCGTTTAATTGTTAAAAACATTTCTATTTCAGGCTATTCACTTAATTCAAACAGTTCTAACTCAGCCAATTCAGTTTCGTGTTTCAGGTTAACAATCTGCATATACTAACAGACACACTAACATACGTGGTGCATTCAATAGGTTTCCAGACTTTTTTGTACAGGTATTTAAAATTGTCGTAGACTCTTGAAAGTTAAGTATCTTATTGCTATACATCTTATGAGATGACTGACCAGTTTTTATGATTTCAGCTTCAAAGGAACAGCTCCAGCAGCAATTGGAATACACCCTACTAAAGCCTGATTGTCTCAGCTGGTGAATTTCAAAAATGCAATCTAGACGTTTGGACACTTTAGAAGAACGATATGCAATAAAATTCTGTTTTAAACTTGAAAAATGCCACAGAAACATGGAATGCTTCAGACTGCTTTTCGACCATCTTGTATGAATCGAGCATCAGTTTTTGAGTGGCATGAGAGATTCAAGGAAGGCAGAGAGTCTGTGAGGGATGATGAGAGGTGTGGGAGGAGTAAGGAAGTCAATACACCAGAGTTGATTGGCCTAAGGATTAGGGTTAGGGTTACTATGTTGAGGTTTTAAGGGAGTTCAGGAAGAGGCCGGCACTCTTGAAATCGGATCAGTGGCATTTCCAGCAGGACAATGCACCAGTCCACAACTCAATCCTTGTCACAGACTATTTGACCAATATGGGCATCAAGACAGTTCCTCAGCCTCCCTACAGTGCAGACCTTGCTCCCTGTGACTTTCGGTTATTTCCTAAGCTCAGAGTCTGTCGTTATTAGACAACTGAGGAGATGAGAGAGGCTGTGATGAAGATCATTGACACGCTCACACAAGAGGACTTCCATGGGGCGTTCCAAAAGTTGTTGGAACGGTACAATAAGTGCATTGCAACCAGAGGAGATTACTTCGAAGTGGACTAGAGTTTCATGTGTGTAATATCAATAAAAGTACCCATATGAAAAAAGTTTGGAAACTTATTTAATGGTCCTCGTATATACATATATAAATATATGTAAAGTAAGTAAAGTTTGCGAACGTCGTCAAGGACGTCTAGAAGGCTCCTTTTTCAATAGCTACTACACCGAGGTGTAGGGGAGAGCATTACTCCTTTCCATGGATTGCTCCACTTTAACCATGATACGTACCTTATAATGCTGAGTGTTTAGCAAGGAGGTATCAAGTACCATTTTTAAAGTCTTTGGTATGTCTCGAACTGGTATTGAACCCAGGTCTCCCGGACCATTGGTGAACATTCTGCCCACTAGTCCAATGAGTCGGTAATATATAAATATAGGTTGCATATATCCGGTTGAGTCATGCGTCGTTACTGATTGCCGACTCCAAAACTGTCTTTCAAAGTTTCTTTGTGGAGATACATCATTGAAAGATGAACCCAGACCCATTAGACCGCAGTCGTCAAAATGTCTCAAGACAATTGGTGGAATGAAATCCACGCAAAAATACACATACTCTTCGAGAAAAGAATAAAGATGTTATTGTCTTAACGACAAGTTGTCTTATAAAGAAGAAAATTACTCTTTTCTCCAGAATATTATCACAGTTGATGAAAGTAAAGTTGGCTACCTTAGTCGAGGGTGACCCGAAGGCTCCATTTTCTATAGCTACTACACCGAGGTGTAGGAGAGGGCACTACTCTTTTCCCTGGATAGCTCCACTTTACCCTGGATTCCTACCTAATAATGCCGAGTGTTAAGCAAGGTGGCATCAAGTACCATTTTTTTAATCTTTGGTATGACTCGACCCGAGACTGAACCCCAGTCTTCCGGACCATTTGCGAACACTCAACTCATTAGGCCAATGACCCGGTTGGTGAAAAATGGGTCTTAAATAATAATGTTTTACAAAAGAGGTTGGGAATTGACAAGATTTAATCTCTACAGCTTTGGGCTGTTTGGTTTAGTTTGACGGCATATCAACCTTTGTTGGTTTTTTATGCCAAAGTTGGTTTATTGATTTCTAAACATTAGTAAACAAAGTTAATCGGTTCCAAGTATAGCTATCTACCACAAACAATTCAATTAAACATCAGTCATTTGTTTACACAATTAAATGAGTAAACAGTTCTATTTCAAACAATTCAATTTAGCTTAAGTCATTTGTTTGCACTCAGTTTAAATGTCAAACAGTTCTATGTGACCCATAGATAGGACCCTATCAAGTACTACCACTCCGAGCCAGAGTGGACCAGGGAGCGATGGCAATGAAGGAGTTCTCCACATCCCCCAAGCACCAGCATTACTAGAGCCGCACCATCAGAATTTTTAATGTTTTATCCAGGACACTCGTTATGAGGAGTCTTAACCCTCTGCAGAGACGTAGTTGGTGTATTCTACAGCCACAGCCGACTGGGCTGCCCAAAGACAGACTTTCATTGAGGAAAAGTTATGCTATGTGTATATGTTGTGGCCTGTTTGGGGCCATAAAGAAGACATGGAAGAAGAGAAAATAGGCGGAAAAGTGCATTGAATAAACAGAACGTATATACAAAATAAGAGTGTGAGTACAGCAGATAAAAGTATCCGTCCGAAAACTGTCAGGTTCGAGAGCTGGGAGGAAGTCGGTATTTGTCGAACGTCCCACCAATTGGACAAGTGTGGCACAAGGCCTTTTTAGGTGGGTCCGGGGTAAAGCCGGAGCCCACCCACGCTCGGCGGCTGCAAAAATGCATTCCTCTAAAAAGAGGTGCCTCGGGCTTCAGGCGATAAACCTTGGCTTTCAAAGGAATGTTAGAGCTTGGGGTGACGGCCCCACTGAGGCTCGAGGATGCTCGTCTTGGCGTGCCCGACAGCCAGCGGTACTAGAACATACCCGGCCAGATCTGTGTACCGACTCACATGGCCGACTAAAGCTTTTAAAATAGGATTAGTGTACATGAAGGAGGAAGAGTTCATTATCGTGTAGGTCGGTTACCATAACAGTATATCACTGCCTTATTATCCATTTTGAATATTTAAACCGCAGTCAGACACTTAATGCTGACTTCTAATTTCAACAGCTGCAATGTGTGCATGAAAATCTAAAAAACTCAGCACTTGTCAATAAGAGAAACAATGTTTTACTGCATAATTATTCAAGGACACATTCAGCAAAAATCAGGGGGAAAAAATTGGTTTTAGCCTGGTCCGTTCTACCCTGTCCACTCTATTGGCAGACCTTCTTTTTTTTTGCTCAATACAAAATGTTCTGAATGACAAAATAACTTTCTCAAGAAGATCAGTTGAAAATATTTGTGAAAAGCTTCTTAAGCACGTAACAAGCTGAATGAAAATGTTAACTAAATGGCAAGAAATTATTCAAAATAATAATGAATATACTATTCATTGAAATACGTTGTTATTCATAATTGAACTCAGTAGGAGTCCAGTCGGCTGGGGCAGTTTAATACACCGACTGCATCTCTGCAGAGGGATAAGACTCTCCCAACGAGAGTCCTAGATATGACACTAATCAATATGATGGTAAGGCTCCAGTAATACTGGAACTTTAAGAAATGCAATGTACCCCTTTATTGCCATCGCTCCCATGTCCACTCTGTCTCGGAGTGGTAACACTTGATTGGATCCTATCTATTCTTCGGGTGTTATCGTCAAATCAGCAAGTAAAATTAGAATATATCGACTGGTTTTCTTGCTCAATGGATTTGGTTTAATTTCTTCATTTAATGACATATCAACCTCGATGGGGTATTTTATGTCCATATGTCAAGTTTATGACTTTTTTCTGGGTCAGAATTTTGACATTTCCCCCAGTAGAAATTGCGATATTTTCCGTTTGTGAAAATTATCACTTTTTTCTTATGTCACAGTTGTTCCAAATCCAAACTGTGGCTTTTTCCTAAGTCAAGATTCTTACTTTTTTTCCCCTTGTCAAAATTGATTTTTTTTCCCATTATACAAAATTGTGACTTATTTTTTCACCCCCAAAACTTCAGCGTAGACGTGAACAGCCGTTGAAAAGTTAGTTACGTCAACTCTCGCAAAGAAGCAAGAGGGAGTCTAGTGGGACTTTGGCAGATTTGAAAAGAGACAATTACTACCAGAATGAGGAATAGTTAAAACCTATTCCTTGGTGCTCAGCTAAACTATCCTCATCAATGGTGAGTGAGGGAGAGACGGTTACAAGATAAAAAAAAGTTTTCCTCGACTGATGAAAAGGGAGACTACGTGGTGTAGTGATTAACGTACTAGTTGACAACCTCGTAGTTAGCGAGTTCGAACTCAAATCGCGGTATTACGTTCATTTTCGATGGACATAAAATACCCCATCGAGGTTGATATGTCATTAAATGAAGAAATTAAACCAAATCCATTGAGCAAGAAAACCAGTCGATATATTCTAATTTTACTTGCTGATTTGACGATAACACCCGAAGAATGATATGATTTGTTTGTTGTTTTGTTTTTTGTTGTTTGTGTGTGTGTGTATGTGTGTGTGTGAGAGAGAGAGAGAGAGAGAGAGAGAGAAAGAGAGAGAGAGAGAAAGAGAGAGAGAGAGAGAGTGAAATGTCTGTCTTAGCTTTTTTATATGGAGAACAAGTGACAACTTTTTTTAACTTAACTTTTGACAAACTTTCTAGGACTGTCATAACGACAAATTGCACTATGGTAATTGTATATATTCGTAAAAAAGATTTGAAAGATTGCATATGTGTTTCTGCAAGTATTTGTGAGTAATTTTTAAAGTGTTTCTTTTCTGGATTGTCATAAATTAACCTAATCAATCATTTTACCCTGAAATCTAAAACGACTGAAACGATAATTTTAAATAAATCATTTTAAGTGCTGTGATGAATTATTTGTTACGTCATTTTAGGAAAGAAATTGCTTTTTTTTGTAGTTTATTACAATAATTAATCTTAATAAAAATGTATCAAAAAGTATTGGAGACATGAGTTACTAATTTAAGTCTATTAATACAACGAATACTGACAGGTAGTCCCCGTGGTATCGTGGCAAACGTAGTAGACTGCGTCAGAGTAGGTTTGGTCGGGTTGGGTTTTATGGCATATCAACCATTGAAGATTATTTAAGGCCAAATTCCTTTATACGTATGTATTAAATATGTAGGATTTGATTGGGCTGGGTTCTATGGCATAAAAACCATTGTAGGTTATTCAATGCCAAATTCTCTTTATATATATGCCTTAAATATATAGGATTTGGTTTGGTCGGCTTTTATGGTAAATCAAACATTGAAGATTATTTAAGGCCAAATATACTTTATACTTATATATTAAAAATATAGGACTTAGTTTGGTTAGGTTTTATGGCATATCAACCATTGTAGGTTATTTAATGCCGAATTTTCGTTATATATTTATATTGAATACATATGATTTAGTTATGCTGGGTTTTATAGCACATCGACCACTGTCAGTTATTTAATGCCGAATCCACTTTATACATATATATTAGATATGCAGGATTTGGTTTGGTTTGGTTTGATTTTGTGGCATATCAACCATTGTCGGTTATTAAATACCAAATGCTCTTTATACACACACACACACACACACACACATATATATATATATATATATATATATATATATCAAATATATACGCTTTGGTTTGGTTAGATTTTATAGCATAACTTGGGAAATGTGAAGTACCTTTTCATCACAATAATTATCACGTCCACTCTGACCGGGAGCAATTTACTTGTTATGGTCCCATTTATGCGTGAAATAGAACTGTTCAATCATTTACAAAAGATTATCATAAGTAGTTATTTGAAATAATGTAGCTGTGCGAAAGTTGTTTGTATTTGATGGAAATACTTGATGTATAGAATTATTGATATTACTAAAAATGGTACTTGATACTTCCTTGTTTAACACTCAGCATTATAAGGTATAGATCAAGGGTAAAGCATAGCAACCGAGAGAAAGGAGTAACGCCTTTCCCTACACCTAGGTGTTGTAATTAACATTAAAGGAGCCTTCGGGTTGCCCTCGACTACGTTCACCAACTTTTACTCTCTCTCTCTCTCTCTCTATATATATATATATATATATATATGTTTTGGCAATAGATTTCACACAGCTATTGTATGCCATTAAACCAAATAGCCAATAACATAACAATAATCTTAATCATCGTAATAATAGATTTAATAATCTTCTCTGCAATAATCTGCCCGTGGTGTAATGGTTATCGTCGTAGGAAATGGACACGGCGACACGTGTTCAAATCCTGGACGAGAATGATTGCATTTCACATAGCACTAATACCCTTGGGAAAGGTATGAATCCAATTATTCTCCCTCCAGCTATGGGTAAATAGTAGGGCAGACTATGTTCTTCAGCCTTGGTCTAGGAGAAGGAAAACTCTGAATTGAAACCTGTTAAACTCTGCTTAAAAATTGACCTTATGTCATATCCTGCCCGAGCGGAGGGGTTGGTAAATAGGATCTTAATTGTAATTATTTTAAAAGAAAGCAAATTATTTTTTGAAGTGATAAAATAATTTAACATCAGAATTTATGTCTGAGTAAGTTTATTTTTTTGTCTGTCTTGGTAAGTTTGTTTATTTGTTTGTTTGAGTTTTATGGCATATCAACCTTTGTAGGTTATCAAATACCAAATCCATTTTTATTCAAATAAACTGTTCAATTTCAAAGAATTCATATGAGCATAAATAGACAGTTTAATTGTCAAAAATATTTCTATTTCAAGCTATTCAGTTTAATCAAAAAGTTCTAATTCAAACAATTCAATTTAGTATAAGTATTATTTTAATTTACATACAGTTAAATGTCAAAACTGTTTTATTTCAAGCAATTCACTTTAGCTTAAGTACGCTGTTTAGTTCTATTTGACCAATATGTAGGACCATATCACGCGCTTCTGCTCTCGGCCAGAGTGGACGTGGGAGTGATGTTGATGAAGAGGTACTCCGCATTCCCCAAAGCTCCAGCATTATTGGAACCTCACCATCAGGTTATTTAATGACATATCAGGGACACTCGTTGTGGGGTCTTACCCCTCTGCAGAGATGCATTCAGTGTATTCTACAGCCCCAGCCGACTGGGCAACTTTGGTAAGTACTGCAACGCTATGAAAATAAATGTATTGTCACGAGGTCTCCCAGTAAGAGATGAGAAATGAGGAATTTCTACCATCCCACGTGTTTAAGTCAGCAGGCCACCCAAAAAATTGACCGTTAAGACAGGATAGTAATATGGCCAGTCGGAAAAAATGTGGGTCAAGCTATCTGTACTTGGTAACCTGACTCGGGTGACATATAGTAGCCCTAACGAATCGCCTGACCAGGGAGAAGAAGATAGAAGCCAAATGATTGGCTTGACCCCTAAGGCGGAGGTGGGAGCTCCTTCCGTCAGCAGAAGTAGGGAAGAAGAAAATCAGTTGTTGGACAGAGGTCGTGGCGGACGATTCTAAAGCCAAGACTCCGGGTAAAGGAAGACGAAAGGTATCTTGGACAAGAAGGAGCCATACCTTCAAGCCAGGATTTAAAAGAACATAAAGTCTGTTAACCTGTAAAAGAGGAAATATTCTCTACAGGAATCCATCGAAATAAGATAAGTAAACTTTGAGACTGTTTCTCCCTATACCCAGTTATCTCTCTCTCTCTCTCTCTCTCTCTCTCTCTCTCTCAATTCGAAGAAAGACTAAAGAAGAAAGAAAAGAAAAGAAGAAAGACATTTATGTTTAAGTACTATCCGTTAATAATATAACCGACACGTTGAATTGTGTATCAGCGTGTGTAGTAAAAAAAAATTGATATATTTTAATGTTCCCACGTGTTGAAGTTGTTATTTGTATCATTTGCTACCCAGTTGTTATTTCATGTTTCTATTTCAGCTTCTATTTGCCTTATGTTATCCTCGCTTCATTTGTCCTATATGAATTCCTTTAAAAATATCACACGGGAAACTGGAGTTGTCGACTACTATAATTAATATTATTACTTCTAAACATAGAGGTCCATATCTTCCATTGTTCTAGGGGAGGAAGAACTAGTGGCCTTGGTGGGTGTGTGTATAGTGTGAAATTTGCAAACCCCTTGCCAACGGCGGTCAGTCTAGCCATAAATTAACCCTCACATAATATGCCAGTTCCTACATGCCAGAGAAAGGACTCTGAACGAGGACTTATTCTACAAGGGATCAAGTGCCAGTCTGCCCCGTCTTCACACGGGCGAAAAATAAAGTCCCGTTTTGGGGTTTTAGTAAATTTGCCGTCACAGTATATTACTGATATAAATAGAGTCTTTGAGGGGCACGGGGCTATATAACCGTAATCACTCATTATCATCATCTTCATTATCCTCAGAAACTGCTCGGATTTTTTTCAGCCCTTCGAACCATCCGTCTTTGTCAGCCATCGCACTTAGTCAATCCTCGAGACGATATCCAGAGCTGATGAATGTTATTTTTCACTGGGCACGCAAGACTGATGTGTTCATGTGCAGAAATTCAGGGAGGAAAAGTTCGTTTTATGGCATCAGCAGTGTCCCATTATGTCTTCCAATCCCTTCTTGAATGGTCTGCTAGATGGGCGGTAAATGTCCTAACAGCAGCTATTTTTTGGGAGTAGGTGGGGATGCTACCGCCAGGTTTTGTTCAAAATAGCACGCTGCATCCTTGTGTACATCCAAGTTGTTTTTCCAAAAGTTTTATTAGATTCTAAGTGGTCCAACCATACAGTAGTAATGACACGGCTACTGCTCGAAAGCATTCCCGTTTTTATTATCAGAGAGATCAGATTTCCGTATGGTCAATAACCTTTCAATTGCAGCACACGCTTTACCTATAGGTCCGTTGAGATCACTTTCAGTAGAGGAGATATTTCTACCAAAGTGTACGAACTTTCGAAGGCTTAATTAAAGAGACGGCACTATCGAGAGCTTTGCTTATGAGTTCGTCCTTACTAAACTAGCAGTACCCAGAATGTTTTGCCAACCCTTCTTGTGTTGTTTGTGAGATGGGAGGAAAGTGACCTTACAACTACTGTTTCTTAAGGTACTGCTTCCAAGATTTGTACGAAACATCACACAGTATCCTTTTGAAGATCTCATCAAGCTTTTTCTCCACGGGTTTCGTCAGGGTTCAAGTGGTGCAATAGTACTATCATGGGGACAGCTTTCTGTTGAGGAAAAAAAAAAACTGCACTACTTGAGATTTTTTGCAAAAGTCTGGTCAGTGATATCTCATTAATATCTTTGCTTATTACCAAAGATCAATTATTATTTGCTAAAACTATTTGATTTAAATCAATTATTTGATTTCAAACAATGTTAAATATAACGTTGATCCTGGTGATATTACGGTGATTGTATCACTTCAGAGGGGTAAGAACACTCTCCCATTTAATGGTGAGGTTCAAATCCTAGAGTTCTGGGGAATGTGGATTACCCCTTCATTGCCATTACTCCCAGGTCCACTCTAACCCCGAGTGATAGTACCTTTTAGAGCCCCAATTATAGTTCAGATTCAATCATTTACTATACTTGAAGCGATATGTGTGTTAGCAAATGACTGTTACATTGAATCATTCGTATTACATGGGAGGATTTGAAACTATCTTTGCCTAGTCGGCTGGGGTTGTAGAATACACCGAATGTACCTCTGCAGAGGGGTAAGACCCCTCCAATGAGTGTCCTAGTTATGACACTAATCAATCTGATGGTGAGGTTCTAGTGATGCTGGAGCACCTCTTCATTGCCAGTGCTCCCAGGTCCACTCTGACCCGGCGTGGTAGCGCCTGATGGGGCCCTATCTATGGGTTAAATAGAACTAACGGCATACTTACGCTAAACTGAATTGTTTGACTGAACTGAATAGCTTGAAATAGAAATGCTTTTGGCAATTTAACCTTGCTAGTCCGGGAGACCTGGGTTCAATCCCAGGTCGCGTCATACCAAAAACTTTAAAAATGGTACTGAATACCTCCTTGCTTAACCCTCTGCAATATAAGTTACGTATCAAGGGTAAAGTGGAGCAATCCAGGGAAAAGAGTAGCGCCCTCCCCTACACCTCGGTGTAGTAGCTATTGAAAAGGAAGCCTTCTGGTCACCCTCGACTTTACAACTTTACTTACATTTGAACTGCGTGCTTATTATAAACTGAATTATTTGAAATGGAACTGTTTTTTGACATTGAAACTGTACTTACACTAAACTGATTTGTTTAATATAGAACTGTTTTGTCATTTAACTGTTAAACAAAACCTGTACTTATACTAAACTTAATTTTCTGAATTAGAACTGTTTGACGAAGCTGAACAACTTGAAATAGAAATTTTAATGACAATTAAACTGTGTACAAATGCTAAACTGAATTATTTGAAATAGAATTGATTATTTGCATAAAACTGGATTTGGCATTAAATAACCAACAAAGGTTGATATGTCATAAAACCCAGACAACCAACCAACTAACTTGAAACTGCGTTCTTGAAATCAACCAATCTACCAACCAACTAACCGACCAACCAATTTGAAATCTGCGTTCAAACAAATAAACCTGGCTCGTTTAAAAATCGTCATCAGCAACTATATTTTCACAAATAAGATATGTTTAATATATATGTATGAAAAGGATTTTCCTTTAAATAACCTATTCAGGTTGATATGGTGTAAAACTCAACGAACCTGTCGTCATCATCATATCGTGCTGGCAGCACGGATATCCCTGACCCTCTCTCGCCACTCCTCCCTATCGTTCATCGCCCTAGGCAGGTCTTCAGGACAACATCCTGTATCCTCACACAGCTGCTGAATGTACGTTCGTGCTGGTCGTCCTGCTTTTGCGCGGCCGTGTGTGGGGATCCATAAGAGTACATCTCTTATGAGTTCATCTCTGCTTCTCCAGCAATGTCCAGCATGTCTGGTTCGCCTAACTTGAATAGATTTCGTGATAGGGGGCAGGTGGCCGTACAGTTGGTGTCTCGTGGGGGGTGGGTGCGTATTTCATTAAGAAAATTGAGAAAATACGCATCTATAATTATAAGTGTAGGAGAAAAAAATTTACAGACAGAGAAAAAAAAAAATTTACAGACAGAGAAAAAAAAAAATTTACAGACAGAGAAAAAAAAAAATTTACAGACAGAGAAAAAAATTTACAGACAGAACATTGGAAAAAATTTACAGACAGAGAAAAAAAAAAATTTACAGACAGAGAA
Organism: Sepioteuthis lessoniana; assembly: GCA_963585895.1. NCBI lineage: Eukaryota > Metazoa > Mollusca > Cephalopoda > Myopsida > Loliginidae > Sepioteuthis > Sepioteuthis lessoniana. Next base: position 31,671,558 of record OY757942.1, read on the forward strand.
AAAAATTTACAGACAGAACATTGGAAAAAATTTACAGACAGAGAAAAAAAAAAATTTACAGACAGAGAAAAAAATTTACAGACAGAACATTGGAAAAGGATAGCAAATAATAAAATATTAAATTTTGCAAGCCAGGGCAAAGGTGCCTGAGGCTCGGGCCAGGATGCTAGGAGAACAGAGATCCCCTGTTCTGGTGCCGACAGAACATTACAGACGTGCACAAGCAGCTATAGTAATAAAACAGTTTTTCCTTTGTGAACAAACTGCATATTAAGAAGGTCGTAAAGCTCTTCCTTGCGGGCAAGCGCTTTCGTAGACAAATGGTATGACCCGCGTTCCGACTTTCGACGACGAGAGGGAAATATCGGGTCTTTAGGGACATCGAGACGCAGCTTCTAGGCTCTCTGTCACATCGGCCTGGGCAGTCGTGACACGATTCCTTCTTTTTAATATTGTCTAATCGGAAAAGGAACACTCTACATCACCCCCACCTGAGGGAAAAGAGTAAAAGGATGATGATCTTATCTCGTGAATTAGTCAATGAGGACAATGAGAGGGGTAGGGTTACCTGTCGGTGCTGTTTTCTATGATGATATGTCCGTGGGAGGGGAGGCGTTGATGTTGTCCTCTGATGGGCGTTCAGGTTCTTTGGGTGATGTTAATATTAAAATCATTTGCGATTTATAGGTTCGGGCAAAGGCGACTAAGCGGAAGTGGAGTCTAAGAAAGGAATTTGTATTTTAAGGAGGAATATTCGTAAGTCATTTTTTTTTTTTTTTTTTTTTGCTTTCTTTTCTCTAAACAGAGGCGACTTGCTGTCTTATCATATTCTACTGGATTCTTTCCAGCTCGATGTTTTTGTGTAAACGCTCCCGTACTTGCGTGTATATGTACGTGCGCAAAATTAGTAATATATCTATCTATATATATATATATATATGTATAAGTAAATTTGGCGATCTGAAGGCTTCCTTTATATTAGCTTCTACACCGAGGTGTTAGGGAGGGCTCTATCCTTTTCCATGGATAACCTCACTTTACTCTTGATCCGAAACTTATTATCCGGAGTGTTATCCAAGGCGGCATAAAGTATGATTTTTGAGTCTTTGGTATGACTCAACCCGGGATTGAACCCCGGTCTCCTCGGACACTGGTGAACAGCATTTCTCTGCTATAAATTTGATCATTACTCGGTTCCTTATCGTATCAGACCAGTCGTATGGGGCTGTAGAATACACCGACAGCATCTCTGTGGAGGGTTATGATCCCCCCAACAAGTGTACTGGATATGACACTAAATAAGTAGATGATGAGGCTCCAGTCCAAGAGGTTTGAGGAACATGGAGTACCCCTTCAGTACCATTGCTCCCAGGTCCTTTCGGGCTCAGAGTCGTAGCGACTGATAGGTCCAATCCATTGGTCAAATAGAACAGTTTGACATTTTTATTCATATAGTTCTATTTCAAACAAATCAGGTTAGCATAAGTGCACACATTAGTTCTGTTTGGCCGCTAGATAGGACTCTATCAGGTGGTACCACCATAGGCCAGAGTAGACCTGGGAGCGATCGCAATGAAGGGGTACTCTACATTTCGCAAAGTTCCAGCATTACTGGAGCCTCACCAACAGATTGTTTAGTGTCATAATTCGGACACTCGTGAGAGAAATCTTACTCCTCTACAGAGAGGCAGTCGGTGTATTCTGCAGCCCCAGCCGAATGGGCCAGACCATTTATGTGAGAACAAACAAATGAGTAACACTAAATATAACTGTACATATATCTATATATCTTCCTATTTTAGTCTGTTCATATCTATCTATCTATCTATCTATCTATCTATCAGTACGTTTATATGGAAACACATCTTCTGACAATGAATACAATATATCCCTGATTTTTACTCTATATGGATTTAAAATAATTTATTCGCCACAATTTTTGCGTGCATAAAAGTATATTGTAATCTATCTGTAAATGTAGGTTTGGTTTCGTTTGGTTTGGCTTTATGACATATCAACCATTGTATATTATTTCATGCTAAACCCTGTTTTTGAGTCAACCGGGTTTCGATCCCAGCTACGGGAAGATACTGTCTAGCCACACTGATGATTTCTGATAGAACAAAAAAAAACTGTCTGTGGATGACTATAGGTATATATATATATACTCCCCTACCCCCGTGGGGTTGAGTTCTCTGGCGAAGAAGTAATCGTGGTGCCATTAGCGTCTATTGCAAGCCTCTTCGTAGATGAATTGAGGTCTCGGCAACCGTTGAACGGATGTATGTTAACAATAGTAATTGTGATTCATAACCGTTTAAAATTTACTTCGCAGCTTATATCTCCTCGTGGCTGAATGGTTAGAAGCTTTGGTTTGACGTTTGAGTCAACCGGGTTTCGATCCCAGCTACGGGAAGATACTGTCTAGCCACACTGATGAGCTCTGATAGAACGAAACAGATCAGTCTGTGGATGACTATATATATATATTAGATAGAGTGGATATACACGTTTCGTTGATAATTTTTTTTTATGAGCTTGGGCTCATTTTTTGTACACAGGTAGTTTCAAGTATTTCTATCGAAAACGAATAATTCTATTAACCAATTGTTTGCACACTGTGAAATGGTTTCATGCCTACTCTTGTTCCTCACTAGTCAGAAAGCATAGCCAATACTCAATCGAAAAACAGTGTTTAGTAGCTGAAAACTTGCTCTATCCAGTAATGTTATTGTGCTCTCTGTATCTGTTATAGTTTCAATGAAAATAGATCGGAGGAATTATTTTCAGAGGGGATTTGCAAAATTTTGTTTATCTCAAAAACAAAAACACGTTGTCAGTCTTGGTTGCTATATTGAAAAACATCACAAGCGACTTGTATATTTCAACACCATATCTGAGAGACGTGACTATTTCCATTAGATTCAGGAAGAATTTTCCTCATCCACAAAACAGTTGTTGAACCTAGAAATAAAGCTGAAAATTAAAAGGTATCTTGGTCTCTTTTCTTCCTTCCTACCTTAGGGAATTTTTTTGCAGCATTCAACAGGCACAAAAGAAGCCTATGAATGGATGAAGAAGAAAACCAATGGAGTCAGATATCGAAACCCCGAACCGACTTCTATCAACCAAACAAATTGAACTAAATAAATAACCGACCAAAATCTTCTGTAACCCCTGCAAACTTTCTCGATTCAACGGTGCTATGGTCCTTCCTGTATTTTTTTGTAGTTTCAATGAAAATAGATAAGAGGCATCATCTTCGGAGCTATTTTCTCACGGATATTGTGTACTTGTTCATCTATGGCAAAAATGCATAGCCAGTGTTGAGGAATGTAGAAGAAAATTTTCTTATCCCAGAGTTTTATTATGGTGCTTGTATCTGTTTTAGCTTCAGTGAAATCATCTTGGAGGCATTACTTTCGGAGTGACTTCCTTAAGCATACAGTGTTCGGTCTCTTGTTTATCGCTCGTAAATCTGGTGACGATGAGGAAAATAATTTTTAGTAGCAGAAACTTGCCCTATCCAACGGTTTTATTGTTCTCTCTTTATCAATTGTTGTTTCCTGGAAATAAATAGAAGCAAACTACGTATTTTCAAGCAAATAGGAAGTCATAGAAATTTTAAGTTGATTTCCAACTTGTCACAGTTTTTCTTGTTTCTTTCTGAACTTGTAATCAATAAGGGGAAAAAATCTCTTGCTAAAACCTTATCAGTAACATTGTATTCAAAATCACCTTCGATATATTATTATTATTATTATTTAAAGATTAATATTTTTAAGTAAGAATTTGATCTTTATTTTTTATTTATTTGTACAGGGCATAGTTGTCTTTTGTTTCTTTTTTTTTTTTTTTTTTTTGGTTTAGTTTTTTTTTTTTTCGATCTCGCCTCTTTTAGAAGAAACAGGGGAAAAAAACCTTCTTAAAATCAAAGAAGACTTGTATAAAATGTTTCTCACTTAAACCTATTTTACTCTATTTTGTTTTCCTTTTTTACCTTCAGTCATCGGATTTTTTAAAGAATATATTGGTGGTAGCTATTTTATATTTTCATTTTAGTCTTTCCTTGCTGTGGTGGACAGTTTTGTTGAGAACGCAGAATATTTTTTCCTGTCATTCGAGAAGTTGTGATGTTTCGAGTTGTAAAAAGTTGTGTTCAGCACTGTTCGGTCTTCGCTTTGTTGTTTTCCTGATTTAAACCTTTCGTAATTTGTGTATATTTTGTATATATATATATATATATATATATATATATATATATATATATATATATATGCGTGTGTGTATGTGGTGGGGGAGTGTGAGCATGTTTATTTCTATTTCTGTATATCCATTTCAGCATTTCTTTTTCTCTCACTATCTATCTATCTATCTATCTCAATTGTCTGTTAACAACGCGTTTCTTATTCTGTCTGTCCGTCTCTGTCTCTGTCTCTGTCTCTCTCTTTCTCTCTCCACTGGCCCGAGAGACCGGACTTCAATTCCTGTTCGCTCATACCAAAGACTCAAAAAACGGTACTTGATATCTACTTGCTTAACAATCAGCATTATAAGGCATGGATCAAGGGTAAAGTGTAGCAATTTAGGTAAAGGAGTAGCGCCCTCCCCAACACCCTGGGGTAGTAGCTATTGAAAACGGAGCCTTTAGGTCGCCCTCGACAACGGTCACTAACTTTATTTACTTATATATATATATATATATATATATATATATATATATATATATATATATCGAAGGAAATAATGGAAAGGAATCCAAGAGCATGAAGAAAATAGAAAAAGAAATTATGAAGATTTACTACAACCGAAACGTTTTAACTTTCAATTTCATCACTTTGGGATTACTTTGTTTTTCTATTTTCTTCACCCCACCACCAAATATATATATATATATATATATATATATATATATATATATATATATATATAAAGCAAAATAATTATTTTGCCGAATATTTTACTTAAATGTAAATTCTGCATTATCTAAAATAGGTTAATATCATAAATGATTTAATCACTCGAGTATATTTGTTTCGATGCAATTCAACATACCGGCAAATCTGAGAGCTTGAACAAAAGTCAGTCAATAAATTTTACAGATTCAAAATACAAACCATGTGAAACTTACAAAATCATAGTTTAGAAAAAAGTCTTTGCAAACGGGCTAAACATGGGTTTGTAACTCCGATCTTGAATCGAAAAGACATTTATTGGAATAAAAACGCACTGACTCTTCGGTAAAGAAAATTTTCCGGGCACTGTGGTCAGTAAAGTAAGTCATGATAAAAATCTGGAACATGAAAAGATCCGTCGTAATTGATTTCACCGAAAAAGGCGCTACAGTAAACAGTCTTCCTATTGTCACATTATTTAGTAAATGACTCGTGTGTCTATCTGTCGGTCTATTACAGTTTTCATTTTATTACTTACTTACTTACTATCTAGCTATCTATCTATCTTTCATGGTTAAAACGATGAACTGTGAAATCGTAGTTAGCGAGTTCGAACTCCAGTCACGCTGTTAAGTTCACTTTCGGACGTGTGCCCTTGGGGAAGGTATGAACCCCCTTATCCTCCTAGTTACATTGGCCTAGGGGTTAGAGTGTTCGCCAATGGCCCGGGAGACCTGGGTTCAATCCCAGGTCGAGTCATACCAAAGACTCAAAAAATGGTACTTGATGCCTCCTTGCTTAACACTCAGCATTATAAGGTACGGATCAAGGGTAAAGTAGAGCAATCCAGGGAAGGAGTAGCGCCCTCCCCTACACCTTGGTGTAGTAGCTATCGAAAAGGGAGCCTTCGGGTTACCCTCGACTATGGTCGCCAACTTTACTTACTTACTTAGTACCACTGCTGTTCTTCAAGCAGAATGGCTTTGGCATTAAATAACCTACAAAGGTTGATATGCCATTGAACAAAGAAACCAAATCTATCTATCAGAGTCGATTCATTTCTATCTATTTGTCTCTCTATCTCAATTTCCTTTGTCAGTATTTACATCTGTCTATATATATATATATATATACGCGTGTATGTATATTAATATAAGTACTAATGGATCAGAAGAAATCTAACTAGGTTTCACCTTTCTTGATCATCACGAGTCAGCTTCTCCTAATCATCCGGTAAGGTGAAACCTAGGTAGATTTTTGTCTTGTATTAAAATTTGTATCAAGCACGTTCTTCGTTTACTTAATCGTCTGTCAGAGTTTTTTTTTTCTTTTGACTAGACTTTACGATATTCTTTGATTTTTTCCAAATAATACGGATGTTTTTAGTCTTTTCTTTTTTTTATGGATTTTTTTCCAAATTTCAATTAATGTATTTGTTTATTTACAAGTTAGATCATTTGGTTTACTGTCAGAGTAAAAGTTTGGAATAACCGAAAATAGAAATACATTATATATACATATATTGTCATCCGCAGACAGAATCTTTCAGTTCATCACAGTGGGGTTAGACTCGTGTGATGCTTCAAACTGGGATCGAAACCCTACTGACTTTACGTCAGTCGAACGAACTATCTTCTGGCCCAGAGCTATCGTAAGCTACTTATACATTATCGGCGCTCTGGAGTACTCAATTCTTCAGAATCATGACTTTCACCATATGTGGCAGCCGGTAAATTTCCCCGCAAGAGAGTTCAACCCACTATTTATCTATCTATCTTTTGTATGCGATCATTGTTTTTGTCATTCACCTAATATCTCTCCTTCTTTCTTACAGGCTAACAGCCTCAAACGTTAACCTGCTTCTTTTAGAACAGGTATTTGTCCTTGTTTTTCGATTTCATTGAAGCCATTTCAAGCTTTATTTACCGCAGAAAAAGTAAGATTTTCCATCGAAATATTTTTAATTTCAAATTCAAATTGAAACGCAATAAAAATTCAAGAATTGGTGTTCCTATTTTGTGACAGTGAAAATTTCAGAGATTTTGGAAGAATAAAGATTTTAATGAAATGACCGTGACAAAGGTTTCACTTCAAAATATAAATATTCTGTGAATTGATGATAATCTGACCTTCAGATATATCAATCTTTGGTCCCTTCTGAAGTCAAGCAAGAGAAAACCCCGTGGTATATTGGCTAATGTGTTGAACTGTGAGAACATAGTGCACGAGTGTAATATAATGGCCGAGGGATTTCCGTTCATGCCTTTGGGTTTAGTTAGGCTCAGCACATGGGTTAGTTAGGTGCAAAATTGATGCAGGTGTGACGCGCACGTGGGGCGGAAGTGTCACTCACATATGTCACAATAGTCCACATTGGAAGTGGGGTTACGGGGTGCGAGTGACGTCACGCATCGGAAGTTCGCGGATGATTTGGGGGATTTCGAAGAAAGTTGGAGAGTTGAAGCTAGACGCCGAACGAGACGGTCGATTTTTGGGGCTCGCTGAGGCGAGACGAATTCGCGCGCGACGGGCACCACGCGAGATGGGGGCCAGATGAAAAAGCCAGTATAAAAAGATTGTGTCTCTCTCCTTATGTCGAAGAACCTTTAAACTCAAAGGTAATAAAGGGTTCGTACCTGAACAGAGAAGTCGTTACGTGTTTTCGTATTTCGAGATTCCTATGTTCTAAGTTTTCTATATGTGGTTATGAACATTCGATGTACGTTTCACACATAGCCATATCATGGCTATGGTACACGAGTTCTACCTCCAGTCGTGCTATTGCACTCACTTTTGGACGAATTCCCATCGGTAAAACAATGAACATCTTTATCCCTCCATTTGTGCGTTATATAGTAACACCCCTGTTCTATAAGGATGACTTTGGCATTAAAAAACCCACAAAGGGTTATATGCAATTAAAAAAAGAAGGAAACGAAAAGAATGATATTCAAACAGTATAAAGTATCCATACTTTTGATACGCACATTTTCTGCTAAAATTCAATTATCCATACGAAAAATCACGTCAACTAGCCTGATATTTTTGCTGATGAAATCTACATATTTTAACATTCTTAAAGATATTTCTGATTTTAAACGATTTTGGGTGTGGTTTTATGTGCTATTTTATTTTCTATTTTCATTTATTTATTTATTTATTTTTGAGATTGCAAACTGAGCCTCTTGCATGATTCTGTTCCTTAACAATTATATTTGAGCTCCACAGATAGTCCACAGGATTCAAGAAAGGTTTTTCCATTTTCAGCATTTTCAGTTTTGGTTCTTGAAAAATAAAATAAATTTAACGGCAATTTTCTCAGAAAAAAGACAAAAACAGGTTCCAGGTGTTTTTGGAAAGTTCAGTTGATGCTCTTTCAAGACAATTGAAAACATTGCCGATTAAATGTCTTGTGCAAGACTTAAAATTTACTTTAAAAAGTGTTGCTTTTTTCTACATTCTTAGAAACAATTTACTTGATTATCTAAAAGGATCTTACGGTCGAAAAAGACTAGATTATTTTATACTTTCCCTTTCAAATGATGTTCTCTTAATAGGTTCAATATCCATGAAAAAAACATTTGGTTATAATACTACATAACTAAAACCATCTAACGTTGTACATATAGCGCTCCCTGTCTGAAAAATTAAAATGCATTCAGGTGTATAGAATTACGGTTGACAAAAGCGACCAAAAGAGACGCTATTGTCTTGCAAGAACGTGAATCTTGATCTATCTATCTATCTATCTATCTATCTATCTTTACCAACCCTTCCGCTCAGGCAGAATATGACACAAGGTCAATTTTTAAGCAGAGTTTAACAGGTTTAATTTCAGAGTTTTCCTTCTCCTAGACTAGTTGCCTTACCAACGCTGAAGAAATCAGTCTGTCCTACAATTTACACATAGCTGGAGGGAGAATAATTGGATTCATACCTTTCCCAAGGGTATTACGTAGTGCTATGTGGATTTGAACTCGTGTCACCGTGTCTATTTCCTACGACGATAACCATTACACCACAGGCACCTCCACAATCAATCAATCTTTCTATCTATCTCAGTCTGTTCATATCTATCAGTGCATCTATCTATATCATATCTATCAAGGTCTATTAATTTCAATCTGTGAGTATAGAAATGTTCACCGACGCTGCCTTGTGAATATATATATATATATATATATATGTATATATAATAACAGTTCTTATACATACGAGTTGTGTGACCACACGTAGTGTAACAGTTAACAGAGAAGAAAAAGTTGGCCGTTTATGACCAGAAAATGTTAGTCGTTTGATTTATGAATCAGCGTTTGCTGTTTAAATTACGTCATTTGAGTTATTAGTGTAGAATTTGCTGTTTAAATTACGTCATTTGAGTTATTGTGTAGAATTTATGTTCCGTTTTTTTTTATCGAGAAATATTTCGTATCTTTCTTTGTTTTCGACGGAGTTCTAATCCTATAAGTCTGGCTTTTTCAAATGTATGTGTTTCGGAAAATTTTAAATCACTAATAGAAATTTCATGGTATAGACGTATGTAATCCAGGAAAATACGTTGGGATTGGCGAAGAAAAAGCTGGCCGTTTGGTTAATGAATCAGCGTTTGTTGCTTTCTTGTCATAAACGGCCAACTTTTTCTTGTTATACAAATTTTCCCTGGATTTTATGAATTGCTCTTTTTACACATCCATCGTTGATTTAACATCACTAATATCATCCCTCATAGTCTTGCTGATGGTTCATTGGAACCGAAACGACACAGTTTCGACTTTGCTTCTCAATAAATCTCGCCTTCTACTTGGATTACCTTGAGATCAATTTTTCTTTACATATTATCGGATTACAATCCATCATTTACTTCTCTCTCTCTCTCTCTCTATATATATATATATATATGTCACCCGTTTCGTACGACGTGTAAACCGCTACATCGCTTCATAGGAGTGGTGAAGGCTTGTGCAGGATAAAACACTATTTGCTATGATTTGGTACCGGTTGGTTGGTTTCTTGGGTTTTATGGCATATCAACCTTTGTAGGTTATTTAACGCCAAATCCATTTTTATGTAAATAATCTGTTCTTTTTAAAACAATCCAGTTTAGCATAAGTACACAGTTTAATGGTCAAAAGCATTTCTATTTCAAACTATTCAAGCAGTTATATGTAACGATTCATTTAAGTGTAAATACAGTTTTAATGTCGAAAAACAGTTCTATTTCAAATAATTCAGTTTAGCATAAGCACTCAGTTTAAATGTAAGTACGGTTTAATTGTCAAAACATTTCTATTTCAAGCTATTCAGTTTATTCAAACAATTCAGTTTAGCATTAGTATGTTGTTAGTTCTATATAACCCATAGATAGGGCCCTATCAGGTGCCACCACTCCGGGCCAGAGTGGACCTGGGAGCAATGCCAATAAAGTGGTACTCTGCATTCACCAAAGCTCCCGCACTGCTGGAACCTCACCATCTGACTTATTATTGTTATATCCAGGACACTCGTTAGGTGGGGAGGGTCTTACCCCCCTGCGGAGAAGCAGTCGGTGTATTCTACAACCCCAGCCGACTGGGCAATGACTTGGTACCGTTACTTTGTTTAATGGCCTATATGCTTTCATTGGTTATTTAATGTCAAAGCTATACTCATAGAAGAATAGTAGAGTTACTATTTAACTCAATAAAGGGGTTTGTACATCTCTAAAGGCTATTAGTTCTAAATAACGTGAACTGAATTCGAACTCGCTACTACGATATCGCAGTCCCAGTCATATAGACACCCTATACTTTTTGGATAAACTGATTAGAGAAGAATGAGATATTAATGTGCCTTAGAACGTCCAAGCAAAACTCTACGCTTTTTTAATTCAAGAATTTTTCCTTCTCCTAGACCGGTTGCCTTACTAAGGACAGAGAGCAGAGTATACCATATTTATTTCATGAAACCATGAACACTTTTTATAAAATCCATCAAGTTTCCTGACACATACTCTCTCTCTCTCTCTCTCTCTCTCTCTCTCTCTGCCTCTCTCTCGCCACCCGTCCCTATCATCCACTGCTCTTGGCAGGCCCTCTAAACTGCATTCAGTGTCCGCAAAGAACTGTTATATATAAGTCCTTGCTGGTTGGACAACACTGGCATATTCATACGTGGGAGGGGAATCCTCGTGGTGTAATGGTTAAACTGCAGAATCGTAGTGAGCGAGTTCGAATTCCAGTCGCGCTATTACGTTCACTTTCGAAAAAATACCCTTGGGAAAGGTATGAATCTTTTTATCCTCACAGCGATGGGTTAAATAGTACCACTACTGTTCCTCTAGAAGGATGGATTTGGCATAAAATAGCCCATGAAGATTGATTTGCCATTAAACAAAAAATCAAACCATATATATGAGTCCATATTACTTCTCCAGCATGTCTAGTTTGTCTTAATTGAATGGTTCGTGTGATGGGAGGTAAGTGGCCGTAAAACTGTTATTTTATGAAGCACTGGTTCCAGGATTTGTTCCAAGCAGCACGCAGCATTCTTGCGTAGTTCCTATTTAGCTTTTTTTCCGTGCGTCTCATAAGCGTCAAAACGGTGCATCCATACTATAGTGCTGACTCAACAATTACTCCCGTTTTATTTAATCAGAGAGATCAGATTTCCTTATGATCCATAACTTGTCAAATAGCTGTCCATGCCTTCACTAGGTATATGATCAGATCACTTTCAGTAGATGAGATATTGTTGCCGTGATTAGTGAACTGGTGAATAAATTTCAGAGGCCTGACACTAAAGTGCAGATGGCCCCTCCTTGTTTAAATCACAAGAACTCTGTCTTAGTGCATGTGTGTATGTGTTCACGCGTGGGTGCGTTCACGTAGAGGTCAATACCTCCTGCTGCTTGCTCCAGGCTATGCAGAAGGGATTCGTCTTAGACAGGTGTATTTACGAGAAGCGGTAAATTATCTGACTGCTTTTATTAAAGCAAGACAGAGTATATCAAGGTATATATTAGTCTTCACATTGCAGTTTAGAGTCTAATACATCCTAATTTGGGTTAGGAAACCCTCACACAAGAAAACATGGACGTGGCTAAGAAAGGGGAACCTTAAGAGAGAAACTGTATCAATAGCAAATTATCTATTGCAAATTATAGCAGAACAATGCTATAAAAACCAATCATTTCAAAACAAGAAAAGATTAGACGCAACCAAACTGCAAATGTAGGTAGTGTGGTGATAAAGACGAAACGATCAATCTGACAATAAGCAAATGCAGCAAATTAGCACTGAAAGTGTATAAGACTAGACACGACTGGGTGGGCAAGATGATCCACTGGGAACTATGTAAGAAATTTAAATTTGACTAAACGAATAAATGGTATATGTACAACCCAACATATGTCCTGGAGGATGACACACACAAACTCCTCTGGGATTCTAATATTTAAACGGATCACTTAATATCAGCCAGGCGACCAGACCTTATAATAATCAACAAAAAAAAAAAGAGAACTTGCAAAATTGTGGACTTCGCAGTCCCGGCTGGCCACAGAATAAAATTGAAGGAAAGTGAAAAGAAAGATAAATATCTCGACCTTGCTAGGAAACTGAAAAAAAATGTGGAACATGAAAGTGACGTTTATACCAATTGTAATTGGTGCTCTTGGTACAGTCACCAAAGGATTGATACCAGGACTGGAGGACTTGAAGATAAGAGGACGAACAGAGACCATCCAAACTACTGCATTATTGAGATCGGACAGAATACTGAGAAGAGTCCTAGAGACTTGAGGAGACTTGATGCCACTTAAACTCCAGTGAAAGAACATCAGCTAACTCTGATGTGAAGAACTCTGATGGATTATTAATGATAATAATTGACCAGTATCTATACCTTGCTAGAGAACTGAATATAACTATGAAACATGAACGTGACAGTGATACCAATGGTAAATGGCGCACTCAGTACAGTCAAGAAAGAATTGGTGAAAGGTCTGGAGGATTTGGAAATAAGAGGACATGCAGGATGCTGCTGGAGAAGCAAATACGAACACATAAGTGATATTTTTATTGATCCCAACACATGAACAAGCCAGTATTGGTGTTGCAGACCCTTCAAATAGGAATGTCTGAAAAGGATATTCCTGCTGTGTAAACGAGGGAGCAGCGGAAGCAGATCACAAGGCTTGACAGCCGGAAGATCAACCGAATTACTTAGGCGTTATGAAATCATATATGCAGGCCCCCATAGATAGAACGATCAGTCTCAGTCAGAGATTCAAGCAGTCAAGAGGTTCGGAGAGCAGAGAGCTTCAAAGAAACAAGGACGTAAGGCCCTGAACGTGGAGTCAATGTAGCAGTCCTTCGTCAGCCTGTGTCCGTGTCCTTCGTCTCTGTCTCTCTCACGCTTACTGCCAATTCCGGATCTTTCGTGACAGGGTTATATTTTTATAAAGAAAAGTATTACAGTCTTTTCATTCCTTCATTATGCCGGTACGATATATAACAATAGCGGACCAGAAAGAACTTATTTATATCAGCTCTTTACAGACGCAGGGTGTAGTTTAGAAGACCTGCTGGGCGCTACGGATGATAGGGACGGATAGGGAGATAAAAAAGGGATATCCGTGCTATCAGCGGAATTTGATGATATATATATGTGTGTCTGTGTGTGTGTGTGTGTGTGTGTGTGTTTGTATCTATATCTATATATATATAAAGATTGAAGAACGTAATAAGAAAAATTTTCGTGCTAAACAGGCCACATTTACCACACGACCGTCTTAAGATTGTGAAAAACATTTGGAATTTAAGTAACGTCCTTATTGTGTCGATTTGTCAAATATATATGTATATAAATAAGTAAAGTTGGCGACCGTAGCCGAAGGTGACCCGAAGGCTCCCTTTCTAATAGCTACTACACTGAGATGTTGGGGGAGACGCTACTCCTTTCACTGGATTCTTCCACTTTACTCTTGATCCTTACCTTATAATGCCGAGTGTTAAGCAAGGAGGTATCAAGTACCATTTTTGAGTCTTTGGTATCCCACGACCTGGGATTGAAGTACGGTCTCCTGGGCCATTAGCAAACACTCTACCCACAAGGCCAATGCACATGTGTAAGTGTGTGTGTCTGAGAGTGTGCCTATGTGTAGGTCGATCAATGGTCGTAAACAAGATGTTTTTATCATATCGATCGAGCAATTTTATTTCTGCGATTTAAATAAAAGAAAATACATCTATTCGTTCTTGATTTTACATTTAATCTATATAATACCTTTATCTGTCAAACGCATTGCGTGTATGTATGTGTATATATATATATATATATATATATATATTGGCATACGTCAATCAATCTAACTGGTCATCTCTTTCTCCTTTTCATTCCCCTCTCTTTTCTCGCCTTTTCTCTCTTTCTCACGTGTATATATACAGGTGTATGTGTAGGTGGCTGGGTGGACGTGTTTACTCTAAAGAGGTAAATCAGCTTTCAGAATCTTAGCTTATAGCTAACTACGAACGGAGAAACTGAGAATAAAAGCGGTTTAGAGATAGATAGATAGATAGATAGATAGATATGAACAGACTGAGATAGATAGATAGATAGATAGATAGATAGATAGATAGATAGATAGATATGAACAGACTTTATCTGGTGATAGATAGATAGATAGATAGATAGATTTCCTTTATCTGGTGAATACAACAAAAAAAAAAAGAAAGAATGAAAAACCGCCGTTCAATGTAGAAAAGAATCGGACAGATGCATTATGGGAATCCAACCGTAATCCTTCCACTTTTAAGACGTCTTTTATATTAAACGACCTTGGGAATATCTCAGGGGCCATCCATTTGTGTTTTCATCCCTTTTTGCCTGATTAAAAAAAGGGTAAAGAAAAATCCTGACATCTATCGATATTCCTACGGCGCGAAAAGACGACCGATTTTCATTTTTTGTTTTCTCTCAATCTCTCTCTTTTATTTTTATTTTATTTTAATATTATCACTTTTTTTATCGAACGATGGCGCCATCTTTAAATTAGCGGTTAGGGCGATTGCATGCATTTCTCTCGGCAAATCTTCTGATGGAATCATGGCCATATTTTCTTTTCTATCTAATGGTCCTTCACCTTTTTTCTCCTCATTTCCACCTCTTGCCTTTTTTTTCTAATACCGTGAAAATAAACGAGATTCCCGTTGATTCCTCTTTTTTTTTTCTTTTTTCATCGTGAATTAATTCAAAACAAAGAAAAAAAAAGAAATCGAAAAATCATTATTAGAACGATTAAAAAATAACATCGATTTATTTTATTTGAATATTTTTTTGTTCCTTGGATACATTATTGCCTACAATAAATTTTATTTGAATTTTAAAAAAAAGAAGTTTCCCAATATTTGTTCAGCTAAAAAATAAAAATCTTACTCTGTATTGTTTATTTATTACACTGGTAGAACATTAGTATCAGCCAATGGCTTCCACGAGAAAAAAGTGAAACTAAGTCTCATTACGAAATTTATCACCCGAAAATTTTTGAGTTAAAAAAAAATGGACATTTATACAGGTTCCCGCGGAAATAAGTTCACGCTTACTGAGTTGCTCGGAACATTTTAGGTTCAAATTCCTGAAGAAGGTCTAATTCATTCAAAAAAACAAATAGAATTAACATCTACAAGATCGCTCCAGATTTGCGGAAAGACTGAGAATTTTTTGAAGGAAATTAGTTTGAATAATTGCTACAGAAAATCAATGAAATATCCATATATAGATAAACACATCTAAGCAAAAGGCTTAATAAATTATTGTATATATAAACACACACACAAACATATATGCATACACACATATATGTGTGCGTGTACATGTGTGTGTGTGTGTGAGGGGTAAGAGCTGCTTCAAAAGTAATGCCTCCAATTTATACTGAGAGCACAATGTTTTGGATAGAGAAAATGTCCAACTATAAACCACTTTTTTCCTCCTAGACGCTATAATTGTCTAAACTATTTTTTGTCGGCGTTAACCAAGTGTCAGCGTGATACACATGCTCTGAAATTAATACATCCTATTTATTTTCCAGAAAAATACGTCGAATAAACGATTTATAACAACTTCGTTTGATTATGCAAGGGTTTGGTAAGAAAATACAATTCTACACATAGTAAGAGGAGTATACGATAAGTTTCCAGACTTTTTCGTATGGGCTTTTACGATTGTCGTAGACTCTTGAAAATGCACTATATTATTGCTATGCATCTTATGAGATGACTGACCAATTTTTATGATTTCAGGTTCAAATGAACGGCTATAGCAGGAATTGGAATACACCCTACTAAAGCCTGATTGTCGCAGCTGGTGAATTTCAAAAATGCAATCTAGACGTTTGGACACCTTAGAAGAACGATATGCAATAAAATTCTGTTTTAAACTTGAAAAAAAAATGCCACAGAAACATATGGAATGCTTCAGACTGCTTTTCGACCATCTTGTATGAATCGAGCATCAGTTTTTGAGTGGCATGAGAGAGTCAAGGAAGGCAGGGAGTCTTTGAGGGATGATGAGAGGTGTGGGAGGAGTAAGGAAGTCAATACACCACAGTTGATTTGCCAAAGGGTTATGGTTATGGTTAGGGTTACTATGTTGTGGTTTTAAGGGAGTTCAGCAAGAGATTCCGTCGGAAAAAGCCAGCACTCTTCAAGTTGGGTCAGTGGCATTTCCAGCAGGACAATGCACCAGTCCACAACTCCATCCTTGTCACAGATTATTTGAGCAAGATTGGCATCAATACAGTTCCTCAGGCTCCCTATAGTCCAGACATTGCTCCTTGTGACTTTTGGTTATTTCCTAAGCTCAGAGGCTGTCGTACTGAGACAATTGAGGAGATGAAAGAGGCTGTGACGAAGGTCATTGACACGCTCACACAAGAGGACTTCCATGGGTCCTTCAAGAAGTTGTTGGAACTGTACTACAAGTGCATTGCAGGTGGAAGGGATTACTTGGAAGGGGACTAGATTTTCATGTGTGTACTATCAATAAAAGTGCCCATACGAAAAAAGTCTGGAAACTTATCGTATGCACCACGTACCAGCAGTAACTATACTTTTCTCGGAAAAAATGAACAATAGCCAGTAAATTACGTTCCTAAGGAGGGTGAATCGAAAGTAAAACCTTATATTTCTTTACATTAACCCCATATATCAAGTGCGGATATTCGTGGTGATACACTAAGCTGAAGATAAACTTATGAAAGAGAAGTTGGAGATCACGTGATGTCAAAATGGGAGAATTGATGAAAAACCGAGGTCTTACTTTTTTATCATTACTTAATATTTTGTACATTTTTTCATTTTATATGAATATTTTTAACTTTTTATATTGTATATTAATTACTATAACTTTTTGTTTCATCTATTTTTAATAGATATAAACGAACTTATATATATATATATATAATGAAAAATTGACAACAAGTAATCCAAATCAATTTTTCTTCACAAATTGTCGGATTACAATCCATTATTTTCTTCCATATATATATATATATATATATATATATATATATATATATATAAGTATTTTGTAATTTGCTTGAAACATTGCACAAATTATTTTATTGTATTGTATCGAATTAATTTAGAGTAAAATTTCATCGTTAGAAACACTTTTTTATAAAAAAAATTTCTCTGACGTTGAAGTCTTACTTTGAAAATAGTTAGACTCAAATAATTATTATTTCGCATTGCAATAGCCCTCTAAATTAATTCACTATGATAGATAGATAGATAGATAGATAGATAGATAGATTCACAGAGAGAGAGAGAGAGAGTGAAAAAGAGAGAGAAATAGAGAGGGAAAAAAAGAGATCGAGAAAGGGAGCAAGAGAATGAGAGACAGACAGACAGACAGACAGCGAGAGAAAAAGAGAGAAAGAAAGAAAGCGAAAGAGAGAGAGAGAGAGAGAGTGAGAGAGAGAGAGAGAGATGAATAGACTGATATATACAGGATGTGATGGGTAAATTTCGGGTGTACGCTTTGTTTGTTTTGGTTTTGTCGTCTATGCCTCAGACTATGAGACAGATGAACAGTGTCTTTTAAGAAAACATTACCATGGCGAAAATCACTCCATCCAATATTTGAAAACGGCGCGCTGTACTGTTGGTATTCACACCAGAGCCCCAATACGATGATTCCACAGTGTTTTGGTGTCACTCTCTTGGGACGGTGTAGGGGATTCACAAAGAGCTGAACGAGCTTAATGGTAATTACGTGTTGCCTATTGATCTTTGATATCATGTTAGATGTAGATTTCTAAACAGGATATTCACCTGTGTAAACAAGGAGACAGTGGAAATGAATCACGTGAATTGGGGTTGGTTTCTTTGTTTAATGGCATATCAACCTTCGTGGGTTATTTAATATCAAAGTTATCCGTCTAGAAGAATAGCAGTGGTACTATTTAACCCATACATGGGAGGATAAGGGGTTTCATTCCTTTCCCAAGAGTATTTGATCGTAAGTGAACATAATAGCGCGACTGGAATTCGAACAGGCTTACTATAATTCTACAGTCCACCATGTTAACAATTACACCACGAGGACACCACCTGTGAATTAGGGACTGCTAGGAAAAAGTGTGAGCGTCGAGAATATTATATAATGACAAGAGATCCAGAATCGAGACGGATACGTGGAGAGAATCAGTTAGATTCAGAGATCAGTCAGTGAGTGCCCAGGTCGGGGGGGGGGGTAGACAGCACCACCACCCCATCTGAGAAGCAGAAGAAGTAGTGAGTTGGGTTCTGAATATAGAATCACAACATGGATTAAGGAGATATGGTGTCAATGATAGTAGTCCCGTGTCCGTCTCTTAATCTTTCTCTCTTGCAGCTATTTCGACCCTTACGTGACAAAAAGAAGATAGAAATATATTTCATAAGCAAAAGCGTTATTTTCTCTTCCTTCATTGGTATAAAACATACAAAGTTACTGAAGCTCGGAATGTTCACTCTGATCGTTCCAATAAAAAAAATTCTACTGAATTTGAAAGATCTCGGCAATGATTGACAACAATCCAACCGAGATAACTAAGTCTATAACCAGAGACCTTGGAGTGTCGGAGTTTCTTCTCAAGGGAGGTAGTGCATGAATACATTCATTATTTCTCATACAATATCGGAAAAGGGTTAATTTATTCTAAAAGGCCATTGACGATAAGAGGAATGACCGCGCTACAAAGCATTTGATAAAACTTAAAACTGTCCTCGAATCAAACATGCTTTGGTTTTTCTCACATAAAAAATAACGCAGTCGGAGGTGCTTAGAACATTTTAGGTTCAACTTCATCAAGAAGATCTTGTTCATCTAAAAAAGCAAAAAAGATTTGCATATCTGCAGAGGGGTAAGACACCTCACCATCGACTGTCCTGGATATGACATTTTACTACAGTAATGCTGAAACTTTGAAGAATGCAGAGTACCATTTCATTGCCATCGTTCCCAGGCTCACTGTTGTAATATAATTGCGGAGGATTTTTTTTTATATTATCATTTTTCATTTTATATATCTTGCCTTTCGGTTTAGTTAAGCTGAGAACCTTTCACTTAGTGCATGGGTTAGTTAGTGCATGGGTTAGTTGAGTGCAGGTGTTCACGCGCGTGCAGGGCGGATGTGACAATCAGAGATGTCACAATAAAAACCCAGATAGGAAATGTGACCGGGGACGTGATTGACGTCATGCCCGGAAGCGGAGGATTTTGAGATTTGGAAAAAGTCAGTTGAGTTTTTGCTGCCGAACGAGAAAGTTGAGATTCAGAACTGGGTGAGGCCAGACGACTTTGTGCGCTACGGGCGCCGCGCGTTGGATGGGTGAATTGGAGTTGAGATTCGACGCTAGAAGAAGGTAGACGATTTTCGGTGCTCACCGAGGAGACCAGTAGTTTATGGCAGGGGTACCCCACGTGGTAGGGGTCAGATGGAAAAGTCAGCATAGAAAGAAATTGTGTCTCTCTCTCCTCATGTCGAAAAACCTTAAACTCAAAAAGGTAATAAAAAGTTTCGTGCCTGAACCAATTATACGTTCTTCGAGATTCCCCATGTATATTTCACGTATTCATATCTTGGTTGTATTTTTGGGCGTGGATCTATGTGGATATGTAACACTGTGGCCCCGAGTGGTAGCACCTTAGAGAGTCTTTGGGTCAATTAGAACTTTTTGACATTTAAACAGAGAGCAAACAAATGACTTATGCTGAGTTTAATTGCTTGAAATAGAACTGATTTATCATTTAACTATGTAAGCAAATAACTGTTGTTTAAATGAATTGCAATTATATATATATATATATATATATATATATATATATATTCTATGGGGCTACAAAATTTAATTCAACTTACAAAAAGACCAAATTTATTCATTTTAAAAAATAAAAATGAAAAACTAACCGGTTTCGGTCCTACCAGTTCAACATTCCCTCTGCTTACAGAAGGACGGTTTATGCGTCAACATTCCTTCTGTAAGCAGAGGGAATGTTTATTGGGTCTTAATTTGATTACAATTTAACTTTCCCCTCCCGTCATATTTTTTCCTAACATTACAGAGTCTATTTCCTCTCTTTTGTCTTAATCGTTGTCCGAGTTTAACTGCGACCAGGTAGTTGTTCATTTTTATTTTCTAACATGAATATATATATATATATATATATATCGATCCCTGGTCGTGTCATAGCAAAGACTTAGAAAATGGTACTTGATTTAGCATTATAAGGTAGAGATCAAGGGTAAAGTAGAGCAATCCTGGGAATGGAGTAGCGCCCTCACCTACACCTCAGTGTAGTAGATATTGAAAGGGGAGGCTTCGGGTCACTTTTCACTGCGGTCGCCAACTTTACTTTTATATATATATATATATATAAAGGAGAGAAATTTATTACTTAAATAATAAACAGACTAAGATAGATAGATAGTGAATAGACTTTGATAGATATTTTGAAAGAAAGAAAGAAAGAAAGAAAGACCCGAACCAGTCTGATAGATAGATAGATAGATAGATAGGAACTGAAAGAGACCGATACTCAGATTGACCTAGACAGGCAAAGATGAATGAGAGAGAGAGAGAGAGAGAGAGAGAGAGAGAAACAAAGAAACAAAGAAAGAGAGAGATATAGCAAGTACGGGAGAAACAGAGAGACAATGAAAGAGACGAAAGAAGTGCTCTTTAAAACTAAAAATAAAACGAAAGAGATAAGGTGAGGCTAGCATCAAATCCCATCATGCAACAGTTCTGAAACATTCAATGTGGCTTGTTTGTTGAGAAGTAAACTGAGGTGCAAAAACTCTGATGTCTTCAAAGAATACACCCAAACATTATTTATAATTAGCTAACTGCAACTTACGTCAGAGAGGCTTACAAAAGAGAAAAACCGGATCATGCTATATCAGATGATTGGAATCGATGAAAAAGTGAAAGTCTTTCTTTCATTTTTTTGTAGGATGTCTTCTTTTTCTTCCTTTTATCTCTCAAACACCTCAATTAAATCGTACCTTCTAACATGGTGGTCATCATTTGAAATACCCACCGTTTTCCAGTTGTTTTTATTTTTTATTTTTTCCTTTATTGATTTCCGTTGGCACTTTTGATTCCGAAATGTAATCTTTCATTTGTTTTGAATGATGTAAGGGATTCTACAAGAGAAACGCCCTCTATTTATTCTGAATGAAACTGCAACGGATATAGTGAGCACAGTATCAAAACTAACAGTTACAAGAAGAGATTGGAGAAAATTAGGATCAGCTATTTTACAAGAAAAAAAGAATGAGAGGTGATCTAATTGAAACTTTCTAAAATGATTAATAACATTTCTTGTTATGAAAGACATTTTTTCAATATATCTCATCGAACTGGAAATTTAATGTCAAGACAGATTTTAAAAAATAAGTCTACAAATCAATTAGGTTTTCTTTTTTTGCTTATAGAGTTATATATTTTTGGAACAAATAACTTAATCAGATCAAAAACAGGAATAATATTTGTTGTTTTCTGGTATGTGAACACAAGTAGTAGTAATAATAAGACAAACCACGATATGTGAGGAAAATAGTTATATTTACAGGAAAGAGTATTTACAAGAGAGAGACTGTTAGTAATAAGAACATAGGATTAGTGATAGAGTAATGATATACTTCAACAATAGGAACGGCTCTTCTGGTCTGACTTATTCCCAGACTGATCTCCGCTATTGCCATATATGGCAGATGTAATTTCTCATTATGCTGAAAAGGTAGGTGATACCCAACAGTATTAAAGAAATTTAGATAAAATTGAATGACTTTTTTTTAAAGAATTTTTAAAGCATTTTGGGAACGATCTGATGGATTATGTGAGATAATTTAATCTATTTATATAATCCTATGTTCTTATTACTTACAGTCTCTCTCTTGTAAATACTCTTTCCATTAAATATTACTATTTTCCTCACATATCGTGGTTTGTCTTATTATTAGTACTACTTGTGTTCACTAACCAGAACACAACATAATAATAATAATAATAATAATAATAATAATAATAATAATGAATTGCGCTTTTTGGAACTATTCAACTCTTTAGAAGAGTATTATCAATGTGACATAAAAATATCCCTCAAAGAAAGTTGCATAAACCATAATTATACTGAAAGCATATGATCCCTACCTTCTCTTATCCTCCGTTTTTGGAAAAGACCTGACGGAGGATTATTAGATACCAAAAATAAAACTGAAAATTAATAATAAAATAAAATTTCATCAAAGAAATAAACAGCTGGATACTCCAAATGGGAAGATTCTCTAGACGATTCTTAAAGTAAACAAGGATGGAACTCGGGCGAATGGACCAAAGGACAAGAATGTTGATGACTATGCACAATGCCTTACACCCGAGAGATGAAATAGACTATACAGAATGGAACGATAATATTGTCGTCCTAAAGAAAATAACACTACAGCTTTATTTTAAAACTTATTGAAAAAATCAATTAAGGTGACTTGATTATGTTGTAGAGCTGACATCTACAGGAGGAACGATAAAATTATCGTCCTAAAGAAAACAACTCTACATCTTTATTTTAAAACTTTTATTGAAAAAATCAATTCAGGTAACTGGATTATGTAGAAGAGCTGACATCTATTCAATGTAGCTGCCAGCAGCCTCAATCACCGCCTCGATATGGATACGGATCCGGAACTTGGAGCATGCCTTTTCCACAAGCGCCGGCGGAAGCTCGGCGAATACTCAGCGGATGGCGGCGATCAGGCTGGCTTTGGTGTTGTGCAAGGTCATGTTGGTGATGTTCTCGACGTATGACCAAACGAAGTAGTCCAGCGCGTTCAGGTCGGGGGAGGAGGGGACCAGTGAGAGAAGGGTACAAAGCCGTAGCACTCCTTCTGAAGTCAAGCCTGGGTCTCTTTGGACTAATGGGCCGGCGCCGAGTCCTACTGCCACACCCAGGGTCTGCCACCGGCCACTTGATTGCACCAGGGGGTCACCACACTCTTCAGCACATCCTCGTACACTTTGGTGTTGACTTTCAAGCCGACTTCGAAGATGGGAGGTGGCATGATGTGGCCCTCACTTGAAACCACACCAAAGACCATAACTGTAACCGGAAACTTTGTTTTCATCACCCTGGGCACTTCCCTGTTGTTCGTGGCAGTCCATTTTGAGGGTACTGGCAATGGTCCAGTTGTAATAACTCGGATCGGTAGAGAGCATGAGTTGTACAGCGGCGCATCTCCGATCTTGCTCGTTGAACATTGTGTCACTTTCAGACATGATAGAAGGCTCTTATCGCTCTTGGGATTTGTACACAACTGGCCAACTAGTCGATGGTCTGCAACGAAAAAAAAGAAAACCGGTTTTCATTAAACGGAAATGGAATCATGTCGTCTTTTATAGGGCTACAATTTTATAGTTCCACCCTGTATATGTTAAAAAACATAGGTAGAAGAATACTTGCCAGTACTGACGTTTGTGTAGATGGAAGTTCTCAAACAAAAGATCAAAATGAGCAAAGAAAGACTTATTTCAGCGCCCACTAACAGCAAAAGCAACGCAAGAACAAACAGAAAATCGAAAAATACTGGAAAACAGAAATGGGAAGAAGAACAACTGTATAGATATTTCAAATGATAAACTGGCAAAGCTGCACACGGGATGATCTAAACCTAGCTAAAAAATGTTTGTTTGCTTGTTTGTTTGTTTGGGTTTTATAGCATATCAACCTTTGTAAGTTATTTAATGCCAAATCCATTTTTATACAATAATACAGTTCTATTTCAAACAATTCAGTTTAGTACAAGTACAAAGTTTTATTGTCAAAAACAGTTCAATTTCAAGATATTCAGTTTAGTCAAACAGTTCTAATTCAAACAATTCAGTTTAGTATAGCTATAGGTTTTGTTTACACTCTGTTAATGTCAAAAACAGTTCTCTATCAAATAATTCAGTTTAGCATACAAAAACATTTCCATTTCAAACAATTCTGTTTAGCATAAGTACGCTGTTTAAATGTCAAAACAGTTTTATTTCAAGAAATTCAATTTACCATATGTACACAGTTTATTTCTATTTGACCCCTATCAGATGCTACCACTCCGGGCTAGAGCGGACCAGGGATCGATGGCAATAAAGGGCTACCCCGCGTTCCCCAAAGCTCCAGCATTATTGGAGTCATACCATTAGATTGCTTAGAGTCATATCCAGGACACTCGTTAGAGGGGAGTCTTACCCTTCTGCAGAAAAGCAGTCGATGTACTCTGCATCCTTAGCCGATTGTACCAATATATATATATATATATATATATATATATATATATATTACTAAACTGTTTGAAATATAACTCTTCTTGCATTTAAACTGTGTTCTTTTGCTAAAATAAATTGTTTGAAAAAGAACTGTTTTTAAATTTAAACTGTGTACTTATGTTAAACTGAATTTTTTGAAACAGAACTGTTTGTATGTATAAAATGGATTTGGCATCAAATAACCAACAAGGTTTGATATGCCATAATATCTAATCAAACCGAACCAAACCAAATATATACTGATATGGCAGAAGTAAGTAGACATCCATATAAACTCAGATGTTTATTTAAAATATTTATTATTTAATGAAAGTATTACAATAGAGTATTAATACTTATTTACTAATTCATAGGGAACATTCTCTTTGCGTTTTTTTTTAAATGCAAGAACCCCTTTCTAGGCATGCTTGATATTTCTTCCTTGAAGCTCTGCCATAAACGCCAAGTTTGTGTTAATACCTGACTGATGTTCTGGGACTGATATCAACATTTTTTGTTATGTCAGACGCCTTGCAACGAAGTTTATTTTCAACATTTCTTTTAACATGATGTAGTGTTCAGTCAGTGGGTTATGAACTGTCTGTTCGAGATGCTGCTCTCTCCTCACCCTCTTTATTAAATTTTACAATTTGAATTGGGATTGAAAAGTTTTCTGATATCTTCGTTGGCTAAGTCAGCCTTTATATTGACCGACAATACGACCACGGTTAAATTCGGAAACTTTTAACGCTCTTTTTGTCCGTGACATGATGCAGTAATTATAAATGCAACCTGAAATAGAAAAAATTGGTACGAACAACCGTTGAAACAAGATATAATCATTTTAAGCATGAAATAAGAATTAAGATATACTTTGAGATGGCTTCTATTTATTTCTGTCATATATATATATATATATATATATATATATATATATATATATATATATATTTACTAATCTAATATCTACCAGCATTCACGGTACGAGAAAAAAAGAAGAAAAAACCGCCAGGAACAAGAGATAAGAATATCTCGAATCACCGCCCGGTGGAAAAAGAAAAAAATATTATAGGTCAAAAAGAAAGAAAAAGCCAACCTCGTCAGACCCCTTGAAAAAAATCAAGGGATATGCAGTCAGTTGGTCAAAAGAAAACTAAAACCTTCTGCGAACACTGCAATGCTACAATTACAAGAGTGCTCAACATGAGTGGAGCCAATTTTAAAATTAACTTATATATATATATATATATATATATATATATATATATATATATATATATATATATATTATAACAGTATTGGTTGTCACTAAATCACTTTGTGGGTATGTGTCGAACTAAGTGTAATATGATATGGAGAGTGCTCAATATCTAGGATAGAGCTATTATATAATAATGATAAATAAATATATATTCGGTATATATATTCAATTCATGGAATTTAAACTGTGACTCTGGGTTTCATGGAGTTTTTTGCAAAACAGCAATTATCAGGCAATTAAGAAAATGAAATTTAATTTTCTTAACTACCTGATGATTGTTGTTTTGCAAAAAAAACTTCATGGAACCCAGAGTCGCAGTCTAAATTCCATGAATTATATATATATAAAGTCATTACTTAAGTATGTTCTGTTGAAAACTGGGGGGTATTTTTTTAGGATTTGTAAGTGACGTTTTTTTTCCTTACGTTTGAGTTTAAGTGCTAAAGAAAGAGCCCCATACTAAGCCAAGCTCTTTCGACCATTTCGCTGCTCATCCTCAGGGGTTATGTTTGATTGTTTGTACCATTGGAATTCTATTTTCTTTCTCTTAAACTGGTTGCCGTATCTAACCAATCCAGTTTATATAGCTCAGGGAGAAGAGATGAATTCAAGCCTTTCCCAATTGCATTAGCTTCAAGAGAAACTCAACCAGCTTCTTCTATAATTTGATAGCCCAGCCTACTGCGGCAGCAGAATACACCGACTGCATCTCTACTAATGGGTAAGAAATTTCCAACGAGTGTCCTGATATGACACTGAAAAATCTGATTGTGAGACTTCAGTAATGCTGAAGCTTTGGGGAATAGGGAGTATCCCCTTCACTGCCATGGCCTCCAGGCCCACTCTGGCCCGAAGTGGTAACTCCTGATAGGGTTCAATCTATGGATCTCTGTACTTACGTCAAAGGGAGTTGTTTGAAATGGAACTATTTTGACATTTAAATGTATGTAAACAAACGATTGCCGTTTAATTAAATTGTTTATGGTACATGGCAATACTTAGAACAATTTAAATTTCTTGACATGCTAAACTGATTTGTTTGAAATAGAACTGTTTTGACATTTAAATGTGTGTAAACAAATGACTGATGTTTAATTTTTAGGGATACATTACAATACTTGAAAACATTTAACTTTGCTGACACGCTAAACTGAAATCTTTGAAATTGAACAGTTGATATTTCAATTGTACCTATGCTAAATTATTTTCAATGGAAATGTTTTTCCATTTAACTGTGTAATAAAAAAAAAACAGTATTTGAACAAATGACTGTGTCAACAAAAAACTATACTTATGTTAAACTGAATTGTTTGAAATTAAGTAAAACTGTATGCAAAAAAATGTCAGACTTGTTTAAAAATGTTATCTACAAAATGTGTTTAGAAATCATGTATTTAATATATGTATAAAAAGGATCTGGCTTTAAATGACCTACAAGGGTGGATATGCGATAAAACCAAACCAAACCATTCTACAATTTGAAATTAGTTCGTCGGGTCAATTTCCTTCGGCGATAATCTTTTCAGCGCGCACATTGAATAAAAAAAGGATTATCATAAATAACCAGTAATAAACACGACTCGAAACGATACAGTTGCTTATTTTCTATCAATTTATATGGAATCTATTTATCTGATATTTCATAATCTTTTCTGCTGCAGGCAAATAGCGAGAAACAGAGAATACGACTATATTCACACACGTTAATGAAAAGGGAAAATGAGAATTTCAACAAATAATTCCTGTTGTCATTTTCTTTCGAACAAAATCCATTCCTGATTCAAATACTGCCTCATAGGCCTAGTGGATAGAGTGTTCGTCTAATGGTCTGGGAGACCTGGGTTCAATCCCGGGTCACGTCATACCAAAGACTTTTAAAATGATATTTGATATTTCCTCGCTTAACACTCAGTAATATAAGGTACGTACGTATCAAGGGTAAAGTGGAGCAATCCAGGGAAAGGAGTAGCGCCCTCCCCTACACCTCGGTGTAGTAGCTAGCGAAAAGGGGGCTTCTGGTCGCCCTCGACTACGGTCGCCAACTTTACTTACTTTTAGAACGTAACTTCATTCTCTCTTCAAACATTTTATTCAATCCCCTCTGCCATCAAAAAGCAATATTTTAGTGCCGTGAGGCACAATTCGCAGCATCGCATCTTTTTGCTGAGGTCATGAAAATGATGAACCATACTGTAGTAGAACATACAAAGCTCGACTGATCCTCCCCGAATGATATTCCCTGGATTGGCTTCAATGTCTTGGAGCGCAGCTTCATAATCCACTGTTTTATGCCATCCTGATTTTGTCTGAATATTGAGGTTCTTGCAACTCGAACGTACTTTCTTGAAACATCTCGTTACTGAGAATTAATTTTTATTTATTGCGGACTTTTTGTCCCCATCTTGGTAGTTTTTTTTTTGTGTGTGTGTTGTTTCTTCTTTCACTACGTTTCGGCCAAATTTTACCTCTGGCCTTCTTCAGGTGATTTACCGCAGCCTCGGATAGGAATGCTGAGTCTTGTAACCGTATCCCCAGTAATTACTGCCTTCCATAGTTGTTGTCTATCGCACCACGTTTTTGAACAAGTAAACCTCTGGCCGGCTTGGGTAGGATTTGAAACCGCTATCTTCTGACAATGTTCACCTGGAACCGTAGAGACTTAACGTCTCTATCCGCTGCGCCCTTCGAGGCCCGAGGCGCAGCGGATAGAGACGTTGAGTAAACCACCTGAAGAAGGCCAGAAGTGAAATTTGGCCGAAACGTAGTGAAAGAAGAAACAACACACACAAAAAAAAAACTACCAAGAGGAGGACAAAAAGTCCGCAATAAATAAAAATTAATTCTCAGATTAAGACGCCCCATCTCAAAATGATTCCAATTAAAGACAAGTATCTCGTTACTGAACTGCGATCAACTGGGCCTTCACCTTTCGTTATTGCCAAGTTCAAGCTCGTAAAACCTAAGTTCCCGAATTAGTCAACGTTTTTCGTTCCTCTGTGTGGCTTACACATCACACTCGAAGTAGAGCAATGTACATGTCAGCACATCACTACCCCGATCCAACCAACCACAGCGAGTAACAACTGCAACAAGAAAACTTTGCATGGTCTAAGTGCCATAAAAAAACACGTACTTAAATATTGAAAAACTGCTGACATACTCTAGTTTCTATCTATTTATCTATCTAGCTATCAGTGTGTCTGTTTTTTCGGATTATCTGTCAATCTAGCTGGCTAGCTAGCTATTAGTATATCAATATATTTCTCGGATCTATCTATCTATCTATCTGTTTTCTCGGATTATCTATCTATCTATCTATCTATCTATCTATCTATCAGTTTGGTTGTTTTCTCGGATTATCCGTCTATCTGTCTATCTAGCAAGCTATCGGCATGTCTATATTTGTCGGATTATCTATCTATTTATTGCTGCTTTCTCGGATTATCAATCAATCTATCAGTATGTCGTTTTTTTTCGGATTACCTATCTATCTATAAATCTATCTATTGTTGTATACTCATATAGTGTGAATATCCATCAATAACAATAATAATAATGATACAAATACTGATGTAGGCCGACTCTGTCGTTTTGGATGTAAAAGGGTTTATTTATTTATTTCTTCCATCCTTGGTGACACGAAGAGAGAGATACATATCATAAAAGCCTATGCTAACCATACTACGCTGACTGTCCACCACCACCACCACAAGGCGCAGCACATTTTGTGGTGTTTAAGGTGCCAAGATGATCTGCTTTTTAGATCCGAAAACCAAGCCGTGTGCTTCAACTGTAGAAACTCAACTAAACTGTCTTTTTAAAATCCTCAAATACTCAGGATATCTCTTCCGTCCATGACGTAATCAACCCACTCAATTCACTCCAACGGCTGTCCAGCCTCATTTCCTGTCTGGGGTTTATTATGACAGATCATGATTGTCATCTACATTTTCTTTTTTAAGTAGAGGAATTATATTATGAATTTACTTACCATGACCAGAAAACCGGGCGAGCATATACGTACGACACACGAAAACACTGGACAGCTTTTACAACCTTATTTGGTCTCATCAGCAGTGCATACCGTGATGGAGATCAAACCAGCGACCACAAATTCGGCACAGCCGAAACTCTACAACTGAGTCACAATCCATATCGTACACAAGGAGATACCAAATTAACTAGTCATGGTAATTGCGCGGCCAATTTACCTGAGCATGTCTTACAAGTTACATCCGTGCTCTTTACGGAGGACAAGGTCACCTCCAGGGCCACGTCTTCCCAAGAGGGTTAGAAATACGCATCCGTGTAATTATTATGACCTCAAGAGCAAGGATATAGACCTACATTTTCATTTTTTAAAATGAGGAATTATATTATGAATTGAATGACCATAACCAGAAAATCAGGCGAACACTTAGGCACGACATACGGAAACACTGGACAGTTCGATGATTATCATATCATTTCTGCGCGAGCTTAAGAGGGCTCATCTGACTATGTACCTGAACTAAGAGACACCGAGTAGTTCAAAGCCTTATCAAACTAAATAATAAAATATGATGAACGAAAAATGATTATAAAAAATTATTACCTTGATTATATAATACTATTAGTATATCTACTTTCTTGGATTATCTATCAATCTGAAGAGTTCCCCTGACGTAATGATTATTTTGCTGGACTGCGACATCGTAGTAAGTGAGTTCGATCTCAAGTCGCTCTGTTGCGTTCACTTTCGATCTAATACCCTTGTGAAAGGTATTTAACCCCCTAATCTTCCCAGCGATGCGTTAGATAGAACTACTGCTGTTCTTCTAGAAACATGTCGTCGACATTAAACAACCAACAAAAGTTGATGTGCCATTAAACAAAGAAAGTAAAACCAAACGTATCTTTCTCATTCTATCATTATCAATGTTTCATTTTTCTCTCACTATCTATGTCATACTCTATTGGCATACTCGAATTAAAGGTGCTCAAGGTGCAATGGTTATCGTCGCAGTAAATGCACACGGTGACACGAGTTCAAATCTTGGACGCGGCAGATTGCATATCACATGATAGTACTACCATTGGAAAGGTCATGAATCTGATTATTCTCCCTTCGACAATGGATAAATAGCAGCCTTTAGCCTTTGTTAGACAACCAGGCTAGGAAAAGAAAAACTCTAAATGCAACATTGTCAAGCTCCGCTTGAAAATTGACCTTGTGTCACATCTTAACCTTGTCGAGGGGTTAGTGAATATCCCTAATCAAAGGTGATCAGCCCAGTCCGATGGAGCTGTAGACTTCTCCGACTGCAGCTCTGCCAACGTGTATTTAAAATATGATACTAAACCTTCTAATGGTAAGTCTCAAGTTCTGGAGCACTAGGAAAGGTGAAATATTGGCATAATGGTTAGAGTGTTCGCCAATGGCCTGGGAGACCTGGGTTCAATCCCAGGTCGAGTCATACCAAAGACTTTAAAAATGGTACTTGATGCCACCTTGCTTAACACTCAGCATTATAAGGTACGATCAAGGGTAAAGTGGAGAAATCCAGGGAAAGGAGTAGCGCCCTCCCCTATACCTTGGTGCAGTAGCTATCGAAAAGGGAGCCTTCGGGTAACCCTCGACTATGGTCTCCAACTTTACGTACTTTACTCCTAGGTCTACACTGCTCCGACGTGAGAATGCCTATTAGGGTCTTATCAATGGATCCAATAAAACTGTTTAACCATTTAACTGTGTTCAAACCAATGACTAATGTTAAATTTAATTGATAGTGTTATATAGCGACGCTTGGAACTATTTAAATGTGTGCAAATAAAATTATTGCTATTAGATAACAATACTTGAAAAATACAACAATGTGCAAATAAATGATTTGTACCAAAATAGCCTTATTCGATTTAGATTAGAATGATTGAAACAATTTTACTGAATGCGAAAATTTAATTATTTGTGTTACTTAGCAATCATCATAACTGCGTGAAAATTAAATAATAGTGTTAAAAAGAATTATTAGTGTTAAATAGCGATACTTGAAACCATGTGACTACATGCAAATAAAACTATTAGTGTGAAGAAGACATAAAACCACTTGACTGTGGACAAACAAATGTTTAATGTTAAATAGAATTATTTGTGTTAGATAGAAATATTTGAAACCATTTAACAGTGTGCAAACAAATGATCTCTGGCTCGTTTAACATGTTATCTATAAACTATTTGTTTACAAATTATATATACATATATATATAATCACACCTGTCTTTTTTTCGTTCATCACAACATTTCTTGGATTACATAAGTCTGTGCCTTGAAGCTTATATTCATATTTTAGGATTTTCCAAGGAATATACATTAATATGAAAAAATACAGATTTATATGATTTGAATTTCGTCGAAAACGAGGAATGATTCGAAATCTCTCGATGAACTAACGGAACGTGGATTCTGCACAATGTTTCTAATGTCAGGTGACGTATTTTAAAGAAACGAACGCTGATTCATTGATCAAACGGCAATAAACAGCCAACTTTTCTTGTTAAACAACTTTACCAAATTTTTATATATTTTTACACTTTTTATACATCCATCTATACTTAACATCACTAATATAACCCCTCATAGCCCTGATGGTGGTTCAGCATAACCGAAACGCTATAGTGTCGACTTTGTTTCTCAATAAATTGCCACTTTCTATTTGGATTACTTGTCAATTTTCTTCACAAACTGTCGCATTACTATCCATTATTTTTTCCATATATATAAATGTATATATATATATATATATATATATGTGTGTGTGTGTGTGTGTGTGTGTGTGTGTGTGTGTATTTTGGCATCAATAAACCTACTAGGGTTGACATGGCTTAAGACTCATCCAACCAAACTAAGGTAGTATATATATATATATATATATATAACCGAATAAATGAAATTAAAAACTTAACAAATCAGATTGTAATTTCTTTTGGTTTTTATAAAGCTTTTCAAACGGGGAGAAGGGCTCAGTGATTGAAAATATGTGATGGGTGATACAAAGGCAAAGAAACCGTTCCAAAAATTTCAATGAATATTCTTCGCCCGTTGCATGTAATATCGGCAAGGCCAAACGATAGACATTACCCTGAGAGGCTATTAATTTTATATTCAGGAACTCCAAATATGTCTGACTACAATCTCAGATAGAAAAAATTACTTTCTCACGCATTAAAAAATAACTGTAAAAAATAGAAATAAAAATAAATAACAAATAACAAATAATAAAAAAGTTTTAAAAAATTAAAAAATAAAGATGCGAAATCTCTTCCGCTTCAGCTCCTGTTTTCTATCGGCACAAAACGCGAGAAAACGCGAGATTTCTTAATGAGATTTGACAGTTCAGGTTTTTAAGGCACTTATGAGCTGGCTAGACATTCCTGGAAGGGCTTATGCCAGAAAGGTATGAATAGGGGCGAGCTGTAGACTTGATAAATATATGTATATGAAGATAAGCATAGAAAATATTTAAGAAACTGTAAGAGACGTGCATGAAATAAATGAGAATGTGTGGAAAAGTATATATATATATATATATAATAAAACTGAGATAGCTAGCAAGCTAGATGATAGTTGACTCTCCTAGTTGCTTGCTTTTATTGCATGTCAATCCATGTTTGGTTATTAAATGCAGAAGTCATTTTGATTTTACTGCTGAAAATTATATGAGTTCAAGTATCTACGTATTATTATTATTATTATTTACTCCTTGAGAGGTTTCACATCAGCGTCAGCTGATGGGCTTTCACTGGAGTTTGAGTGACAGCAAGTCTCCTCGGTCGTGGATCTATTTCTTCGGAAGCCATTTTGGTTTTTTCTAAGTATGTTGTCGATTTTGGGTTCTATGCGGTTTCGTAGTAGGGCATTGTAGATTTTGGCTGCTATGGATGTAAGTGTTATGCCTCGGTAGTTTTTGGCTAATCCGAGGTCCCCCTTTTTAGGGAAGGGGAGTATGCATCCCTTCATCCATCTATCTATCGGATTTTGATTATATACTGCGTTGCAGTGTCGGAGCAGTATGTCGTCGAATTGTCTGGTCTTCCATACTTCCGGGGGAAATTTCGTTCAGCCCTGCAGCTTTCCTATTTTTAATTTTTCTGAGAACCGAGTCGAGTTCTTCTTGTGTGAACGGTCCTAGTTTAATGTCTAATTGTTTGCTAATTATTCTGGTGATTAGTTCATGTGTTATTTTCGGTGGGTTTCCAAGTAAGTTTTCGAAGTGATGTTTCCACAGTTTTATTCTTTCTTGTTGGTTTGCTGCTTTCAGTTTTGCTTTGGCTGTGTTCTTTCTTCTACTCACTTCGTTTATTGTTTGCCAGGCTATCCTAGATTGTCTATCTTCCACCGAGTCTCTAATCTTATCTATCTGATTTTTAATGTATTCTGTCTGTTCCTTTATATATATGCCTGCTAATTGATATTGTGCCGTTTTTAGTTTTAAGGCATTTGTGTTTGTTGGGTTTTTTCGATAGTTTTTGGAGGCTGTTTTCACTAGTGCACGTTTTTCTCTCACCGCTAAAATTTCCCATGGGACTCTATATTTTGAGTTTTGTTGGAATGCATTTCGCTGCTGCCTCGAGGTGTGCATTGACGAAATTTTCATATTCGTCGTTTGGTGTACTTTTTTCCGTCTTTTCTTGTAGTGTTTCGAATCTGTTTCTTAATTCTGATACGTATTTATCTCTTATATCTCTGTTGTTCAATAGGGCCCAGTCATAGTGTTTGGTGCTCGCTGTTCGTTTGGCGTTTTTTCGTAGGCTTAACCGTATTTTCGCCGTGACTATTCGGTGATCGGTGGACACACCCTCAAAAGAGGAGTATTCCTCGCAATTCATTGCACTATTTTTCCATTTCTTGTTTATAAGGACGTAGTCTATCTGAGCTTTAGTATTGTTTGCGTACGTGTATGTCCATAGTTTGCCCTCCCTTTTTGGTAGTTTGTATTGAGGCATGCCAATCTATTTTCTATCATGAAATCTGTTAGATGTTGCCCATTCCTATTTGACGTGTTGTGTAGGCTGTATTTGTTGTTTCTGTTTTTCCCGATTTGGGCATTCATGTCTCCGCCAATGACTAACATGTTGTGTCTCGGGATGCTACGTACTAATGAGGGTAACTCA
Organism: Sepioteuthis lessoniana; assembly: GCA_963585895.1. Taxonomy (NCBI): domain Eukaryota; kingdom Metazoa; phylum Mollusca; class Cephalopoda; order Myopsida; family Loliginidae; genus Sepioteuthis; species Sepioteuthis lessoniana. Next base: position 31,706,672 of record OY757942.1, read on the forward strand.
TCGTAGCAGGTGACTAGTTCAGTTTCTTCACTAACATTGGTGGGACTGTAGCATGAGATGATTTTTGCTCTGGGGTTGCCGTTAAAAGTAGCTGCCATCATTCTAGGTTGTATTTTCTCAACGCTTTTTAGCGTTTTTAATGCTCTAGGTCCTATAAGTAATCTTACCCCTCCTACTGCGGCGTTGACAGAGTTTTTCCATGCGGATACAGTGACGAGTGACCACCCATTGCCAGTTTCGTGATATTTTATATCTTCGGTGTGCGTGTATCTGTGTTCTTGTATGCATATTATGTCAATCTTATGTTCTTCGGCCGATGCGATTAGCTCTGGTAGTTGTCCTATTCTATTTCAGGTTCTTACGTTAAATGTGGCTATTTATAGTGTTTGCTTGCATTTTAGTAGTTTTGATTGTTTGAGCTCTGTAGCTGATTTTTCGAACTCTGAGGCCAGGGCTCCAACCTCAGCAGGACGTTCCCCTTTTTACCCGCGCGAAGAGCGATGCGGTTTGTGTATATGGTTTGAGTGTGGCTCATGGTTATCTTTCGATGGCTGTTTTATTCTCTTCTATAGAAGCCACTCTTATAGAGGAGCAGCAGTAGTTCCCCGATCGAACTAACGATCCTGAGCGTAAAGTCGTCAAACTCACGTCCAGGACCCGTTTAGGTATTGAGTTTGGTCGCCCATGGGTTTATTCAAATACCTTTACGTACATCATGCTGCTTCCCATATGTACGTAAAAAAAGTGGGGGGGTAATTTTAATTTAGGTTTTCTTAAGTTTTAACTTTGTTAAAGTCTAAGATTAAGGTACTTTCGTCAGACTTTTACTAGTACTGAATTTTTTTTTTTTTTTTTTGGCGGTATTGGGACATTTTCCTAGGCTTCTTAGTTTTTTCTTCTGTACTACCGTTGGGAACCGAGGAGGCTTCAGGGATTATAGAGCTTTTACAAATGACTTTTTTTTTCTTTTTTTTTTTTTTGGTGGTAGCATTGGGTGTTTTAGGCTTTTATTTTTTCTTCTAAACTACTGTTAGGGCTTTCTTTAAGAATTTTTAAATTATATTATAGAAGAGATTCAAAAACATTTTGCCATGTTCGCTGACATTTGGACAGAGTCTTAAAATCAATTTGGGTTTATAGTAGAGTAAGTGTGTCTTTACATTTAAAACACATAGTTTAAGCATTATTTTACAAACAAAAATACCGCATAACATTTTGTAAAATTCAGCATTTTAAATTAATAGGACGGTCGACTCTTCTACTCGGGGGCGGATATTAATTTCATCATTTTTTTTCTTTTTCCTTTCTCTTTTTTTTTGGTGGTGGGGGGGCTTGTGGTAGCATTAGTTGTTTTAGGCTTTTACTTTTTCTTCTAAACTACTGTTAGGGCTTTCTTTAAGAATTTTTAAATTATGTTATAGAAGAGATTCAATCCTTGAAGGTGTACGGGCAAAAAACCTACAAGCGACATTAATATTTGTTGACTTTACCAAGGCTTTCGATTCCATTCACAGAGGAAAGATGGAACAAATCCCACTAGCGTACGGCATACCTAAAGAAACCGTAGCGGCAATAACGATTCTCTATAGAAACACTAAAGTAAAAGTACGATCACCAGATGGAGACACAGAATACTTCGACATTGTAGCAGGAGTACTACAAGGGGACACGCTGGCTCCATACCTCTTTATCATTTGTCTAGACTACGTACTTAGAACATCGATTGACAAAATCAAAGAGAATGGCTTCGAACTGACGAAGAAAAGAAGGAGAAGGTACCCCGCAACAACAATTACCGACGCCGACTACGCCGATGACATAGCGATACTGGCAAATACATCTGATCAAGCCGAAACACTACTGCATAGTTTGGAACGAGCAGCAGCAAGCATAGGCCTCTACGTTAATGCACACAAAACGGAATATATGTTATATAATCAAACGGGGGACATCTCCACTCTAGAAGGAACCCCTCTTAAACTAGTAGACAAATTCACTTACCTAGGAAGCAGCGTCGAATCAACCGAAAAGAACATCGAAACGAGGTTAGCGAAAGCATGGACAGCTATCAATAGGCTATCGATTATATGGAAATCAGACCTAACCGATAAAATGAAACGCAGTTTCTTCCAGGCAGCGGTCACATCGATACTGCTATATGGATGCACTACATGGACGCTAACAAAACGGCTGGAGAAGAAGCTAGACGGCAATTACACAAAAATGCTACGTGCAATCTTAAACAAGTCCTGGCGGCAACACCCCACAAGACACCAACTGTACGGCCACCTGCCTCCTATCACGAAAACTATTCAAGTTAGACGAACCAGACATACAGGACACTGCTGGAGAAGCAGGGACGAACTCATAAGAGATGTACTCTTATGGACCCCAGCACATGCCCGTGCAAAAGCAGGACGACCAGCACGAACATACATTCAGCATCTATGTGAGGATAGGGGATGTTGTCCTGAAGACCTACATAGAGCGATGAACGATAGGGAGGAGTGGCGAGAGAGGGTCAGGGATATCCGTGCTACCAGCGCGATATGATGATGATGATGATGAAGTCTCCTCGAGTCTCCTGGACACTTCTGAATATTCTGGCCGTTCTCAGTAATTTAGTAGTCTGTATGGTCTTTACTCGTCCTCTTATTTCCAAGTCCTCTCGTCCTTTTAATAATAACGTTGGTGACTCTATCAGTAGCACCAGTCACGATTGGTTTCGTTGTCAATTCAATGTTCCATATTTTTTCAATTCCCTAGCCTGGTGTAGGTACTTATCATTCTTTTCGCTTTCTTTCAATTTTATTCTCTGGTTAGCTGAGAAATTTTGCAAGTTCTCTCTTTTGTAGTTGATTATTATAAGGTCTGGTCTTCTGACCGAAATTAGGTGATCCGTTTGTACCTCAAAATCACAGAGGAGTTTATGTGTGTCATTCTCCAGGAAAGATGCTGAGTTGTGCATATACCATTTGTTCGTCTGGTCAAATTTCCTCTTCTTGCACAACTCCCAGTGGATCACCTTGCTCACCCCGTCGTGTCTAGTGTTAAACTCTTTTGGGGCTAATTTGCTCCATTGACTTATTATGTGATTGATCGTTTCGTCTCTATCGTCACATAACCTACATCTGCTGATTTAGATGCGTCTTATCTATTCTCACTTTGATATGATTGGTTCTTATGGCGTTGTTTTGTGCTGTTCTTCGGAGATTTATATATAGTAGGTAATCTATTCGTCTTCTTCCATTGGGACTGTCTTTCTTTTCCTCCGGAAACAGTCCTTGGCATACAAGCGAGTATATATATATATGTGTGTGTGTGTGTGTGTGTCTTCTTTTATCTATACATTTAGGATTTTCCACATCATAGGTAGACGTATTATCGGCCAATACTTGCTTAATATAGTTTCTTTTTGAGAATCTTTCTGGATGAGGTTAGTTTGCCCCTTCGTTATCTCTCCGAAGGTTTCCTTTTCTTAGCCACGTTCATGTTTTTCCGTGTGAGATGTTGCTTATTAGCCGCTTAAAATGGCCATACAGTTGTTCTTCATCCCATTTTTGTTTTCAGATTATAGTCGTTCTGTTGGTTTTCGTGTTGTCAGTATCGTTTCCGCTGGCTGTAATCAGTACTACTCCGCGCTTTTCTAGACAGTCTTCTTGTCGCTGTATCGTCAATGCTGGCAAGTCCTCTTCCTCTCTCCTTTCTTGATATACATAATCTGTCAATGTCATCTCTGGGATGTAATGCCTTATGCATGGTCATTAGTTTTCTTGTTCTTTGGTCCATTTGATTAAGTACTTCTCTGGTCCACTTCAAGAATGGTCCCAAATATCTTACAAGGGGTACAGCCCAGGTAATTATTTTTTTGACAAGGTTTCTGCCACATAATTTTGTCTCAAGTAGCTTTCTGGTTCTCCAGAGATATTCTTTCTTAATTTTTTTTTTTATCTCCTTTTATTTGATGGTGTCAGCTTCCAAGATGCCAAAGTATTTGTACGTTTCCTTTTCTCCGAGCAATCTAATCTTATCTTGATTCGGCAGTTCCTTTCCGTCCAGGTGTAGTTTGCCGCTTTTCATTACTAGCATGGTATCTCCTTGAAATATACTTCTTTGGACCTTTGCTAAGGTCCTCCCTCCAGCTGTCAATTCGACTTTGCAGGTTTTCATGGTTTTCTCAATAAATTTTATGACTGATATTTTGTACATTTTGAGGCAGTTTATTATCCAGCTTTGTGGGACATATCGTATGCCTTTTTGTAGTCAATACAGGTCTTAGCTATATTTTTTTATCTGGTCTTGCTCTTGTTTGGGATGTGTTGATCTATGTAAAATAACCCTGTTGTGCCTCTGGATCCTTTGCAGTATCCTTTCTGTTCCTCAGGGAAAAATCCGTAGCTTATTAGCGAGTAGTAAATCTTTTCCCTTATTTGAGCTGTTAATATTTTCCACATCATCGATAGGCAGGTTATGGGTCTGTATTTGTTTGGGGCGGTTCCTTTGAAGGGGTCCTTCTGGATCAATATGGTTTTTCCTTTGGTCATCCATTCGAGCAGGTGTGCTCCTTGTAGGCATCTGTTCATTTCTTGTGCTTGTCTGTTGCGAATGAACTAGAATCTATATATTCCATGATGACCTGGCGTTTTCCAGTTTGAGATTTTTTTAGTGTTGTCCTGTGTAAATCGATGTGTATTTCTGCTTTTGGACCTTCTTTGAGTCATTCTAATTCTTTTGTCATGTTGCTTATCTATTCGGCTTTTTTGTTATGCTCTCTTGGTTGCCATATTTTAGTCTAAAATTCTTCGGTTTCTCTTGCATCCGGTTGCTGGTATGTTTTCGTGTCATCTCCCCGCAATTGTTGGTAGAATTTCCTTTCGTTGTTTTAGAATGTCCTGTTTGTCTGTATTGTTTTACCCTTTCTCGATATCTTTTTAATCTTCCTTCTTTCGCAAGTACTTTCGGGTTTATTTCCTCGACTGGTATTCTTATTTTATTATTATCATTATTATACAAAGTTGCGCTAGTAAATCAGACCTTGCCATGGTGCAGTCAACTGGCGTTGTAGATTACACCGACTGCACCTCTGCAGAGGTGTAAGGCTCTCCCAACGAGTGTACTAGATATGGAACTAAACAATCAAAAGGTGAGGCTCTTGTAATACTGGAACTTTGGGGAATGCGGAGTACCTCTTCATTACCATTGCTCCCAGGTGCTCTCTGGCCGAGTGGTAACACCTGACAGGGTCCCATTTATGGCTCAAATGGAACTAAATTTTTTTTTGATTGTTTGAAATAGAACTTTTTTGACATTTAAACTGCGTACTTATGCTAAACTTAATTGTTTAAAAAGGAATTATTTTTACATTTATGGTTATTTTTCACTCGTCCTACAAAACAAGAGAGTACAGCAAAAGGCCGAGATTTAGGTTGGTTCAGGCGCAAGGCTGTTGCTTAGACACCTGACAAGCACAAAAATGCTTCGGGCCCCGTCGACATTCCTTTAAAAGGGATGCTTTAGTCTCCAGATAATAAGCCTAGGTCCGAGGAGGAGGGTTAGAACCTTGCGGAACGACCCCCGTCAGGCCACCTAGGCGGACAACCGTAACCAGAGAATAGGCACACCGGGCCGGCTGAAGTGTGCTGCTTCCTTAAACTGTGTGTAAACAAAAAACTATTTATAGCTGAACGAAATTGTTTGAAATAGAACAGTTTATATACATTTGCATTAAATAAAACTACAATGGTTGATACGCCAAAAAAACCCAACAAAATCATATATATTTAATATATATATATATATATATAAAGATAGTTGTTTTATGTTATAATTTTACGCAAATATCTGGATATAGTCTTTGTACTTAAAGTTAATTATCGTTTCCTAGGGTTTTGTAAATTTGTATCCACCCCCCATGCCTAAATAAATAATTCAGTGGTATCATTGGTATTACAAATATCAGAGGAGAGAGTGAACCTCTGTTATGGACTAGCCAAGCATACCTTTTCAGGGAGTAAGTGAAACTTGTCCATTACTTCTTGTTTACTGCTATTTAGAGCAGTGCCAAACCCGTCATAAAGAAACCTTTACGTGAACTGTCTATCAAATACCAATTTTTAGCACTCTCCAGCTAACTACTAATCTTTACGTACTAATTCAACGAAAATTTTAGATTCCGGTATACAACGGTCTCCTAGGAAGACGCCATTTTAGATTTTACCCACGGCTAGAAATTGATTTCTTGCTGCAAATTAAACTCTTCAATCTTCCATGGCTTTCTTCATGTTCTTTAAGACTGTGCCGGATATTTTGCATATATTCAAACATTTTGTTATCCCAGTTTACGGGACCATTTTATAGAATTTTTTCGAGTCAATGTGAACTATAGCTACATTTTTCTGCTTTCTTTTGACTCCCTTGATAATGTGCTGATTTACATATTGTAGATAATCTATTCGTCTTCTTCCATTGGGACTGTCTTTCTTTTCCTCCTTGCCCAGTCAGCTTGGGCTGTAGAATAGACTGACTGCACCTCTGCAGAGGGGTAAGACCCCTCCTAACGAGTGTCCTGATATGACACTAAAAAATCTGATGGTGAGGTTCCGGCAATGCTGGAGCTTTGGGGAATGCGGAGTACCCCTTCATTGACATTGCTCCCGGGTCCACTCTGGCCCGGAGTGGTAGCACCTGATAAGGGTCCAATCTATGGGTTAAATAGAATTAACAGCATACTTATGCTAAAATGAATTGTTTGAGTAAAACTGAATAGTTTGAAATAGAAATGACTTTTACAATTAAACCGTACTTACATTTAAACTGCGTGCTTATGCTTAACTGAATTATTTCAAATAGAACTGTTTTTCGACGTTAAAACTGTATTTACACTTAACCTGAATTGTTACATATAACTGCTTGAATAGTTTGAAATGGAAATGTTTTTGACCATTAAACTGTGTACTTATGCTAAACTGAATTGTTTTAAATAGAACAGATTATTTACATGAAAATGGATTTGGCGTTAAATAACCTACAAAGGTTGATATGCCATAAAACCCAACAAACCAAACCAAACCATCTTTTCCTCCGGAAACAGTCCTAGGAATACAAACGAGTATATATATATATATGTGTGTGTGTGTGTGTGTGTGTATGCGTGTGTGTGTTTGTGTGAGTGTGTGTGTGTGTCTTTTTTTATCTATACATTTAAGATTTTCCACATCATAGGTAGACGCATTATCGGCCAATACTTGCTTAATATAGTTTCTTTTTGAGAATCTTTCTGGATGAGGTTAGTTTACCCCTTCGTTATCTATTTTGTTAGGCTGGCTTCTTCTGCGCATTTATTTAGATGCTAAGCCAATCTGTTATGGATGGATGAGATTTTTTAAAACAAAATCCATAAATGCTCTCATGGCCTGGGGTTTTCCAATTTCATAGCTTTTTAAGTGCTGCTCCTAGTGAGTCCTTCGGAGCCTTCTTTAAGCGTGTAATTTTTTAAATGTTATTTTTCCATTCGGTTTTTCCTCTATGTTCTTTGTTCCCATATCTTGCTCTAAAACTATTTTATGTCCTTTGCATCCACTTGTTTATTTATTCTTATATATTCATCTCCGAATTTCTGGTTGAATTTTTAAAGTTGTTGTTTTGTTTGTATTGTTTGACCCAGTTCTAAGAGCTTTTTCGTCTCTTTTCTCTCGCCAATATATTTTGATTTATTTCTTCCAGCTGTTTTTTTTCTGTTTTGTCCGCTGTTATTTAAAAAAAAAACCAACTTTTCCTTCTATATTGTCCTTGTGCATTTTTCCTTCCTTTGAAACTTTGCTTTTTTTTATCGCCATTTCGTTATTTATCCTTCTAGCATCATTTCCAATCCATGTTTTTTTCTTCCAATTAAAACCATCTAGTTTTGCTCCTGCATACATTAGAATTTTTCTTCGGTGAAGTTGAGATTTGGTTTCCAGAATTTATTTACTTTTTCAGTTTCTACTTTGACTTTTTTTCTAGTCCTGATTCATTCGGTAAAGAAATATAGCGGTCTATTTCGTCATGACTTTTTCATGGACACAACATCATTTCTTTCTTTTTGTTTTAACATTGATCTTATGATGATGGGTTGCGTTGTTATATGTTGACCCTCGACCGAGCCGTCAATCAAGAGATGCACCTGTGTAAATAAGCAGAGGAACAGCGGAAGCAGGTGTACGTGAGACAATAATATAACCAGGTGCCCAGACGGTTCGAGTCAGTTGGAGAAAAATTGCCGAAGTGAGAGCCAGTGGTAGACAGAGGGCTTTGGGCCCTCAGTGACTCACGGTTGAGCAACCCCAGCCAAGATGAGGAAGAAGTGCTGCTATAGTCGAGAGGAAGAACTTGGGTCAATATAGCAGACTGTCCCTGTCTCCAACTCATCTCTCACACACAACAAACATCACCCTTTCGAGAATAAAATGTGAGAGATATATTTTTATAAAGAAGTGTATTTGTTCGTTCATTGGAGTTCGTATATTATGTTGGATTATGTTTCTGTTTATATTTGTATTACGACTATACAACAGCGTAATATTTTGATTTTTAGTACTTTGTTGCGTCTTAATTAGAGGGCTTTTGAGGATATTTCTCGGATTTTATTTCCCAAATATTTCTAGTATCCCAAGGTCAGAAAAACACCCTTTCTTTAAAATCATTCTAACTTGTTAGGGAAGTTTTTACCTTATTCAATTAAATTTAGTGGATTCTGCTCAAATCTTAATCATCCTTTTCTCATAATCTTTTATGAAGGATTGTTTTTTAAACAACAGTAGATTACATTTTTGTTGTCTTCCCCAGTCCATTTATTCTTTGGTGCTTCTTGTATTAATTTTTGCTCTGACCTTCTTTTTCATGTGCATTTGAAATTTAAAAAGCCATCATTCTTAGGATGTCATCCGGGTTACCTATGTTGGCTTTTAAAGGAGCATCTGCCAGTCATAATACTCAGGTCGGTTATCAGAGTATCACGTTGATTGGTATTAGTTTTATCATTTTTCATGAGTAGTATATTAGGGTTATATCAGACCAAGGGGTTGATTATTGTCTGTACTGCTGTAACAGATGTGACCAACTATACTTCCAAGGAAGGAGAAACTTCAGCTGCTCACAAAAAATAATATTATAATTATTATACTCAATGAAAGTTTTTCATACCAGCATTAGCTGATTGTCTTTAACTATAATCCAAATGACTGCAAGCCTTCTCAAGTCTCCAGGACTCTTCTCAATATTCTGCTCGATCTTAATAATTGTTGGGGTATGACCCACCTTTTTCCACACAATGAACTAGTCCATCTGCCATATATAGCAGTAGCAACTAATATCAGGGCAGACCAGAAAGTAAAGAGCAGCGTCTTATAGGAATAGTATTAGAGCGTTGGAGACTGGAGATCGCACTAGATCACCTTACTTGCTACCGTAATAACGGAAGCCAATACTATCGTTGGACTATATCTTTATTCTGTATTCACTAATCCTATATTCTTGTCTACTAATAGTCTCTCTAATGTATATATTTTTTCCTGAGAACATATATCTATTTCATCACATATCGTGGTTTGTCCTTTATTTAATATTACAAGCGTTCACTAACCAGAACGCAAGAATGATACCGTACTTTGGGTAACCTCTTCTCGTTCTCTGATTTCCAAGTCCTCAAGTACCTTTATTAATACTGTACCGAGCGCACCAATCAAAATCAGTATCATCGTCACTTTCATATTACATAGTTTTTTCAGTTCTCTTGCAAGGTCTTGGTACTTATATCTCTTTTCGCTTTTTTTCAATTTTACCCGGTGGTCTGCCGGGGCGGCTAAGTCCACTGTTCGGCTGGTTCTCTTTTTTGTTGTCTATCACTATGTCTGGTTGTTTGGCCGAGATTAAGGTGATCCCAGAGAATTTTGAGCGGCTCATTCTCCAGGAGAAATTCTGGGTTGTGCATATACATGTTTGTATGATCAAATTTCCTCTTCTTGCATAATTCCCATTGAATTACCTTGCCTACCCAGTCATGTCTAATTTTATACTATTTCTGCGATAATTTGCTGCATTCATTTATAATGTGCTTGAATGGTTCTTCTATATCACCACATAATCTACATCTGCTAATTTTTGCGTCTTATCTATTCTTGGTTTGATATAGTTGGTCCTCATGGCGTTTTCTATGTTGCAATTCGCAGAGATTCAGTTTCTAATTTAATGTTTCCCTTTTTTAACCATGTCCAAGATTTTCTTACAGGATTTAGTTTGTTTGTCGCTGGAAATGTCCATGCAGTCGTTTTTCTTCCAATTTCGGTTTTCAAGTAATTTTTCTTCGGTTGATCCTCGTGTTGTTTGTATTGTTTCTGGTGTCTGTAATCAGTCTTCCTCCGCGCTTTTCTATGTTGTCTTCCAGTCGTTGTATCGATGCATTAATGCTATCTTCAATACTGGCAAGTCGTGTTCCTTTTTCTTTTGACTCGTACGGTCTGTTGACGTTATCTCTGGGATGTTAGGCCTTATGCATCGTCATTACTTTTCTTATTCTCTGGTCCATTTGTGGGAGTTCTTCTCTCACCCACTTGAAGAATGTTCCCGAGGATCTTACCAGCGTGAGGGCCATTATTATTATTATTATTATTATTATTATTATTATTTCTTTGCACATAGCTTTATTGTATCAAGTAATCTTATCTGATAGCAAATAATTTTCAAACTGATCTACTTACTCCATATAGAGGACTGATTAGGTAGATATTAACAGACTGAGATAGATAGATAGATAGATAGATATGAATTGACAAAGAAAGAAAGAAAGAAAGAAAGAAAGAAAGAAAGAATGTACAGAAAGAAAGAAAGAAAGAAAGAAAGAAAGAAATGAACAGATAGATAATAGATAAATATAAATTGACGAAGAAAGAAAGAAAGGAACAGATCGATAAATAGATAGATATGAATCGACAAAGAAAGAAAGAAAGAAAGAACGGAATGAGAAAGAAAGAAAAGAAGAATGAATGAATGAATGAATGAAATTACTAGAATGAGTAAGAAAAAAAGAAAGAAAGAAAGAAAGAAAAAAGGAAGAAATGAACTGACAGATAGATAGATAGATAGATATATAGATAAACAAAGCTCTTACACTTGTTTGTACATGTAGTAATTTAGAATATTATTAAAAGATATATGCATTTTTAACTTTCTAACCCGTTTACACCACCATAGTATTTCATAATTTTAACGCCATTATTATACTCATACCTTAAGCTATTTTTGCCTGAAAATTCGTTATTAGTTCTTCATTAATGAGATATAAATGATGTATTTCCGTTTTGTAATCAACTGAGAATTTGGGGGGGGGGGAATCTGGCATGCTTTCGGAAACTTTTTAAAGAATTCTCTCATATAGTACTTTTCGATGAACCTATATCTTCTAACGATTTTTCTCGTGCCATTCTTACTTATGATTGCTCTTACTTTCAGGATTCGACGGATTGTCGGAATCTGAGATGGCGGTTGAATGATTTTTCCATAAGTTATTCTGATTTTTCCTGAGAATTTCGGGTCAGATACGATTTAGAAACAGGGAATTTTGCTATTTAGGCATAAAGAAATGTGGGAATGACACTCTTTTTAAAAAATATATACACGTCTTAATTTCTCTCGAAAGAGGTTCAAGCATCTATCGTGTGAAAAAGAGACAAACGGACCGAGACGAACGGAGACGGAGGTAGATTGCCATACTGGTCCATAACTTCTCTTGACCATACCATGCTGTAGTATTTGTCGCTGCCTCCCACCAGACACGACTTGACACAAGGTCAAAAGCCCGAAGGCCAATTAAAGTGGGGATAAAGGGGAGGGGAAGGTCGGGAAGGAGCCGAGACTCGAACCCTGCTTGTCTGTACTTCTCATCGGCTCACTTAGTGCAATGTGAGCCTGATGAGGCAAGCAGTTTCACGGACCCAAATGTGGGTCCGGGCACGTATGCCAGTTTGCGGCTTAAACTAGACGCTTGGTCTAGTGCCGTACAAGGGGGACAAAGGAGACAAAAATGCAGCTCGCCCACCCGAAGGTAGCCTAGTCGAAACTAGGTGCCTAATTAAAGGCCCCAAGTCTGCCATTGTTCCTTTTCCAGGGCCACGCTCCGGACCGAAGTCCAGAACAGGCCCCGGGGCCTCGCAAAAAGCTAAAAGCCGGGACCATACCATGCTGTGTTATCTTTAAGACCCTACTTAGCATTTCTGCTTCTCAGCAAGCAGGGGGTGGGTGTTACTCAAGCGTAGCTACTCGCTAGCATTATCTATGACTGACTGAATCTCTTCTGGCTGCAAGCTGAGACTGACTGTATTTCACGTGGGCATCAGTATATATCATTTCATAACTCTCACACATTTCCGTTAACCCACCTGACTGCTTCCACTTATTCCCACCGGTGCGTTCTGTGCAGAAAAATATCTGATTGAATACTCAGTCATGGGTCAATATGCAACAATTATAAAACTTAGCTGTTATCGTAGAAAGGTTTCGCCTCAGTAGGGTTAGTTGCTGGTGTTATATGGCATATCAATCCTTGTAGATTATTCAATGTCAAATCCTATTTATACATGTATATATTTATTATATATCTGTGAACAAATACTTTATAGGTAGCATTATTTCTAAACGAACCAGAACACATTTGTTCTATGCTTTATAAGTTAAATGGTTTCATATATTGCTTTTTAACACTAGTAATGTTATTCAACATTATTCATTTGTTTGCACACAGTTAAATGGTTCCGAGTATTGTTGTGTAATACTAATAATTCAATTCACCATCAGTCGTTTTTTGCATGAAGTTGTAAGGTTTCAAATATTGTTTTTTAACATTTATAGTTTTTGATCTATTGAGTAGAGTGTTCGCCAATGATCCGAGAGACCGGGGTTCAATCTCTGGACGAGTCTTACCAAAGACTCAAAAAACAGTACTCGATACTGCTTTGCTTAACACTCAGCATTATAAGGTATGGATCAAGGGTAAAGTGGAATGGAGTAGCACCCTCCCCTACACCTCAGTGTTGTAGCTATTGAAACGGGAGCCTTCGGGTAACCCTTGATTAAGGTCGCCAACCTTACCTTTTTACAGTCAAATGCTATTGAACACTAATAATTGCATCTACCGTTAAAACTATTTGGAGTGTTTGATTTTTTCTAAATCAAACACTCCAAATAGTTTTTTTCAAAATCAAACACTCCAAAAAGTTTTAACGGTAGATACAATTTATGCTTAGAAGAGAAAATTTATATTTTAATATATAAATGGCCTGATAAGTCATTAAATAAGAGAAGTGAATTAATAGCTAGATGTAGACATAAGACTAAATTTAAACTATAAAAATTTTAAAACATAGAAATAAAAAAACGTATCCAACATATACACTAAAAAAATAGGTAGCTAATTAAATGGTACCGAAATTAATATAAACATTAATATTTCTCTTAAAAGTTAATTATCGAACTTAACATGAAAAGAAAATAAACTGAACAAATAAATAAAAAAGTTGAATTACCGTAACTATAACTGACAGAAGAAATTTGAAAAATTAAAATAAAACGGAAATTCAATAAAACGAGGAGGTAACTCCTTAACCTCGTCCCCCTCCACCCCACGTGTCTATTCTGTTTTAATTAATTATCCATTGGATCTGAAGAAGTCCTGTATAAAAAATTTTCTTCATGTTTTTGGTTCACACCAGAAACTGAAAATACAGGATGGAAATAAATTTATGATCCTGAATTAACCGGTCTTTTTTTTTTTTTTTTTCTTAAAGAAATATTGCTCTGTAATAAATTACATTGAGCTCTCTACCAGGAAAATTTAAATGTTCAGCTCTTGAATGATTTTCTTGTCCTGAGGGAATTACTCCAAACTCTGGTTTAACCTGACCGAATATTACCTATATATATATATATATATATATATATATATATATATATATATATATTCATTTGCAAAGGAATTAAGAGATTAATTTAATAAGTAAAGTAAGTAAGTAAAGTTTTCGACCGTAGTCGAGGGTGACCAGAAGGCTCCCTTTTCAATAGCTACAACACTGAGGTGTAGGGGAGGGCCTTACTCCTTTCCCAGTTTAATAAGTAATGGATTAATAAGTAATGGATTAGAAATCAATTAAAATACAACCTTACACGCCTTTAGTACGATACTTTTTAAAGAAAACTAATCCTCGGTACGTTTAAAATTGTTGATTAAAATATTGTGAATAGTAATCTCAATGGCAAAGAGAGGAGGAAGAGAAAATTAAGTCAGAGAGACAAATTTCATAATAAATCCATCCTATGGGTGATCTCTCTCTCTCTCTCTTACAGGGTCGGGGACAGTATATTAACAACAACAATTTCAGAAATGTAAAGGTGATTTTCAGCAAAACCCTCAAATAAATAATACACATTTTTTTTTTATCTGAAGCGCTGGACTGCGGAATCATAGTAAGTGAGTTCGAACTTCACTTGCGCTATTACGTTCACTTTAGGACAAATACCCTTGGGAAAGGTATGAACCTCTCAGCTATGGGTTAAATAGTACTACTGCTGTTCTTCTAGAAAGATGGCTTTGGCATTAAATAACCTACAAAGGTTGATATACCATTAAACGAAAAAACCAAACCAAAGCAAACCAAGTTTTTATGTTCACCAATGAGAGACTTCTCGGCTTGAGAAGGGTTAATTGGTATCCTCTGCCCACTCCTAAAACCTCATTCACATTATTGTATTCCAAACTCTTACCAATCTGCTGTCTCTAAAAACAAATTAAAACGTACTTTCCAATTTAACGATGTATTTCATTGAAACTATAAATACTTGTGGAGATAGGATCGATCGTAGCCCCCTTAAACCTTCTCACTTTACAGATTATAATTTTATAGAAATTATAGAATTGGCTACAAAGTGTTGCATAGCCACTCAATAACCATGACCATGATTAACTATACAAACACATAATACATATATGTGCTCATGCAGGATACATACTGACGCAATGAATAAAAGACGAGTGAAGAACCTCTTTAAAAAAATATATCTCTCACTTTATTGTAATGTTTGCGTGTGAGAGGGAGCTGGGGACCAAACAGAACTGCAATATATTGACCCCCACTCTTATGGTCATCAGCGTTGTGTCTTTCTCGTTCTCCAGGGCTGCTCAACTGGAGGCCTGGGGGCTCACTCTGCTGGCTTCTCTACTGCATCTTATCACCAACAGGTCTGGTCCCCAAACTCCATCGGGGGTCCTGAGGGCCCCTTCGACCTAGTATGGCTTTCCCTACCACATCTCGTCTCTAATTTCGTCTACTTCCTGTCTTCACCGAGTTATATAATAGTTCAATCGCCCACTCAATCACCCACTCAATATTTGGAATGGCATGTTTGATCGTCATCAAGCGGAAATAACTGTCATGCAGTTCAGAGGTCACTCCTTTCCGGTGCATCAGTCTATGAGTGTATCATGGGCTTTTACCTTGTCCCATTTCGTCAGCCAAATCCGCCTACGCGATTTCTTTCGATTACTGGCCATTGGAATGTGTCACTTCCTTTTGGCCGGGCCGAAGTTCAATATATAACACAAAGTATATATTAAGTTTAATAATGAAATTCTACAGTAAACAAATAGAGTTTCGATGAGAAAAACCTTTTGGTCCTATTTTGGGGAATATCTTCGTAGGTTTCTTGGAAAAATTACTATTTGAAAAGTTTTCTAAACCTTATTGCAACGTACGTTATATTTATGGCAGTTTTGCTTCTTGTTAGGTGATAAACTTTTTCCTACAGTAAAATAGAATTCTTCCAACAGTTAAATGAATTCTAAAGATGAATGGAGATACATCTTTAGATTTACGATGGAGACGAAAATAACATGATGTTGTCTTTTTTTATGCTTCAGTCGAAAGTTCATTATAATCTTAAGTCTGTTATATTCCCTTTCGGACTAATGCCCTTTGGGAAATGTACAAACCCCCTTATCCTCCCATCAATGGATTCGATAGTACCACTACTGTCTTTCTAGAAGGATAGATTTGGCATTAAATAGCCCAAAAGAATGATGTGCAATAAAAATACCAAAACCCAACAATCTTACGTCACTAGCATTTACATAAAACCAACTTTCACAGTTTTATAACGTAGTTGAGATTCTTTTTCATCTAAACCGAGGAAAATTAATCTAATTTAAACGCTTGTTCACCGTGCACTTATCATTTATGAAACTTCACGAAAATTGCTGAAATCTTTTGTTTTGGTCATTCAGAAAGGGTTATTCAGAATGATAATCAATTCAAAATTGCTAAATCAAATAATGATAAAACGTTTGGAATCTCTAAGTACCCGTTTTGTATTAAGATACCGAGGCGGGTGTCCTCGTGACGTAATGGTTAAAGCGATGGACTGCGTAATCGTAGTAAAGCGAGTTTGTGGAGGGGCCCGTGGTTTTTGTGGAGGTGCCCGTGGTGTAATGGTTATCGTCATAGGAAATGAGCACGGCGACACGAGTTCAAATCCTGGACGAGACTGATTGCATTTCACATAGCACTAATACCCTTGGGAAAGATATGAATCCAATTATTCTCCCTCCAGCTATGGGTAAATAGTAGGACAAACAAGGTTCTTCAGCCTTGCTGAGGCAACTAGTCTAGGCGAAGGAAAACTCTGAATTCAAACCTGTTAAACTCCGCTAAAAAATTGACCTTGTGTCATATCCTGCCCGAGCGGAAGGGTTGGTAAATATGATTACGTTCACTTTCGGGCAAATACCCTAGGGAAAGGTATGAACCCACTTATTTTCCCAGCTATGGGTTAAATAATACCACTACTGTTCTTTTTGGAGAATGGCTTTGGCATTAAATAACCAATAAATGTTGATATGCCATTAAACAAAGAAACCAAACGAAACCAAACGAAACCAAGATACTGTGGATTGGGTTTAGCAGTCAAAATTTTGCTGAAAAAATATCTTTGGTTTATTTTTAGTTCTAGGAATACCATCCCCTTCTTTTATAAGTATGAAATCTTTACCTTACAAACAAGTTAAGTCACATAACGTTTTAGATGTCAGTGCGAGCCTGACTATGAAGGTCGAACTATTGAAAGATTAGAGGTCAGAATTGCACAACCACAGCAAACCATTTTGCAAAATATGAGAATTAGGGCCACAAATATGTTGGTTAATTTGAAAATAGAAGAAACTTAGTATGAATACATTGGCCCAGCGGTTAGAGTGTTCGCCAATGGCCCGGGAGACCTGGGTTCAATCCCAGGTCGAGTCATACCAAAGACTTTAAAAATGGTACTTGATACCACCTTGCTTAACACTCAGCATTATAAGGTACGGTTCAAGGGTAAAGTGGAGCAATCCTGGGAATGGAGTAGCGCCCTCCCGTACACCTTGGTGTAGTAGCTATTGAAAAGGGAGCCTTCGGGTCACCCTCGACTATGGTCGCTAACTTTACTTTTACTTATATTACAGTTGTACCGGACATTGGCCTAGCGGTTAGAGTGTTCGCCAATGGCCCGTGAGACCTGGGTTCAATCCCAGGTCGAGTCATATCAAAGACTCAAAAATGGTACTTGATGCCTCCTTGCTTAACACTCAGCATTATAAGGTACGGGTAAAGTGGAGCAATCCAGGGAAAGGAGTAGCGCCCTCCCCTACACCTTGGTGTAGTAGCTATCGAAACGGGAGCCTTCGGGTCACCCTCGACTATGGTCACTAACTTTACTTACTTTATATTACAGTTGCAAATAAATTGTTCTGTTTCGTGGCTTTATAATATTATACAAAACTAACCATGTTATAGTCCACTTAACTGAAGTCTTGTGTCGTATATACCAAAGTTTAACGTACTTCACACGGCTCTAGTTCACTGCTGGAATTGTAGCAGAGACAATTTTAACGACTGCTCGTTGATGAGCTCGATTGAAGAAAAAAAGCTTGATATGTCTTAGATATTTGGTGCCAACGTATGAAGCCACAGGTTGGTTAGTTAGAAAGATGTACTGACCAATTATATGTCTCACATGTCTTTTAGAGACTAGGGTCGACCAAGGGTGACAACCAACTTGCCTTAGTCATATATTTTTTATGCAATAGGTACCCAGTTCAATATATAGCCACACACGAATTTGTCGATCTGGGTATTTACAGACACAGAGGTCGGCCATTGGTGAACATTTAATGAATATAAAAACCTGTTGTGAGCCTTCTTAAGATGAATGTTTCTCTTTCATGTCCAGGGCCTGGTAAAAATAAAAAAAATACAAAACCCCCTAAAATCTTTGAAATTTTTCTCGTTAGAATGCAGTGACTGACCCTGTATATCCATAAATTGGAACGATTAAGAGTTTTGTCACTTCTGACTTTACTTTTTCATTTTTTCTCTCATCTTCTTTGAGATCACTCTTCACAACATTTCATCGTCATGTTCTTACTGATCGAAGATTGTTTTCTTTTTTAAAATGTCGGTCAAAGGAGCCTGAAGTTATATTTTAATCTATTTAAAATACATTTCTTATTAAAATCTTGTCCCAATTCCATTTTGAACCAGTATTCCATCGGTTATTTACCTCTAATCTTTATATATATATATATATATATATATAAAACAAAGATCGGTCACATTAGGATTATAAATTTATTTCCATCCTATTATGGGTATTGATGAATGTCAATAACACCAAAGAAAACAGGAATTCTTCAGATCCAATGGATAAATTAAATGACATAAGAATAGACACAGGAGGGAATGGTGGGAGGGGGTAGAAGATGACTGAAGAGTTACCTCCCCGTTTACCCATTTCCGGTTTTTCATTTTTTATTTTTTTATTTTTTTATTACCGGTTGGAATCACAGAAAATTAAATTTTAATCTTTTATTCAAATAATATTTCAACGTAAAATTTCAGATTTGATTATAATTTAGGGAAGTACGACATTCCTTAATAACCATACGTAAGTATCCAGTATTACTTATCTTCAATTAATTTCAAAATTTAAATATATATTCAAAATTTATATTCGAGCTTATTAATTCAGTTACCTTTCCATTGAAAAGTACCTCACAGGACGGAAATAGATTTAATAATCGTAATGTGACCGATTTTTGTTTTTCTTAAAGAAATTATTGCTCTGTGATGTTAGTCACTCTGAGCTATTTACCAGGAAAATTTTAAATGTTCTAGTGGAATGAATTTGTCCAGACGGAATTATTCCCGATTCTGGTTTATCTGGACTGAATAATATATATATATATATATGTGTGTGTGTGTGTGTGTGTGTGTTACAATCCCTGCTTCACTATCAGAAATTCAGAAAATTCTAAGCAAAAATCAGAATAGCTTTCAAAGAAATCAATCTCCCCTACCAACAAGTGTCTGGGATATGAAACAGTCTCGGAGTTTTGGGGAATATGTAGTACATTTCCACGCCATGAATCCCTGGTTCACTCTGATTCGGAGAGGTAGTTTCTGTTATGGTCCAATCTATGGGTCAAATGGAATTATTCAAACATTTACTATAGTTTAAACCATTTAACTTAGTGAAAACAAATGATTAATGTTGAACTGAACTAAAAGTCTCAGATTCTATCGATCCATGTGACTAGTGTTTCTCTTGATTTGTTGGCGAATGAACATTTTCAGTTCAGCAGTTGTCTTCAGCCTACATTTAAAGACTCGACACTTCAAGTATTTTCAAGGGAAATATCTCAAAAAGATTGATCTGAGGAGTGAGCAAGTAACAGGATGTCATCACATATAATCACCATTTTTGTAAAGTTTCAATAATGAACGCACGATGTTCACCATTTCACGCAATAATCACAACTAAAATGACTGGTAGTACGCAAAGACATGTCTCTCGCCCTATCAACACTTTTTAGCTTGAGCAAAGGCAACTTTAAATACGGAAGACCATTTTGCCGGACTCTGTACACACACACACGCGCACACTCACACACACACACACACACACACATATATATATACATATATATATATATATATATATATATTGCCTTAAATACGTAACTAAATTATTCGGGGCGTTTATGTTCTCAAATAACGTTTTCTTGACATTTCGTGCTGGTTTCTTTACAGACGGAACTCTTCAAGCTTCTGATGGTCGGAAAGACGATCGCAATGGCGCCAGTCCCTTCTGTCTTTTGGAATGTTTCGCTATCAATCGAAACTAATAAATAATGGCGTTGATCCATCGCCTCAGAAACTCAGAGCTTCAGTTGCGATGGCACAAAGGGATAAGGTTTCTGTGTTTAGTTGGTCAGTGAAAACGCTAGGGTTTTTTTCTAGAATTGTGAGAATAAAAAGCAAGGAACAAAAAAACAAATGGAGGAAATCAATTAATAAAGATATATTTATATCTATGTGTGTGTGTGTGTGTGTGTATGTGTGTGTGTGTGATCACTGAGAAACCATTTTTTCTTGTCAACGTTTTTCCCTCCTAAAATGAATAACAATGTGTTTGCATTATAAATAAAATAGTCATAATCTACATAATATTTACATTTATTCCTGAGTCTAGACGAACCCATTTTTCTTATTTTCAACAGGTTTCTGAGAATGTTTTCTAAAATATACGCACTGAAAGAAACAATGAAGGAAACATTTATTTCATTCAGAAAAGCCCTCTTGCCATTCAACTCACTTATTCCAGACAGTTTTCCATTGGTTAAAGCACCCTCAATTTTTTTTCTTTTTGATATGGTATGAAGTTATGTCACCGTACTTTTTAAATGTTCTTCCGTGCCATCAAATCTTAATGTTGAGATTAATTTTCTGTTAATTTGCTTGGTTTGGTTTTATGGCACATCAACTATTGTAGGTTATATAATGCCAAATCCATTTTTATACATATAAACAGTTCTATTTCAAACAATTTGCATAAGTACGCAGTTTATTGTTTATATACAGCTATACATTTGTTTAAATACAGATTTTTGTTTACATACAATTAAATGATCAAACAATTCGATTTCTAACAATTCAGTTTAGCTAGTCAACGAGTATTGTTATGCAATACTTTAATTGAATTGTTAATTCAATTAAACATCAGACATTTGTTTACAGACCGTTAAATGATCAAACAGTTCTATCCCAAACGACTCAGTTTAGTATAAGTACATAGTTTAAATGTCAAACAGTTCTATTTGACCAATACAAAGGACCCTCTCAGGTATTACCACACCGGGCCATAGTGAACCTGGGAGCGTGAGCAATGAAGTGGTAGTCTGCGTTCCCCAAAGCTCCAGTATTACTGAAGTCTCACAATCATATTGTTTAGAGTCATATGCAGGACACTCGTCGGGGGAGTATTATCTCTCTGTTGAGATTCAGTCAGTGTATTTTAAACCCCAGCCGACTGAGCCGTATATCATCATCATCATCCTGTCGTACCGCTAGCACGGATATCCCTGACCCTCTCTCGCCACTTCTCCCTATCGTTCATCGCCTCTGGCAGGTCTTCAGGGCTACATCCCGTATCCTCACAGAGGTTATGTATGTATGTTCGAGCTGGTCGTCCTGCTTTTGATCGGCCATATGCGGGGGTCCATAGGAGAACATCACTTATGAGCTCATCCCTGTGGATAATACTGTAGATAGATATATAAAAAATAAACCCAAAATATATAACCCTTGCTATTGGTTGAATAGTACTACTACAGTTCTTTTACAAGAATAGTTTTGGTATTAAATAACCCACAAAGGCTGATATGCCATTAGACAAAAAAAAAAAAACAAATATAGAAAGTGTTTACTTGTTTTTTAACTGAGCTGCCAGCATCTGCAGTCGCGCTGAATACAGACATATGCGTAGAAAAAAGCAGAGATGTTACCGAAGCGAACGAGAACTAAAATACTAAGATCCTGGTAATGTATGAATATTTGTGTCGGCAACTGCATGGAAAACTTAGTCAGTGCCGCCACTGTCGGTAAAGGAATGCTTTTCAGTATTTTGTGCCTTAAAATCACTAAAAAGTATAGAGGAAATCCAACCGGAAATGATATATGTTACGTTACATCTAAGGCAAAATCAATAAAATCCTAAATTCGTTAGAATATAGTGTTGGGGTCTCCCCTATAGATGGACTCGGCCTCATGTGACATATACCAACTAAGCTCTCTTCTGCGGAGTCTCAGTTAGGCACGGATCTGGCCGAGTGTTGGCTGTTGACTCACTATTTCCTCCAGCCTCGGGGGGCCATCCCTCCAGGCTTTTACCCTCTTAGGAGGGGTTTATTGCCAGGCGCCCCTAAAAAGGAGAATGCCGACATGGCCGTAGGTATTTTTACAAAATGCCGGGCGCGTGTGGGCTCCGGTCCTGCGCTCGGACCCACCTAAAAAAACCTTGTGCCACACTTGCCCGTTTGGTGGGGTGTATAACAAATACCCTCAGTCTCGGTCTCAGTCACAGAGGAGTCTCGGCGAGCCGTTACCAAGATCGGTAAAATTCCTGATTGTTAACCTGCGGAGGTGTCTCTCCCAGCTATCGTTTGTGTATGTACTATTTTCCTTCAATATATTTCTTATCACTTATTCCTGTATCGTGTAATCATTTGACCCTCTGCCGGACCATAACATAGAGACAATCAAAATTAGCATGGTAGATTGTAAATGAGGAAAGTCAAACTAAAAGCGTCTCGAGAGCAACATTAGAAGCCGCCAGTCAAGAATACAGGCTTCAATAATAGAAAGAAACTGCTTGGAAAACCTCATGAAACCACTGATAAACTTAGTGAAAGAATTATTAATAGCCGACTAGGCATTAAACTTAGTTTTGGGAAAAAAGAACTTGATACAGTATAGAAAAAAAAAGTTAAAGGAACAGCAGCAGGCCTCGATGAAATTATTTCAGCAGTATTAAAAACAAGGAAATTTGACAAGATACTTCTAAAGGATATTGTATTATTAGTCTAGAAGATACAACTCATTTCAGCCGACCGGTGGCGCGTTGGCACGGATCTGGTCGAGTGTGTCTTTTCTCTGGCGGTGATTACTCGGTCGAGGAAATCCAGCATTCACATCACGTAACCGACACTCCACGAGCTTCAGGAGTATATCCCCTCGGATGGACTAGGTTTATTGCCAGGCCCCTGAGGCACCACGTTTTAGTGGAATGCCAACGGAGCCCGAGGTATTTTTGGAAATGCTGGGCGTGTCTGGGCTACAGCCCTGCGCCTGGACTCGCCTTAAAAAGGACTTATGCTGTACTCGCCCGTTTGGTAGCACGCGCAACAAATACTGATGTTGTGTCGAAACAAAAAACAATATCGAAATGGATGGAAGGCTGCATCCTCTGCTTCTCAAACAAGGTCACCGTAGAATTGTTACACATATACATGAATATGCGAAATGTACATGGGACGTTCATTACATATATAGATAGAACATGTAAAGAACATAGGAATCTCGAAACTCGAAAACTCATAACGACTTATTTTTCAGGTACGAAACCTTTTTATTAACTTTGAGTTAAAGGTTTCGACATAAGGAAGAGAGACACAATGTCGCTATGCCGTCTTATTCATTTGGCCCCTATCTCGTGCTGCACCCACGGCGCGCAAATTCGTCTCACCTCAGTGAGCCCCAAAAGTCGAACCTCTTCGTTCGGCGCCTAGTTTTCAACTCTTCTAACTTTCTTTCAATTCTCCACAAACCTCTGCGCGCTTCCGGTGCGTGACGTCATTCGCAATCCGTCACCCGTTTCGTCTCGGACTATTGTAACATCTCTGAGTGACACGTCCGCCCGCACACGCGTTAACACCTACATCAAGTTTGCACCTAACAAACCCATGTGCTGAGCCGAAAGGTTCTCAGCCTAACTAAACCCAAAGGCATAAACCGAAATCCCTCGGCCATTACGTTACAGAATCGCTTGGTACTACAAAGGCTTAACCTTTGTTGTTAAAGGGGTAAGGTTTATAGTGGCCTCATCTCAATCAAATCCAATCTAAAATCGAGAAAATTTGTAAGAAAAATCAGAATAGCTTTCGTAGATATCGATCCACATTGTCTTAGATTCAGACTATCAAAAAATTTATCGAAGGAATACAAAAAAATCTCGAGTCAATTCTACTGTTCGTAGATTTCACAAAAATCTTTTCTACACAAAAGAAACATGGATCAAATACTATAAGCATATAGTATCCTCAAAGCAATAAGAAAGCAACAAGAAAGCAATAGTTTGCACATCTGTATCCTCAAAGCAATAATGTTTGCACATCTGTATCCTCAAAGCAATACTGTTCGTAGATTTCACAAAACTCTTCTCTACACAAAAGAAACATGGATCAAATACTATAAGCATATAGTATCCTCAAAGCAATAAGAAAACAACAAGAAAGTAATAGTTTGCATATCTGATAGTGATACCGACTTCTTCGACACTGTCACTGGAGTCTTCCCAGCAGTTATATGGGCACAATAAATGTTTATTATCTGCTCAAACTACATACTACGAATGTCAACAGATCTAATAAAAGTAAATGGTTTCACACTAAAAAAAACAAAAAGCAGCCGATATCCCGCATTTACAATGACTGACCTAAACAAAACATATGATCTAGCACTTCTCGCAAATACACCTGCCTAAGCCCAATCTCTCCTGCATACCCTGGACCAGCAGCATAAAACATGGGACACACCATGAATTCAAATACATGTTTCATGTGAAAATCTGATCTTTAATAAAATAAAATTAGACTTCTAAGTTGTAGCTGTGTCGGTATTACTGCATGGGAGCACCACATCGATTCTAACGAAATGCACGAAGAAAAAGTTAAACGCTCTTGCTATTCTAAACAAATCCTGAAATCAGCCCCTAGCTGTACGGCCACCTTCCTCCGATCATGCTAACCATCCTATTAAGGTGAACAAAACATGCTACGCATGGCCTGTACAAGCAAGGTTTAACTGGTTTGAATTCGGAGTTTTCCTTTTTCAAAACCGGTTGCCATGCAAACAATAAGCATCCAGTCTATCCTACTATTTACCCATTGCTGGATTCATACCATTCCCACGTTTTTTTGCACTACGTGAAATGCAAACAGACTCGTCCAGGATTTGAACTCGGGTTGCCTTGTCCTTTTTCAACGACGGTAATCATAACATCACAGCCAAAACCGATGTTGGGGGTGTCCTCATGGTGTAATACGGAATCGTAGTAAGCGAGTTCGAACTCCAGTCGCGCTATTACGTTCACTGCCAGACAAATACCCTTGAGAAAGGTATGAACCCCTCATCCTCCCAGTTATGGGTTAAATAGCATCATCGTTGCTCTTCTAGAAGGATGGCTTCAGCATTAAATAACCCACAAAGATTGATATGCCATTAAAACAAAGAAACCAAACTAAACCAAAACTGGTGTTCATTTATAGGCAATATTGTAGATAGATATGAAAAAAAAAACAATCCAAATATATATCTCCAGCTGTGGATTGATGTGTATAACGACTGTTCTACCAAAATCTCTTTGGCATTAAATAACCCACGAAGTTTTATATGCCATTAAACAAAGAAACCAAACGCAAATAAATTAGCTGTGTACTTACTTTTTAACTGTTACATATTTTTACTCATAGTGCGTTGGTGCGGGAGAGTTTTATTGTAAAAATATGTAATCATATACGTTTTGATTATATAATGTTACATTAGAAGTAATAAAAGCCCGCCTAGAGGTTTTCGGGGTGTATTTATTTATGGGCGATACTATTGATAGACTCTAAATGGGAAAGCTATTCCAGAAACTAATGTAATTTAGATTAACTCCTTTGAGGAACTCTGCTAGAAATGAAATTTCATCTTTGATATTTTAGAAGAATTTTATCTTTTTATCGCAAGCAAACGTCTGTCATCATTCAGTATTCGCTCCAGTAGTCATTCTACTTGAACTTTATCATTTGACCTCCCTTACCAAATATTCCCCCACCAGAAATTGGTGATCTGCGATTAATCAACCATGTCACTAAAAAAAATTTGAATAAATAGATAGGTAAGTAAAACCTCGTGGTAAATTAGGTTCAAATCTCAAGGGTTTACAAGATTTTTTTCGATGCGTTCGAAATGTAATCCGGCTATTAAAGTCAATGATGTGCAATTACACACGCACGTATACGTCTGGCTGTCACTCAACGAAGTTCGCACGACCGCATTTCTACCCTTAGTAACTACCATTCCTTTGAGACCAGCTACACATATCGAGTGCTGTTTAAAAGTATATGAACGAACAGAAAATGTGCTTCTCTTCGTTTTTTTTATAGCGTTTAAAAATGGTTATATTGAAATAATCAAATTTTTATTGCCATTACCATAACGAGGCTGCATTTAATCATATTTTGTGCTTCAGAAAATTAAATATATAGAAAAAATATCTTATAGAATCAAATTGCTAATTTAAAGAAAAAATATCGAGTCTTTTATTCTTCAAAAAATCTCGGGTGTCGTAGTGGCTAAAGTACGGGACTACGACATCTTAGTAAACAAGTTCGAACTTCAGTCATGCTATTGCATTCACTTTCGGATTAATACCCCTTTGAGAAAGGCATGAACCTTCTCATCACCCAGCTGTATTTTAAATAGCACTACTACTGTTCTTCTACAAGGAATACATCTGTATCAAATAACCCACAAAATTTGATATGGCGTTAAATAAATGAACCAAACCTTTTAATATCTTGCTAAGTTTTAAAGAAGAGTTCACCCTACTATTTGGAAGAGTTCCGAAGCTAAAAAGTTAATATAGACCCCTGTCTTCATAAAATATTGAATAACGTCTGCATTCTTCGGCAATAAAAAAACAGATTTTGTTTCTACGGGATTTTATCGAATGTATCCCCCAAAAGGTGTATCCTGGGTATGATTTCTGGGTATATAGACACATTTTCATTGCCATTACTCACAGGACCACTCACACCCCGTTAGGCTCTCATCTATGGGTCAAATTTTGTTTGACAATAGTTCATAATGAATATTAATCATTCCCATCAGTTCAGGCTGATATCACAGATTCCTTTCTCTCTCTGTCAGTCTCGTATCCGTCCATATCATCCATAGCTCCGTCGTAGGGAATGGACACGGTGACCCGAGTTAGACAAATCTGAAAAGTAACGGTACGAGATGTGCTGTGTGAGCTACTGACGAAAGAAGGATAAACAGGTGATGTTATCACCGAACATAATTTCTGTAATCTTAGCTTTCTGTGACAATTAAAAAAATTAAGGTCAAAGTAAAGCAGGTTGAGTGGTGATATTCTGTTGACTGTTCGAATAATCACTGGTTAGCTGGAAATGAATAAGGACAGTGTTTAAAAGATCATCCTCAAAGATTTGGACATGTCTGAAAGTCTGCGCCAAATTGGTGCCAAGACTGCTGAATGATGATCAGGAGAAGCACCTCATTAAGGTGTGTCAGGACATCTTCAAATTGAATCAAACTTGCTTCGTGGTTATCATTGGTGCTGACACATGGAGTTTTGAGCTCGACTCAAAACTAAAGCATCAGATCAGTCAGTGAAAGTTTCCAACATCATTGAGGCTGAAGAAACCAAGACGTTGATCACGTTCTTCGACGTTTGGAACATCGCCCACAATGTATTTTTGTCAGAGGGCGATTTTGCGGCGTATGCTTCGCTCAGAGCTGAACAAGAGACGAGAGTTGCGTCCGGATAAATCGTAACTTCTACATCATGATAATGTGCTTGAGCATCCGGCAGTTCATGACTGAGAGGATCACTGCTGATAATGAACAACTTCTCTCTGCACCTGAACTTGCTCCGTGTAGATTTTTTCTTTTAGTTAGGCAAGAGGACTCGTTTTGAAGCAATGGAGGATATCAAAATCACCGTAATGATAGAGATAAGGGGTATCCCAGAAGAATCCATCCAGCAGTGAGTAGAAGCGTTGCTGGGGAGGATAGGAAAAGGCATTAGACACGAAGGGGATTACTTTTAAGGGAAACCCATATAGTTTATTGTTTGCAATTGAAATAAACAGTTTGTGAGAACAAGTTCTGTTACTTCTCAGACACACCCAGTATATATAAGACGTGTAAGTAAGTAAAGTTGTCTCCCCTTAGTCGAGGGTAACCCGAAGGCTCCTTTTTCGATAGCTACTACACCAAGGTGTAGGGGAGGGCGCTACTCCTTCCCTGGATTGCTCCACTTTACCCTTGATCCGTACCTTATAATGCTGAGTGTTAAGCAAGGAGGCATCAAGTACCATTTTTTGAGTCTTTAGTATGACTAAATTGAACCCAGGTCTCCCGGGCCATTGGCAAACACTCTAACCGCTAGGCCAATGTCCGGTAAGACGTGTACTTATGTATATATTTGATTAAAATGTTTCAAAGTTGAAGAGTTTGGCAATAGAAAATAAATCATAGTCTCTGTTTTGATTGCATAATGTTCCATAAGAAATAATAGAATTCTGGTTTAGAAAAAGTAACATTGACATCTAAAAATTGTAGGGTTGTATTTAAGTACGTACAATGATAAAGAAATGATATTCAACAAGTCTGATCCTTTCCACCCTTCCATACATTTCAATATTTATTAAGCCATGTTTACACCCGGCATAGAACTAGTAATTCGATTATATTCACGCACGACTCGGTCCTAGTAATTCGATTATATTTACACACGACTCGGCCCTAGTAATTCGATAATATTTACACCTGACACGGCCCTAGAAATTCGATTATTTATACACATGACACGGCCGTAATAATTTGACTCTATTTATACATGGTATGGACCTAATAATTCGACAATATTTACACACGGCATCAACCTAGTAATTCGTGGAGGTGTCCTTGTGGTATAATGGTTAAACCGATGGACTGCGGAATCGTAGTAAACGAGTTCGTACTCCAGTCGCGCTATTACGTTCACTTTCGGGCAAATACCCTTGGGAAAGGTATGAACCCCCCTTTCCTCGCAGCTATGGGTTAAATAGTACCACTAATGTTCTTCTAAGAGAATAGCTTTGGCATTAAATAACCTACAAAGGTTGATATGCCATTAAACAAAGAAACTAAACTAAACCAAGTAATTCGACTATTTTAGCACGCGACATGAGCCTAGTAATTCGACTATGTTTGTTCACAGCACTGGCTTAGTGGTATTTGACAATAGCTGTATACGTAATGCTGGTATGAATTTGACAATAACCCGCGTGGAATGAGCCTTATAAATTTAATATAGATGCACACGGTGCGCTCGAATTAAATCGGCAATAATCGCATCCAGCCAGAAAGGGTTAAAGAAGGCCTGTGAGAATACGCTGGTCTGTCAACTCAGAAATTCTGACTGCAGTCAGAGCATATAAAAGGTGAAACTTAGCTATTATACAACGAAATTGAGGGCACAAGTCTGCAAAAGATTTTTGCATAACACCGTTTTTAGCAAATGAGACATGCTCGTAAATAATTTCTTTCAGTGAGCTTGGTGGATGGATCAACTTCAGACAAGTTGCGAAACCCATTCGAAACGACATCGAAATGGAAGAATGACAAAGTAAGAAAAACATGTAAAGAGTAAAGAATAAATATCAAACGAATACCCCAATAAAAATAGTATTTGCTTTTTCATGTAGATTATGTTATCAAACTTAGAATTAATTTTTAGAGTAAAATCATTTACAAAACATTTTTAGAGTAAAACCGTTTCCAATACATTTTTATGGTAAAACCGTTTCCAATGCTTTTTATAGAAAAATTATTTTGCATGTTTTTTTTTATAGAAAAATAATTTCAAATAATCTTTTATAGAAAATTATTTCTAATACATTTTTATGGTAAAACCATTTCCAATATATTTTACAGTAAAACCATTTCCAATACTTTTTATAGTAAAATTATTTCCCATGCTTTTTATAGAAAAATTATTTCAAATTATCTTTTATAGAAATATTATTTCCAGTGCATTTTTATCGTAAAATTATTTCCAATGAATATTTATAGTAAATTCTTTTCCAATGCTCTTTCAAAGTAAAATTATTTCCAGTGATTTTTTATAATAAAATTATTTCCAATTCTTTTTACAGTAAAATTATTTCCAACGCATTTTTAAAGTATAATTATTTTAATGAATTTTTATAGTAAAATTATTTCCAGTGCTTTTATATAATAATTTTTTTCCAATACACTTTTATAGTAAAATTATCTTCAGTGAATATTCATAGCAAATTTATATCCAATGCTCTTTCGTAGTAAAATTGTTTCCGATGATTTTTATTGAAAAATTATTTTCAGTGCTTATTAATAAAAAAGATATTTCCATTGCCTTTTCATAGTAAAATTTTTATAATATTTTTACAGTAAAATTATTTCCAATGCTTTTTAGAGTAAAATCATTTCTAATCACTTTTTATAATAAAAGTATTTCAACTGCATTTTTATTGTAAAATGATTTCATCACATTTTATAAGATAATAATTTTCAATGTTTATAGCAAAAACTATTTCTGATACATTTTATTGTGCAATCGGTTTCAATGCTTTTTATAGTAAACTTATCAGCAATCCTTTTTTATGTAAAATTATTTCCCATTCTTTTTTAGGGTAAAATTATCTTCAGTGAATTTGGATTGTTAATCATTTCCAATCCATATAGCCTAGTTATTTCATAACCTTTTGATTGTATAATCATTTGCTATATATTTTCATAGTAAAGTCATTTTTCTTATTCTAAAAGAAAAATCATTCAATAGATATTTTATTGTAAAATAATTTCCGATTTATTCTATAGTAAAAACTAGTATTTTACTGTAAAATCTTTTATAACATATCTTATAAAAATAATTTCAAAAACGTTTCTATAATAAAAACCTTTTTCTATCCATGTTTTTAGTAGAATCATTTCCAGTTTATTATTATGTATTATCTTTTCTATTGTGATTTATAGAAAATCATCAGTAATGCACTTTTTTTAGTAAAATCAAATCCAAGAGATGTTTCTTGGAAAATCATCTCCAAGGAATTTTTATAGTAATACAATTTCCAGAGCATTTTATAGTAAAATCATTTCATTCTATTATTCATGTAAAATATTTCAATTCATTTTCATATTAAAATAATGTTCAGAGTATGTGTGTCGTAGAATCAACTATAATATATTTCTATAGGAAAATTATTTCATTGTATTTTTATAGTAAAATAATTTTCAGTGCCATATTATAGTAAGATAATAATTATATTTTTATGGAAAAAATTGATTAAAGGATTTTTATGATAAAATAGCATTAGATATTTTAAAAGAAATATCATTATTTATGTAATTTTATTGTAAAATTATTTCACGCACATTTTTATGACAAAATCATCTTCATTGCAAACAAATAAAAATTACCGATTCATTTTATGGTTAAATAATTTCCGTGAAATTCTGGTAAATTCACTATCAATAATTCATATTTTTTGTTTCAGCCAGTTTATTTTTTGTTAAAAATGTTGAAAACTTTTCTGCAAAAATCTTTTCTGTAAAAAAATATCATAAATGCCACTGATATGTCTAGATATTATCACCTACTGATAAATTTTATTAAATCTAAACTTTTAATTTTTAGATAATTAAAAACGTATAGATTCGGTCTCGATAATTTTTGATCGACCCTCGTAAAAAAAGGGACCAAAAAGATGATAAAAAATTAGAAGAGTCAATACTATCAGAGTAAATGGTAAAAATCCAAATTTTGAAACAAAGAGAAGAAGAAGAAGAAGAAGAAGAAGAAGAAGAAGAAGAAGAAGAAGAAGAAGAAGAAGAAGAAGACATATACCTACATATACAAGGGGAAAAAGGAGGAAAAAAAGGTAAGCAAAAATATATCTACTTTACACGCAAAAGTAAATAAAAACCAAAGAGTTAGATAAAAAAGAAAAGATGGCGTAACTCCAAAAGGAGAAAAATGAGACGGCCATTTCTAACGGGGCAGATATTAGGACATAAGGGTATAATATTACTTGGCAAACGAGATTGACTGTTTATGAGAGTGAAGTGCTTGGGGTGCATTACCGGGGGTTAACTAACAGAAAAAGAGACGAACATTCCGACGGAAAGACAGTTTACCGAGACAACATAAATTATGTTTCCCTGAAAGATTTTGTATGTGTGTGTGTGTTTTTTTTACAAATATTTTCTGTGGGTAGGTTGGAGGGGATGTATGGTGTGAGTTGTAGAGAAAAGTAAGTTTTTTCTTTTTTTTTTTTTTTTTTTTGGATTAGTTGTTTTTGTTTTCGCATCTTGTAGTTGTCGTTGTTCGAATATTTTGAAGTTGGCTGCAAAGAAGAGGAACGTGGGCTGTTGCCCGTGTTTAGACTATCGGAAAATGTTGTTTGCAGCCCTTTTTTCTTTCTTGGTCACGAATCCCCCTCTCTTCTCCACCCCCTCTCTCTCTCTCTCTATTTCCGTTTTATCTCTTTCTGACTCTGTTTCTCTTTCTGTCTATCTCTGTCTGTCTGTCTCTCTCTCTCTATATATATATATATATATGTGTGTATACACATACATTCATACATACAGATATACATATGTGTGTGTGTGTGTGTGTGTAGAGAGAGAGAGAGAGAGAGAGGGAGAAACAGAGAGAGACATATATATAGAGAGAAAGAGAGTATTAAAATTTATATATACATTTATATATATATATATGGGGAGAGAGAGAGAAAGAGAGAGAGAGAGAGAGAGAGTGAGAGAATTTCCATTTTTTCTTGCATATATAATTATACATATATATATATATGTATATATACATAGACACATATATCGACACACACACATATATAGACATATATACACATACTCACACATATATACATATATATATGAAGTAAAGTTGGCGATCGTAGTTGAGGGCGACTCGAAGTCTCCCTTCCTCTACACCGAGGTGTTAGGGAAGGCGCAACTCTTTTTCCCGGATTGCTCCACTTTACCCTTGATACGTACCTTATAATGCTGAGTGTTAAGCAAGGAGGTATCAAGTACGATTTTTTGAGTCTTTGGTATGACTCGACCTGGGATTGAACCCAGGTCGCCCCGGCCATAGACAAACTCTCTACCAGAAGAAAAGTTGAAAAGACAAAATAATTCAAAATTTGATAAATTTATTATGAAAGTCAACATGCTCTTTCACTTTTATCCCCCGTTAAAACTCGTCTTGGGTTTTTCAATCCTATCCCCTTTCTTAGTAAAATTAGTTCAAAATAGATACAATATATCAAATCTTAATTAATTTTCTCTTTTCACATATTTAAATCTTCTTGAGCCCCATATATTAAACTTAATTTTATCCTCATGAACAATACGTTCATGTTCATTTTCTCCTCCTTTCCACCATTTCATTTTCAAAATTTTTCCTATCGCTGTTTTTATCATCTTAGAAATTTCAAACATTGGTCCACGTGACAAGGATGTAATAATTTTTTTCAAAAATTAAAAATGCTGAATATGCTGTTTTGAATCTTTCTTTTTATACACACTTTCTCTTCTCCTGCTATTTCATCAAACATCCATCGCTGCTTTAACAACACTTTTCATGAAGTCCTGAAGAAGATTATTAAAATCGAAACGTTCAACGTTGATTTCATAAGCGTTCTATTCAAAATATATGTAACGTAATAAATGTTGGGAAATTTTTTATCTTTTTGAAAAAAAAAAAGAGAAAAAAAGAATGAAATAAAAATTAGTAAATAAAAGATAGAAGAAAAAATAAAAATATGTGTATTATTTGGAAATTGGTTTAAGGATTTAACTTTTAAAAAATACTTTTATTATTATTATTTTCAAAAATTATGTTCCTATTTACCAACCCCTCCGCTCGGGCAGGATATGACACAAGGTCAATTTTTATGCGGAGTTTAACAGGTTTCAATTCAGAGTTTTCCTTCTCCTAGACTAGTTGCCTAACCAAGGCTGAAGAACCTAGTCTGTCATACTATTTACCCATAACTGGAGGGAGAATAATTGGATTCATACCTTTCCCAAGGGTATTAGTGCTATGTGAAATGCAATCGTCCAGGATTTGAACTCATGTCGCCGTGTTCATTTCCTACGACGATAACAATTACACCACGGGCACGTCCATAAAAAAAATTATGTTAATTTGTGTATACTTAAGAAATTGTTTTAAAGATTTAACTTTTTAAAAAGATATTATTAATCTTATTTCTAAAATTAATGTCTGTAAGAATATTTTAGAAATTTTTTTTTAAATCTATCTTTATTAAAAATTATGAGCAAATTCATTTTTAAAAATAATGTCCAAGTGCATTTACTTTAAAAATTATTTTATTGAGTGAGCTTTTTTTTTTAAATTATTGTTGAAATAATGTCTTTGTGTACTCTTTAGAAATTGTTTTAAAGATTTTTTTTTTAAATTATTACCAATTTCATTTTTAAAGATAATGTCTGTATGTATACTTTAGAAATTGTTTCAAAGGTTTTTTAAAAAGTATTATATACAGACATTATATTGGAAAATATAAATAATAATACTTTTTAAAATTGATACTTTTTTAATAATACTTTTCTAAAGTGAACGTACTGACATAGTTTTTAAAAATAAAATTAAACATAATTTTAAAAAATTTTTAAAACAATTTCTAAAGAATATATACAGACATTATATTGGAAAATATAAATAATATTCTATAGAAATTGTTTTAAAGATCTTTTAGAAATTATAATTAATTTTATTTTTAAAAACTATGTTCTGTACGTTCATTTTAGAAATTGTTTTAAATTTTTTAAAAAATTATTATTAATTTTATTTTTAGAAATAATGTCTATGTGTGTAATTTTAAAGAATAAATTTTATCTTATTTTTTATTATTATTATTTTTAATTTCAATTTTAATTTTATATCAAATAGAATGATATAAAATATTCGTTTTTTGCAATAAAAATCTACTTTATAAGATATGTTGATCTGAAACTATTAAAATTAAGTATATTTTATTAATAATTAATACTAATCAATAAATACTAAGTCAAACATTTAATAAACCAAGATTTTTGAAAATAAAATAAATTTAAAATTATCGAAAACTAATTTCATCATACACATTTTGAAATAGAATGAAATTAACCATGAAAGAACTTTGAGAATTTTTTCCTTTTTTATTAGGAGATGGTTTAAAAAAACCTAATGTTAAACATACAGAAATGTCAGATAAATCCATCTGCTGAATATCTTGTTTTTTTTTTGGGAGGTGGGGTTTCATATATATATATATATATATATATATATATATATATATATATATATATATATATATATATCATTATCTATGATCCATCTCAGCTGCTTGTTCTTTATCCCACACATATAGAAAACAACAATATGAAATAGATAGATAGATAGATAGATAGATAGATCTTAACAAATGGGCCAAAAGATGTTTTTTAAATCATTATCAATTTCATTTTAAAAAAAAAAGACATCTGTGGTTGCGCTCTTCTTGATCATTTCTCTCCCTCTCTCTCCCCTCTTTGTCTCTCTCTCTCTCTCTCTCTTTTTTTCTTTCTCTCTCCCTCTCTCTTTGAAAATTCTGTACTTCCCTCTTTTTCCGATTCTTTTCTTTGTCCCACTCTTCCTCTATTTCTCTTTCACTCTCTCTCTCTCTCTCACACACACACACACACACACACACACACACACACACACACACACACACACACACACACACAGACTCATTTCTGTATATTACTATTTTTGTTTGCGTTTTTTTCTTCTTTTTCTTTTTCTTTATTTGTTTAGTTTTTAAAACCTTTTCCCTATTTTTATCTTCTTTTTTTCTTCGTTCATTTCTTCAAACATTTTTCTTTTTTCTTTTTCTTTTGTTTAGATTTTAAATCTTTTTTTCTTTTTCTTTTTCTTTTTCTTTTTCCCTTTTCTTTTTCTTTTTCATTTTTTTCCTTTTCTTTTTCTTTTTCATTTTTTTCCTTGTTTAGTTTTTAAAACTTTTTCTTTTTTCTTTTTCTTTTCTTGCTTAATTGTTAAAACTTTTTCTTTATTTTTTTTTCCTTGCTTAGTTGTTAAACCCCTTTTCTTTTTTCTTTTTATTTTCTTGTTTAGTTTTTTAAACTTTTTTTCTTTTTCTTTCCTTGTTTAGTTTTTAAAACCTTTTCTTTTTTCTTTTTTTATTTAGTTTTAAATTTTTTCTTTTTCTTCTTTTTTTTTTTTTGTTTAGCTGTTAAAACTTTTGCTTTTTTTCTTTTTTCTTTTTATTTTCTTGTTTAGTTGTTAAAACATTTTCTTTTTTTTTCTTTTTTCTTTTCTTATTTTGGTTTTAAAACATCTTACTTTTTGTTTTTTTCTTGGCGTTCATGTTCCACTTCGCCGTAGGAATTTTTACAGAGAAACTGATAAGATTAAAACAAGCCAACACAAATCTTTACTGCCTAAACAAGACGAATCAACAGACGGCGAAGTCCATCAGAACCTTTCGATAAACGAACACTTACATCGCATTCTGACATTGCTCTTCCAACCACGTAAATGTTTCCGTGCCGAAATAAACTCATTAGCTATGCAAAAACAAAAACAAACTCTAATTCTACTGACACAAAATTTTATGAAACAAAATTTAACAGACATTTTTCTCGCTTTAATCAAGAATGCCTTCATTAATTTTGCTAATTGCGACTTGTATTTTCTTTCACCAGTCGGAATTATCATTGTTTCTTGTTTTTTGGGAGGTGGGTAGGAAGAAAACATTTTCTTTAATAATGATTATAATGATTGGGAGGGGTGACTATCCAATCACATTCGTAATTCATATAGACACAGATTCATTGGCTTGGCATATCAACCTTCCTGTGTTATTTAACGGTAAAACAACCCTTGAACAACATTAGTGACACTATTTACTATACCTCTCTGTCTCTGTCTCTCGGTCTATCTCTCTGTCTCTCTCTCTTTCTTGGAACGTATATGCACATACCTTCGTATGTGCATATACGATGGACCCAGTGGAATATTCAATTTTCAAAAATAATGACAGGTTACTGTTATTTAGATACAAAAAAATGTCTTTATTCAGACTATCAATATTTTCATAGAAGTTCGACGCAAACACGAAGAGAGGAAGACCTTGTAAGAGTTTATAAGCGATTCACGCTTGCAGCTACAAAGAGGCACCCCTGTATTATACCAGCTTAGCTGGTGACGATGAACGTAGCAGATACAGCGCGGTCGCAAGATAACACTAACAAAGTGGTTTTCACAGGAAAGAGAAATATAAAATATAATGGCGAGTATATAATTTATTGCCTATGGATAGAGTGACAACAATTTCCGTTCGCAGATAAGATCAACAAATAACCGGAAAGAAACAGAAGTATGTAAGCTCCGATAACCAGCCATGAGCAGATAAATACGTGGACGAAGAAGATATTTATATATCTGCATGAGACTTGAAAAGACAATGTAAGGTCTGTAATTTTGGACTGAAGGCACTCAAGCAGGCCTGTCAGCTCCTTGTGTGTTTTCTCCGGCCGTCGCACTACTTCACAAAAAGGGTCCCCGCTACAGAACAAAGATGTAATTGAACTCTCTCTGACTGTATTCCTATTACACACAACCGTCGCCGTCGAAGAATAGAAATATAAATTATAGATTTTATATATCTACGAGTCCTTCGTTGATTGTCCAGTCGTGCAATAAAGTACATCCCCTACCTGACCGATTCGCACCAACGTCTAACCCAACAACTCTCTTTAGGTTTCAAAATTCGACTCACCCTGAACCAAAAATTATTTTTCCTTACATTGTTGCATCCTTAATTATTGCATCAGCAAGTCATATGAGAACACGTGTCATTAACTTTTATTGAATTTGGATCAATCTTATCTTAAGTTGACGACATGTTTTTTTTAAAGGACATCCGGCCTCAACAATGATTTGAAAGAAAGTCACCCCCAGCAATCTACAAAACAATCTGTTAAACTGGACATCCCACCACACGTGCAACAATTACACCATGTGGACTTTTGCAACAAAGAACACTTACTCTCAAAGATGTGTAACCAGTCAACAACTTCACCAAACTAAATAATAAAATAATTAAACTAATCAGTTATCAATAAAATAATTAATACAATTAATTATCATCCAAATCATTTTACAGTTTGTCTGACAAGTTAATAGACTAATATACTCTCATGAAATACTTGGTTTTGGTTTGTTTATTTTTTGTTACTGTTGTTGTTGTTGTTTACTGGCATATCAAACTTCGTGGGTAATTAAAGGCCAAAAATATCATAGTAGAAGAACAGTAGTAGTACTATTTAACCAATTGCTAGGGAGAGAAGTATAAGCGGGTTTCATACCTTTCCCAAGGGCATTAGTCCGAAAATTAATGTAACAGTGCGACTGGAGTTCGAATGTGCTTACTTCAAGGGTGTGGTCTGGCACATTAGCAACAACACCACGGGGACTCAACCCATAAATGTTGTTAAGATTGACGCAAAATATTATTTCAGCAAATTGTGTAGAAACTATTAAATGGTGGAAAACACTGTTGGGTCATTTAGTTTCATTGATGTATGATGAACCCAGAGTCAAGCTTGCCTCTGATTGGATCATGTCACTTAAGTGACCAAAACAGTTCTAGGAATGGCGCAAATGCCCTTACTCTCCCAGCTATAAGTTAAATAGTCTCGTTGCTGTTCTTTAATATGGATGGCTTTGGCATTAAATAACCCAGGAAGTTTGATACGCCATTCAACCAAAAAAACATCCATTTTCTGGCTTCTCCTGTATTCAAAACTGGTAATGTAAAATGTTTGTCATTATTCATCCGCAGAATATTTGGGATCTACAAGGAACAAATAAGAAAAGACACAGCATTCGACAAGATGGCTATATGCTAGAGAACCTAGCAACACAGGGCGACCCGACATAAAACCGAAATGAATAAATGGGCACAGGGTGATCTACTGAGTAAGGGCAATATAAAAATGAGATTTAATGGCCTAATGAGAATGATTTTATATCATAGACTCCCGTGCCGTTCACACACTTCTTCACATTGGTTAAAAAAGTCTTCCACAATTGATGTGAGGTTATCATGGGAACTTTGCAGCCAATAAAATATTCGCCCCAACCTCGTCTAAATATATATATATATATATATATGCATATATATATATATATGTATATATGCATATATATATATATATATATGC
Source organism: Sepioteuthis lessoniana (assembly GCA_963585895.1). Classification (NCBI taxonomy): domain Eukaryota; kingdom Metazoa; phylum Mollusca; class Cephalopoda; order Myopsida; family Loliginidae; genus Sepioteuthis; species Sepioteuthis lessoniana. Next base: position 31,745,911 of record OY757942.1, read on the forward strand.
ATATATTTATATATATATGTACATATGCATATATATATATATATATATATATATGCATATATATATATGCATATAAATATATATATATATATGCATATATATATATATATATATGTATATATGCATATATATATATATATATATGTATATATGCATATGTATATATATATATATACAAGAATGCTGCGAGCAATATTGAACAAGACCTGGAGGCAACACCCCACAAGACACCAACTATACGGCCACCTGCCTCCCATCACGAAAACTATCCAAGTTAGACGAACCAGACATGCAGGGTACTGCTGGAGAAGCAGGGACGAGTTCATAAGTGATGTACCCCTATGGACCCCATATATGGCCGAGCAAAAGCAGAACGACCAGCTCGAACATACATACAGCAGCTCTGTAAGGATACGGGATGTAGTCCTGAAGACCTGCCAGAGGGGATGAACGATAGGGATAAGTGGCGAGAGTGGATCAGGGATATCCGTGCTAGCGGCACGACATGACGATGATGATGAAGTATATATATAAATGTACATAGTAATTTATATATAATCATTATTACGAAAATTTTCATAATATTGGCCTTATCTCATGTATCGAGCACTTTATTACGTTTTAGCTTAAGTAATTCTGTCGGTGTATTTTCTATTGACTAGACATGCTACTTGATTATTTTCAAGTAGCACGTGTGTTTTTCGTCTTTTGTTTTCCCAGATATCAGTTTGTAGAATTTGCAAGGTGTACAATCTGGGCTTTTTTTTACACGGACAGAATTATAGATTAGATATAAAGATTAATATATATATATATATATATATATATACATGGTAATTTACGTGCTTTGTCGTCTGGAAGTTGTTGACATGTATAGTAAATGGGAATTTGCTAAATACCAAAAATCAGGGTTAATATATATATATATATATATATAAAGAAAAATAGATAACAAGGTAATCCAAGTTGAAGAAGAGATTTATTGAGAAGCAAAGTCGACACTATAGCGTTTCTTTTCTAATGAACCATCATCGGGACTACGGGATGATATTAAGGATGTTTAAAAAAGCAAAATACAAAAAAAAAAACTTGGGAAAATTTGTATAACAAAAAAAGTTGGCCGTTTAATAAGTGAATCAGCGTTTGTTGTTTTAAATTACGTCATTTGACTTATTAGAAATATTGTGTAGAATTTGTGTTCCGTTTGTTTATCGATAAAGATTTCGAATCACTAAGTAAACGGCCAACTTTTTCTTGTTATGCAAATTTTCCCTGGGCTTTTAGATTTTACATTTCTAAACTTCCATCGTTGATTTAACATCATTAATATCATCCCTCACAGTCCTGATGATGGTTCACTAGAACCAAAATTCTATAGTGTCGACTTTGCTTCTCAATAAATCTCTCCTTCTACTTGGATTACCTTGCTATATATTTTTCTTTATATATGGTTGGATATATTTACTCCATTATTTACTTCAAAATATATATATATTTCATCCACAGACAGACTGTTTCGTTGTATCACAACTCTTCGGTGTGGCTTGACAGGCTAAATTCCCGAAGTTGAGATCGAAACTCGGCTGACTCAAACACCCATCCAAGATTCTACTATTCAGCCACGAGGAAACTTGCGTAAGCGAAGGAAATTTAAACGCTTATGTATCACATTTGTTTTGTTTACATATATCCGCTTAACGGCTAACGAGAGCTCAGTTCATTTGAAGAGCCTTGCTTTACGCTTGTGGCAACCATTCTTCCCTCGCAAGGGTAGGGAAGTATATATATATACATATATATATATAGAGAGAGAGATTCTATAGATATACTAAAGTGGAATTATCCAAATTGAAATCGCATCTGACGATCCCATGGAATAGGTGAAATAAATTCATAATGGAATATACTAATTGATTTTCTAAGTTATCAACCTCTCTCTATCTTTCTTTCTTTCTCTCTCTCTCTCTCTATATATATATATATATATATATTGAAATCAGATGGCCCACAAATTTTGTATTTAGCTTCTTCTTTTTATCATTATTTCATAAACTTGTGCGCTACACGTGTTTCGGACTTTTAGGTTCCATTCAGGAAATTTTACGGATAAGTTTCGACCGTTTCTTTTATAGTAAAAATGGTTTTGATAGGTTGTTTTGACTTTGTTTAATTCCAGATTTTGGGCGCGCGCACACACACACACACACACACACACATATATATATATACATATATGTGTATATATATATACATATATGTGTATATATATATATATATATATATATATATATATATATTCTACTTTCTTTCCCAGTCGGCCGGGGCTGTAGAATACACCGCTTCTGTCACAGCAGAAAGGTAAGAGTCCCCCATTGAGTGTCCTGGTATATGACACTGAACAATCTGAACATTCTTTAAAACTCCAGCATTGCTGGAACCTTACGTTCCAGCAATGCTGTAGTTTTAAAGAATGCCGATTACTCTGTATTGCCATCGCTCCGAGGTTCACTGTATCCCGGAGTTGTAGTTCCTGATAGGGTCATATCTATGGGTTAAATTTTATACTTATGCTAAACTAAGTTGTTTGAAAGGGAACATTTTTTTTGACATTGAAACTGTGTACTAATACTAAACTGAATTGGTTGAAATAGAACTGTTCTGACATTTAACTGTGTGTAAACATAAAACTATACTTATACTAAACTGAATTGTTTGAAATGAAATTATTCATAAAAATGGATTTGGCATTGAATAACCTTCAATGGTCGATAAGCCGTAAAACTTAATCAACCCAAACTAAATAAAACCAATCATTCTCGTTTCATCTTCTCTTTGTCTGTCTGTCTGTCTGTCTGTCTCTCTCTCTCTCTCTATATATATATATATATACATATACATTTATTTAATTATATATATTATATATAATACATATATATGTATTTATCCAAGCCCTCAGCGTCGAGTAGGATGTGACACTAAATCATTTTAAGCGGAATTTAACAGTCTTTACTTTATAGTTTTCTTTTTCCTTGAGTGATTACTATACCAAATTTAGAGACCATAGTCTGCCCTACTATTTATCCATATATGGAGGAAGAGTAGAAGGATTCATGCAATTTCTAATGGTATTAGTGCTGTGTGAACTGAAAACAGTCTCCTCAAGTTTTTGAACAAAGTTCCTACGACAACTATTACAACACAAACACTTTCAGTGCTTATATATATATATATATATATATATATTCTACCCCGGCTGTATATGCGCAAAATAAACAACAACCCATTTACGGTGAACGTGACATAAGGCTCATCAAATATCGTGAGATGACACGAGCCAAGTCACGTCACCGCGAGAGTTACAACGGGTCCGACCGTCCGCTCGGACCAAAATCAATTTGCCTAATTATTTACCACTGAATTTAATCCGAGTTTCGTCGCCCTGCTAAACCGAGCTACCTCCATAAGCCCGACCCCCAACACCGTGTTTCCGACTTGACATTCGCCCACCTAATGCCCTTGTAAACCCCGTCGTCTAATTCAACATATGGGTTCATTCGATATGAAATGTTTATATCTGGCAAAAGAGACGTGCCATTCTCAAACACCACTAACATTAATTCGATGAATAGCCTGGTGCGTCAAATTAGAAAAGTTCGTTCATAATTCAGTCCATAGCAAAAAGAAATATAATATCAAAAAATATTATCTTTAGACGGACTGCGTATTGATCCGGTATACCTAATCTATATAGGCTTTCAAACAAATACTCGCTTGTGGCTTTCACTGAAGTCAGACAAATAGCAGGTCATCTCAACTCTCCAGGAATTGTTTCACGATTATAGCCGATTTAAACGGTACTTTGTTGTGGGTAATCTTAATCCGTAGCCTTCCTTCAGTTTAATTCAGGGATCCTCTTACATCAAGCTCATCGAGCCTCTTTTTCTGGTTTTGGGGGACCAGCCCAATTGGCATCACCATCACCTTCATAAACCACAAATTTTTCTGCTCTCTAGCAAAGTCCTAGTATTTTTCTATATTTTCTTAATGCTATGGTCGGCCGCAATTAATGTAATATAATGGCCGAGGGATTTCGTTTTATGCCTTTGGGTTTAGTTGGGTTGAGAACATTTCGGCTCAGTGCATGGGTTACTTAGATGCAACATTAACGCAGGTGTTCACGCGCGCGCGCAGAGCGGACGTGTCACTCAGAGATGTCACAATAGTCCAGATGGGAAACGGGGCTAGCAAGTGCGAATGACGTCACGCACCGGAAGCGCGCAGAGGATTTGGGGAATTTTTAAAAAGTCAGTTAATGGAGTTGATTTGAGACCTGCCTCGGGAGAAGACGGTTGGCTTTCGCTTGCTCGTGGAGGCCTTGGGTGGTTGCCGCGCAAGATGGCGGGGGCAGATGAAAAAGCCAGAATAGAAAGAATGTGTATCTCTCTCCTTATGTCGAAGAACCTTTAAACTCAAAGGTAATAAAAAGTTTCGTACCTGAACAAAGAAGTTGTTAGTGTTTTTCATGTTTCGAGATTTCTATGTTCTATGCATATATATATATATATATATATATATATATATATATATATATATATATATGAACATTTGATGTATGTACATGTCACACGTAGCTGTATCTGGCTATGGTACATTAATTCCTAGATATACAGTTCTACCCCCGCCTCCATCTCTTTTAGACTCAGGTATAAACCGCTCTATGAACCTTTGAACTACGAAATTCCGGTAATTATCTGGTATAATTTAAAAAAAAAAAGGGACAGCTATCGATAGGCTCTCGATCATATGGAAATCAGACCTGAACGATAAAATGAAACGCAGTTTCTTCCAGGCAGCGGTCGTATCGATACTGCTCTATGGATGCACTACTTGGACGCTAACTAAAGGGCCGAAGAAGAAGCTAAACGGCAATTACACAAGAATGCCGCGAGCAATATTGAACAAGTCCTGGCGGCAACACCCCACAAGTCACCAACTATAAGGCTACCTGCCTCCCATCACGAAAACTATACAAGTTAGACGAGCCAGACATGCAGGACACTGCTGGAGAAGCAAGGACGAACCCATCAGTGATGCACTCCTATGGACCCCCACATATGGCCAAGCAAAAGCTGGACGACCATCTGGAACATACATACAGCAGCTATGTGAGGATACGGGATGTAGCCCTGAAGACCTGCCAAAAGCGATGAATGATAGGGAGAACTGGCGAGAGAGGGTCAGGTATATCCGTGCTAGCGGTACGACATGATGATGATGATGATGATCTTGTATGATACACACAGATGTTTTAGAATTTGTAGAAGTTAAATTTAATCTAAATTTACCACTTGTTCAACTTTTTATCAGTTAGTACTGACTGAATAAAATAAGTTATCAAGTTTATAATGTCTTAAAACATAAAATATATACAATATTGAGTGCAAACACCTAGACATATCCATATAAAAATGCAAGAAGCTTGCAGCGAAAATAAGCTGACATTGGAGAAACGAAATTATAAATGAATATAAATATAAATATGGACTATCGGTACAACTTAATTTCGGTCATTCCGTCCCGAATAGGACAAGGCATGTAGTCGGAAAAAAAAGTTTATCATATAGTTCTGGTGTACAATACACCCCATTAACCTTTAGGTTGAAAAACCTGAAAAATCTTATATCATATACAAAAATGTATAGTGTTGTATACAGATAAATATACAATAGATATACAAACACAAGCGAACTCCTTCCTTTCAGATACGAACGGGTTTATTAATTTCTGGCTTCGGTCCATGGCGACACGAGGAGAGAGACAAAATTCTTAAAAGTCTTTGCAAACCATACAATGCTGACTCGTGGTGTTTAAAATGTCGATTCATCTCTGCCGGTCGAGATCCGAAAAACTCAACTGCATGCCTCAACGGTAGAGAACTCAACTACTGTCTTTTCATAATCCTCAAATTCTCAGGACCATATCTTCTGGATCTGATGTCATCCACACTCCAGCCTTTTTTCCTGTCATATCCTTTCCGCGCGAGCGTAAAACTGCACCAGATGTCTATGCAGCTGGACTAAAAGACTCGAGTAGTTCGAAGCCTTACCAAACAGAATGATAAAATATAATTAACGAAAAATGATTTATATAAAAAAGTCCTGGGTAGGTTGGGTTTTTTTTAGTTTCATGGCATATCAACGTTTATGGATTATTAAATGCCAAATCCATTTTTATACTAATGAACAGTTCTAAGAAAGAAAGAAAGAAGAAAGAAAGAAAGATATTGAAAAAAGAAAGAAAGAAAGTCATTGTAAAAACAAAGAAAGAAAGAAAGAAAGAAAGAAAGAAAGACCAAAAATTTTGAAAACATTCCTTAATTATATAACATATAGACTAAGGTTTCAGATATGCCCCATTTATAGGTACGTATATTAATCATTGAACGCTGGTCACGCTTATAAACAAACAACATGATTTTGTTTATTTAGATATCTTTCGTTTCCTAAGTGTTGATATGACACTAAAACCAAATGCCCTAACCGTAGCAAAATTAATGATAAATTTTACACACATAGGTACACTAATTGATACTGCAACTTTGTTTATTTCTTGTATACATTGTCCCCTGTCAATAGATAAACTTTGGATACCTCTCTGCTATTTCTGTTCATTTTTTTTAAAGTTTGGCTCTAATGTGTAAACTAAACATTCTGCACTTTGTACAGAAAATAGTATTATAAAAACAAAATAAAAATAGAAATCCCTTGTTTTCCATATTCGAATTATTATGACTATTCCTACTACCAAAACTTAAAACACAGAAAGAAAGAAAGAAAGAAAGAAAGAAAGAAAGTTTAATTGATTTGTAGAATAATTGATTTCAATGCCTAGTCAAACCGTCAAGGTTTATATATGGCTAGAGATGAGCTAATTAGCGTCCCTGTCCAATATCATTAATTTTTAAAAGGATCTACTTGACCAGAGATAAGACCATAACAAGGATTAACATTCCAAGTCGGAGTGGACCATAGAAAACAATAAAGGATATTCCACACTCCAAAGAGCTCCAGAATTGAAGCCTTAACATTAGTTGCTGTTAAGTATTAAACAGGAGACACATACTATTTGGGGAGGGCAGTTCTTATTCAAATGCAGGGGATACAGTCATAGTATTGCCCACTGACATGGTAGAGAAAAAAAAGAAAGAAAGAAAGAAAGAAAGAACATGCAACAGATTGTGGAAAAAAAATAAAGGCAGTGTCAGTTGAAAACTTGCAACATTGTATCTCGAAGATCAACATCTTCATCATGCCATTCAAATGAACTATGCTTTTGAAGTTTGACATAAATGCAAACTGTAGGTATTACACATAAGAAAGAAAGAAAGAAAGAAAGAAAGAACAAAAACATTGAAAGAAAGAAAGAAAGAAAGAAAGAAAGAAAGAAAGAAATTGAAAAACTAAGTAAGAAAGAAAAAAGAAAGAAAGACATTGAAAAAAGAAAGAAAGACATTGTAACAACTAAGAAAGAAAGAAAGAAAGAAAGACAGAAAGACCAAAAACATTGAAAGAAAGAAAGAAAGAAAGAAAGAAAGAAAGAAAGAAAGAAAGACCAAAAACATTGAAAGAAAGAAAGAAAGAAAGAAAGAAAGACTAAAAACTTTGAAAGAAAGAAAGAAAGAAAGAAAGAAAGAAATTGTAAGAATAAAGTAAGACATTGTAAAAAGTAATAAATAAATAAAGAGAGAAAGAAAAAAGGAAAGAAAGGAAGATATTGCAAAACTAAGAAAGGAAGAAGAAATGAAAGCTATAGATACTCATCGTTACAGATAAGGCTGAATCTCTCTCTCTCTCTCTCTCTCTATATATATATATATATATATATATATATATATATGTGTGTGTGTGTGTGTGTGTGTGTGTGCGTGTGTGTGTGTATAGCCTTTTCTGCAGTGTAGTTCTTTTCGTTTCTAAGTTTACTGGCATATCAATCTCCTTGGGTTATTTATTAGCAAAGCTTTCCCTGTAGAAGAACAGCAAATGGGGAATAAAGGCTTTTACCTTTCCCACAGGTATTAATCCGAAAGGAAACATAATAGCCCGACTGGAGTTCGAATTCACCACAATATTGCAAAATCTTACACACACGCACATTTTGTCTCTATCATTTTATAAAGATCCTTTCAAGTTTCCAGATAAGCATCTTGGCTTCAGGTTGGAATTGGTGAAGGAATTTAGCAAAATTTTCACGAGTGCTTTCGGACTTTTCATCGGCCATCATCAGTGGTCACTTGCATATATTAAGAGTGTTTTAGGAGGTGCCCGTGGTGTAATGGTTATTGTCGTAGGGGAATGGACACGTCGACACGAGTTCAAATCCTGGACGAGACTGATTGCATTTCCCATAGCATTAATACCCTTGAATCCAATGATTCTCCCTCCAGCTATGGGTAAATAGTTGGGCGGACTAGGTTCTTCAGCCTTGGTGTGGCAACTAGTCTAGGAGAGGGAAAACTCTGAATTCAAACCTGTTAAACTCCGCTTAAAATCATTGACCTTGTATCATATCCTGCCCAAGCGGAGTGTTTTAAAGAGTTTTTTTTAAAGTTTTTTCAGGTTCTTGACAAAAAGCTTAGAATCAATAGAATTAATTTTGAAAATAGCGACAATGTCTTGAAATGCCTTTTTTATTTAAATATTCTATATTTCTTGATAATATTCGATTTCTGCTGATAGCATTCTATTTTTTAAATTTATCAGCATCTCAGTTTTATCCAACTCTACGTTTACGTAATTTTGTGATGTTATGAAAAACCTAAAAAAACTCTTTCAAAAACTCATTAATTAAACACTCTTTATACATATAAGCAACCCCTTATGATGGTACATGAAAGGTCCGAAAGCGCTCGGGTAAATTGTTCGACCAATTCCAACCTGAAACCAAGACACTTATCAAGAAATTTGAAAGAATCTTAATAAAATTATCATATTTACCAACTCCTCCGCTCGGGTAGGATATGACACAAGGTCAATGATTTTAAGCGGAGTTTAACAGGTTTGAATACAGAGTTTTCCTTCTCCTAGACTAGTTGCCACACCAAGGCTGAAGAACCTAGTCTGTCCTACTATTTACCAATAGCTTGAGGGAGAATAATTGAATTCATACCTTTCCCAAGGGTATTAGTGCTATGTGAAATGCAATCAGTCTCGTGTTGCCGTGTCCATTTCCTGCGAGGATAACCATTACACTACGGGCACCTCCACATCTTAATAGAATTATTTAGACAAAATGTGTCTTTATTATTTAATCGAACATACTTAAATGAAAGACTGCTGCCCAACCACATATATATTCATCTGTATATATATATATATATATATATATGTGTGTGTGTGTGTGTGTATACATACATACATATGTATATATATATATATATATATATATATATATATATATATATATATATATATATATATGTGTGTATTTTTCCTTCTTCACAACTTTAAAGAAGTAGAAAAAATATATCTAACATCTTTTACAGAAACGTGAAGCATGTCGACACACTTTAAAGTAGAAAATTGGCCGGCTTTTGTTGTAACCGTGTGCTATTTATCTTCAAGAGGAGGGGGAAGAAAAAATAGTGAAAAATGTCTTTTCGAAAACGGCCGGATGTGACAGCATCTTCTCTTCCCCGCGCCACAAGCTTCTTCTCCTGCCCTTTCACCTTCTACAATCTTCACCCTTGCTATCACCCAGTCTTGACGTAATCGTGTGCACATATACGATTTTCCAAAGAACGATTATCTCTTTAATCCTATAGGCATTTTTTTTTCGGGGGGGGGTCTGTTCAACCAAGCGGCCATAACGGTCTCGCTGGCGGATGTTGATGCAAACCGGGCGTGGACCAGTCTGCTACCAACAGAGTCGGTAAGGAACAATTACTCGTCTGTTAAAGCCAGTGACCTTTTTGATATGATAACCATCTGCCGTATTCGACTAAGAGCGAATGCAAGGCAAAACAAGATTGATGTATCCTGACGAGTGTTTAAAGGTCGTAACGAAGAACGAGACCCCCAGGCTAGAAACACACAGAGAAACATGATGTTAATTTGTTGGCGTAAAAGCGAAGACAAGCCCTCAAACTAAAGAACACCGAATCAGATTTCTTTGTTTTCTGTAATCTAAGCAGTTTATTAGAGGTAATTCAGTCGATATCGACATGGGCTTCTCGATCTATGTTAATTGATTTTTTCCGGCCGGAAAATTTTGTGTATAACTTAAGTATTGATTTGTTTGATTGATTAATTTCGACTCAATTAGTTTGGTGGGTAAAATACTGTTTCAATTTTACTGTTCTTGTCATGTCATTGAATGAGACATGACACAAGTAAGGAGATTAATTATTAGATTTCGACTTACCGAAACATTTCTTCTCTTGAGATGGATATAGAAAGAAAGATAAACTGAAAGAAAAGTCGAAATAAAAAAAGGATGCTAATGGAAAAGGAGATAGAAAGAAAAACATAGTAAAAACTAAGAAAGAAAGAAAGAAAGAAAGAGAATGACAACGTAAAAAATAAGAAAGAAAGAAAGAAAGAAAGAAAACGTAAAAAATAAGGAAAAAAGAAAGAAATTTAAAAAAAATAAGAAAGAAAGAAAGAAAGAAAGCGGAAAGAAAGAATGAAAACGTAAAAAATTAGAAAGAAAGAAAGAAAGAAAGAAAACGTATAAAAGAAAGAAAGAAAGAAAGAAAGAAAGAAAGAAAGAAACATACAGTAAAGACTAAAAAAGAAAGAAAGACTAAGGAAAAGAAAGATATCTAAAAAAAAACTCTGTCTGGATAATTTATGAATATGCATGACCAACGTTCAATGTTTTATATATACTAACAAATGGCGATTGGGATAGTCATGGGATATTTACATAATAAATAATCGGAATTTTAATGCATAATTGCTCCATGATATTCATTGTAATTCTCTCTCTCTCTCTCTCTCTCTCTCTCTCTCTCACATACACACTCACGCGCTGTCTCTCTATCTCTTCCCCCTCTCTCTCTATATATATACGTATTAACAATAATTTTGTGTATAACTTAAAAAACCGCAAAATTCTTGAAAGGTTTCAGATTTACATGTTTTTATTCTGCACCGTGACGAAATTCTATTTTGATAGAGATTTTTATAAGGTCAACTTCTTGATAGAAATTAACAAATCAACTAAATAATTGTGAAGAAATATGTCAAAGTATACATTTCTTTCTCAACTAATAAATTACTACAACTATGGGCAATGCAAAGTAACCCTTCTTATAGATATATAAATACATGAAAAGAAAGACAAGGAATGAAATTTGACAGATTAATAGATGAACCAAGTTGTACGTCTCTCGCTCTCGCTCTCTTTCTATATATATATATATATATATATGTGTGTGTGTGTGTGTGTATGTGTGTGTGTACGTACGTATATATATATATATATATATATATATATATATATATATATATATATATATATATATATATATATATATATATATATATATAAGTTACTGGCCCATTGGCATAACAGAGTGTTCGCCAATGGTCCGAGGGACCTGCGTTCAAAACCCCAGGTCGAATCATACGAAAGACTCAACATATTGTACTTGATGCCTCCTTTCTTAACACTGAGCATAATAAATTACAGGTCAAAGGTAAGAAGCGCCCTCCTTTACACATTGATGTAGTAGCTATTGAATAGGTAGCCTTCCAGTCGTCCTCTCTTAAGGTCGGCCCACTTACTTAAAAACTTATATATATATATATATATAATTCATTGATTGACACCGTTTTAAAAATAAGTTTAATCTGAAAATTTTTCTGTATATATATATATATATATATATATATATATATATATATATATATATATATATATATATATATTTGCTACGTTCATAATGAAGTAGAATTGAACTAGTTGCATTGACAAGAAAAGATATTATGTTAAGAAAATATTTTTTCGTAACATAACCACTTTTTTTCTTAATCAGACTACGAATTTATTGTGGTATATTCTATCATATCGTGTTTTCTCTTATCAACCTACAGGATGAGTCCAACATTTGATAAGAGTGATTGGCAGATGGCGTGTCAATGTTCAATCCCCAACAGTTCAAAAATAGGAATGTCTTTATTCTTGACGGTGGGCTATCACGTGTGAATGTTAGATTAACTAAAATAAGGAGTTGAGTTTTAGACATCAAGAAAAACTGACCTATATTTTGGATTTTGAATAAAACCACACTCTACTATCTGATTGGAGATTGGTGACGATTTGTGAAAGAATAAATCTTTCCTTTTTTCAACTGAAGAAATACAGCATCACCTCTTCCTGTTTATATGAGCGGCTCAAAAACAGCTTAAAATATCTAGGATAAATGTGAATGTTTTTCAATTGGTTTGTTACTTTTTAATGCGTGTTTATTCATTTCTTTCAAAGTGGGATCAAGTGACAATGTCTTTGTTTCTTCGTTACTTTCTTTGTCTTGAAAATCAACAATGGGTATGTTGAGTATGACTGTAGTGTTTGCTAGCGTTCTGCTATCTTAACTCAACGTTGCAGGAGGTTTGAGATCAAATTCAAAGTTTTAAATAAACACACATCCCACTCTCTTGCATTTTTCTTAGGGGAAAAAGAACAAAAATCTCCCAAAATGAAAATTTATCGAAGGGCCAATGTCTGAAGTGAGAAATACGAAAAGTCAGATGAAAACAAACAGATTGAGTTGAGGACGGAATAGTTTAAAGATTAGATTTCGACCTTGCGGTTTATTTTTTTCTTAGAAAAGAAAGAAAGAAAGAAAGAAAGAAATTCCAGAGGAACAAAAACAACAAATATACAAAATGATTTGGAAAAAAAAAAGAAATGAAGAAGCGAACGAATAATAACATTCTTGGGGATCAAAAGAAAAATGAAGAAGTAAAGAATCAAGAAAACAATGAAAGTCATGAAAGAAATAAAAGTTTGATGTAAATAACGAAAAAGAAATAATAAAAAAAGGGGGGAAAACATTGAGGAGGAAAAGAAATAAAAAGTCCGGTGTTTGTGGGAAAGAAAGAAAGAAAGAAATTCCTGAAAAATAAAGCTTCAAGATAAAAACATTATTGTGTAGGTTGGTTGTTTTGGTTTTATGGCATATCAACGTTTATGGGTTATTTAATGCCAAATCCATTTTTATACTAATGAGCAGTTCTATTTCAAATAATTCAGCTTAGCACAAGTACAAAGTTTAAATGACAAAAACATTTCTATTTCAAGCTATTCAGTTTAGTCAAACAGTTCTAATTCAAACAATTCCGTTTAGTATAAGTATAGTTTTTGTTTACACTCAGTTAAATGTCAAAATATTTTTATTTCGAAAAATTCAGTTTATCAAAAGTACGCAGTTTAGTTCTTTTTGACCCCGTAGATAAAACCCTATCAGGTACTACCTCTACGAGCCAGAGTGGACCTGGGAGCAATGGCAATGAAGGAGTACTCCTCATTTCCCAAGGCTCCAGCATTTCTGGAACATCACCATCAGATTGTTTAATGTCCTATCTAGGACACTCGTTGGGGGGACCTTAAATCTTTTTTTCCCCTCATTATAAAAATAAACCTTTCTAAGGAAGGTCTTCTATAAAAGTAGAATTTCACGGTAAAGGTTGAATTTTGTGATAGAAAAACAAATACAACAGACAGAACATATTTTCGGTCTGTTTTACAAGATCTCCAAATGCTTGTATGTTTTATATTTTCTTCTTCTTTCTTTCTTTCTTTCTTTCTTTCTTTCTTTAATGGTTTTTGATTATCGACAGCTTAATCACATTCTTCTTGTTTTCCGTTACTCCCTTGTTGTTGTTGTTGTTGTTCTTGTTGTTGTTGTTCTTGTTCTTCTTCTTCTTCTTCTTCTTCTTCTTCTTCTTCTTCTTCTTTAATATTGATTATCGACGTCTTCATCATATAATTCTTGTTTTCTCTTTACCCCGAACAGTTCTTGTTCTTCGTTAACATTTTTTATTGTGACCGTCAGTATCTTAAAACGTTTTATTATTCAAATGTAAATGTTTGCAACTATTTCTTCTGGATATATATATATATATATATATATATATATATATATATAGAGAGAGAGAGAGATACTCCCCTACCCCGTAGGTTTGAGTTCTCCGGTGAATGAAGTAATCGTGTTGCCATTAGCGTTTATTGCAAACCTCTTCATATATGAATTGAGGTCTCGGTAGCCATTAAACGGATGTATGTAAACAATAGTAATTGTGCTTCATAACCGTTTAAAATTTACTTCGATGCTACTGGCTGAAGTTTTATAAGATTGGATTGGCGTTTGAGTCAACCGGGTTTCGATCCCAGCTACGGGAAGCTAATATGTCTAGCCACACTGATGAGTTCTGATGGAACGAAACAGATCTGTCTGTGAATGACTATAAAGGTGTATATATATATATATATATATATATATATATATTGAAGATTCATTCAATAGATATGGGAATTTAATAAAAAAAAATAATATATTTCCATAAATGAAATCTTTGCATTTTTTAGAAACAGTTTACAGCAAAAAAAAAAAAAATTATTTTAATCTAACAAGATTTTGAGGCTCTTAAAATTAGTAGCAAATAAAAAAAATGTGCTCCAATTAAAACAGGTCAAACCAGCGCAGACCATGTGAAGTGCAAACGATGAGAAGTGCAAACCAGGTGAAATTAAGGAAGGTCGTGTGATATGTACGGAGAAGCATGTTTTAATAAAAAAAATGCTTAATCAAAAAATGCATACCAACGGACGAAACATGGATTTGCACTAACGAGCCGAAATTGAAAAAACGATGGAGTGAAAACACTAACTCTCAGGTAAACAAAAGCTTCTGAGCGCAGTAGTCAGTAAACACAGTCATGTTAACAGTTTTCTGAAAGATAAAAGACCCATCACTCTTTATTTCGATTTAAAAAGATGCCACAGTAAATAGTGGTTCTTATTGCCTACTCTTTTGGCAAAATTCTCATTTTTATCGAATGATCTTCATATATATATATATATATATATATATATATATATATATATATATATATATCCTTTTATATAAAGACAAAAAGAAAAAAATCATTTTCTTGGTATCATTTTAAGTTTATTCGCGGTTATTTTATAAACCTTCGACAGATGAATAATTACTACTACTCCTTGGAATTCCACCTTGGGTCATATGAGAATATATATATATATATATATATATATATATATATATATATATATATAGGGATGGAAACAAAAAGTTTATGCGTTCGATACGCAGACAGACAGATAAAAACATTCATCTATCTATCTAGCTAGCTAGCTAGCTAGCTAGCTAGCAAGATATATATATATATATATATATATATAAACTTCTCTTCACAAATTTTACGATTGACCGTGATTATCAATAGCTTGAATAATTTTCGAGATCAACATGGATGCACGTTCAGAAGAAAATGCACGCTTGTCACCCCTAACTCCCCCACACACACACATACACACACACACAAGTGCAAAAGATTGAAAGTGGTATGATAAAACATTCATATATATATATATATATGTATGTGTGTGTGTGTGTGTGTGTGTGTATATATATATATATATATATATATAAGATATTTATGGTGAGTTAATGGAGGACCAAATTTTGTACTATTGTTATATACTGATCAATATCAATATCAATGTCCGATGATTACTGATTGCATGAAACCCAGGGTTACAGACAATACCATGTAATACATATATATATATATATATATATATATATATATATATTTGTGTGATGTGTGTGTGTGTGTGTGTGTGTGTGTGTGTGTGTGTGTGTGTGTGTGTGTGTGTGTGTGTGTGTTTGCTTTTCTCCATACAGCAAATTTTACTATTGATTAAATACGTACACCTGGAAAATAGGGTTTTTTTTCTTTTCGTCTTCAAATCTATTTTTTCTCGTGAGAGGTTCAGTTTATATATAAACCTTGAACAGCTGGTTAATTTATTGAGCTTTAAAACCCTTCCGATTGTCCCTGTTACTATCAAGTTAAACCAAAGTGCACAAAGCGATATGAACATTTCAGTAATGGGTTCCAATTTGAAGAATCTTTTTTCTGCCATTCTATTCGTTCTTTCAAGTGTATATCACGACTAAACATCAAAAAGAAGCTTCACTTATTTCTGCTTCCAGTTTAACTACCCAGAATGCCTTTTAGTCAGATATTATCCTCATTTATTCTTCCGGTTTGACTTGCGGCTCATCTGGACTGTTTCCGGTTTCTGGGCGTTTAACTGGCATTTTCTATGAAAGGAGCCGGAAAGAAAGAAGGTTAAAATCACACAAAGAAAAGTCTTTCTTTCTTTCTTTCTTTTTTCAAATTAAAACTGATTATTAATTTTTATTTTATTTTCTATTTTATATTCAGTTATTATTGATTTCATTTCCATATTAAAGTTGATTTTATTTTTGTTCTGAATTCTTTATTTGCATTTTCTGTCACGCTTAGCAAACAGCAAGTAATCAGAATCTTCTCCTTTTTTTCTTCCAACTCAGCCTGCTATTATTATTATTATTATTCTCAGATTTCCAACAGTTACATTTCTGCTTTTTCACCTTCCATTTGCCGTCTTCTTTTCCTAATTCTTTTCAATCCTTTTCCTGTATATTCCTTTTCACCGCCTTTTTTAAAATTTTCATCTTCTAGTTCTCCATCAATATCATTCCTCTCTTCTATTCACGTTCCGGGCCGGACCTGTTTTAATAGATTCTTCTTCTTCTTCTTCTTCTTCTTCTTCTTCTTCTTCTTCTTCTTCTTCTTCTTCTTCTTCTTCTTCTTCAATTTTGGTCTTCTTTTGTTTTTCTTCTCATTTGTCTCGCTTCTTCTTCTTTCTCTTCTTTTAATTTGTCTCTTCTTCTTCTTCTTCTTCTTCTTCTTCTTCTTCTTCTTCTTCTTCTTCTTCTTCTTCCTCAATTTTCGTCTTCTTCTATGTCTCCTTCTTTTTCTTCTCCTTTGTATCTTTTTCTTCCTCTTCCTCTTCACCTTCTTCTTTTTCGTTTATTTTTCTTAATTGCTTCTCCAGAAGAATGACAATCTGATCGTTACGTATTTTCTCGCGATAATACACGTTACTTCAAGGAAGTCGTCACCGCCCCCAGAATAAAAATGGCAACGTACTTCGGGAAAATGTGACTGAATAAATAAATATAGGAATCATATTCTTTTGAAAACATCAGGGGTTGGGATTGAAATAAGAGAGTTTTAATTAGAGCTGAAGGGATTTTTTGAATTAAATTCTTTTCTTATAAATAGAAAAGAACAAACTAAAAATTTGTGGGCATACACAAACACATGAAGATCAATAGACATAAACGTGTATATACACACGTACATACACACATATAGATATACAAATGTAAATATTAATATATCTTAATTGTGCATTTGGCAGCATTCGTACTTAAATTTATATTTCATTCGAGATAAAGAACAATAAGCGTGAATGCAAGCGTATATATGCGTGTATATATATATATATATATATATGCATATATATATATATATATATATATATATATATATAGTCATCCACAGACAGATCTGTTTCTTTCTATCAGAACTCATCAGTGTGGCTAGACAGTATCTTCTCGTAGCTGGGATCGAAACCCGGTTGACTCAAACGTCAACCCAAGCTTCTAACCATTCAGCCACGAGGAGATATTAGCTGCGAAGTAAATTTTAAACGGTTATGAATCACAATTACTATTGTTTACATACATCCGTTCAACGGTAGCCGAGACCTCAATTCAAATGAAGAGGCTTGCAATAGTCGCTAATGGCAACACGATTACTTCTTCGCCAGAGAACTCAACCCCAATATATATTTGTGTGTGTGTGTGTGTGTGTAGATATAGATACATATGTGTGTGTGTGTAAATATAGATACATATGTTGAAATGTTAGATTTTAATGAATCTGACTGTATGATAAAAGTATGTGGAAAGTTGTATAAATCAAACGTTTAACTCAAAAGTAGCGTGGCACAGAGTGAAAAAAAAAATTTTTTTCACTCTGCGTCACCATACTTTTGAGAATCCTTTCCTTTTCCTTATCGTTTTACCTCTTAGCACTCCTTCCCCCTAATTACCACCTAGACACCACAAAAGAGACAAATTTCTGCGACATCTTTGAATGAAACAAGATATGCCGAAACCCCTTTCACCCAAACCTTTCCATACTTTTTTCTTACCAACTCCCTAAAATCTATATCCACTTTCAAAACAAAAAATCTTTAATGAAACCTGATACATTTGACTTTAAATCCCTTCCTTCTTTCCTGCTAAAACTGTATCCTCTCCACCATCTTATTATTTCTCCTCACATGGTTTTAAATAGAAAAACACAGAAAACGGTCTCTGTCTGAAGAAGTCCGATGAAATAAAGCCGAACGAAATATCGCAAATCTAAATTTGAGTTAAATGTTTGATTTATTCAACTTTCCACATATTTCTATCATATATATATATATATATATATATATATATATGTGTGTGTGTGTGTGTGTGTGTGTGTGTGTGTGAACATACTACATAAACACCTCTGATACCTGAAGACACCTGAAAATGGGCACAGTCGTGTGACATTTATCGTCAACACCTGCGACTTCTTACATGGTTCTACCAGAACTGCATTCAAACCGTCCTCAACACCCACCGAAGTGACACCATCACCAATATTCAAGTCCTTGAAAAAACGGAGGACACCGGCATTGCCACCATGCTACTGATGCCCCAGCTATCTTGGGGAGGTCACATCTACAAGACAGGGAATCAACCCCAGCTTAGAATCTCTCACCTCGGCATCGCAAATGAGGAGGACCAAAGAATCGATTTCTGGACTATCTAAAAAAATTCCTAGTTGCCTATCACCGTTGGCGATGGGTCAGCCTATCTGAGAATTGTGACGCTTGGTGTCTTATCACGGACTTTATAGTGTGCTCATTTCAAGCACTTATTAGGCTGCCCACATGGATGAGAGGCTCAAGAAGAGTAACCTTAAAACTATGCCTTCAAGTACCGACCAGACATCTAAATGAGGCTGCTGCAAACGTGCCTGTCTGTTTCACGTCGGCTCTATCTGCCAAGAATATTCCTGCAATCAGCATAGACAAGAATTTTCTTGATCTTCATTCTCGAACCCAAGCCATGATTTTATTTATACATTTTGTTATATCTATAAAGAGTGTTCAGTATTATTGATCAAGAAAATGTAGATCTAGGTTTGAATAGCCTCGGCAGGAGATGTCGATTGGTGACTGTCAATTTTTTTCTTATGTGATCGTCAGACCAAACTCTCTCTCTCTCTCTCTCTTTCTCTCTCTCTATATATATATATATCTTTCTCTCACTCTCTCTCTCTCTATGTCTTTTTCTCTCACACTCTCTTTATGAATATACATATGTGTGTGTTAGTGTGTGTAGTTGGGCAGAATTCCTGCTTTTAAGAATGTTTGTTTAAATAATAAAGACAAATTTTGACTCTACAATTTTATTAGGATCATTTAAAGTTTTCTGTCAAGGTTTTCGATTGAATTTAGTAGATGAATCTAGCAGAATTCTTAGATCGACAAAATGTTTCTCGTTAGTTTGACAAAATGTGTCTTTATTATTTAATCAAATATGCTTAAACACACACACACACACACACATATATATATATATATTGTCTTCCACAGAAGACAGACAGCTTCGTTGTATCACAACTCTTCAGTGTGGCTAGACACGTAGGATGCTTCAAGCTGGGATTGAAACGCGCTCTACTTTACGTTGCACTTAGTATCATACCGCTCAGCCATTCAGACGACATACGGCAGCTTGGGAATTATAACGAATTATGTATTAGCTTTTGTTTGTTTACATTTTGCCTTACCGGGTATGTTTTCTTTTCTTTGGTTTGGTTTCTTTGTTTAATGGCATATCAACCTTTGTAGGTTATTTAATGCCAAATCTATTCTCCTAGAAGAACAGTAATGGTACTATTTAACCCAGAGCTGGGAGGAAAATGGGATTCATACATTTCCCAAGGGTATTTGCCCGAAAGTGAACGAAATAGCGCGACTGGAGTACGAACACACGTACTATGATTCCGCAGTCCATCGCTTTAACCATTACACCACGAGAATACCCCCTTTCTTTTGTAAGTACGTACAACTGAAATATTTTCGAAACAGAGCGTATGAAGCAATTAGCCGAATAACAGTTTGTTGTTTTAGCTTTCTGATAATACATTGGCATTTTTCATGGAATCTTGTTGGAAATTCTATTCATAACAACTAGAAAATAATAATGATATATGCATCCAACTGCAAATAGAGTTTTATTATACTAGAAACACTATTTATAACAACAAGAAAACTTACTTTGAGAAAAACCATTTTTGAACACGGCCACGATGCTTTGGCAATTAAAAGTACTTCATGCCTAATAAACAAAGCTTAATTCTCACATATCAATATACGTGGTGCATTCAATAAGTTTCCAGACTTTTTTGTACAGGCATTTAAAATTGTCGTAGATTCTTGAAAATTCAGTATGTTATTGCTATACATTTTATAATTTCAGCCTCAAATGAACAGCTACAGCAGCAATTGGAATACACCCAACTAAAACCTGACTGTCACAGCTGGTGAAGTTCAAAAATGCAATATGGACGTGAACGATATGCAATAAAATTCTGTTTAAACTTGGAAAAAATACGACAGAAACGTATGGAATGTTTCAGACTGCTTTTGGAGCATCTTGCATGAATCAAACATCAGTTTTTGAGTGGCAAAAGAAATTCAAGGAAGGCAGCGAGTCTGTGAGGGATGATAAGAGGTGTGGGAGGAGTAAGGAAGCCAATATACCAGAGTTGATTGGCCAAAGGTTAGGGTTAGGGTTACTATGTTGTGGTTTTAAGGGAGTTCAGAAAGAGATTCCGTCGGAAGAGACCAGAACTCTTCAAATCGGGTCAGTGGCAGGGTTAGGTCAATACACCAGTCCACAACTCCATCCTTGTCACAGACTATTTGAGCAAGATGGGCATCAAGACAGTTCCTCACCCTCCCTATAGTCCAGACCTTGCTCCCTGTGACTTTTGGTTATTCTCTAAGCTCAGAGCCTGTCGTTATGAGACAATTGAGGAGATGAAAGAGGCTGTGACGAAGGTCATTGACACGGTCACACAAGAGGACTTGAATGGGGCCTTGCAGAAGTTGTTGGAACGGTACAACAAGTGCATTGCAGCCTGAGGAAATTACTTCGAAGATGACTAGAGTTTCATGTGTGTACTATCAATAAAACTGCCCATATGAAAAAAGTCTGAAAACTTATTTGATGATCCTCGTCAATGTTCATACAATAAATAGCACGATAATATGAGATATCGTCTTCAATACAGTTAATTCATTCTTGTTAGAATCGAATAATAGTTTGACAGTTTTCCTTGCTAACAAATCGAGGTGCAAAAATATTTTTGTACTTATCATTAACTTACTATTACTATATTTTAGTTTGGATTTGTGTTTTGTTATCCCTTTTTGATACTTTTTACAGGGTGGAACGATAAAATTATCGTCCTAAAGAAAACAACACTACAGCTTTATTGTAAAACTTTTTGAAAAACTCAATTCAGCTAACTTGATTATGTAGTAGAGCTGACATGTATTCAATGTAGCCGCCTTCAGCCTCAGTCACCGGCTCGATACGGATCCGGATGTTCTCGACATATGACCAAACGAAGTAGTCCAGCAGGTTCAGGTCGGGGGAGGAGGGGACCAGTGAGAGAAGGGTACAAAGTCGTAGCACTCCTTCTGAAGCAAAGCCTGGGTCTTTTTGGACATGTCGGCCGGCGCCGAGACCTGTTGCCACACCCAGGGTCTGCCACCAGCCACTTGATTGCACCAGGGGATCACCACACTCTTTAGCACATCCTGGTACACTTTGGTGTTGACTTTCAAGTCGACTTCGAAGATGTGAGGTGGCATGATGTGGCCCTCACTTGAAACCACACCAAAGACCATAACCGTAGCCGGAAACCTTTTTTTCATCACTCTGGGCACGTCCCTGTTATTCGTGGCAATCCAGATTTGCATTTTGAAGGCGCTGGCAATGGTCCTGTTGTCATAACTTGGATCGGTAGAGAGCATGGGTTGTACAGCGGCGCATCTCCGTTCTTGCTCGTTGAACATTGTGCCACTTTCAGACATGATAGAAGGCTCTTATCGCTCTTGGGATTTGTACACAACTGGCCAACTAGAAGATGGTCTGCAACAAAAAAAGAAAACCGGTTTTCATTTTACGGAAATGGAATCATGTCGTCTTTTTTAGGGCGACAATTTCATCGTTCTACACTGTAGTTACTATCTACTTCTTTATTTGTTATTTTATTGCCCTTTGTCTTCCGTAGCCAAGTCGTATTGCTTTCGGTGATTTTACTTTTTAAAATTGATACCAAAAGAAAGAAAAAGAAAGATAGCATTAAAAAAAAAAAGAAATAAAACGAAGAAAAGAAAGGAGAATAGTGAAAGAAGTGGAAACAGATGAACAAGAGATAAAGTAATTGAAAGAGAAAAACAAGAAAATCTTGTAAATAATATCTCTAGCTTTGTTGTACCTATATATCAGCCAGATTCGACCTTGGGTAAAATTTTGTTCTCATATATTGGCCAGTTCCTCTCAGCTTATTTTGGATAGGATGCAGAACCGGTTGATCACCCTTGTGAAAGAGGATGGCTTTTCCAAACTTCAGGAAATTTAGTGCATGTTGTCTTTATCTTTTATTGTTAAATTCACGTTTCGGCCGATGCATCTTTTAGCCTTTTGCGGGAATTTTATATGAAATTCGGGAGCCTACGAGGAACTTTGAACCGAACCCTTTATATATTCCACGAGAGTAGGCTGTTCTAATTTCGATAACGAGTATACGCATTTAGCTAAAGTGCTTCTTAGTTAAATCATCTGGTTGCAGGTTCAATCCCGAATACTGGTTTATACCATACATCTTAGTTAATGCTTCGGGATGGGTCGTCAGTGATGTTTCCTTTGGGATCATGGGGGGTTTCGGGTCTTTCAACATCAGACCCCCTCACCCAAATGACCCAGTTGGCATCGATCTAACTCCAACTCCCATCCCGGCAGCCAACCTGCGCATCCACACAAGGAGAAAACAAAAAAAAAAAAAATGACCACAGAAAAGGCTCTATATATAATTTTGCAACAGCCAATCAGAGCTAAGCTCTACTGATGACTTCTAAATCTTTCCTTTAAAAATCGGAAGGCCACTTTACTCTGCTTCTTAGCCACAATAGGGTCGTTATTCGGTTATTTGTTCATTCCGGTATGTATTCCTTCCTTTTTCCCCCCTTTTTTTAAAAATTAATTTTTACTTAAAGAAAGAAAAAAAAAAAATTAATAAATAAAAAAGAAAAAAATAAATAAATAAAAAAAAATAAATAAATAAAAAAATAAAAACTGTACATAACTAAAGAATTGCGATTAAAACAACAAACTCGTATATAAAATGACATACGTTTAGTTTTGTTTTAAAACTTATCTCCATTAAACACTGTACATGAATATACAATTACGAACTAAATCAGACGCCGCGCATTACTATACGTTAAAAAATAACAAGGAATATATCATCATCATCATGTCGTGCCGCTAGCACGGATATCCCTGACCCTCTCTCTCCACTTTTCTCTATCATTCATCGCTTCTGGCAGGTCTGCTGGGCTACATCCCGTATCCTCACATAGCTGCTGTATGTATGTTCGAGCTGGTCGTCCTGCTTTTGCTCGGCCAATTGTGGTGGTCCATAGGAGTACATCACTTATGAGCTCGTCCCTGCTTCTCCAACAGTCTCCTGCGTGTCTGGTTTGTCTAACTTGGATAGTTTTCGTGATGGGAGACAGGTGGCTGTATAGTTGGTGCGTTATGGGGTGTTGCCGCCAGGACTTGTTCAATATTGCTCGCAGCATTCTTGTGTAATTGCCGTCTAGCTTCTTCTACAGCCGTTTTGTTAGCGTCCAAGTGGTGCATCCATACAGTAGTATCGATACGACCGCTGCCTGGAAGAAACTGCGTTTCATTTCATTTCATCGGTTGGGTCTGATGATCATATGATCGATAGCTTATTGATAGCTGTCAATGCCTTCGTTAGCTGCGTATCGTTGTCTTTTTCGGTTAATGAGACACTGTTTCATAGGCAGGTGAATTTGTCTACCAGTTTCAGAGAGGTTCCCTCTTGAGTGGAAATATCGCCCGCTTGATTAAAGCACATATATTAAGTTTTGTGTGCATTCACATGGAGGCTAATGCCTGCGGCGGCTCGTTCCAAACTATGCAGTAGTGTTTCGGCTTGCTTGGGTGTATTTGCCAGTATCGCTACTATTGCTTAATACTTTATATATAGTTATGGCTTACGGATTTAAATCTGCCCTCGCTGGTTAAATAAAGGGTTTGGTTCGAAGATCTGTGTGGTTCCTGAGTTCCACTTCTTTGTTCAGGTAGGAAACTTTTTTTATTACCTTTGAGTTTAAAGGTTCTTCAACATAAGGAGAGAGAGGCACAATCTTTCTATTCTGGCTTTTTCATCTGCCCCCCCCCCACCACCACCACCACCAACACGTGCGGCACCCGCCACAAAGGTCTCTGCGAGCAAGCGAAAACCAACCGTCTTCCCCCGAGGCAGGTCTCATCTCAACTAACTGACTTTTTCAAAATCTCCCAAAATCCTCCGTGCGCTTCCGGTGCATGACGTCATTCGCACTCGCTAGCCTCCGTTTCCCATCTCGGGCTATTGTGACATCTCTGAGTGACATGTCCGCTTAGCTAGCGCACGCGCGTGAACACCTGTGTTGATGTTGCACCTAAGTAACCCATGCACTGAGCCGAAAGGTTCTCAGCCTAACTAAACCCCAAGGCATAAACCGAAATTCCTCGGCCATTATATTACAGAGTGATTTGACATTTCATCGTGCAGAATCATGCAAGAAGAATACACAATTTGATTTTGGTAAGGCACTAGAATATCACCAGTTTATTTCTCGTATATCTCTACTTTTTGTGGATAATGTTCAGGGAAGCTGCCTACATTAGTTCCACCTATCTGTAACCTTTTTCAGAACGAACTCATTCTACGTCATCATTAGTTCTTTCGGAACCTTTCCTATACTGTTCACCTTTATTATAATAACAGACTCTTTTGAAGAACATTTGCAATGTTTTCCAAAAACCATATTCAAAGATTTCTTCTCAGCGACAATTTTGTGATTGCCCAGGGTTGGTAAGCGTCTTATTCTTTCTTGGTTTGATTTAATTTGCTTTCGTTTCTTTATTTGATGGTATATATGAATTCGTGGGTTACTTAATTCCAAAGCCCTCATTGTAGAAGAACAGTAGTGGTACTATTTAACACATATCTGTGGTGGGGGACTAAAGTATTAGTCCAAATGTTAACTAAATAGCGTGAGTGGGGTTCTGACTAGTTTTCTAGAATGTCACAGTTCAACACGTTTGCCACTATGCCAGAGGGACAACCCCATCTTAGTAAGAATTTCTTGTTTGTTGCACTTATGTAATACTCTTTTGTTACATTTTTACCGTTCATTTAAATAAAAGCCCCATGATTGAAAGAAAGAAAGAAAGACAGAAAGAAAGAAAGAAAGAAAGAAAACAGATGGAAAGAAAAGTAGAAAAAAAAGAAGATTAAAATCCTCAGTATTGAAAGAAAAAAGAAAGAAAGAAAGAAAGAAAGAAAAAAGAATAACATACCTAAGAAAGAAAGAAAGAAAGAAACAAAGCATAAACAAAGAATAAAATTCCCATGAAAGAAAAAACTAAGAAAAGAATAAAATTCTTTAAAAAGAAAGAAAGAAAGAAAGAAAGAAAGAAAGAAAGAAAGAAAGAAAGAAAAAAATCCACTGAAAGAAAGAAAGAAAGAAAGAAAATCCATAAAACAATATTGCTGCCATCATGATGCAAGGAATATCCAAACTCCTCTTGACGATCCATAATAGCTGAATAGCAAGTTCGATCCTAACTGAGTGCACCATATACTTAAAATCTTGGGGGAAAGCAATGCTATGCCTAATCTTAGAGACTTTCAGTCAAGTCTTGCTTTAAGCACCATGAGCCATGTGATCGCCGATCTTAAGCATCGATTAGCCAGTTCAGTAAACAGATGGTAACCATGCTCTGTACCCCCTGTAGAGGAGTTATGCTTCCACACCAAAACGGGTGTCCTGGGTATGACACAAAACTACATCCGATGGTGAGGCCCAAGTTCTAGAAATCTTGGGAGTGGAGAGTAACCCTTCATTGCCATTACTACCAGGTCCACTTGATCCGAAGAGGTTGTACCTATTTGGGTGCCATCTATACTTAAATAGATCTGTTTCAAATCTATTCATATCCGATAGGACTGTGTGCAAATAAAACCTGACTTCGTAAATTACAGCATGAAAACTGTAAAAATACGATGTGATTGTACGATAAATTTGAATGCAAATGTAAATACACAATTTAATTTTAAATGTACATGTACAGTGAACATGGATCCCTAATTACTAAGCATTAGATATCCCTTGAGGGGTTGACATGCCTATAAAATCAGGCATTTAATTCTTGCCTCATTTAACTTTCTGTTTTATTATTTATAAAATATCCCCATACATCTGATAATAAGGCTCCTATTCTGAAGGTTTGGAGAATATAAAGTACCTCTTCATTACCGTTACCATAGAGGTGATAGGTCCCATTTATAGCTCAAATAGAACTGTTTGACCAATTGATTGTGTGCAAAAAAAAATGGCTGATGAATTGTTAATGTTACATAACAATTATTGGAACCATTTAACGAAGGGAAAACCAATGAGAAATGTTGAATAGAAGTATGAGAGTTGAATACTTGAAATCCTTTAACTATGTGCAAAAATTAAATCATTGGAATTTCATAACAATACTTAAATCTATCTGGGTGCAAAGAAATGAGCTCTGGCTTGTTTAAAAATCTTATCTAAAAATATTTGTTCACAAATTATGTATATTTAATATATATAACTACAGAATCTAGCTTTAAATGACCTACAGGAGGTGTCCTGTAGCGATGGACTGCGGAATCGTAGCACGCGAGTTCGTACTCCAGTCGCGCTATTACGTTCACTTTCGGGCGAATATCCTTGGGAAAGGTACGAAACCCCCTTATCCTCCCAGCTATGGGTTAAATAGTACCACTACTGTTCTTCAAGAAGAATGGCTATGGCATTAAATAACCTACAAAGGTTGATATGCCATTAAACAAAGAAACCAAACCACAACCTTTCATATCAACCCACTGTAAATGAACTTACTCAACTCGTGGGTGAATCTTGTTATGCTTTCTGAAACTATTTGTTTATAATTCATATAACCTGGTTATTTTTTATGAAGTTCAGTAGCATTATATGCAAACGAGTACGGGGGCGAGAGTTGATAGAGTTCAACCTCTCTTCCTCTGTGCTGGGGGAAACATGATAAATTTGAACTGGCAATCCGTAAGCGGTTTTGCTGAGGTCACGATTTAAAAGTGTTAGCTACCCGAAACGGAAGGTGAGAGTGGGATGTACGATGAACCCCAGTATATAAATCACGTATTTCGTGATTCAGCTCCCTGTTTCTCATTTGGTGGCTGGGGCTTGAAAGCAAAATGAAGGTCCAAAAATCCAAGAAGAGACTGTTCTTCAAGGAATGAAGAAGCTTCGCACGTAGTGTCCGTTGTTCATTTCTTTCTGCTTCTGATGTCTCAAAGACTGCATGGAAAAAGGGTTATGTTGTGTTATTTGGTTTAACGGTATATCAACCCTTGATGGTATTTTAAAGCCTAATACCATTTATACCTGAAATGATTTAGTTTGAAGGTAACATTTGTGAAACCATCCAGAGCTCATTTTTGGCACACAGTTAAATGGTCTCAAGTATTGCTATCTAACACCAATACTTTTATTTGCACATAGTTAAATGGTCTCAAGTATTGCTATCTAACACCAATACTTTTATTTGTACACAGTTAAATGGTCTCAAGTATTGCTATCTAACACCAATACTTTTATTTGCACACAGTTAAATGGTCTCAAGTATTGCTATCTAACACCAATACTTTTATTTGCACACAGTTAAATGGTCTCAAGTATTGCTATCTAACACCAATAATTTTATTTGCACACAGTTAAATGGTCTCAAGTATTGCTATCTAACATCAATACTTTTATTTGCACACAGTTAAATGGTCTCAAGTATTGCTATCTAACACTAATACTTCTAATTTCCACAGTTCAATGGTTTTAAATATTGCTATCTATTCCTAATAATTCGATTTGATATTAATCATTTGTTTTCGCACAGCTAAATGTTTTCAAGAAATGTATATGATTAAACAGTTCTAGTTAGCACAAAATCGAATCCTGACAGGTATTACCAAACCAGTTCAGAGTGGACCTGAGAGTAATGGCAATGTAGAGGTATTCAATATTCCCAAGTCGGTAGATAGCTTCACTAATGTAGTAGTCCTCCGTTGACCAAGCTTCGAACATTCATTTGGTTAATTGGTTGGTTGGTTTTTATGGCATATCAACACTTGTAGGTCATTTAGGTTTCGGTTTGGTTTCTTTGTTTAATGGTATATCAACCTTTGTAGGTTATTTAATGCCATAGCCATTCTTCTTGAAGAACAGTAGTGGTACTATTTAACCCATAGCTGGGAGGATAAGGGGGGGTCATACCTTTCCCAATGATATTTGCCCAAAAGTGAGCGACTGGAGTACGAACTCGCTTACAACGATTCTGCAGTCCATCGCTACAGGACACGTCCTGTAGGACATTTAAAGCCAGATTCTGTAGTTATATATATTAAATATACATAATTTGTAAACAAATATTTTTAGATAAGATTTTTAAACGAGCCATAGCTCATTTCTTTGCACCCAGATAGATTTAAGTATTTTCCCATTGGTTTTCTCTCAGTTAAATGGTTCCAATAATTGTAATGTAACATTAACAATTCATCAGCCATTATTTTTTTGCACACAATCAATTGGTCAAACAGTTCTATTTGAGCTATAAATGGGACCTATCACCTCTATGGTATCGGCAATGAAGAGGTACTTCATATTCTCCAAATCTTCAGAACAGGAGCCTTATTATCAGATGGTTTAATACCGCATACGGAATACTCGTTAGAGGAAGAGGTCTTATCCCTCTTCACTGGAGCAATCAGCGTTTTCCCCAGCCGTCCCTGGCCAACTGGACTGTAAATTGATAGAATATAAAACAAGAGGGGCCCAGTTGGTAGGGGTGATTGTAGAATACACCCACTGCATCTCTACAGTGAAATGACAAAAACACAATCTGATGGTGAGGCATCATCTTTGGAGATTTGAGGTATGTAGAGTACCTCTTCATTGCCATTACTCCCAGGTCCAATCTGATCTTGGATGGTAGCACCTGATAGGATCCTATCTCTTGGTCAAATAAAACTGTTTGACATTTACACTGTGTGCAAACACACAACTTACATTAAATAATGAGTTACTAGAAATAGAACTGTTTGATCATTTAATAGTGTGCAAACAAAGGATTAATCGTAAATAGAATTATTCATTTTAGACAGAAATGCTTTAAACCGTTTAATTGTGTTTAAAAAATATAACTCAGGCTTTTAAAAATGTATTCACGAATCATATATCTAATATACATGTATAAAGAAGGTTAGGTTTTAAATAACCTACAATGGTTGATATGCCATAAAACCAAACCAAACCAAATTATATGTATTTAATATAAATGTATAAAGAGGATTTGACATTTATTAACCTATAGTGGTTGATATGCTATAAAATCCAACCAAACCAAATCATATATATTTAATATATATGTAATAAAAGGATTTGGCATTAAATAACCTACAATGGTTGATATGCCATAAAACCAAACCAAACCAAATTATATGTATCCAATATATATATATAAAGAGGATTTGACATTAAATAACATACAATGGTTGATATGCCATAAAACCCAACCCAACCAAGCCAAACAACGAAAGGTATTAACATAAAATGTCGATTTGTGTCTCGTTGTGTTAGTCCTCCCCAATAGATAAATAGACTTACTGATAAAGCAGTTCCCCGCTGACCACTCGACAGACATTTATACGGTTGACAACGCTGAGTTCAATAGTCTCTTTACGCGACAGGAAATGTTAATGAAACTATCAACGGTTGATGGGAATATATCGGATCGAAATGAAATACTGGCGAATTAAATGCGCAAATATTTTAAACAAAATAAAAGGTCTATTTTTATGCGGGAACCAACAACACGCACCTCTTATACCCAACATGAACCTTCACATCATTCATCCATACACCACAGTCAACCTCACAACCTCTTGGACCTGACTCATGACAAAAAAAAAAAAAAAAAAAATTCGGAACTGTTTATGGTACACTTGGTATTTTCTAACCAGTTTTAGACACTTCGGAATTATATCTGTGTTTGAATTCTCTCTCTCTCTATCTCTCTCAAGTTGCATATCTTTTCTTTCTTTTACGACTCGTCATTTTTCTGTTACCGGTATAAAACTCATTTCCAATAGGAGGTGCCGGTGGTGTCATGGTTATCGTCGTAGGACAATGGACACGGTGACACGAGTTCAAATCCTGGACGAGACTGATTGCATTTCACATAGCACTAATACCCTTATGAATCCAATTATTCTCCCTCCAGCTATGGTTCTTCAGCCTTTATGAGGCAACTAGTCTGGGAGAAGGAAATCTCTGAATTCAAACCTGTTAAACTCCGTGTAAAAATTAACCTTGTGTCATATCCTGCCCGAGCGGAGGGGTTGGTAAATATGAGAAAACTCATTTCCATTTGGTATGGGTTTTTTGTTTGGTTTGGCTTAGTTGATTTAAAGGCATAATAATGCGTTATGGGTTACTTAAAGCTGAAATCTTATCCATTTCTTTATGCTTAATTATAATCATAATTTTTTATGGTTGGTTTGGTTTATTTGTTTAACGGCATATAAACTCCTTATGGGATATTCAATATAAAAATTCAATTCATTTTTAAATTCTTGTAATTGTAATTATTGTTAGTTATCAATTTGGCTTGCTTTACTTGTTTAACAGGGCCATCGACCAAATGAGTAGAGTGTTCGCCAATGGTCCGGGAGACCGAAGTTCCATCCCAGGTCGAGTCATATCAAAGACTGAAAAAATGGTACTTGATGCCACCTTGTTTAACACTCAGCATTATAAGGCAAGAATCAAGGGTAAAGTGTAGCAATCCAGGGAACGGTGTAGCGCCCTTCCTTACACCTCGGTGTACTAGCTATTGAAAAGGAGCCTTCGGGTCAACCAATGAGAATTGAACTCACTCGTGCAGATTTGCTAGTCTACCTTGGTAACCATTACACCACCCAAGGTGCCCGAGGTGTGTGTGTGTGTGTGTGTGTGTGTGTGTGTGTGTGTGTGTGTGAATAAGTTGTTATATCTCTCTGATGTGGAGGCTATTATTACGGACGGAAATTCAGAATTCCGGTTCATCACTGAAGAAGAAATGGTTCAATTGATCAACAGACCAATTTCAATGATCTTAAACAAATATTAAGCACTTTCAAAATCGGTATCCTGCTGTCCTATCTGACCTGTGGGAGTTTCCGAAATGTTGTTGATCGAAAAACAGCAACGCAAACATCATTCCAGGCTTGGGAAATTTTACCATCATTGGCAAATCGATTAGAAATAAGGATCCCCTTCAGCTGATGTTCATCTATACCTAGTGTCATGGGTTTGGAAATGATGTTAAACCATTTTAAACAAATTTATCTTGATATCTTCGATATGGAAGACTGAGAGTATCTCATCGGGAAAGGTATCTTTTTTTAAGTTTTGCCAGCTTCCAACAACGCTCGAACGATGGCTTTTTGTGACTTGGATAACATGTTATTTAGCTTAACACCGAAGATTTCAGTTTTTTGTTCCAATATTTTGACACTGAGAATATTCATGAAATTAATTCATTTGTAGATTATTAAATAGATTTATATTATCTTAGATGAAATGCCAGATTATATAAGTGTATATGTTATACAATTAAGGAATGATTTTTTTATATTAATCATTTTTCGTTAATTATATTTTATCATTCAATTTTGTTGGGCTTTAAACTATTCGGGTTAAGAGCCCAGGTATATAGTCAATTGGTGCAGTTTACGCTTGTGCGCAAAGAATATGACAATCATCATTGTCATAATAAACCCCCAAACAGGAAATGAGGCTGGGGTGTGGATGATGTTATGCCCGGAGGAGAGGGTCCTGAGAATTGGAGGATTTTGAAAAAGAGTCAGTTGAGAAGTTGAGATTGGATCATGAAGGCTGAGAGTTGAGTTTCTGCCATTGAGGCATAGAGTTGGGTTGAATTTTGACCGTTGAAAGATGCAGTCGGGATTTTCGGATTTCCATCGATAGAGATCTTAAACATCACGGGATGAGCCGCACGTTTGTGGGGTCAGTATAGTATGGTCTGCAGTATAGTATGGTCTGCAGAAGCTTTTAAGAATTGTGTCTCTTTCTTTTTGTCGAAGAACCAAAGTCAGAAATTAGTAAACAGTCCGTACCTGAAACAACAGAGTCCGCCTGTATTTGCATTTGTATTTGACTGTAAATAAATATGTATAACGTTTGTGATTGATCTCATCACGGTATACAACATATATATATATATATATATATATATATATATATATATATATCACTGAGGCCCTATTAATAAATAACTAATAGGGACTCAGTGATATATACACTTATATTCAGTGAGGTGGGGCAGTGTGCAAATAAAACTGTTGAGAGGAAGGACCCGAAACGGTGCACATTCTCTCCTGATGACCCTAATACGATTTTTCGGTAAGAAAAGGATTAAGGCTAAAACTTTCATTTACCGAAGAAAATCTCATCATGTAGAGTTACTCTGTGGAATGTCAATGGCAAGAGAAGTATCTGTCTGTCCGCTCACTTTTTGGTGAGTATCAATAAATTATCAAGTAATTTCCGTGTCCTATATCGAATTAATATATAATTAAAAGTATATCCGATTTTAAACAAATTTGAGCGAGAAATACGAAAACTATTCATAAAAGTAATAATCAATCCATTTCATTGCGTTGATTTGGTTGGGTTCGGTTGGGTTTATGGGATATCAACGTTTGTAGGTTACTTAATACTATTTATCCAACCCCTCCGCTTGGGCAGGATATGACACAAGGTCAATTTTTAAGCGGAGTTTAACAGGTTTGAATTCAGAGTTTTCCTTCCCCTAGACTAGTTGCCTAACCAAGGCTGAAGAACCTAGTCTGTCCTACTATTTACCCATAGCTTGAGGGAGAATAATTGGATTCATACCTTTCCCAAGGGTATTAGTGCTATGTGAAATGCAATCAGTATCGTTCAGGATTTGTAGGTTACTTAATGCCAAATCCTTATTATATATATATATATATGATTTGTAAACCCATTTTGGTGATAAAATTTCCTAATGAGCTTGAGCTCACTTTTGTACTCCGTTAAATGGATATACGTATGATTGGTAAGTGAATAGTTTATTGGTAATTTCATTCTAAAATGAGTTCGAGCTAATTTGTTTTCACATTAGAAATGCTATTGATTCTACATCATTAAATTGTATCAATTATTGCTATCAGATACTAACAATTCTATTCAATATTAATCATTTGTTTATAGACAGTGAAGTGATTGCAAGCATTGCTATTTAGTTCTAATGATTCCATTGAATACAATCCATTCATTTACACACAACCAAATGAGTCCAAGTAATACAAATAATTCAATTTAGGCATACAGTTAAAGAGTTTAAAGTATTGCTATTTAACACTAATAATTCTAGTCAACATTACTCATTCGTTTGCACACAGTTAAATGGTTCCAAGTATTGCTATGTATCACCAACAATTCAATTAGTCATTCCTTTGCATACTATTACTTATTCAAAGTTATATTTCAAATAATTCAGGGTATGTCCTCGTGGTGTAATGGTTAAAGTGATGGACTGCGGAATCGTAGTAAGCAAGTTCGGACTCCAGTCACGCTATTATGTTCCTTTTCGGGCAAATACCGTTGGGAAATGTATGAACCCCATATCCTCCCAGCTATGGGTTAAATAGTACCAGTACTGTTCTTCTACGAGAATGGCTTTGGTATTAAATAACCTACAAAGGTTGATATGCCATCAAATAACGAAACCAATCAAACAATTCAGTTTAATATGAGTCATTTATTTACATGCTGTTTAAATGTCAAATAGTTCTATTTGACTAATAGATAGCCCCCTATCAGGTACTACATTTCCTGGTCAGAGTGGACAAGATACCAATGACAGTGAATGAGTACTCCATATTACCCAAAGCTCCAGCATTACTGGAGCCTCAACATCAGATCATTTTGTGGCATATGCAGGACACCCGTTGAGAGGAAGTAGTCTTACTTCTCTACAGGAATGCAGTCTGTGTATTCTAGAACCCCAAGCGACTGGGATGCATTCATTGATTTGGTTTAGTTTAGCTTTATAGCATTGAAGGTTGTGCACTACTTGGACGCTGACTAAACGGTTGGAGAAGAAGCTCGACGGCAATTATACAAGAATGTTGCGAGCAATATTGAACAAGTCCTGGCAGCAACACCCCACAAGGCGCCAACTGTACGGTCATCTACCACCTATCACGAAAACTATACAAACTAGAGGAAGCAGACATGCCGGACACTGCTGGAGAAGCAAGAGCGAGATCGTAAGTGATGTACTCCTGTGGACCCCCGCATATGGCCCATCAAAAGCAGGACGACCAGCTCGAACATTCATACAGCAGTTATGTGATGTAACCCTGAAGACCTGCCGGAGGCGATGAATGATAGGGAGACGTGGAGAGAGATATCCGTGCTAGCCGTACGACATGATGATGATGATGATGATAATAGATATATGATTTGACAACATAAGTCAACAAAGTTCAAAGTATTAACATGTATTACTTATAAATCAATTAAACATCAGTTATTAGTTTACACACAGTTAAATAATCAAACAGTTCTATTTCAAACAATTTAATTTATCATAAGTCGCAGTTTAATGTCAAACAGTTCTATTTGACCCATAGATAGGGCCCTTTCCGGGCTCCTACTCCAAGCCACAGTGAATCTGGAAGTTATTGTGATGAAGGCATACTCTGCATTGTCAAAAAATCCATTACTGGAGCCTCTCCATCACTTTGTTTTAGATCAAGAGCATTCGTTGAGGGAGTCTTATCACTCAGAGGAGATGATGTTGGTGTATTCTACATCCACAGCCGATTGGGCTCTTAGAGACATTAAGTTAGTGTAGTATATATATATATATATATATATATATATAAATGTGTGTGTGTGTGTGTGCGTGTGTGTGTGTGTGTGTGTGTGTGTGTGATCTATAATTTCCGAATTGCAATCCATAGTCGAATAAGTGCGGTAAAATATGAACACAAAGGAACGTTGAAAATGTAATTGCAATCAAACATTTACAAATTAATTAAATTTTGGCATTAAATAACCCTTAAGAAATGATTCCTTCCTAGGTTTGTTAGGACAAGTGCATGCCTACATCACCAGGACGTTTACGAAACCCATTGAGAAAAAGTTCCCCGGGGACTACAAAAAATGTTACTCGCTGCTTAAGATAAATTCCATCCCACAAAAAAAAAGCAGCTGTATGACTACTTGCTCCTATTTCACAAGTCATCCTCGTAAGACGAACCAGACATGCTGGACACTGTTGGTATCTATCTATCTATCTATCTATCTTAGTCCTTTCATAACAAGCAATCTGTCTTAGTTTTTTTTCCTATCTATCTATCTATCTATCTATCTATCTAAATTTGGTCATCTATCTATCTATCTATCTATCTATGTTTGTCTTTTCTTATCAAGAAATCTATCTTAGTTTCTCTCTCTCTCTATCTCTCTCTTTCTCTATCCATCAATCTATCGATCTAAATTCGGTAATCTATCTATCTATCTATCTAAATTTGGTCATTTATCTATCTATCTTTCTATCTCAGTTTTTCGTATCTAACTACCTATGTATAGATCTATCTATCCGTATTCCATCTTAACATCCACCTCTACAGCCCTAATACTTTCCTTCGCTCTTAGAAGACCATAAAATTTATTTGCAACCCTCTCTAGAGAAGCATCATTCTAGACTTTACTAGCAGTTCGGGAGTTTGGGAATTTTCACGGACAAACGTAATGTAAGGGTTTTTTTCTATTTAGGGCCCAAGGTTTTGCCCACAAATCGATATGTGGCAGGAAATATATCTTGCTAAGTGCGCTGGCTGTCATCACCTTTCGTCGAGTGACTACGCAGAAAACCCTAAGCAAGGTCTAAGTGGCTAAGTGGAGGAAGGTGTGCCTGATGGCGGGAAGAATGATTCTTGAGCAACGATTGTGAGGATACTGGCATATATATATATATATATATGGAGAGAGACAGAGAGAGAAAGAGGAAGAAAGAGAGAGAGAGAGAGAGAGAGAGAGAGAGAGAGATGTACGCCATAATTTTGTTCTGGTTTTCAAGTTTCGACGAGAAAGTGAGATGCTGTAACCGGTGAGAATAAAACTCTCGGCAGAATTATATTATGCCATAGTAATAATTTTCTTTTATGCTTATAAAGCAAATTATAGCTCATTGTCTTTTGGTTTGGTTTGGTTTTATGGCACATCAACCATTGTAGGTTATTAATCCCATATCTATGTTTATACATATAAACAATTCTATTTCAAACAATTCAGTTTAATATAAGTATAGTTTTTGTTTACACACACTTAAATGTTAAAACAGTTCTATTTCAAACAATTCAGTTTAGCATACAAAAACTGATTTATTTCGAACAATTCAGTTTAGTACACAGTTTAATTCTATTTGACCCATAAATAGGACCCTATCAGGTAATACCACTCGGGGCCAGAGTGGACCTGGGAGCGATGGCAATAAAGGGGTACTGAAATTTCCCCAAAGCTCAGGCATTATTGGAATCTCAGTATCAGATTGACGCTCGTTGGCGGGGGGATCTTACCCTTTTGCAAAGTAGTTTTTGTATTCTGCAGCCCCAGCCGACGAGGCAATCACTGTCTCAGTTACATAGCAATACTTAAAAGCATGTACAATTATTAATGTTAGCAATACTTGAAACTATTGAACTGTAAGTAGATAAATGGTTAATATTAAACGGAATAATTAGTGTCGAATAACAATACTTGAAATTATATTACTGTGTACAAACAAATGAGGTCGGGCTAGTTCAATAATAATTTTACCTACAAATTATTATAATAATTAAAATCAAATAGAATTAATTGTCAACAGTAGTTGAAAACACTTAACAGAGTGTAAATTGTCCAGTAGGCTGGGGCTGCAGAATACAAGTACGAACTTGGAAAACCTTCAGATCTTATGTAAACCATTACATTTCACCACAATATTTTTCACTCATTTAAAATCTATCAATCATATAGATAGATAGATAGATATGTATGTATGTATGTGTGTGTGTATGTGTAGGTGTGTGATGGATGTTCTGAAAGTAAAAATCTGCTATATATTTTCACGTAAACGACAATTAAAACCTTGGTTTTCAGCTACAAAACACTTTTCTAGTCATCATTGTTGGCTATAGCTTTTCTCTAGCGTTGATAATGAACCTGGCTTTTAAACTCTGAAATTATTCAAGAGGTTGGCTGTTTCCTTGTCCTTCTTGTTCACGGCAAGTGCCACGAGCTCGACGAGTTGTTTTTTTTTTCCTCAGACAGATCAGAAACTGCCATGCTAATTCTCTCGAAACCTCGAGACACAAATTTTAAAATTTGGCGCACGCCGTGCAACTCTTCGTTAGATCTTCTTCTCTGGATGAACCGCTTATTACGTCTTCTCTAATCTATTTTCGTATCTCCATATATAAATTCATAGTTGATTTTATCAGAAACTTGATAAATCAGACAAACACCAGGACTTTGCTTGAGAACTGAGAAATATGGAGAACAGCTAATTTAGGATCATGTGCATAATGTTTGTTGCAGTGAGAAACGTGGCAGCCATATGACACGCACAAATAGATGAATTTGAAACTTGAGAAAAAGCTGAGAAGGAAAAGACGATGCTATTGCTGTACTCTACTAGGATACTGAGAAAAGTACCTGAGATTTTATGAGATTTATTATCACGCAAACTATTGCGATAATCACCGGACATCTTTAGAACACCATGCAACAGACACAAGTTATTATCGGCGATAATCACCGGACATCTTTCAAACACAAGACAACAGACACATGTCATTATCAGCGATAATCACCGGACATCTTCGATAATCACCGGACATCTATAGAACACCTGACATAAGACATAAGTTATTTACAGCGATTATCAGCGGACAACTTCAGAACACAGGTATCAGATACAAGTTATTATCAGAAATAATCACCAAACATCTTCGATAATCACCGGACGTCTTTAGAACACCAAGCATAAGACATAATTTATCATCAGCAATAATTAGCGGACATTTTCGATAGACACCAGACACCTTTAAAACACCAGGGATCAGATACAAGTTCTTATCAGCAATAGTCTTGTCTACAGAAAAAGATAAAGTTTTGCTCCCTGGAACATTTAAGATTTTTCTAACAATTTTTAAGTGATGATTTTAAAAAAACATTCATTGTTGCTTGATATGTGTGGATGTTTTGCTTAAGAAAGCCATGGTGTATCGAGTGAAAAAAATTCTATTTATGCCACGAAAAATATAACTTCCACCAAATCTGTCATTTTCCATCGTTGTTTCTGATATCATAAAGTTAAAATTAAAAGCTGAGTTTTTATATAGAATTTTGGAGAATTCTGAGAATCTAGTCAATCAGCTTATTTTTTATCAAAAATGCATTCACAATAAGAAAAATAACTAATCGGCATCTCCATACTTTATTACTTCAATGAAATCAATTCAATAATCTTATAAAATTTCAATAGTCTTTAAAATTTTAACAAAATATTTATACCTCTGAAATATTGGTGGGAGCTACATTGAAATAAGACAAAA
Source organism: Sepioteuthis lessoniana (assembly GCA_963585895.1). NCBI lineage: Eukaryota > Metazoa > Mollusca > Cephalopoda > Myopsida > Loliginidae > Sepioteuthis > Sepioteuthis lessoniana. The sequence goes on from OY757942.1 coordinate 31,785,183, forward strand.
GTGCTAAAATTTTAAATTCAAATAAATTCGTAAATTTCAATCAATCAAGTAAAATATTTTTTAAGTGATTTGAAATAAAAAGTATAACATCATGAAATGCCAAAAAAGTTACAACAATACTCAAATTCATAGCTAAATCTCAAATCTCATGAAACCACAAAAATTAATAAATTCTGCAAAACACAATGAATCCTCGAATCAAAACAGAAAATCTTGCATATCAAAAAATAAGCCTTATTTTCATTCTGAGATTCAGACAATGAAATTCAATTTCTTTTCGTGATCCGATAGGAAAAAAAGGCCATGGACATCATATTTACCCAACCCCTCCGCTCGAGCAGGATATGACACAAGGTCAATTTTTAAGCGGAGTTTAACAGGTTTGAATTCAGAGTTGTCCTTCTCCTAGACTAGTTGCCTTACCAAGGCTGAAGAACCTAGTCTGCCCTACTATTTACCCATAGCTTGAGGGAGAATAATTGGATTCATACCTTTCCCAAGGGTATTAGTGCTATGTGAAATGCTATCAGTTTCGTCCAGGATTTGAACTCGTGTCGTCGTGTCCATTTCCGCTTGTGCGGATATCCCTGACCCTCTCTCGCCACTTCTCCCTACCATTCATCGCCTTTGGCAGATCTTCAGGGCTACATCGCGTATCCTCACATAGCTGCTGTATGTATGTTCGAGATGGTCGTCCTGCTTTTGCTCGGCTATATGCGGGAGTCCATAGGAGTACATCCCTTATGAGCTCGTCATTGCTTCTCCAGCAGTGTCCTGCATGGTTCGTCTAACTTGGATAGTTTTCGTGATGGGAGGCAGGTGGTCGTATAGTTGGTGCCTTGTCTTGAGAAATAAACTACACAAAAAATATAAATACAAATATGCAATGAACGCAATTCCTTAACTTCTTAGCACAAAATAATCCTAGATGAGTTGACATGCTGTTTAAGGTAATCAATCAATCAACTAAAGCCGTATAATTGTGAGCAGATTAAAAAGTGCCAGACGGATCAGATTTCTAGAATTTACCAAAAAACTCTTATAGAATAATTACAGAAAAAAAATGTAAATATGAACATACAATGAGCGTAATTCTCAAACGTCAAGGCAGAAAATAACTCCAGATGGGTTGACATGCCGTTAAGATTAATTAATCTGTTATTTAGATCGATGAATTTGAAGCTAAAATCACTATAAATTGTCACTTTTTTTTCTTCTTATCTAGAGCTCTTTCTCTTTCGAAGTATTTCATGCTTTCGTATTTTTGTAGATCTCTCTGCACTTAGGATTCTACAGGCACTTTTCAAGGCACGCTTATTCTTTTCTTTACACCGTCAGGCTCAAAGCTGACGGGCTTGTCCGATCAGCCCGGGACCGGTTTTCTTTTATTATATTAAAGGCAATTCACTTATCTCGGTAAGAACCCTTGCCAACACGAAGCGAATAAAGAACCACGTATTATATTCCTCCGACACCAGTTCGGCAATAGAGAATCCCAAACGGTCAGTCGGACGTGTTTGGTACAACAGTGACCATTGGTCAGTGCCAGACAAGGATTAAATTGACAGAAGGCCTAGAGGGTGGCGTTTTGGAATAGTGGTTGGGACTGGGTTAAACGAGATTAGAAATGTCTCGCGAGATCTTTCTAGCCAGTGATAGAGTAACCTGGCACTATGAGGAGAAAGGATTTATCCAATAAGCAAGAAGTCCGTTTTCTTTATCGTATTCTTCTTTCGCCTATCTTCTTCTCACTTCCCAATAGCATGCCGGAATCTGTCTTTGCCGTAATCCAAGACTGTAAAATTATTTCCCTTTATCGTAACATCTCAGTATTTTCTACTTAGCTCTCTTGCCCAGTCAACTGGGGCTGTAGAATACACTGACTGCACCTCTGCAGAGGGGTAAGACCCCCCCCCTAACGAGTGTCCTGGATATGACACTAAACAATCTGATAGTGAGGTTCCAGCAGTGCTGGAGCTTTGGGGAATGCGGAGTACCCCTTCATTGCGATTGCTCCCAGGTCCACTCTGCCCCGGAGTGGTAGCACCTGATAGGGCCCTATCTATGGGTTAAATAGAACTAACGGCATACTTATGCTAAAATGAATTGAGTAAACTGAATAGCTTGAAATAGAAACGTTTTTGACAATTAAACCGTACTTACACTTAAACTGAGTGCTTATGCTTAACTGAATTATTTTAAATAGAACTGTTTTTCGACATTAAAACTGTATTTACACTTAACTGAATTATTACATATAACTGCTTGAATAGTTTGAAATAGAAATGTTTTCGACAATTAAACTGTGTGCTTATGCTAAACTGAACTGTTTTCAATAGAACAGATAATCTACATAAAAATGAATTTGGCGTTAAATAACCTACAAAGGTTGATACGCCATTAAACCAAACAAACCACACCAAACCATCTACTTAGCTCTTGTATATACTATTAACCTTACCCGAACGTTATTTTAACAGAAATTGCTCACTAGTTGTTAAATTGAATATATATATATATATATATATATATATATATATATATATATATACGATGTATATATAATGAAATATATATATATTTCCATATATACGAAATTCTAAGAAAAATATTTTGCTTTTTTCAAAAAGTATTTTCAAAAAGTAAAATGATTTTTTAGATTTTTTTTTTCTATAAATATAAATTGCTTGGAATTTTTTTAGAATAAAAATCAAATTAATAAAAAAAACATTTGTTTTGAGGCTATTCAAAATGTCGGCTAATCAAACAGAGAAGGCTAGGCAAGAACAGTGTTCTGTTATCAAATTGTTAGTAGCTTATAAGAGCAAACCGTGTGAAATTTACAAAAGAATGTGTGATATGTATGAAGTAGTATGTTTTATTAAAAAAAAAGTTTTTACAAACTCACAAAGCATTGATTTGCCTCAACGAACCAGAGTCGAAAAGATAATACGCACAAAACACACTGATAAAAAATCATTCCAAGCGTACCAGTCAGGGAAGAAAATCAAGCTAACAGTGTTGGGGGGGGGGGCATGAAAGAATCCATCATGATTAAGATCCTGGGGAAAAAAGTGCCCCTAAACAGTGCTTCCTATTTTTAAATCCTATGGCAAAATTCACCTTATTGAATAATCTTATATATACATATATATATATATATATATATATGGAGAAATGATAGAGTTTGGTAAATCTGACAAGATGAGAAAAGTAAATGGAAAAGTGGATAAACCAAAACGCTGACAACTGATTTACCAATTATATTTTGTCTTTATTTTAGGAAGATTACATCGGAATATATATATATATATATATATTCCGATGTAATCATATATACTCCCCTACCCCCGTGGGGTTGAGTTCTCTGGCGAAGAAGTAATCGTGTCGCCATTAGCGTCTACTGCAAGCCTCTTCGTAGATGAATTGAGGTCTCGGCAACCGTTGAACGGGTGTATATAAACAATAGTAATTGTGATTCATAACCGTTTAAAATTTACTTCGCAACTAATGTCTCCTCGTGGCTGAATGGTTAGAAGCTTTGGCTTGGCATTTGAGTCAACCGGGTTTCGATCCCAGCTACGGGAAGATAATGTCGAGCCACACTGATGAGTTCTGATAGAACGAAACAGATCTGTCTGTGGATGACTATATATATATATATATATAATATATATATTCTTATATAAAAAATATTTTAAAACTGACGTTCGTCCAATACCAAAATATATGAAATAATAATAAACAGATCCTGAATTTGAAAAGCAGCAGCTGTATGGCTACCTACCTCCCATCTCTAAAGTTTTCCAAATAAGACAGAAAAGACATGCGGGACAATGGTGGAAAAGTACGAACTAACTCTTGAGTTACATTCTCCCATGGACCCCTTCATCCAGACGTGCAAGTATTGGATGCCGAACTAGAATCTATCCACAACACCTCTGTTCGGACACAGGATGTAGTCTACAGGACCTGCCGGGTGCGGTTTATGATAGACACGAACGGCCAAAGAAAGTCAGAGAAATCCATGCTAGCTGCATGACATGATGAAGATGATGATACACACATTTATACACATACAAATATATACACTCACGTATATAGTTTTATACTTATATATATATAACAATAATATGTATGTTGAGTCTTTGATCAAAGATGAAAGATGGAACTTGATTTTACGTTTGTAAAACTTTTTCGTTCTAAAAGGGATTGTCTCAATTTTTTTTTTCAATTTGATGTTGATTACTCGTACTAATTCTCTCTCTCTCTCTCTCTCTCTATATATATATATATATATATATATATACATAAAGTGTCCCAGGGTATGACAGCATCTGGCATTGAGGTTTCAGTTTTGGAGATCTGAGAAGTGTGGAGTCGAGTTTCATTGGCATTTTTCCCAAGATCACTGACACAAATTGTTAGTATCTATTAAACGTGAATAGATAATGATCAATAAAAAAAAAGAAAGAGAAATGAAAGAATGAAAGAACCCACTAATACACGTATAGGGAAGAAGAAGAAGAAGAAGAAGAAGAAGAAGAAGAAGAAGAAGAAGAAGAAGAAGAAGAAGAACAACAACAACAACAACAACAACAGCAGCAACAACAACAACAATTCACTCGTACCTCCAGATCCCGGAACGTCAATAAAACGTCAATAAAAGAGAAAGAAAGACAGAAGACGAAGACGTTTAGTTGGTTGGGTCTTATGGCATATCAACCATTGTAGGTTATTTAATGCCGAATCCACTTTATATATAAATATTAAATATATGATTTGTAAACACATTTTGTAGATAACATTTTTAAATGAGCCTCAGCTTTTTTTTCCACACAGTCAAATGGTTTCAAGAAAATACCTATAATTCTATTAACTTTTTTTTTGTTAGCGCACAGTCAAGTGCATCTAAGTATTGTTATTGAACACAAATAATTCTATTTTACATTACTGATTCGTTTATGCGCAGTTAAATGGTTCCAAGAATTGCTATGTATTACTAAAAACTGAATTTTTTACTCACAGTTAAATGATCAAACAGTTTTATTTCTTGCAATTCAATTTGGCATAAGTCATTTACTTGCACTCAGTTTAAATGTCAAGCAGTTCTATTTTACCCAAAGATAGCACCCAATAAGATGATACCACTACAGGTCGGAGTTTAACAATGGCAATGAAGGGGTACTTCAGATTCCCCAGAGCCTCGCTATCAAATGGTTTAGTGTCATATACAGGCAACTCGTTCGGAAGGGAGGTCTTACCTCTCGGCAGAGATGTAGTCAGTGTATTCGACAGCCCCAGCCAACTGGGCAAGAAGAAGAAGAAGAAGAAGAAGAAGAAGAAGAAGAAGAAGAAGAAGAAGAAGATCCACAAATACCGTCCAAGTCTAAAACGCGAATAAAAGAGGCGTATATTTCCATTCGTTCGTCTGAATTCTAATGAGCCTAATTTGATGAGGGATTGAATTAAGGTGTGTTGTCTCCCATATATCAGTTGCGGGTAATGTGGGAAAATGGCGATTCGAAACGTCTCTGCGCTTCTTCCAGTCTAATGGTCGGTGGTTCATCCCCCAAAGAATAAGCCGTTCTTTTCGTTCCTTTTTTATCACCTTTTCAGTCACTTTCTCAGGTTACGTACGATCGACGACAGGTGATTGATTGGCAGCCGCACTCATTTTTTACCTTTTGCTCTTCCTAAAGACTTTGAAAAAATAAAGAAAGAATATAAATGAAATACAAACAATATTCTCCTCAGTTCCTCAGAGATTATTTCTCACAAAATGGGAAAACAAAAGCAAATAGAAATAAATGGAAAAGAAAGACAGAAAGAAAGAAGAGATAGAAACTGAAAGAAAGAGAAAGAGAAGAAAGTATGAAAAAAAGTGACAGAGAAAAAGAAAGAGGGTTGATGAAAAAATGTGTAAGAAAAACAGAGTGAAAGAGAGAGAGAAAAAGAGAAAGGAAAAGAAGGAAAGATAATATGTTAGGGAGAAAAATTATTAAGTTAGGGAAAAAAGAACGGTTTGTAATTTACTAAGCTTTTTGCTAAGCTGTGGCACAAAGCTGTATGAATTGGTCATCCAATGAGACTCGAACTCACTCATGAATGTTTGCTAGTCGATTTTTAGTTAAATGGCATATCAACTCTTTAGAGAAAGAGGGAGTGAGAGAAAATGAAAAGAAGTGGGTGAGTGACAAAGATGAAAAATAAAAATGTGAAAGAAAGAGAACAAGAGAAGAAAAAGTTTATGTGAAATCAGGAAAGAGAGAGATAGAGAGAGAGGGGGGTAGTAACTTTGAAAAAAGAAAGGATAAAAAAAAACAGAATCAGAGTGGGAACGATTTATAAAATTGAGAGGGTAAATAAGAGGAAATGGGACAAAGAGATGGAAACAAAGAGTGGAAAAGACTTTGAGAGAAAGAGGAGGAATGAAGGGAAAGAAAAAGAGAAAAGCAAGAAAAACAGAGTGAAAGAGTGATAGAAAGAGAGAGAGAGAGAGAGAGAGAGAGAGAGATCCAAAGAAAGAAAGAAAGAAAGAAAGAAAGAAAGAAAGAATGGGTGTGAGTGAAAAAAGATGAGAAAGAAAGAAAAAGAACGAGTGAAAGTGAAAGTGAATGAGTGAAAGTGAAAAAAGAAAGAAAGAAAACTATACGAAGGCAAAGGAGAGTATGAGAGAGAAAGAAAGAGGAGGATGAAAAACAGAGTGAAAAAGGAAAAAAGGAAAAGAAAAAGGCCGAGAAAGAAAGAAAAAAAGAAAGAAAGAAAGAAAGAAAGAAAGAAAGAAAGGATGTAGTGGAATCGAAAATTTCCTTGTTTTACCTCCTGATTTATTTATCCTTTCAACTGTGCGTAGTATTTTTGTTTGTTTTGTTTGTTTTTACGGTTTGTTTTGTTTTGTTTTGTTTTTTTTGTGGGCGGGTACCTAGTTACTTACAGGCTTCCCTGACGAAGGAATGTGACTCAAGACGAGCATCGAAACGTATTCTTTGATTTTTCCCCAAAATAGAAAACAAACAAATATAGGAAAATTAAAAACAGCGTTGCTTGTAATCAGGGTGCACCTCGTCGTAATGTACCCTATACATGCAGTCATGTCCAAAAGCTTATCTTTAAAGAGCACAGCGTCATAGTATAACGGTTGAGAAGCTAGTTATTTCCGAATAGTGAGTTCAATCCTCGCGAGCGGATAACTCAAGTTTAGCTTTGATTTTTTAGGACGATTCATGAGGTTCGCAGACCATTGTTTAGAATCTTAACGGTCACCTCGTTAGAATGTAATCACTAGCAAGATAATCTCGAAGATAAATTACTGTTAAGTAGTGAATTTTTTCTCTGTGTCTCATATTAAAATAGAAATGTAAAAGAAAGAGAATAAGAGAAAAAAAGGTTACGTCAAAACCGGAAAGAAAGAAAGAAAGAAAGAAAGAGAGGGTGCAAGAGATTATGGTAACTTTGAAGAAAGATGGGATAATATCTTCGGCTCTGGGGTCAAGTCTAAAGAAAGTAAGGCCGCCTCGTGTAGGGTCCTTGTGAATGAGTTAAGTTTGCAGACCATTGTTAGTGAGATCGATTCTCATTGAGTGCCCATACTTTTAAGCTACGTTTAGTTGGCAAGATTAGCTTAAAGGTTGACATCGTTAAAAACCAATTCAGCGGACTGAGTTTAAATCCAAGAAAAAACTGATTGCATTTCATTTCGTGCTAATGCCCTTAAGAAAGTTATGAATCCATCTCATCTCCTTCCAGCTATTGGTAAATAGTGGATCACATTGTGAAATTTAACTTTGGTTAGGCAATATATTTTGAAGAAGGAAAACTCTGGATTCAATCCAACAGTATTCCAGTTGATAATTGACTTTGTGTCACACGCAGTTAAGAAAGCATGTGAATGTGTTGTAATGGTTATCACACAACTAGTGAGTTTGAATCTCAATGAGTGCCCTATATCTACGGTCTTGTGCTAATTTTATATTTTGCTTAGTGAAAGCATCTATTCATGATGTAATGAGAGATAAGCAAATCTTTCAAACTAATTTCTCCTGGGTAATAAGTTCGATTCTCACCAGGTCTAACAAAATTAGGTTACACCTTCTGTTTATTTTTTTAATCCAGTAATAGGATATCTAAGGAGCGTCTACCTTGGTACCCCAGGTGATGTTATGGTTGGAGTGAGTCAAGCATGCAGCCCAAGAATTGGGTTCAGCCTGCCAAAGTTTCGTCCAGGCCAAGGCTCAAAGTCATTTGAGCTGTCTTGCGAGAAATTAATGATCGCCACTCACGTGTAATGCAAAGCTCCGTTAAAGAATTGAGCTCTCCGGTAGCTGTTAAGCCTATATTTAAACAAAAAATATATACGTAAAAATCCTTTGCTTACACTGAGATTGTTGATAGAAATACAGTAAGATATCCGACTGGTGTAAAGTCAGCCGGGTTTCGATCCATACCACACTGATGAGTTTTGATACAACGAAACAGTCCGTTTGTGGATGACTATATATATATATATATATATAAATGACATTGATATTTATTAGAAAAATGACATATTTCAACATATTTATATATATATATATATATATATATATATATATATATATATAGTCATCCACAGACAGATCTGTTTCGTTCTATCAGAACTCATCAGTGTGGCTAGACAGTATCTTCCCGTAGCTGGGATCGAAACCCGGTTGACTCAAACGCCAAACCAAAGCTTATATATATATATAAATATATATATTACGATAATTAGGAGGAAATAGGATAATGATTTAAATTCGATAAAAACACACGTTAACTGGAACAGAATGAGCGTCTTCGGTGACATAACCGGTCAATTCCAGTCTCTGGACAGTAAGTCGTTTCAATCAGCCGCCTGGTATTCGTGCCGGATTGGAACAATGACAAACATATCTCATATTGCTCTTAGTGAATAGAAATGATCAACTTTCACCTGGCTTTTGGGTCTGGTGAACCACTGACCAACAGCTTGCGAGTTTCGGCTTGTGAGTGACATCCCCCTCCCCTAATCCCCATTTAAAAATTCTTTATACCAATTCCTACCTGATAGGTTTACAGACTAGAATCACCTAGATGAATTGGAAATAGCCGTCCTCATGTAACCGTGTACACTAATTATAACAATAACCATAGCGCCACGAGTATCCTCCTACTTCGGTCAACACGACTGTCAGTTTTTCTTTTCTAAATATCTCCTTGTCAGGCATAGAAAATTTACTTTATGTTTTTAGCCAACTCGCAGATTTAATTTGACAATTTTCTACTTGCGAATGAATTGAATTACCAGAAAATCCGCAGAACACCTAGCAACGACATACGGGAACACTGGACAGCTGTTTCGACCTTAATAGGTCTCATCAGCAGTGTATACCGTAATCTCCACCACTAGAGATCGAACCAGCGACCACAGACAGCAGTGCCGAAACTCTACAACTGAGCCACCAGTTCATATCGTACACAAGTGACGCCAAATCAACTAGTCATGGTAATTGCGCGTCCAAATAACCTAAATGTGTCTTGCAAGTTACATCTGTACTCTTTCCAGGGGACACAGTCACCCACCACCCCAAGGTCACGTCTTCCCAAGAAGCTTGGAAATATGCATCCGCGTAATTATTATGACCTGAAAGGCAAGGGAATAGATGTACATTTTTTTTTTAAGTAAAGGAATTAATATTGTGAATTGAAAAAAAATGTCTGCTTGTTTTACAGTAAATTACCTTTACTAAGGAGTTTGATTTGCACCGGGTGCTCAATACTTCTGGTCTGATTAGGAGGGATACTTTATCCTATTTACCAACCCCTCCGATCGGGCAAGATATGACACAAGGTCAATTTTTAAGCGGAGTTTAACTGGTTTGAATTCAGAGTTTTTCTTCTCCTAGACTAGTTGCCTCACCAAGGCTGAAGAACCTAGTCTGTCCTATTATTTACCCATAGCTGGAGGGAGAATAATTGGATTCATACCTTTCCCAAGGGTATTAGGGCTATGTGAAATGCAATCAGTCTCGTCCAGGATTTGATCTCGAGTCGCCGCGTCCATTTCCTACGACGATAACCATTACATACTAAATGGAATCGGAACCCCAAGTTCAAATTCTGGATGAGACTCTTTGTGTTCCACTTTGCGCTAATAATTTTGAAAAATGCATGAATTCATATGTACTACTCCAAGCTATGGGAAAATAGTCGGGTAGAATGCGTTCTTTAAACTTACAAAGACAACGATTTAGGAGATAGAAAACTTTGAATTCAAGAAGGTTTTACCCCACTTTAAAAAATTGAACCAGGATCACACCCTACCATTGGTGGAGGTGCAATATAATGGCCGAGGGATTTCGTTTTATGCCTTTGGGTTTAGTTAGGCTGAGAACCTTTCGGCTCAGTACATGGGTTACTTAGGTGCAACATTAACACAGGTGTTCACGCACGCGCCTGGAGCGTACGTGTCACTCAGAGATGTCACAATAGCCCAGATGGGAAACGGAGGCTACAGAGTGCGGGTGACGTCACGCACCGGAAGCGCGAGGAGGATTTGGGGGATTTTGAAAAAGTCAGTTAGTGGAGTTGGGAACTAGACACCGAACGGGAAGGGTCGACTTTCGCTTGCTCGCCGAGGCCTTGGGCAGGTGTCGTACGAGATAGGGGAAGGGGGCAGATGAAAAAGCCAGAATAGAAAGAATGTGTATCTGTCTCCTTATGTCGAAGAACCTTTAAACTCAAAGGTTTCGAACCTGAACTAAGAAGTCGTAAGTGTTTTCGTGTTTCAAGATTCCTATGTTCTATGTTATATATATATGAACCAGCGACCACAAACTGCAGTGCCGAAACTCTACAACTGAGCCACCAGTTCATATCGCGCACAAGCGATGCCAAATCAACTTGTCATGGTAATTGCGCGGCCAAATAGCCTAAATGTGTCTTGCAAGTTACATACATACTCTTTCCAGAGGACACGGTCACCCTCCAGGGCTACGTCTTTCCAAGCTTAGAAATACGTAATTATTGTATGTCCATTTCACACGTATTCGTATCTGGCTATGGTACAGAGGTGGTGGGGTAAATACATGCAGATTTTTATAGGGGTAGGGAGAAGCACATGGTTGTAAAATAATGTTTTGCAAGATAACCATTTAACTTAATGAATTCGAATTTGCTGACTTCTCCAAAATTTAAGCTTTGCTTAGTTTGCTTAGGTATCTCATCACGGTGTAATGGTTAACAAGCTTATTATTTCAAACAAATTACTTCCAACTGCCACATCTTTACATATTTATTTTTATCTAGTTTTAATCCATCCATAGAATAACCTGGCGATATCTATCTGAGCATTTCATGAAGTGTAATAGTAATTTACAAAGCTCTTTGCTTCGATGTAACACAAGGCGCCCATTGAGACTCGAACTCACTCGTGTAGGTTTGCTAGTCTAGCTTGCTAACCGTTACACCACCAGAGGTGCCCTTTTCATGAGGTGTAATAGTAATTTACAAAGCTCTTTGCTTCGATGTGACACAAGGCCGAATGAATGGGGCGCCCATTGAGACTCGAACTCACTCGTGTAGGTTTGCTAGTCTAGCTTGCTAACCGTTACACCACCAGAGGTGCCCTTTTCATGAGGTGTAATAGCTGAAGAGCTTGGCCAGGAGCACCAAAATTATTGTCCAGAGATAATATTCTGCCTTCAACTACTTTTAGTCTGGGTCCTGGCTCAGTGATGTATACGTGTATAATGTTCAAGTATAAAAAAGAAAATAATCAAAACAGGATAAAAACACATAAGTTTCACATTGTGCGTCTGTATTTCGACCTGTTAAAGGACTTGAACGGTTTTACTTTTCTTTTCTGTTTTCTTTTCCTTTTTTATTTATTCTTTATCATCTATTTCCATGTCAGTGGTGTAATGGTTAGCGTCGCAGGATATGGACACGGCGACACGAGTTCAAATCCTGGACCTGACTGATTGCATTTCACATAGCACTAATACCCTTGGGAAAGGTATGAATCCAATTATTCTTCCTCCAGGGCAGACTAGGTTCTTCAGCCTTGGTGAGGCAACTAGTCTAGGAGAAGGAAAACTCTGAATTCAAACCTGTTAAACTCCGCTTAAAAAATTGACCTTGAGTCATATCCTGCCCGAGCGGAGGGTGGTGGTAAATATGATTTCCATGTCAGAATACTAACCCCTAGTGGTAAATATTAGGGCAGATTGGGTTCAAACCATTCTTTGAAGAAAAGTTGATCTTGTTTCGCATCGTATACGTAGGTGAGGTTGGTTAAAAACATATTTCTGGCTTGCGACAGCGTAACAATATTCAGACATGTCTGCCCACAAAAGAGCATAATTAACAAATCGTCAAAGTGGCAAAATTTAAAATTAAGTAGTGCTGGCTTTAAAAATTCGTCCAATTTGCTCCTTCCAAACCAATCTGTTAAACCTGCCCGGAACAGAAATAATTGAAATAAACTGGGAAACGAAACTGCCGCAATTGGACAGCGGGGAATATTGGCGGGCATCTTAGACACTCATAAGAAATTACGAGACTAACGTAAAATGGAAAAAGGAAAAACCCAAGAGAACAATGTTATCTTTGGCTAATAACGAGAGTCTGGAGCACCTGCGAATTTACACTCGGTGAGGGAAATTTTCTCCTTAAAGTTCGAAAAGTTTCGCCTCCAAATAAACCCACCTTCTGAAACACGACAAACGCATTTACTTTTGTTGAAGTTCGCTTAGTAAATCCTAGGTGTGGGACACTTCACGTGGTGTAATAGATAACCAGCTAGATTCGCAGGCCGTTATTAGTGATTTCGATTCTCACTGGGCGCCTCATGTTTGTGATCTTAACATAACGGCTTATCATCGTAAAAAATGGAATAGTCGACCCGTGCTCAAACACTAGATGAGGTTGTTTGCTTTTCAATTTGCACTGTTCTTGAGAAAGGCATGAATCTGTCTGACCCTATGTGCAAATAATAATGCAGAATGTTTTTCCTTGGTAAACCGAACCCAGAAATTGAAACCGCTTCATTCAGTTAAAACATTGACCTTTTGACACACCCTGTCTGTCTCGTCGAGGTTAGGGTAATACTTATTGCGTTGTGTCACATCTATGCTAAATTTAGGAAATAACTATTATGGTTCACTTGCAAACTTTTATTTGTTGGTTCGATTATCCTTGACGGTTTCATAATTCATTGCTTTATGCCAAAATAATCTAAGCTGAATGAGTGATGACGATGTTACAACTATAAACAATTATTCGTGAATATTGCTTACTCATACACAACACCAAATTTGGTAGCTTGCCCAGTCATCAGGGACGGTAGAATACACCGACTGCTTCTCAGCAGAGAGGAAGGACTCCCGTCACCACCAACGAGTGTCCTGCATATGACGCTAAACATAGGCCTCAAAATGGGGGGGTTCATAATCCTTTTTTACTAAACTAGTTCTATTTACTGACCTTGGACGACCGATATTATTCCTTTAACCCAAATGTTACATTTATTAAGAAAAGAATTCATACTACAGTCACCAAAACACATCAGTTTATGAGAGACTAAACAAATCCTATACGTACATTTATTGTGAAGGTGGGAAGAATAATGGAAATGTTTATTTACAAAGACAGAATTTCCCAACGAAATGCATATGAATGAACAAAAAAGAAATAGAATAATATTTAAAATCAAAAATACTTTAATTATAAGTACGGAATTCTTTTTTCTGATAAAAGACTAAAAACTAATCTGACTAATCTGGGACTTATTTATTTGTTAAGGGTCCTTTTTACTATCTTTTCACATCTACATAAAATTGCCCAGTCAGCTGGGGCTGTAGAATACACCGACTGCACTTCTGCTGAGGGCTACCCCCCTGCCAAAGATTGTCCTGATATGACACTAAACAATCTGATTGTGAGGTTCCTGTTATGCTAGGGCTTTGAGGAATGTGGAGTAAACCTTGAAGCAGGGACGAGCTCATAAAAGAGGTACTCCTATGGACCCCCACATATGGCCGGGCAAAAGCAGGACGACCAGCTCGAACATACATTCAGCAGCTATGTGAGGATACGGGATGTAGCCCTGAAGACCAACCAGAGGCGATGAACAATAGGAAGAAGTGGCGGGAGAGGGTCAATGATATTCGTGCTGGCGGCACGACATGATGATGATGATGATGATGATGATGATGATGATGATAAGGGCATTAGCACGAAGTGAAACACAAATAGCCTCATCCAGGATTTGAGCTCATCTCGCCTATTCCTCTTGTTACGAAAATAACCGTTTCGTTATATGGAATAAGAAATGTTTTTGTTATGGCATAAACTTTCGAAACTTTCAAAACTCTTTTTAAAAAAAATACAAACCCACCTTATACAATCAAGCAACCCCTGACGATGGACTATGAAGGGTCCGAAAGCGCTCGGGACAATTTTGGTAAATTCATATAACAATTCCAACCTGAAACCAAGACACTTATCAGGAAACTTGAAAGGATCTTAAATGAATTATACAGACAAAATTTGTCTTTATTATTTAATGAAACATATATATATATATATATATATATATATATATATATATATATATATATATATATATATATCATCATGTCGTGCCGCCAGCACGGATATCATTGACCCTCTCTCCCCACTTCTCCCTATTAATCATCGCCTCTGGCAGGTCTTCAGGGTAACATCCTGCGTCCTCACATAGCTGCTGTATGTAGTTCGAGCTGGTCGTCCTGCTTTTGCTTGGCCACATGTGGGGGTCCATAGGAGTACATCGCTTATGAGCTCGTCCTTGCTTCTCCAGCAGTGTCCTGCGTGTCTGGTTCGTCTAACTTGTATAGTTTTCGTGATGGGAGGCAAGTGGCCGTATAGTTGGTGTCTCCTGGGGTGTTGTCGAGCTGGACTGCACTTTCGAAGTCAAGTCATGTAATGCATTCACATTCAGACTAAAGGGGCCTCATTATCTTCCCAAAACTATGAATTAAATAGTATCTCTACAGTTCTTCTAAAAGGATGGCTTCGGCATTACATAACTCACGAAAAGTGAGGTGGTGTAATGGTTAAAGCGATGGACTGCGGAATCGTAGAACGCGAGTTCGTACTCCAGTTGCGCTATTACGTTCACTTTCGGGCAAATACCATTGGGAAAGGTATGAACCCCCTTATCCTCCCAGCTATGAGTTAAATAGTACAACTACTGTTCTTCTAGGAGAATAGCTTTGGCATTAAATAATCTACAAAGGTTGATGTGCCATTAAACAAAGAAACCAAACCAAACCAAACGGAGAGTGATATTCCACAATAGAAAGAAAAAAGAACCTTTTCTTAACATGTCCATATATTATTTGCCTTTGTTTTAAGGTTTTGAAAAAAATGTGTCGTCCATTTTCTCTTTCCGAAAAGGTAGATGTTTAATTTTTTTAAAATTCATTCTTCTTTAAATATCATTCAACGCTAAATTTCATTCTTCGATTGTTTTTGTTTTTTTTTTGTTTTTTTTTATATTTCTTCTATTTATTATTTCTTTTTATGATGATGAATCTTTAGAATCTATCTCGCCGTGTCAAAACTTAACAAACTCTTTTCAATAACTCAAATTTTTTTCTGTATTATTCTCTTCACATTATCCAAGATCTGTCGTCTGCATCTACGTATCTGTTTTCACATTGAACAGAAATGTGCATCTTTGTCTCCAATCGAAAACAACCATGAGCAATCAATGACACATGCACCAAAAATTGCGTAGTGCATGACCGGATATGACGTATGACGTCCCGCTGATTTTTGCCAAACATTTTACAATTGACATTCGTACTCTAGGGAGTTTACACAAATACAGTTTGCACAAATTCATTATTGAAAATGAAAACTGACTGATTGCGTTTCAATTCCAAATGCTTCTGTCATTATTAATTTCTGGCAGTCATTACTCTGTAAAATTTTGCTTGAACTAAGAAAATTTTCTGAAAATTATATCTGCTGTCTTGAAACAACGTACAATGTCGTAGGGAACATCTTAAGCTATGAGTACGCTATACTGAAATATATCTGCTATGCTAAATTATATCTGCTGTCTCGAAACAACTTACAATGTCGTAGGGAACACCTTAAGCTATGAGTACGCTATACTGAAATATATCTGCTATGCTAAATTATATCTGCTGTCTCGAAACAACTTACAATGTCGTAGGGAACATCTTAAGCTATGAGTACGCTATACTGAAATATATCTGCTATGCTAAATTATATCTGCTGTCTCTAAACAACTTACAATGTCGTAGGGAACATCTTAAGGTATGAGTACGCTATACTGAAATATATCTGCTATGCTAAATTATATCTGCTGTCTCGAAACAACTTACAATGTCGTCGGGAACATCTTAAGCTATGAGTACGCTATACTGAAATATATCTGCTATGCTAAATTATATCTGCTGTCTCGAAACAACTTACAATGTCGTAGGGAACATCTTAAGCTATGAGTACGCTATACTGAAATATATCTGCTATGCTAAATTATATCTGCCGTCTCGAAACAACTTACAATGTCGTAGGGAACATCTTAAGCTATGAGTACGCTATAATAAATTATATCTGCTATACTAAATTATATCTGCCGTCTCGAAACGACGTACAATGCCGTAGAAACATCTTAAACTATGAGAACGCTATACTATGTTCTTAAACCTTGGTACGACAACCGATCCTGGAGAATGCGATTTCTGAAGTCGAACAACCAATGACCTCCTTAAAAATTGACTTTGAGTTACATCTTGCCTGTGTTAGGGGTGTTGGGTAAAGGAATAGTTTTTGCTAATAAGTTGATTAAAAATAAAATGAAATCGCCGTTGTCAGACCAAAATATAAATAATTCTGTTGTCCTCATTAATAACCGTATTTACAGCATATAAGCCGCATGGTTTACAAAGGTATTTCGGGCACTAACTCTCATCGCAACCCTTCTAAGATCCATAGCGGTCAATTTCAAACTTCAGTTGATAACCCCCTAATTATAATGGTAAAGTGTGTGATATTTACATAGAATTATTTTAATGCTAAATATGCGTCTTATATTCGTGGAAAAGGGATAATTAAAAGTTATTTAATTGGTGAAATCAAAACAGCCTGAAAAAAGACCAAGCTTATAAAAGGTGATAATATCTGTTGGTTATGTCTGGAAGAAAATTTATGCATCTCAGAACATGCTGAAAATAAATTGCTGAGCAAAAAGTACGAACTGATATCCAAATGCAGACTTGTTAATAAATAACTCCAGTACCATTTACCACAATTTATTCTACGATTTATTCTCGCGCTAAATTATATATAAAAATTTTCTTCGGGCCACGTGCACTAACATCGTTTGCTCCTTTTTTCATATTTGTGTCTGATGATTGTGTACTTTTCATGAAACATAAAGTAACAGACTTAAAACGTTCATAATTGCAATATGTTTTTAAGGTTTTATAACTGCTCTGCAATCATGGCATCAAGCAAATATTTTAAGCAAAATACTTTTCTTATTTGCATTTTTTATTATATTCATATATGACTGATTTCGTACAATCAAAAATCTTTAATGATAACGAAACCTAATACATTTGACTCAAAACCCTTTCTATCTTTATCCACCCCATCATCTTATCCTTTTTCTCATTTGCTTATAAATAGAAAAACTCAGAAAATGGTTTCAGTTTGAAAAAGTTCTTGATGAAATAACAGAACGAAATATCGTACCTCTAAATCGGTTTTAAGTGTTTGATATATCCAACTTTCCTCATATTTCTATCATTTATATATAAACGAAAATTTACACTGAGAGAAAAAGTCTACAACAAAAAATTTCCAGACGACTCCCAAGTGAAAAATAAATCCAAATTTTTCCTGGACGAATATAACAACTGTGATATAAAATATATATTTTTCAAAAGCCCTGGAACATTAGCTTACAAAAAATACACATAGCAAACTCTCATTCAAAGAAAAAAAGTAACAGAAATATACAGGAGAACAATGAGATAATTATAAAAGAAGCCGACAAACGAAGCACAATTGTTATTTTAAATAAAACATTATCGAACAAAAAATAAGGAAGTATTAACAATAAATCAATAAATACAAATCTAACAAGAATATCGCATAAAAAAATTTACAAAATTCGGCACGATATACAATGGGATATCAACTAAAAAAGAAAAAGACTTCCTAATCAATTTTATCGCAAAAACTAGCAATTTTTAAGGCTTACCTTGTTTGAACCCACTTGGGAAGAAATTAAAAGAGCAGCTAAAAGACATAAAGCAGAATTCACAGAAATTCCAAACTGTTGACCTCACATTTATACCTATAGTAACTGGCCCAGCAGGGCCAACTATCGAACGCAGCAATTTGTTGTTATCAACTTTTATAGGAATATCCGCCATGAATTAAATAAAACCAACCATCTCGTTTTGAACCTAAAATATCTAGGGACATTGAATTAACAATGCATAGAATTAATCCTTTTCAGTTCGACATACAAAAACTATTCTCAAAATCTAGGAACCGCTATAAGAACCAAAATGGCACCAACATTGGTCACTCTCAGCTTAACAATAAACAAAAATACAAGTAACAATGAGAAAATAATTTTATGAAATCAAAGAAAAGATGCCTACATGACTATTTCATATTTTGGAAATACTCATGAAGCAATATCAATGATATTCAAAACTTAACCCAAAACCTACACCCAACGATAAGAGGATTCATTTTTAGACATCTTTATGAAAAACTAAAATGAGCAAATTATCCCAGTAACAATTTAACATCAGTCATTTGTTTGGACGCATTTAATTATGTATACATATATCATTTGCAAATTAATAGTTATTGTTATTGCCCAGTCGGCTGGGGCTGTAGAATACACCGACTGCTTCTCTGCAGAGGGGGTAAGACCCCCCCCTCCCGAACGAGTGTCCTGAATATGACACTAAATAATCTGAAGCTGAGGTTCTAGCAATGCTGGAGCTTTGGGGAATGCGGAGTACCCCTTCATTGCCATCGCTTCCAGGTCCACTCTGGCCCGGAGTGGTAGCACCTGAAAAGTGTCCTATCTATGGGTTAAATAAAACGAACCGTGCTTCTTTCACTATAATGATTTTTGCATTTAAACTGCGTATTTATGCTCAACTGAATTGTTTAAAATAGAAATGTATTGGCATTGGAACTGCGTACTAGTGCTGCACTGAATTGCTCGAAATAGAACTGTTTTGACGTTTAAACTGTGTAGTTATGCTGAACTGAATTATTTGAAATAAAACTGTTTGACATTTAACTTTGTGTATTGCTCAGTCAGCTGGGACTGTAGAATACACTGACTGCACCTCTGCAGAGGGGTAAGACCCACCCCTCCCAACGAGTGTCCTGGATAGGACACTAAACAATCTGATGGTGAGGTTCCAGTAGTGCTTGAGCTTTGGGGAATGCGGAGTAACCTTTCATTACCATCGCTCCCAGGTCCACTCTGCCCCGGAGTGGTAGCACCTAATAGGGCCCTATCTATGGGTTAAATAGAACTAACAGCATACTTATGCTAAAATGAATTGATTAAACTGAATAGTTTGAAATAGAAATGTTTTTGACAATTAATCCATGTACTTATGCTAAACTGAATTGTTTTAAATAGAACAGATTATTTACATAAAAATGGATTTAGCGTTAAATAACCTACAAATCTTGATATGCCATAAAACCCAACAAACCAAACCAAATTAATTGTTAGTCGGTAATTTCATCTTTAAATGATTGAGAACTAATTGCAATTTTTTCTACACAGATCGTTTCAATTATTCCTAACACTTATAATTTTATTCAATATTAATCATTAGTGAGCAGACTGTAGAGCGGTTACACGTATTGCTATTTAACACTAATCCTTCAATTCAACACTCTTCATTCGTTTCCATTTAGTCAAATGGTTTCAAGTATTTGTATGCAATACCAATAATTCAATTTAGAGTTAAAGAGTTTCAAGTATTGCTGTTTAACACTAATAATTCTATTCAACATAACTCATTCGTTTCGCACAGACTTGAATTGTTATGCATCATTAACAATCCAATTTGACATCTGTCGTTTGTTTGTGCACAGTATAAATGTCAAATATTTCTATTTGATACATATAGGACCCAATCAGGGGCTACAAATCCGGTCTGGGTGAACCTGGGAGCAATGGAAATCAAAGCGTAATCTATGTTCTCCAGATCTCAAAGATTGGAGTCTCACCATCAAATAGTTTAGTGTCATTAACAGGAGACTCGATTTTGGGGGGTCTTACTCCTCTGCAGAAATGAAGTCGGTGTATTCTACGCTGGGCTGATATATATACGTATATATATAGAGAAAGGGAAGAGTTTTTATTGAAATAATTGTTTTTTACATGTACATAAATATGCTCTCATAGGTCCTCTTAAGATTATTCACGTATGAATCCGTATTTCATCCAAGGATCAGAGTGTAGTATGTACGCTTTGAGCTTAAAATCAAATTACCACTTCCGGGCGCTTCAGGCGCCTCTGGTGGTGTAATGGTTAGCAAGCTCGACTAGCAAACCTACACGAGTAAGTTCGAGTCTCATTGGGTGCCCCTTTCATATGGCCTTGTGCCACATCTAAGCAAAAAGCTTAGTAAATTAGCACTTCCGGGCGCTTCTCTTTAGTATCAAACTGTAGCATCGATACTCATGAACATCCAATGGGTATTTGAGGAAATATGAAGTATAAAGTATGCAACTGAAAAAAAAAGTGTTATTCCGATAAGTAGAAAATTTAATATTTCTTTAAAAGTAGATGAATAATAATAATAATGATAATAATAGTGGTAATAGAGTCAAAACGATCAAACATATAAGCGAATGCAGCAAATTAGTACAGAAGGGGTATTAGACTTGACACGACTTGGTGGGCAAGGTGATCCACTGGGAGATGTGCAAGAAAGTTTGATTTGGCCACAAGAATAAATGGTATATGCACAACCCAGTAGCTGTCCTGGAGAATGATGCACACTAACTCCTATGGGACTTTGACATACAAACGGATCACCTAATCTCGGCCAGACAAGTTAATAGTTAACAAAAAATAGAGAACTTGTAAAATTGTAGATTTTGCTTTACCGGCTGACCACGGAATAAAACTAAGTGAAAAGAAGAATAAATACCTTGACCTTGCTAGAGAATTAAAAAAAACAAAAACTATGGCGACGATTATACTAATCGTGATTGGTGCATTCGGTACAGTAACTAAAGGATTATCAAAGGGACTGGAGAACTTGGAAGTTGGAGGACGAGTGGAGACCATCCAAACTACAGCAAGGTTGAGAACGGTCAGAAACTGAGAAGAGTCCTAGAGACTTCAGGAGACTTACTATCACTCAAACTCCAGTGAAAGACCATCAGCTAACGCTGATGTGAAAAACTATAAAGGAGTAAATAATAATAATTAAAATCATGAATAGACTTTTTTTTCTTTTACTTCCATTAATTTTCGTTGCATATTTAAGTAGATTGTTCACGTTTTCAAATAGAACACTCATACCGTTGGCAGCAAACACAAAGCTTTTATCCCGAACAAGGCGAACAGATATTTCGTCCTACAAGTACAATATATAAAGAAACAGGGACTCAAAGCGAAAATGTACCCAGTATGGATATGTTTATGAACATATATAAATGAATATGTTTGAATTGATAATTAGTCTTCATATAGTTTTATAACCCCACACACACATATACATATATCATCATCATCATCATCATCATCATCATGTGCCGCTTGCACGGATATCCGTGACCCTCTCTCGCCACTTCCCCCTATCGTTCATCGACTCCGGCAGGTCTTCAGGGCTACATCCCGTATCCTCACATAGCTGCTGTATGTATGTTCGAGCTGGTCGTCCTGCTTTTGCTCGGCCATATGTGGGTGTATATATATATATATATATATATAGAGAGAGAGAGAGAGCGTGAGAGATAGACACACAAATATATATATATATATATAAGGTTTGCTGAAATAAATATTATTACAAAAATATGTGTGATTTTTAAATATGTTCTTTTATATGGAATGGTGTGTATATATATATATATAGAGAGAGAGAGAGAGAGATAACTACATGTTTATAATATACATAGCTACATGTATTTAATATAAATAACCACGTATAAATATATATATATCATTATATATATATATATATATATATATATATATATATATATATATACATATATATATGTATATATTTATGTGTGTGCCACTGTGAATAACTAAGTATATACTTTTGAATGCGTTTATATATTTTTATATCTAAGAGTATGACTGTATGTTTTATATGCCTATTCATAAGAACAAATCTTCTCATGTGTCAATCCACACACACAAATACATATCCATACATATGTAAATATACCTCTCTCTATATATATCCATATATATAGACAAACCTCTCTCTCTCTATATATATATATATATATGTGTGTGTGTGTGTGTGTGTGTGCATATATATAAATTTCAATCCATATATAAAAAGGTATCCATATACATCCAAGGAGTGTTTCATAGTATCACAACTCTTCAGTGTCGCTAGACACGTGAAAGTCTCCAAGCCAGGATCGAAACCCGCCTAACTTTATGTCATGATGATAACATACTCCTGAGCCAAGACTCAACCTCAGCTCGGCAATTAACGCATATGCATCAAGTTTCGTTTGGTTGCATTTTTGCGTTATCGGATACCGAAGCACTCAATTCGTTTGAAGAGCTTTGCATTATGCGAGTGACAACTGTTATATTCCTTCGCCAGATTTATATATATATATATATATATATATATATATATTTATTTATTTACATATATACAGACGCACGCACAAACATATATATATATATATATATGGACGTACGCATATAATTTAAAATGTTCGCAACATGTATATATCTTTTATTCATCGTTGTGTAATCCCCCCATTCTTCTTTTAAAGGGCTGAAATATTATTCTTTTATTTTCAAGGCCTCTCTCGTTTTCTTCCTTGAAAAATAATAACATTATAGGTTTCTTTTTCTTTTGCCAAATTCCGACGCGTTCAGTACAAATTTATTGTGTATGGACGCCATCTTGCGTTGAAAAGCGATAAAAATAAATAAAATGGCTATTATCATCTTCACGAACCAGATGGAATTCTTTGGTCCAATCCAATTAACAAAAGGGTATGTAAGTGCATGTGCTAATGTGCAAGTCAGAGCAACATGGGATTATTAAAAGACCTTTGCTAAGGTGTGTGCGATAAGATTTCATGTATACCTGATGATAGTTTCCAACAAAATATTATAGTACTTACTCGTTTGATGACAGTTAATGTTGTCAGTATGGAGACGTGTTGACTTTTTGGTTTTGATTTTGTTAATTCATTCAATGATTTTTACTTTCATTAGAATTTTATTTCTATCATTTTCTTAAGCAGCAGAACCAGTAAGAGATGCCGTTTTTACTTCTTAAAAATTTCAAAAGAGAAAAGTGAAAAACTAAATGTTATTGTGCATTTTATATATTATATAGTGATGCTGACTAGACAACTCGCTTACAGTCTAGACATCTTCGCTTTCGTCGAGGTGAACCTGTTAGTATTTGCAATGAATTAGGAAACCGGTTTTCATACTTTTTGAAAAAATATTTTTGATGTAACGCAAGTTTGTGAATGTGCAACAACCAGCGTACTAGACAGGGACCCCAGGTTCGGGCAATATTTATTATTCAAAATGTTAAGATTTGATTGGTTTGTTTTGATTGTATTTTATGGTATATCAACCCTCGTTGGTTATTTAGCACCAGATCCTGTTTATATATATATATATATATATATATATATATATATATATATATATTAGGGTGCAACAAATGCCCTGACATTAAATATGTGGTTGGTCCCTAATTCTATTTTGTTGGTTTATGAAACAAATATATAGTTTCAAAAGTGGAGTTATATTCATATACCCTTATACGACCACGTTGCGCTTCAATATTAATATCGTTCAACATCGAAATTTCATTCAAAAATATTTTATACTGGAAATAATTTTTGGCAAAATAGGTATAATATCATGTTTTATTGTTTTGTTACATATTGATATAAACTTTTTATTGATATTTTATTGATATAATAATATAAATTATTCCAACATTTCGCACACGTTCTTCTAAAAATAATTAGAGCTTTACCTGCTTATAATAAGGCATATAAACAATTATTAAGTGCCCGTGGTGTAATGGTTATCGTCGTAGGAAATGAACACGGCGACACGAGTTCAAATCCTGGATGAGACTGATTGCATTTCACATAGAACTAATACCCATGGGAAAGGTATGAATCCAATTATTCTCCCTCCAGCTATGGGTAAATAGTAGGGCAGACTGAGTTCTTTAGCCTTAATGAGGTAACTAGTCTAGGCGAAGGAAAACTCTGAATTCAAACCTGTTAAACTCCGCATAAGAATTGACCTTGTGTCATATCCTGCCCGAGCGGAGGGGTTGGGTAAATATGATAAACAACAAATAATTTTAGTAGAAATCCATGTTTTTCATTCAATTTAAAATTATAGTACATCAACAAACGTCCATTTGAAAACCATAACATTACAAACTTATATTTGTACCGTGTAATCGATACTGCTATATGGATGCACTACATGGACTCTAACAAAACGGCTGGAGAAGAAGCTAGACAGCAATTACATAAGAATGCTGCGAGCAATCTGGAACAAGTCCTGGCGGCAACACCCCACAAGACACCAACTGTACGGCCACCTGCCTCCTATCACGAAAACTATTCAAGTTAGACGAACCAGACATGCAGGACACTGCTTGAGAAGCAGGGACGAGCATATAAGTGATGTACTCTTATGGAACCCCACACATGGCCGTGCAAAAGCAGGACGACCAGCACGAACATACATTCAGCAACTATGTGAGGATACGGGATGTTGTCAAGAAGACCTGCCTGAGGCGATGAACGATAGGAAAAAGTGGGGAGAGAGGGTCAGGGATATCCGTGCTACCAGCACGACATGATGATGATGATGAATATTGTAATATAATGGCCAAGGGATTTCGTTTTATGCCTTTGGGTTTAATTAGGCTGAGAACCTTTCGGCTCAGCACATGGGTTAGTTAGGCGCAAACTTGAGCACAGGTGTTAACGCGCGCGCGGGGAGGATGTGTCGTTCATAGATGTCAAAGTAAAAATCTGACAGAAAGGTTAACCAGTAGATGTGAATGACATCATGCACCGGAAGTGCGCACGTGGAGGATTTGGGGGATTTTGAAAAAGTCAGTTGAGTTGAGTCCTGCCTCTGAAGATGACGGTTGGCTTGCACTTGCTCGCCGAAGCCAGGCGAGTGGCCTTTGTGGCGGTTACCACACGTTTTGAGGGTGGGCAGATGGAAAAGCCAGAATAGAAAGAATGTGTATCTCTCTCCTTATGTCGAAGAACCTTTAAACTCAAAGGTAATAAAAAGTTTCGTACCGGAACAAAGAAGTCGTAATTATCTTTCGTGTTTTCGAGATTCCTATGTTCTATGTATATATGTTATGAACATCCTATGTACATTTCAATATTCATGTATGGCTATGTTACAATATTACAACCTTTAATTTGGTCTAGTAACGTACACGCACATACAAACATATATATATATATATATATATATATGATTTGTAAGCAAATATCTTATGAGACACCTTTCTTTTTTCAAACGAGCTAGAGTTCATTTGTTGGCTCACAGTAAAATGGTTTCAACTATTGCTATCTAATTCTAATAATTCAATTTATCATTAATCATTTGTTTGCACACAGTTAAATGGTTTCACGAATTAAGAATATTTAAATAATAGATAGGACCCTAACATTTAAAAAATACACCGGTGCAGCTCAACAGTTTATTAAAGGAGGTGTGTCAAAGGTGCTTCGACATGTCAAAACTCTCAAGAATCAGTGTGGCAAATGCCAAGGGGGCTAAACTGAAGTAAATCGACGTTTTCACTTGTTTTATTGAATGTAACTTGGTCTTGCATAAAAATAAGTGAAAAACTCAGGAAATAGATGGCTTGCGTCAATAAAAAGTCTCCTAGTTTAAATCTTATAAAAAAAAAAAAAAACTCAACCATTCTTGAAAGTTAAAAACCCTGAATCTTTTCGACTGTTGCTAAATTAATAAAATTCAAATATACATGCCTCTGAAGGATAATGAATATCACTTTCATCCAATTTAACATTTTCTTCTATGTGTTTGCGCAAGTTTTTCATTTGGCTTGTAAATCCCATCTCATTCAGCCGATTTCAAACAGTTTTCTCACAAGCATTGACTCCTGTTTCAACCCGTTTGTTTTTCATTTGTTTTGTTGTATATTTTCAATTTTCAAAGCCGGATATCTAGCCCAGACAAACCAACTTCTGTTCTCACTCCAAACGTTTTCATATCTTCTGTCATCGTCAAATATGTTTTTCCTTTTAACTGCACAAATTTCTTTTATTTTTGCAACAAAATTTTGACACATATGACTGAGAACAAAAATTATCTTTCTTAATATTCCGATGATCTTTTCAACCGGCTGTTCTTTTATTGGAACCATGTATATATATATATATATATATATATATATATATATATTGTGTCATCCACAGATAGACTGTTTTGTTGTAATATACCACTACATAGCGAACAGGTTTGTGCGTGTATCGCATCGACTTGAGTGTCAGTCTGACCCTTTTGTAACCGCACCGCGGGAAAAAGTGACGAAGACTCAAAACTCTGTCTTAGTTCACTAACGCAAAATTTTCCTGGAAACTACATACATATATATATATATATATATAATTTATTGTGGTAAGTCCAAAGAGAGAATAAAAATATTTTAAAAGGAATAGGTCTGCGAAGAGATTTGTATTTTTTAGAATTCATTCATTTATTTTGATCTTACATACGAGTATGTTTCCAGCTTGATGCTTTCGTCAGACAACATGTATAGAACAAGGGCTTGTTGATAGGTTATTCAATGAGACTTAAACTCACTTGTGTTTGTAGTTTAAATGGTTTTCAGTTGGTTATGGTTTTTTTTTTTTAGAAAAAAGGTCGGTCTTTTCTTTTTCTTAGAGAGTATTTCTCTAAGCCAACTCTACCTCTACATCACCCCTCATTTACTTTTGATATTTGATACGTTGCACGCACGTGCGTGTGTGTGTTGGAGTGGCTTCGGATTTCACTTATTTTTTCCTCTGTGTATGTGTGAATGTGTATCTTCGAGATTTTTTTGTATATATATATATATATATATGTATGTTTATTTTCATTTGTGTGTGTGAACGATTCATGCCTTATTCAAGTTTGTTTTAAATTTATCTACAAATTTCTATCCTTTTTTTTTTGAAGTAGCTTGTAATCGTTGGTTTGATATATTGGCATTATTTTAGATTTACTTCGACTAAATCGGTACAGGTGTTTCAATACTTTTAATTTTCTGTTTACTTCTATTTAAATATTACTCCAGTGAAGTGGTGTTCTTGTATTGAGGGCCTGTATTGACCCAATATATATTTTTTGCATTCACTACATTCACTTATGTAGACTACGTTTTTTGAGTCGCAGCTTAAGTCTTTATTTATTTTGAATTTTGTTTCCAAATTTTAAAAGGTAGAGGATTTTCCTTCTATAATTATATTAGATATTTTGCATCGTTTATTATTGCATTTGGTAATCCCTAAATACAAGGACATCGATTCACAAATTCTGTTTATATATATATATATATATGTTTAATCAAAGATTTCTAAGCGAATACTTTGTAGATAAAATTTTTGATAAGCAGGATTTTATTTGTTTGCACACCATTAAATGGTTTCATTTCATATCTTTTGATACCACCCAGTCTCTCTCAAGAAGGACAGAACATCATTCATTTTGACGATATCGAACGGATCTCTCAAGCGAAACGATTCACTTTGAAAAATCGCTTTCGGATGAGAGCGAAAGCTCTAAATTCTCTGAGAACGTATTTAACAGTGCAAAGCGTTTGACGTGTCAGAAACTCTGAACATTTCACATAGTGCTAATACCCTTAAGAAAGGCATGAATCCAATTATTCTGCTTCTAGCTATGGGAAAATTGTTGGGCAAACTGGAATTTTTAACCTTGTTATGGAACTGTTCACGGAGAAGGAAAACTCTGAATTCAAACCAGTTGTATACCGGGGGAGAGATGGGCTCCATTAGGCTATTCCTGCTCAAGACATGCTACATGATTAACGCCCTCACAATTAAACCAGGTTACGTAACTAGACAGAGAAAAAGAGAAAGAGATAGAGAGAGAATATTTTTATATATCTGTTGGTTAACCTATCTCTATATGCCTAACTATAGACTCATCAGAATTAAACACACATTCACATACACATACACTCATTCACACACATACGCACATTTCCACATATACACACACGTGGTCTATTTAAATGTTGGCCAATTTATCATCAATACGTTACAATCATGTATTTATTTAGCCAACAATTCCGTATAAGCAAGATGCGACACAGGGTCAATTTTTGAAGCGGAGTTTAACAGTTTTAATATCTGAGTTTTCCTTCTCCTAGACTGGATACGATACCAAGGTTGAAGAGCCTATTCTGCCCTATTATTTACCTATAGCTGGAAGGAGAATAATCGGACCCATACCTTTCCCAAGGGTATTAATACCTGGCCGATAAAATGAAACGCAGTTTCTTCCCGGTAGCGGTCGTGTGGATACTGCTATATGGATGCACTCCTTGGACGCTAACTAAACGGCGAGAAGTAGCTAGACAGCAATTACACAAGAATGTTGCGAGCAATATTGAACAAGTCCTGGCAGCAACACCCCACAAGGCACCAACTATACGGCCACCTCCCTCCTATCACGAAAACTATCCAAGCTAGACGAACCAGACATGCAGGACACTGCTGGGGAAGCAAGGACGAGCTCATAAGCGATGTACTCCTATGGACCCCCACATATGGCCAAGCAAAAGCAGGACGATCAGCTCGAACATACATACAGCAGCTATGTGAGGATACTGGATGTAGCCCTGAAGACCTGCCAGAGGCGATGAATGATCGGGAGCAGTCGCGAGAGAGGGTCATAGATATCCGTGCTAGCGGCACGACATGATGATGATGAAATGTAAAGAGATTTGTGCCACGTATCATCGTATCATATCATCGTGTCTCTTTCCTACTACGATAACCATTGCACCACTAGCACCTCCAAAGATCATGTATGTAGCTAAAATTTCACGCTACATGATACATACTCGAGTGTCTCAAAAGATCTGAGGGCAAAATTTATTGCTCGTCACTGGATGCGCACCTGAAGGGGAATGCCGACAAAGTTAAGTTATTTTAGCCCTGGTCCTGCAGAAGTCTTGGTTCCTACGGCGTAGACCCACACTAAACTGATCTTGTGTCATATCTTAGCCTCGTTGGGTGTTAAATAAATCCAATTCTAATTGTGTTTTCCAAAAAGGTTATCACTTGATCTAAAACAGGACTCAAAAGCCGTCGATCGTCGTTTTACTTTCGGGCTACAGAAAGGAAAAAACAGACATATTTTATATTCACGTGTTTATTACTGTTTCCAAAAATATTCCCAGGCATTTTTATTCGTGGATAAAATCTCCAACATCATTTCAGAGTGTGGAGAAACTTCTTTACCAATGTCATTTTACAATGGCTCCTGGAGGCTTAAAAGCCCCCTTTTTTAGGTGGCGGTTGAATTCTAAATCTCACTCGTTCAACTGCTTTAAATCTGGATCCCGACATTTAGAACATAACTCTATTCCAGACCCTATCTCTCATAATTCGTGTTATCTCTCACCCAACCTGATTTCTACGCCGGAAGGAAATAACCCACGACCCATGACTGTCAGTCATCATTTCCGCAGACGTTTGACCTTGGGGTCACATATCCGCTGCAAGTTTCCATAACAATGTCCCACAACGTTACCAACTCTTTTATCGTGTTTCTTGTATCCGCGGCAATTTCTGTGGAAAAGAATGTGAGCTATAATTTTTTATTCCACCATCTTATGCATTTCCTGAGAAAAATCTCTGCAATTTTGCAAATTTCATTTAATTAAAAAAAAAGGTGAAAATATACGAGTGAGAACTTATTTGCGCAAAGAAAAAATATATTAGTCCCAACAATGAGTCAGAAGTTTTTAAGTAAATCAAAACTTCAATAATTCAAATTTGGTTGGAAAAAAAGATAATCAAATTTTACACCATCAATTCAGATGTCAAGACAAAGCCTGTGTTAAAATTTGCGGTTGTGTTAATATGTTTGATTGGAGGTTGTGTTAATATGTTTGATTGGAGTAATGTATTCTAAAAAAAAAGTCATCTGAAATTCTTTGGAAAAACCAAAGAATCACATTTTACTCAAATGAAAGAGTTAAAACAACCATCAAAACTTGATCATCATATATAAAGTTGGTGACCTCATTCGAGAATGACCCGAAGACTTCCTTTTCAATAGCTACTACACCGAAGTATAGGACGGGGGTGGCTACTCCTTTCCCTAGATTGCTCCACTTTACCCTTACATTATAATGCTGAGTGTTAAGCAAGATAGCTTCACGTACTATTTTTTGGGTCTTTTGTATGACTTGACCTTGGATTGAACCCCGGTCTCCCGTATCATTAGCGGACACTCTACTCATTTGGCCAATGGCCTCCTCACATGTTATAGAACAAATATCAAACACATAGGATAAGTTTTTGAATCTTCTCTATTCTAATATTGAGACCCTTGTTAAAAATTACAGCCAGTTATCTATTGTCCATTGATTTTTATTCTTGATTTTTCTTTATTTTTACTTCACTAATTTCAATTTCCGACATCGAAGTTTAAATTGCTTCCCATTTGTCTGCTTTCCTGTTATATAGTTTACCACCTTCATAGAATTTCATTTTCATTAATGACCATAGATTTTCGATCGGATTCAGATCAGGACTTGATGATGGCCATTTCATTATCTTCTTTCCAGTAAATCTTTTATGTTTAAATTCACAGCTACTTGTGAAGGAGCATCGTCAAGCATAAATACGCACTTCCCTTTGAAACTGTGAGATTAGGACGTTTACCATACAAAGGAAGGTTTGTCAATAAAATCTCAATAGTTAGCATTGTCCACTTTAACTCCATCGACTTTGAATGGTCCAACAATGGACCATTATTCGACAATTCCAACCCATATTATCATACTACCACCTCCTTGTTGCCTTCTTTTGGCCACAGGCACGTTCGAATTGGATAAAATCCATCTCTTTGCCTATCTCTCTGGTCCATTAAATGTCATTTGAGATACCTCGATGAAAACTACTTTAGAAAAGTCAATTTTCTTGTATATCTTGGCACAATTACTCCGCTTTAAAATATTTACTTCAGTGAGAGGAGGTTGTTCTTGGAAATTTTTTTAATAGATCCCAATTCAGAAAGAACTCTACATCTTTTGACATTTCTGAATCTTTCAATTCCGACCTTTTCAAAAATATGAATGCATAAAATAGTTGGTTTGCGTTATCGCTTCAGTTTATATTCATCTCAAGGAAAATAATTTTCAAACCTTTTTCAATTGCTTCGAGTTGTCAACTTAATTTTATTCTTAACCGCCTTCTTTAAGTTTTGATGGTGTTTGCAAAGTTCCTTAAATATCTCCAAAAATATGAAGTTATGTTTTAAATTGGTTGCGACATGCCAGTCCATGCAGCCCTCAAGCAATGATGGTTTATGCATATTTTCACATGCACATTTCGAAAAAATTACTAATATCTATCATGTA
Source organism: Sepioteuthis lessoniana (assembly GCA_963585895.1). Classification (NCBI taxonomy): domain Eukaryota; kingdom Metazoa; phylum Mollusca; class Cephalopoda; order Myopsida; family Loliginidae; genus Sepioteuthis; species Sepioteuthis lessoniana. The sequence goes on from OY757942.1 coordinate 31,817,124, forward strand.
CATAGCGAGTCATTTATACAAATTTGGTTAATATATATATATATATATATATATATATATATATATATATACAAATTTGTTTAAAGACCATGGAACTTTCCCAATTAATGATCTTATTTTTTTCTCTAGATTTCTTTGTATCAAACACTCAATCAATATGATCAAAAGCGTTTGGAAGCAGATCTTAGGGCAACTCTTCTGTTAATTGGATCCTGATACAAAGAAACTTGCAAGAAAACAAGAGAAAAAAACATAAGATCATAAAAAGGGAAAATTCCATGGTCTTTAACCAAATATTTTAACTCAATATTTTTGTCATCATTTATTTTTCAGCATTTGTTAAATCCTTTGATTATCTTTCACTTTATATTATGGATAAAAGAAGAAATAGTTGTTATAAAATTTCAGAGGTCTTAAGCTTATATTAATATAATCCAGTCAGTTCATTTTCTTAAATTCCAAATATCTCTAAAACAGACAATTAAAAATGACTGAAAATGAACGCATTTAAATTTGACGAATATTTGTTGCGAAATCTTTTAGTTAGTGAGGGTTTTTTCAGTTGAATAATAACTTCAGTCAGGTGGTAGTTTGGTATTTCAAATACAGAACTAAAGAGTCTCTACACATTCTAATTTATTTTTTCAATCTTTAAAGAACATTTCTGAATGACAACAAATCTCCTCAGGTCTCCTCGACACGTCTAAGCATTCTAGCCAATCTTTACAACGTTGTGATCTAATAGGTTTCGATTCTTCCTCTGATTTGTAATTTATCCAGTCTCTTTTTCAAGCCTTTTGAAACAAGTTCCAAGTGTACTAACTACAATTGGTATCACTGTCATCTTCATATTCTACTGCTTTCTTATTCCGCTGGAAATATCTTAGAATTTGTTGATCACTTTATCTTTTTTTTATTTTTATTCAGTGATTCGCAGGAACAGAAAAAACACAAGGCGACAACTTTTTTTTTTAGTTAATCCACACTAGGTCTTGTCCTTTAAGCAGGATTAGCTGATCCGTTTTTATCTGATAGTCCCTCGAAATTTTATGTCTTTGTCTAGAACATACTCTGGTTTGTGAATATACCATTAGATAGTATGGTTAAATTTTCAACTCTTGCACAATTCTCAGTGGATCACTTTTCCCTCCCAGTCATGCCTACACTTGTACTCCTTTTTTTGCTAGTTGGCTGCATTCACTTATTATATGATGAACCGTTTCATCTCTATTTCTATATAACATTCACTCGCTATTCTTTTGTGTATCATCAATTTTTGCTTTGATATATTTTTGTCCTTATGTAATATAATGGCCGAGAGATTTCGTTTTATGCCTTTGGGTTTAGCTAGGCTGAGAACCTTTTGGCACAGTGCATGGGTTAGAAAGTTGCAAACTTGTGTTCAGGTGTTCACGCGCGCACGTGGGTGGAGCGGACGTGTCACTCAGAGATGTCACAATAGCCCAGATGGGGAACAGGTATAGCGAGTGCGAATAACGTCACACACCGGAAGCGTGCGTAGGATTTGGAGATTTTGAAAAAGTCAGTTAGTAGAGTTGAGACCTGCCTCGGGAGAAGACGGTTGCCTTTCGCTTGCTCGCGGAGACCTTTGTGGCGGGTGACGCACGAGATGTTGGGCGGGGGGCAGATGAAAAAGCCAGAATAGAAAGAATGTGCTTCTTTCTTCCTTATGTCAAAACCTTTAACTCAAAGTTAATAAAAGGTTTCGTTCCTGAACTAAGAAGTCGTAAGTGCTTTTCGTGTTTCGAGATTCCTATGTTCTGTTATATATATATGAACATTATATGTCGATTTCATACATAGCCGTATCTTGCTATGGAGCACTCATCGACTTATTTTGTGTTGTTATTAAAATAGATTCAGTTTCTCTCTTGAGGTTTCTTCTTTTCATTCATCTGTTTCTTCTTTTCATTCATCTCTTGAGGTTTCTTCATTACATTCTCTCTTGAGGTTTCTTCTTGAGGTTTCTTCATTTCATTCTTCTTGAGGTTTCTCTTGAGGTTTCTTCATTTCATTCTCTCTTGAGGTTTCTTCTTTTCATTCATCTGTTTCTTCTTTTCATTCATCTGTTTCTTTGTTTGACCGTTTATCTTCTACCATTTGAAGATTTTGTCGTTTTTCGCTTTGTTTTGATTTTGCCAATGCTGTTATTAGCAACTATAATTATTCCTTCTTTGCTCTTTTAAATGTGATCATCGAATCCTTTTTTTTTTGTATCTACACTATCCTCAATGCAGGTGAGTCCTTTTCCTCTTCCTTTACTTGATACATAAAGTCTATTCATGTTCTCCTTTGCGTCGTCATCTATTTCCTTGTCCTTTGGTACATTTGTCTGAGTTCGTCTCCTGAGAATCTAGGCTTTTCATTGTCTTTTCTGACAGATTCTGGTTTATACCAATACCATTTGTTAGTATGGTACTATTTACCAACCCCTCCGCTCGGGCAGGATATGACACAAGGTCAATTTTAAGCAGAGTTTAACAGGTTTCAATTCAGAGTTTTCCTTCTCCTAGACTAGTTGCCTAACCAAGGCTGAAGAAACTAGTCTGTCCTACTATTTACCCATAGATGGAGGGAGAATAATTGGATTCATACCTTTCCCAAGGGTATTAGTGCTATGTGAAATGCAATCAGTCTCGTCCAAGATTTGAACTCGTATCACCGTGTCCATTTCCTACGACGATAACGACTACACCACGGGCACCATTTGTTAGTATGGTGAAAATACTATTGTTTTATTTCTTGCGAGTGTTTCACACTAGCTATAACAGGTGGCCTTTAATTGGAGTCTGTGTAACAGTAAGTATCCTCGGGTCTCTTGGACGTTTCAATAATTCTTAGTACTATTATCATTAATATTATTATCATTCTCTATCACTAGTTTTACACACCAGCGTTAGCAGATGGTTTTCAAAAGAGTCTAACTGACAGTAAATCTCCTCAAGTCTCCAGGACTTTTATCAGTATTCTGGCCGATTTCAATAATGCTTTACTTTAGATGGTCTTCACTTGTCCTCTTTTTTCAAAGTCCTCCAGTCCCTTTATCACTCCTTTTGTGACTGGAACAAGGGCACAAATTACATCGTCATTTCTATGTTCCACGTTTTCTTTTCAGTTCTCTAGCAAGGTCTACATACTTATCTCTGTTTCTGCTTTCTTTCGGTTTTATCCAGTGGTTAGCCAGAACGGCAAAGACCACAACTATCAGAAAATTTCTCGTATTGGTTAGAAATATTTAAAACCATATAACTGGACAAATCGTTATCGTTGAGAATTGTCATTAAAGCTATATTTGTTTATAAATATTTATCATCATTTGTAAAACAGACCAAAAGTCGATATGCCACAAGAATAACCAACCTACCATCTCTCTATTTCTGTCTGTTCATATTTGTCAGTATTCACAAAGTTATAATGAATGTCCAATCTTTATTGGGTGCTGTTGATTTTCTTGTCTAATCTAACCTTGGTTTGCACTCCCTTTCATAAAGGCTTGGCGAACTATTTTGCAGATTATTATTATTAATATTATTATTATTCGATTTTTTTACCGTAGCTGTAATTAGGCATTGATCAATTCATGTGTTCATTTTGTTGTCGTTGTTGTAGTCGTTGTTGTTGTTCATTATCAGAATTATAAAAGAAAGCCAGGTGAGCCTTGAGGTGTGGATAATTTTGCAATTTCCTTGTCAGGTAGTCAATTAGAGAAAATTCCCACAATGCAAAGAAAGAACTGAGTGCACATGCGCGTTTGATGAAGTACCCTTACGAGTATGACACCTCTCGCTTGAGTTTTTCACATAAAACTATATTTATTGTAATTTCTCAATACATTGTTGCACCCATGCGTATGGTTTCTAGTATTTCTATCTATTAATGATAATTTGCAAGCGGACTGGATGCTGGCAAGATGACTTGCTAAGAGCAATGAGTCATAGGGACGGGTGACGAGAGATAGTCAAAATAATCCGTTCAGTCAGGACGCCTCGATGATAATGATGATGAGTAACTGTCCTTATTTGGTTTCTTTGTTTGTTTGTGTTTATGGCATATTAACCTCGGTAGGTTATTTAATCCTAAATTCATTTTTATACAAATGAATAGTTCTATTTTAAATAATTTAGTTTAGCATAAGTACTCAGTTTAATTGTCAAAAATTTTTCAGTCTAAGCTATTCAGTTTAGTCAAACAGAACTATTTCAAACATTTCAGTTTAGTATAAGTATAGTCTTTGTTTACACACAGTTAAATGTCAAAATAGTTCTATCACAAACAATTCAGTTAAGCGTAAGTACATTTTCAATGTCAAAAACAGTTATATTTCAAACAATTCAGTTTAGCATAAATACGCAGTTTACATGTCAAAACAGTTCTATTTGAAGTAAATAAGTTTAGCATAAGAAAAGAGTTTAGTTCTATTTTACCCATAGATTAGACCCTATCAGGTGCATCCACTCGAAGCCAGGGTGGACCTGGAAACGATGGCAATGAAGTGGTACTCTGCATTCCCCAAAGCTTCTGCATTATTGAAACCTCACTATCAGATTGTTTTGTGTCATATCAGGACACTCGTTAGGGGAATGGTTTTACCCCACTGCAGAGGTGCAGTCAGTGTATTCTACAGCCCCAGCCAATTGTGCAAGTCCTTATTTGGGAATGATCTGCGAACAATTGTAGTGACCGTTCAATCAATATTTTGACAGGCAACGTAATAAACAAGTAAACACATCATATTTGTAATACGTTTTATATTCTATAGTTTAATGGCACATCAACCGTTGCAGGTTACTTAATGCGACATTCTGTTTATATATATGTATATTAAGTATAAGATTTCTAAGGGAATAGTTTGTCTGCACCTTCATTTTTAAACGAGCATTTGTTATTTTCACACAGAAAAATGGTTTCAAGTATTGGTATCTAACACTAATAGTTCTTAGTTGTCTAAATTTCTAAGGCGAAGCTTGATGATTTTTTGAAACGAAGTTTCATGATTTTTTTTTTTTTTGGACTATTGCCTTCATCTTCATTGTTATTTCCACAACGTTTCCACCGATATGCGACCACCGTGGATTCAATAAAGAACGTAGTTCAAAGTTGCATGTAGGTTCCCGAGTTCAATAAACACCTAAAGAAGGCCGGAGGACAAATCGGCCGAAACGTAATAGAAATAACAATGAAGAAGAAGACAATAGTCTGAAAACCCTCAATGATAATACATATAGATCTATTTGATAGCAGTGATTGGACAGTTCTATTTGCCCCATAGATGTAACCTCAACAGATACCACCAATCTGGGTCAGAGCGAACTTGGGCGTAATTGCAGTGAAGAGGTTCTCTATATTCTGCAAAACTCCAGAACTGGAGTCTCAACCCAAGAGGGCTTAGTGTCATATCTCAGAAATTCGTTGGACGGAGGGTCTTACTCATCATCAGAGATACAGTCGGTGAATTTTACAGCCCCAGCCGACTGGGCCACTTATTTCGATATCAGTATTATAAAACCCAAGTTATAATAAAATCTACAATTATTTTAAACAGTTAAAGACATCATACTTATTTTGAATATGGGGACCTCTGGTGGTGTAATGGTTTGCTAACTAGACTTGCAAACTTACACGAGTGAGTTCGAGTCATATTCGGTGCCCCATTCTTTCGGCCTTGTGCTACATTAAAGTAAAGAACTTTGTAAATGACTACATAGTTGTAATATCAACGTCCTAAGCGCCAATAGATTAATAAAATTTGCATTCGCGGTATACATGGAGATCTTTCATCTTTGAAGGAAAATAGTTCACTGCGTAAAACAGAACAGGATTACTTTCTTGATATTTTGCTCAGAAATTGAGGATGCTTGATATACAAACAAATGTAAGATATATGGAGACCATTCATTTCAGCAGGAAAGTACTGCGTAGTATATAAGAGAAATAAGGGTTTTGTTGATATTTCCGTCTGAAATTAGGTATGCGTTCTATACATGGATACATTAGATAGACTGCAGTCTTCGGTGTTGTGTTTGCTTTTGTTGTTGTTGTTATTGTTGTTGTTTGTTTCTCGTTAGTAGAATTTTATGTTGGCAATTTTGCTTTTTTCTTTACAGACATATTGCCATTAAGAAAAATATAATGTGTCATGATAGTATTAGGGATATCTTTCTAAAGACAATATGCATTGGCGTCGGTGTCAAATGGGATTGACGTTGGAAACATTGGTAAACAAATGTGGATGCCACGACCTCAAATTATGCCTTGACTAGAAAATACTCATTAAATTGCTATGCTTCATGTAAAATTCCCTGTCCTGGAGCAGTGTTCTCTTAGCACTTCTCGACAATATTAGTGTTTACGCTCAGATATAAATTTCTGCGTTAACTTCGATTTAGGGGACGTAGTATCTTGTACAGGCTTCCGATTTAGAGCCCAACTCATCATCGTGCTTGTATATATATATATATATATGTGTGTGTGTGTGTGTATGTGTGCAAGTATTTGTGTGTTTATTACTTGTGTTTATATATATATATATATAAGCACCTATAATATAGAACAGGTAATGTACGTTCTTGCGTATGTGTTTGGTTTTTGTTTTGGTTTTTGGTTTTTCGCTACTTTTTTTTTGTCTACCGTTTTTTAGTGGGTCGTTGTATTCACCTGTTCGTTGTTTTGGATAGTGTGCATCCGTTTCTTTGCGGGTGTTTCCGGCTTTTCGTTAGTCGGAGTGCGAATATCACGCTAGTTTTGGCGCCATTTTAATACGCATGCGTGGATCGAGTGGAATAATAGAAAACACGGGATGCCATTGTAACAGTTGGTTAATGATAGCCGTGTTCGATGCCATTTTAATTGCGGACAGGTGGCTACCACTCCATTTATCAGGTTCGGCTTGTCATTTTCGCGAAAATAAGCGGAAGAACACATCGCCTTGTTATGTTTCAAAGATAGCCGTCGTATTCTCAGCTGAAGTTGCTGAGCTCGAAGTAAAAAGTAAGTAAAGTTGGCGACCGTAGTCGAAGGTGAAAGAAACAAAGAAAGAAAAGGAGAAGAAATGAAAGAAAGGAGTGAAAGAAAAGAAAAGAAAAAAATCAGAAAAAGCTAAAAGAAAGAAAGAAAGAAAGAAGTGAAAAGAAAGAAAGAAAGAAAGAGAAGAAAAATTAGAAAAAGAGAAAGAGGAAAAGGAAAGAAAGAAAATCATCCACAAGATAATTTTCTGAATAACACTGATCAGCACGCTGGTGTTATAACCCCTGTATTGTTGTGTCAAACTTAGTTAAAATTTGCATATTAGTAAGTACAGTTGGCGACCATAGACAAGGGTGACCCGAAGGCTCCATTTTCGATTGCTACAACACCAACGTGTAGGGGAGAGTGCTAGCTACTCCTTTCCCTGGATTGATCCACTTTGCCCTTGATCCGTACCTTATAATGCTGAGTGTTAAGCAAGGAGGCATCAAGTACCATTTTTGAGTCTTAGGTATGTCTCGACCTGGGATTCAACCCAGGTCTCCCGGACCATTGGTGAACATCACGCCAATGTCTTTTCTTTATTTCTTCCTTTTTTATCTTTTTTATTTCTAAATCGGTAATTTGTGAGCTGACACTCGGAAGATTCTCCGTGTCTCGTTCGCTATTTTCGGTTTTCAAGCCTGATTTTGTTTCACGTTATATTTAGTAATGAATTTTCTACAAACTTATCAACATAAATTATCAAGGTATAATCAACAAAATTAATTATCAACAATATTTATTGTCAAAGAATTTAGATTTTTCATTAAAGTCTCTATGCTTCTTCTTGATCCTAGCCAGATTATCAGACCTAATGATAACCAACAACAAAAAAGAACCTGTCGTACTGTGGACTCTGTTGTCTCACCTGAGCACACAAGGAAAATCAAAGAAAACGAAAAGAAAGACAGATACTTAAACCTGGTTAGATAGCTAATACAACCTGAATTAGACGACGGTGATACCAATTGTAATTGGTATACTAGGAACGGTCCCTAAAGGCTTGGTAAGAGGGCTGGAAGAATTGGGAATCGAAGGATGAGCAGAAACCATCGAAACTATAGCATTACTAAAATCGGGCAGAATATTGAAAAGAGTCCCGGAGACATAAGGGGTCTTTCTGTCACTCAGATTCAGTGAAAGACTATCATCTAACGCTAGAGTGAAAAACTAGCAAGAAATAATAATAATAGATTACCTAATCTCGACCAGAAGACCAGATCTAACAATAATTAACAAAAAAAAAAGAGAACTTGCAAAATTGTCGACTTTGCTGTCCCGGCTGACCACAGAATAAAACTGAAATAATGTGAAAAGAAACACCTCGACCTTGCTAGAGAATTGAAAAACTGTTGAATGTGAAGGAGTCAATTATACCGATTGTGATAGGTGCTTTTTGTACAGTAACTAAAGGATTACTAAAGGGACTGGAGGACTTGGAAATAAGAGGACGAATGGAAACCATCTAAACTACAGCATTATTGAAATCGGCCAGAATACTGAGAAGAGTCCTGGAGACTTGAGGAGACTTGCTGTCACTCAAACTCCAGTGAAAGCCCATCATCTAATGCTGATGTGAAAAACTCTCATGGAGTAAATAATAATAATAATAATAATAATAATAATAATGACGAGATTACCAACGAGAATATATGGACATGGTCATGGAAGGGAAATTTGAAATTAGGAACTGCTGAAAACAACGTCAGAAGGACCAATTATGTGAAGCAAAATTTGATAACACACAACAGAGGTGCCCGTGTTGTAGAGGTTATCGTCGTAGGAAATGGACACGAGTTCAAATCCTGGACGAGACTGATTGCATTTCACGTAGCACTAATAACCTTGGGAAAGGTATGAATCCAATTATTCTCCCTCCAGCTATGGGTAAATAATAGGACAGACTAGGTTCTTCAGCCTTGGTGAGGCAACTAGTCTAGGAGAAGGAAAACTCTGATTTCAAACCTGTTAAACTCCGCTTAAAAATTGACCTTGTGTCACATCCTGCCCGAGCAGAGGGGTTGGGTAAATATGATAACACACAACGGAATGGAAAGTGTAGGATATGTCGAGACAGACATGAATCGATTTATCTCATTGGATTCGAATACAGCAAACTAGCACAAAAAACAGAAGACTAGGCACAACTGGATAAGAAAGGTGATTTACAAGGAATTGTTTAAAAGATTTAATTTTAACCATACAACTAAATGGTATTTTCGAAAACCAGAATCCACCGTAGAAAATGAGACAGATAAAATGAGACAGATAAAATAGACAGAGAAAACGAGACATAAAATTCTTTTGGATTTTAAGATACAAACGGATCAAGTAATCCCAGCCAGAAGAGCAAACCTTGCATTAATTAATGTTATATAATTAAGGAATGATTTTTTTTTTATTTTAACCATTTTTCATTAATTATATTTTATCATTCAGTTTGGTTGGGCTTTGAACTATTCGGGTTAAGAGTTCAGGTGTGTAGTCAATTGGTGCAGTTTACGCTCATGCGCAACAGATATGACAATCACCCTTGTCATAATAAACCCCAGACAGGAAATAAGGCTTGGGTGTGGATGACATCATTCCCGGAGGAGACTTAGAAAAAGATTCAGTTGAGTTCCGACCATGAAGTTGAGAAGTGGGGTCTCACCATAGAGTTGAGGATTTAAGATTGGACCATGCAGGCAGACAACTGAGCTTCTGTCATTGGGGCAGAGAATGGAGTTCTCTGCCATAGAGTTGAGTTTTCTAACGTTTGCGGCGGGGGTTAAGTTTTTCGGATCCGACCAGCGAAGATGAATTGAAATCTAAAACACCACGAGATGTGCCGATCGTTGAAGGTGTTGTTAGCATTGTATGTTACGAAAGACTTTTAAGAATTGTGTCTCTCTCCTCGTGTCGAATAACTGAAGTCAGAAATTAATAAACGGTTCGTACCTGAACAACATTCCGCCTGTTTCTGCCCGTGTATTGTATTCGCCGGTGTGTACCATAGTCATATACATGAATATGCGAAATGTACATGGGACGTTCATAACATATATAACATAGAACATAGGAATCTCGAAATTCGAAAAACACGTAACGACTTCTCAGTTCAGGTACGAACCTTTTTATTACCTTTGAGTTAAAGGTTCTTCTACATAAGGAGAGAGGCACAATCTTTCTATTCTGGATTTTTCATCTGCCCCCCACCCCAACACGTGTGGCACCCGCCACAAAGGTCTCCGCGAGCAAGCGAAAACCAATCGTTTTCCTCCGAGGCAGGTCTCATCTCAAATCGTCCGGTGTCTAGTTTCAACTAACTGACTTTTTCAAAATATCCCCAAATCCTCCACGCGCTTCCGGTTCGTGACGTCACTCGCACTGTGTAACCCCATTTCCCATCTCGGGCTATTGTGACATCTCTGAGTGACACGTCCGCTCTGTGCGTGCGTGTAAACACCTGTTTTAATGTTGCACCTAACTAACCCAAGTGCTGAGCCGAAAGGTTCTCAGCCTAACTAAACCCAAACGCATAAACCGAAATCCCTCGGCCATTATATTACATGTGTATTGTATATGTACTGTTGGAGTGATATCATTGTGATTAACATTATGGTTGTGGGTATACCACATTAACAAAAATTTTTAAAAAGAGCTGGTCTGGAGAGTTTTGCTGTTCGGACGAACAATAGAGTAAAATAATTTTAAAAAAGGGAAAAAAATCGACAAATACTGAGACAGTACCAGAGAACTAGAGAATACAGCAGGTTTCAGCGATAGTAATTTTACTTGGTGCTTAACGATTTGGTTGAGGGGTGGCTGTAGAATACACCGACTGCTTCTTTGCAAAGTGGTAAGAAACCCTCCCCAATGAATGTCCTAGATATGACACCAAACAATCTGGTCGTGAGATTCCAGTAATGTCGTTGCTTTGGGGAATGCAGAGTACCCCTCCATTATTATTGCTCCCTGGTCCACTATAGCTCGAAGTGGTATCACCTGATAGGGTCCTATCTATCGGTCAAATAGAACTAAACTGCGTACTTGTGCTAAACTGAATTACTTGTAATGGAACTGTTTTGGCATTTAAACTACGCTCTTATGCTAAACTGAATTGTTTGAATTGGACCTGTTTTTGTATGCTGAACTGAATTGTTTGAATAAGAACTGTTTGATTAAACTGAATAGCTTGAAATAGAAATGTGTTTGACAATTAAACTGTGTACTTATGTAAAACTGAATTGTTTGAAATCGAACTGTATAAAAATGGATTTGGCATTAAATAAGTTAGAGAGGTTGATATGCCATAAAACCCAAACAAACAAACAAGCATTTACTTGGTGCGCTTTGAACAGTCTTCAAAAATTGGAAATGGGATCGGAACACTTAAAAAACGGAAACAGAATCGAGACCATCCAAACTGAAGTATTGCTGAGACCAGCCTGAATACTCAGAAGAATTCTTAAGATCTAAGGAGACTTGCTGTCACTCAGACTCCAGTGAAAAATAAATTCACTAGCAAAGTCTGGTGTGAAAAACCCACAAGGACATATAAACGGACGGATCACCTAATCTCGGTCAGACGACCAGTCCTTATTATAATCAACTGAATAAAAGAGAACTGGCTTTGCTGTTCCGGCTGACCACTGAGTAAAATTGAAAGAAAGTGAAAAGAAGGATAAATATCTGGACCTAACTTGGGAACTGAAAAAAGTGTGGAACATGAAAGTAACCTTTATACCAATGTTCTCTGTACAGTCACCAAAGGATAATTAAAGGGACTGGATGACTTAGAAATAAGAGGACGAATGGAAACCATTCAAACTACTTCATCATTGAGATCGGCCAGAATACTGAGAAGAGTCCTGGAGACTTGAGGAGACTTGCTATCACTCAAACTCCGATGAAAAACCATCAGCTAACACTAATGTGAAAAACTCTAAAGTAGTAAATAACAATAATAATAATAATAATAATAATAATAATTATAGTAATAATAATAATAATAATAAATCAAGCAAAGAAAAAGTATGAAGGAAGTAGCCCAGAAGAAAAAATTGCTGTCACTCAAACTCCAGTGAAAGACCATCAGCAAACGCTGATGTGAAAAACTCTCTGTGAGATAATAATAATAATAGCAATAATAATAAACAGAAAACTGTATATAATAATAAACAAACTTTTACATTGGAATGATATTAAGATATTTACCAAATATGAAAAAGAACTAGAAACCCTTATAGAAACTTGATGCATATGGTACCAGGATATAGGAAAAGAATTTAGGATTGAAGATGTACAATGCTAATAAATGTAAAAGAAGGAGAAAACAGGGGAAAGAATGGCAGTCAGGAGAGCATCAGAGCACTTAGGGAAAAAGAAACTACTAGAAGTTGGGAATATTTGAAGCGGACTCAATCCAACAAGCTTAGATGAAAGAACAAAATATGAAATGAGTACCTCAGAAGAACAAAGCAATTCCACAAAACTAATCTCTGCATCAGAAATCACATCAAATAAAAACACCTATAAATATTCAGGATTACAGTTAAAATGAACAAAAGAAATCGATGATGATACGCAATGCCTTACACCTGAGCAATCATACAGACTGACTCTATATGTCAAGAAAAGAAGGAGGAAGAAGAATTCTTTGGCAATTAAACTATGTACAAACAATTAAGTGATGCTAAATGGATTCGTTTGAAATAGAACTGCTTGATATTTTAACTGTGTTTAAATAAACGACTGATGTTTAATTGAATTGTTACTGATACATAGAAATACTGGGAACCATTTAACTTTGCTTTCTTATGCTAAATTGAATAGTTACTGATACATAGCAATACTTGGAAGCATTTAACTTTGTTGACTCTTGCTAAATTGAATTGTTAGAAATAGAACTTTTGGATCATTTTCTTATGTGTATTTACAAAATGTTTTGACAAATCATATATTTGATATATATCTAAAAACAAAATTTTGCCCAGTCGGCTGAGGCTGTAGAATACACTGCAGAGGGCTAAGACCCCACCCAATGAGTATCCTGGAAATGACACTAAACAGTCTGATGGTGAGGTTCCAGTAATGCTGGGGCTTTGGGGAATACGGGGCACTCCTTCATTGCCATTGCTCCCAGGTCCACTCTGGCCCGGCGTGGTAGCACCTGATAGGGCCCTGTCTATGGGTTAAATTGAACTAACTACATGCTTATACATACACTGCTGGAGAAGCAGGGACGAGCTCATAAGTGATGTTCTCCTATGGATCCCCTCACATGGCCGAGCAAAAGCAGGGTGACCAGCTCGAACCTATATACAGCAGCTCTGTGAGGATACGGGTTGTAGCCCTGAAGACCTGCCAGAGGCGATGAACAATAGGGAGAAGTGGCGAGAGAGAGTCAGGGATATCCGTGCTATCGGCACGACATGATGATGATGATGCCGAAGTGAAAATTGGTAATACGCTAAAAATAGCTAGTGTAGAATTTTACTAAACCTATTCCTTAAATGTGACACAAAGCGATATGAATGGGGCACCGAGTGAGACTCAAACTCACTTGTGAAGGTTTACTAGTCTAGCATAGAATTGTGTCAAGAAGATGTATTATATGAAAGTGCAAATTAGGAATACACAAAACATTAGCTAATATAATAATTTACTAAGCCTTTCGCTTAGATGTGGCACTAGGCGATATGAATGGGGCACTCAATAAGATTCGACTCACTTGGGAAGGTTTGCTAGTCTAGCACAAAATAATGTGATAAGGACAAATTATGTGGAAACAAAAAGGGGTAATACGCAAAGCAATAACTAGTGTAGGTTATGTAGAGAAAGGGGTGAAATACTTACTCACATAATAAGCGAATTCAGCAAATTGGCAGAAGAGTAGTACTCAACTTGGCACGACGGGGTTGGAAAGGTGATCAACTGGGAAGTATGAAAAAAGCTAAAAATTAACTATCAACGCAGAGATATCTCCACCCTAACAGATGGTTTCCTTGAAACAAGTAGACAAATTCACCTACCTCGAAAGCAGCGTTTCATCAACGAAAAATGACATCAATACGCGACAAGCGAAGGCATGATCAGCTATCGATTGGTTATCGGTCATATAGAAGTCAGACCAATCAGATAAAACAAAACGCATTTTTTCCAAGCAGCGGTCGTGTCCATACTACTGTAACATATTGACCCTCGACCGAGCCGTCAATTAAGAGATGCATCTGTGTAACAGGAAGCAGGTGCATCCGGTCGAGGATGTCGGAATATCACCTAGACCTGTGGATGTGGTTGAATTCGGTGCAGATGCGTACGCCCACAGGAAGCAGGTGGATGTCAAACAATTATATAACCAGGTGGCACAGACGGCTTGGTTCAGTCAGTCAGTTCGAGTCAGTTCGAGTTCAGTTCCAGTGGCAGTTGGGGACAAGATGCCGTAGTGAGAGCCAGCGACAGACAGAGGGCTTAAGGCCTCCAGGACCCACGGGTGAGCAGCCCAGCAGAATGAGAAAGAAGTGCTGCGATGGTCAGAGGGACATGGGGTCAATATGTGGCAGTCTCTCTCCCGCTCCAACTCACCTCTCACACATAACCAACATCAACCCTTTCGCAACCCTATCGAGAATAAAGTGTGAGAGGTATATTTTTCTAAAGAAATTATTGTTGATTATGAAACTGGTAGACAAATTCACCTACCTAGGAGACAGTGTCTCATCAACCGAAAAAGACATCGACCCGCGCCTAACGAAGGCATGGACAGCTATCGATAGGCTATCGATCATGTGGAAATCAGACCTGACCGATAAAATAAAGCGCAGTTTCTTCCAGGCAGCGGTCGTATCGATACTGCTGTATGGATGCACTACTTGGACGTTAACTAAACGGCTGGAGAAGAAGCTAGACGGCAATTACACAAGAATGCTGTGAGCAATATTGAACAAGTCCTGGCGGCAACACCCCACAAGGCACCAACTATACGGCCACCTGCCTCCCATCAAGAAAACTATCAAAGTTAGACGAACCAGACACGCAGGACACTACTGGAGAAGCAGGGACGAGCTCATAAGTGATGTACACCTATGGACCCCCACATATGGCCGAGCAAAAGCAGTGCGACCAGCTCGGACATACATACTGCAGCTATGTGATGATATGGGATGTAGCCCTGAAGACCTGCCAGAGGCGATGAATGATAGGGAAAAGTGGCGAGAGAGGGTCAGGGATATCCGTGCTGGTGGTACGACATGATGATGATGATGATGATGATGCCGCATTTATATGTATATGTATAGTTGTATCGTGACTATACAACACTACTATGGATGCACCACATGGACGCTGACTAAGCACATTGAGAAAAAAACTAGACGGCAATAGGACAAGAATGCTACGAGCTATACAGAACAAATCCTGGAAGCAACACCCCACAAAACAGCCGCTGTACGGTCACCAATCTTCCATCACTAAAACCATTCAAATCAGACGAACAAGACATGCGGGACACAGGTGAAGAAGTAAGGGTGGGCTCATAAGTGATGTTTTCCTGCGGACTTCTTCACATGGACGAGTAGTTGTTGGACTTCCGGCTAGAACCTATCTACAACAGCACTGTACAGACACAGAGTATAGTTTAGAGGACCTGCCGAATGCGATGGACGATCATGACAAATAGCAAGGGAGAGTCAGGGAAGTCCGTGCTCGCAGGACGTCATGATGATGATGAAACCAGAATAGGTCCTGGAAAATTAGACATAAAACTCTCTGGAATTTTGGGAATTTAAACGGATCATCAAATCTCGGCCAGAAAGTCAGATCTGTGGTTAATTAAGAAGAATAAGAAAGAAAAGAAAGAACAAGGTCATCTTGTGGGGTTTTGTGTTCTAACAGACCACAGAGTGAAAATAAAAGTTAGAGAAAAAAATAGGCAAATTGTTGAATTTTGCCAGAGAGCTGAAAAAGTAGTGAAACGTAAAAGATGACGGTTATACCAATTATTGTTGACGCACTTGAGACGGTCACCAGAGTCTTAGAAAAGAGATTGGTTGAAACATAGTTAAAACTGAGATCATCAACAACACAGCATATTTGATAAACAGAAAAACAGATAAATAGAATAATAATAATAATAATAATAATGAATGAATGAAATGCACAAACTTCTCTGAGGTTTTGAGATACAAACGGATCACCTAATTTCGGCCAGACAACCAGACTTAGGGATAGTCAATAAAGGAAATAAAGAAAACTTGCAAAATTATAGGCTTTGTTTTCTCGGCTGACCACAGAGTAAAATTGATAGAAAGCGAAAAGGAATATGAGTACCTGGACCTTGCTAAGGAACAGAAAAAAAATTTCAAACATGTAAGTGACAGTGATACTACTTGTTATTGGTGCTCTTGGTATAATCACCAAAGAATTGAAACAGGGACTGGTGGACTTGGAAATAAGATGACGAGTGGAGACCATGCAAAATACTGCATATTGGTTGTTAATATCAGCCAGAATACTCCACGTCATGACAAGCTCCATTCTTCTTAAAAACAACTTGTCATGTTGTGGATTTTGCCGTTTCAGCAGATTACAGATGTGGAGGTGCCCGTGGTGTAATTGTTATCCTCGTAGGAAGTTAACACGGCGACACGAGTTCAAATCCTGGACGATACTGATTGCATTTCACATAGCACTAATACCCTTGGGAAAGGTATGAATCCAATTATTCTCCCTCTAGCTATGGGTAAATAGTAGGACAGACTAGGTTCTTCCGCCTTGGTTAGGCAACTAGTCTAGGAGGAGGAAAACTCTGAATTCAAACCTGTTAAACTCAGCTTAAAAATTGACCTTGTGTCATATCCTGCCCGAGCGGAGGGGTTGGTAAATAGGATAATGTCCATAACGCACATATAGATAACATAGGAATCCCGAAACACACAAAACTTTACGACTTCTTAGTTCAGGTACGAAACTTTTTTATTGCCTTTGAGTTAAAAGGTTTTTCGACATAAGAAAGAGAGAGGCACAATCTTTTTATGCTAACTTTTCCATCTACCCACCATCACGTGCGGCGCCCGTAGCGCACAAATTCATCTCGCCTCGCCCAGGTCTCCATCTCAACTAAATGACTTTTCTCAAATCTCAGCCCACGACTCCGGTGCGTAACGTCACTCACATCCCTGGTTACATCCTCTATCTGGGATTTTTATTGTGACATCTCAGAATGACACGCCCGCTCCACTTAGCGTGCGCGTGAACACCTGCGCTCATGTTTGCACCTAACTAAGCCATGCACTGAACCGAAAGGTTCTCAGCCTAACTAAACTCAAAGGCAAGATATATAAAACGAAATCCCTCGGCCATTAGATTACAGTTTGGTTTTATGGCACATCAACCACTGTTGGATATTTAATGCCAAATATATTTTCATACTTATGAACAGTTCTATTTCAAACAATTTAGTTAAGATTAAGTATACAGGTTAAATATCAAAAACAGTTCTAATTCAAACAATCCAGTTCAGCTTAAGTAGCCTCTTTAAATTTCAAAACAGTTTTATTTCAAACAATTCAGTTTAGCATAAGTACTCAGGTTCAATATCAAAAACCGTTCTATTTCAAGCAATTCAGATGAGCATACGTATGCAGCTTTAATATCAAAACA
The DNA here is from genome assembly GCA_963585895.1 of Sepioteuthis lessoniana. Classification (NCBI taxonomy): domain Eukaryota; kingdom Metazoa; phylum Mollusca; class Cephalopoda; order Myopsida; family Loliginidae; genus Sepioteuthis; species Sepioteuthis lessoniana. The sequence goes on from OY757942.1 coordinate 31,834,794, forward strand.
GTTCTATTTCAAACAATCCAGTTTAGCATAAGTACTTTGGTTCAATGTTAAAAACAGTTCTATTTCAAGCAATTCAGTTCGGTATAAGTATGCAGCTTAAATATCAAAACAGTTCTATTTCAAACAATTTAGTTTAGCATAAGTACTCAGTTTAGTTCTATTTGACCTATAGATAGGACCCTATCTGGTGCTGCCAGTCCGGGCCACAGTGGATCTGGGAGCGATGGCGATGAAGAGGTACTTTGCATTCCCCTAAGCTCCAGCATTACTGGAGCCACGCCATCATATTGTTTAGTGTCATATCCAAGACACTCGTTGGGGAAGGGGGTTTACCCCACATCAGAGAAGTAGTCGGTACATTCAACTGCCCTAGCCAACGGGGCAACTGGAAATCAGAAGAATTGAGACAATCTCGAACACAGCATTGATTATATTTGCTAGAATACTGAGAATAGTTCTGGAAACTTGAGAAAACGTGCTCCCGTGAAAGCCCACCAGCTACTACAGATGTGAAAGACTTCCAAAGTGGAAAATAATGATTAAAAAAACTTAAATCTATATAAATTAAGATGACCCGAGTTCAAATCTTAGACAAGGCAGTTTGCTTTTCATATATTTCCTCGGGAGAAGTATGAATCCAACAATTCTCCTTCCAGCCATGTGTAAATAATAGGGCAGATTTGGCTTTTTGCCTCGGTATGGCAACCTGTCTAGGCCCGCTCTCTTGTTCGGAGATGTAGTACCTATTAGGGTCGAATCTATGAATCGGATAGAACTGTTTTTAGTTATTTGAAAGTATATGCTAATTATATAGCATAGAAATGCTAGATTAATAGAATTACTAATAATAAATAACAATATTTGAAGCCATTAAACGTTATGCAAACAAATGATTAATGTTAATTCGAATTATCATTGTTTGATAAGAATGCTTTTTCTGGATTGCGGAATCGTTGTAAGCGAGTTCGAACTCCAGTCACGCTATTAAGTTCACTTTCGAACAAATACTCTTGGGAAAGGTATAAATCCCCTCATCATCCCACCTATGGGTTAAATAGTGTCACTACTGTTCTTCAAGGATTGATCAGGCATTAAATAACCCAAGAAGGTTGATATTCCATCAAACAATAAAACAAACAAACAAATACTTTGAACCATTATAATATCTAACAATTCGTTTAAAACTGAATTTACCGACAAACTATTCGTTTACAAATTATATATATATATAAGTAAAAATGGGGACTGTAGTCGAGGGACATCCGAAGGCTCCCTTCTAATACACCGATGTGTAGGGGAGGGTGTTACTCCTTTACCAGAATTGTGCTACTCGATACTCATAATGTCAAGTATTAAGCAAGGATTTTTATCATTAAGGTTTTTCGGACTATTGTCTTCATCTTTATTGTTATTTCCACAACGTTTCGGCCGTTATGTACTCCGGCCTTCTTTAGGTGTTTGTCGAATTCGGGAACCTTCACGGAACTTCGAACTACGTCCTTTATTGAAACCAGTTCTGATTCCGTTTGCCATAACAAGGTACAAGTGTTAAGTATTCCTGTATATTACTCGCCTGTAGTGAGGATTGAACCTGCAGATGATTGTCTTCTTAAAAGCTCAGGGAACCAAAGCCTATAACCGTTACGCCATGTATCCTGCTGGACAATTCAGAGTGAATTTTTGGGTAATATAAACTTAATGTTCTTACTTTAGCTAGAATTACTACTATTATGTATGATTTTTTTTACCTGTGCTCATATTCAGATTTCAGTTTTTATTTTATTTTATTTATTTATTCATCTATTATTATTTTTTTTTATCTAGCCTTCTTGATTATCGGTTCCCATATTGTATTCAACTCTATACTTGGTCTACTCAGCAGGTCATTGTAACCCAACATATGTGCTGATTCCTTAAGGCGTCTAATCCTCCTATGTTCAGCCCTATCAATTATTTCAACTTTGTCCCATAAGGGGAGATGATTTCCATTTTCCTTCCGGAGGACATATTGGCCGAAACGTTGTGGAAAAAACAATAAAGATGAAGACAATAGTCCGAAAAACCTTAATGATAAAAATCAACAAGCTTCGTCTCAGAAACTTAAACAACTAATTAAGCAAGGAGTTATCAAGTACTATTTTTTGTCTTTAGTGTGACTCGACTTTGGAGAACACTCTATCATATATATATACATATATATAAACAGGATTTAGCTTTCAATAACCCACATAGACTAATATGCCATTAAACACCAACGAAAAAATGGACATAATAGCGCGAGTGGAGTTCAAGCTTGTTTTCAAAGATTTTGTAATCCACCCCGTTAGCTACAACAACATGGGGACCTACCCTCCTGCAAGATCATCTCATAGTATTGCCAAAAGATATGCAGGTGCATCGAACAACCCCCAGGAATTAAAAAAAAAAACAGCATCACATCTTTTTTATACATTAAATAAATCGCCATGTTCCCAAAGGTTCATTTTGTCTTATTGATTTTTCAAGAGTAGAAGGGACTCTGAGTGAATGCAAGGGACTCTCTCTGGGGCAACAATTGATTTTTTTATGCTGAATTGCCAAATTGTAATCACAAAGATATCATTTTTTCCCAGTTTGGGTTAGGGCAATGGGACATTTTTAGATTTTGAAAACTCCAGAGCTGGATGAATGAAACCTGAAAATACACGAGCTACAAAAATATTAGTCGAAGATATGTTAGTTATTGGCATAAGATATAGAGTTGTGGATGCTAAAGAAGTAAGATCTGGTTTGGTTTGATGGTGCTTTATGGTATACCAAAACTTTTTGCCGATTTAATTCGAAATCCTGTTTATATATATATATATATATATATATATTAATTGCAAGGAAGACATATAGGTTTAGGGAAACTGTGGGTATGTTTATTATTTTAAAAATATGAACGACCGGTTTCGTCTGGGTCTTACCAAGCTGTTAACGCCAGAAAATTTAAAAGAGGGAATGTAATGGAAAAAAGTAGAGGAAAGGAGAAAAGGGGAAGAATAAAAACTAAGAGTGGGGTAGTAATAGAGATGAACAGATGGTCAGAGACTGATCACATTCAATCCCAACAGTCCCTCTCTTTACATAGGGAAGGCTGAAGGGATCGAACGTAAAGGGTCTCCAACACTTTTAGATGGAAAATCGAATGTGACCGACTCAGAATACAGAATCGGTCAACATTAAAATCGGCAACACATTCCCTACTATTAATCATGTGCTCCGCATATATATATATATATATATATATGTGTGTGTGTGTGTGTGTGTGTGTGTGATATGTAAGGGAATATTTTTTAGGTAACTTTATTTTTAAAAGAGCAGTGCATTTGTTTGAACACAGTTAAATGATTTCAGGTATAGCTGTTTAATATTAATGATTTTAATCATCAAGTATTCCTGTCTAATAGGAACAATTTGCATCCGGCTGTGTGGTTTCAAATACTTAATAATAATCCTAAGAAAATGATTGAATATCTCTCTTTGACCTATAGATGGGACACTAACAAGTTCTACTACTACTAGTGGACCTGGGAATAACGTCATAAGATCAGAGTACGGTGTATTACAAAGTGTTTTGTTAGTATGCAAAGAACCATCAAGGATACCCACATTGATTACTATTATATTTGTGTGGAAAGACAAGGGAGATTCAGAGTCCCAAATTGAAAATTGAAACAGGAAGTATGAATACCTCAATCTGGATCTAGTTATAGTTGACTCCATATTTATTCATACCAAAGCAGGTACAGAGGAAATTGAAATGTTTTAATGTACATCCCATGATTATTGAGGTATTCGATTATATCGTGAGTTCGATCTCCCCTGGATACTAAAACATGTAGCTTTGCGTCAGATTCAGCTAGAAAAAAAGAGGACTTTATTGAATACTAGAATATACCCTCCAATAATGAAGGTTGAATTTTGCATATTCTTACAAAATGGAGACTCTCCCGTTTTCTCTCTCTTTCTCTCTTTTCCTTGTTGCTGTCAATATAGATTCAACCAAGCAGACGAACTGAAGAAACATTCTGTTGTGACGTCAGCTTGCTTTCCAGACAACTTTTCAGCTTTCTTTTCTTTTCCCTTTCGATGTGGCAAGTTATAAATCGCATGATTCTTTCTTTCTTTCTTTCTTTCTTTCTTTTAAACTTTCATTTTTTTCTTTCTTTAAAAATTATAACAAAAAACATAAGAGATTTCACCTTCCACTCTTTCTTTCTTTCTTTCTTTCTTTCTTTCTTTCTTTCCACGTCAAAGGAGAAGCTACAAATAACATGATTAGTTCTTTCTGTCTTTCTTTCTTTTTTACTTTCTCAAGTCAGCCTGCTGGTACGACTGCTGACTTGACACCTGATCTGCTTTATTTCTTTTCCCTTTTGATGCAGCCAGCTACAAATCACATGAATCATTTTTCTTTCTTTCTTTCTTTCTTTCTTTCTTTCTTTCTTAAAAGATTATAAGTAAAAACGTCAGAGATCTCATCTTCTGTTCTTTCTTTCTTCCTTTTTTTAAAAAATATTATGTGTACTGACACTCAGATATGCACACAGAACACTTGAGTTTTATATTATTAGGAGATATTGTTTTTCTTTATATCATGATTTATTCCCAGTTACGTTGCTAACGTTGTAATATTGTTTCTCGAGTTACTTCCCATTTCACAAACACTTGAAATAAGACGAAAAGACAGGCAGAATACTGCAGGTAAAGCAAGGACCAACTCTAAAGTAACTTTTTTAATGATCTCGTACACATTGACGTGTAGGGGTGAGAAAAAATAAAAATATAGAATAAAATAAATTCAAAAGTGAAAACTCAGACGGGAAGAAAAATCCGCGCATGTCTGAAAAACAGACTTACTGGCACCAGAAAGGAACCTGTTTTCTTTCAGTAGCGATCACTTGGACTGGAAAGACTTACCTCTCTCCTGTTGCTGGTGGGGAAAACCACGTGTCTGCAAAGCGGCACACTGGTTCATTTCCACCAGTATCAGCCGCCCCCGCTAACACAACTCATTAAAAACACCGACTTTGGACTTATCAACCACCGAAAACGACAAGTACATTTCAACGCCTTATTTGGGAGATGTGACTGTTCTCTAATGATCCAAGATGATATGTCTTCGCAAGAGAGTAGCGATATGAAACCCAAAAATAAAGTTGAAATTTAAAAGGTATCTTAGGCTCTTTTCTTCCTTTCGACAGAAATTCCTTTGCAGCCTTCTACAGACAAAGAAGAAGCCAACGAATTGAATGAGGTAAAGAAGAAAACCAATGGAGTCAGATATCAAAATTCAAAACCGACTACTATCAACCCAACGAAAAAGAATAACCAACCAAATCTTCTGGATTCCCATAGACGCGCAAGGATTGGCAGACCAGAAAAGAGTCGCTTATATCAGCTATGTATGGATACTGGATGTAGTTTGGAGGACTTGCCAAGAGCAGTGGATCATAGGGACCACTGGCATGAGAGGGAGGGAGGGAGAGAGAGAGGTAGAGGGAGGGAGAGAGAGAAGGAGAGAGGGAGAGAGAGGGAGGGAGAGAGGGAGAGAGAATGAGGGAGAGAGGGAGGGAGAGAGAGGAGGAGAGAGGGAGAGAGAGGGAGGGAGAGAGAGAGAGGGAGAGAATGAGGGAGAGAGGGAGGGAGAGAGAGGAGGGAGAGAGAGATGGAGGGAGAGAGAGAAGGAGAGAGAGAGGGAGGGAGGGAGAGAGAAGGAGGGAGGGAGGGAGAGAGAGAGGGAGGGCGAGAGAGGGGGGAGGGAGGCAGGGAGAGAGGAGTCAGGGGACTCAATGCTGTTTGTGTGACTTGATGATGATGATGATGATGATCAGTTAATCGAAAGGCCCAATGCACGTGCGCATTGACAAGACAAAAATAGCTATCCTACCCCACGGAGGTTTACTATCGGTATCGGACTTCATCTGACCCTCCAAATTCATGCATCCATGGGACTGGAATCGCTGGAGTCAGTCTTAAAGTAAATTCAGCCTCGAATTCAAGAGTTAAGCTGAAGGAGAAACATCGATATTCAATCCACTCTTTATGGATGTGCTTAAAGAATAAAGTCAGGCCCGACCTATAAAATGAAACGCACTTTCTTCCGAGCAGTGGTCGTGTGGATACTGCTATATAGATCATATTTACCAATCCCTCCGCTCGGGCAGGATATGACACAAGGTCAATTTTTAAGCGGAGTTTAACAGGTTTGAATTCAGAGTTTTCCTTCTCCTAGACTAGTTGCCTTACCAAGACTGAAGAACCTAATCTGTCCTACTATTTACCCATAGCTGGAGGGAGAATAATTGGATTCATACTTTTCCCAAGGGTATTAGTGCTATGTGAAATGCAATTAGTCAGGTCCAGGGTTTGAACTTGTATCGTCGTGTCCAATTCCTACGACGATAACCATTACACCACGGGCACCACGGACACTGCTATATGGATGTACTACACGAGAATGCTGCAAGCAATATTGAACAAGTCCTGAGGGCAACACCACACAAAGTAGCAGCTATATGGCCACCTACTACCCGTCACGAAAGCTATCAAAGTTAGACATACCAGATACGCAGGACACTGCTGGAGAAGTAGGGACGAGCTCAAAAGTGATGTACTCCTATGGACCCCTTCACGTGGTGATCGGCTCGAACCTACATATAGCAGCTCTGTGTATACGAGGTATAGCCCTGAGGACCTGCCGGAAGCGATGAACGATAGGAAGGGGTGGTGAGAGAGGATCAGGTATAACCGTCCTGATAGCAGGACATGATGATGATGATGATGAAAGACTAAAAAATAAATTGTCAAAAAAAAAAACATTAAAAAAACATTTTTAAAAATTCATAAAGAAATCAAAGTTGATAAATAAAAATAAAAAATAAAAACACGTGTGAGGGAGCGTCACAGCATGGCACAGTGGATAACGTGTTTAACTTCGAGATCGTAGTAAAAAAAAAAATTTAAAAAAAAGACTCGTATGATGTGAGGTGCTCGTTGAGATGCAAAGAGAAACGAAAGCATAAACAAAGAGAAATTGAGAGACAGAGACTGTACTATTTACCAACCCCTCCGCTCGGGAAGGATATGACACAAGGTCAATTTTTAAGCGGAGTTTAACAGGTTTGAATTCAGAGTTTTCCTTCTCCTAGACTAGTTGCCTCAACAAGGCTGAAGAACCTAGTCCGTCCTACTATTTACCCATAGCTGGAGGGAGAATAAGGGGGTTCATACCTTTCCCAAGGGTATTTGCCCGAAAGTGAACATAATAGCGCGACTGGAGTACGAACTCGCGTACTACGATTCCGCAATTCATCGCTTTAACCATTACACCACGAGGACAGAGATGGTGAGGGAGATAAACTAGGAGTCGTGCATCACCCTTGCTTGTGTCTACAGGACGGAATGCGATGGACGAGAATTGAAGGATTGTTTTTTGTAGGTATTTGGGGCGAGTTGGGAAAAGAAGAGTTTGTGGTCGAAATTAGCCCAGACATCTATTAAAGACACCGACTGCCCAAGAGAAAGTGTTCACCAAGTGCAGTAGGGAAGGAGCAGGAACAGAGCCCGGGGGTGGGGAAAAGCGAAAAATGATTAATTCCTTAATATGATTAAGAAATCAGTTCTTATGAAAATTTATTAGCCGCTTGCGGGGATATGAACCTAGAGATATAATAATATTCAATTTTACTTTTTCCTCGAGAAATGGAAATAAATAAATAAACGAATAATGCGAGAATGGAAATGATGCAAATAATGGATTAAAAAAAATGATGAATGAGTAAGAGAGCATACAAATTAGAAAGTCTAATGAACTCGATCCTCACTGGGCGTCACCTTCTGTGGGCACTAATTTTATCAAAAATAAATGAATAAAAAAGTATCACTTCTGAGTCGAATATTGTCTTATTTTCTTCCACTGAGATAATTCTAAGAGCAGCTTCATTGGCTTCAAGACCAAGTTTAAAATAATGCTCCAAGTTAGTCTAAATCACAATAAATGTTTTTTAGATCACAAAGTTATAAACAAACGATACACTGGAAGAGTATTTATAATCAAGCACACACACATTTATTAGTTTAATGGGTAGAGTGTCCGCCACTGGTTCGAGAGACGGGGGTTCAATCCCAGGTCGAGTCATACTATTGACTCAAAAAATGGTACTTGTTGCCGCCTTGCTTAATACTCAGCATTATAAGGTACGGGATTAGGTTAAAGAGGAACAATCTAGGAGTAGCGCCTCGGTGTAGAAATTATTGAAAAGAGTGCCTTCGAGTTGCCCCCGTCGACGGTCACCAAATTTAGTTATATATATATATATATATCGGAAAAGTAAATAAAACACCAAACAACAAATTTTATTTATTTATTCTTTTTTTTAAATAAAGTTACAAATTCTTTTCTTGAAATCAATATTAGTTAGAGGATAAATATTCGGAAATATTTACATTACAAGAAAGAAGAGTTCATGTATTCAACGTAGTAGTTTGCGTTGTCTTAATCTAGTTAATATATTTTGCATGTATGAAAAAGATCTTTGTGTGAGTATATTACTATGTAGGAGAGAAAGAATATTCATACAATAACATTTAAGAAATGCTGCCAAAAGTGGGGATGGAAATAGTAGTACGAGCATATCTAGAAACAAAATATTTTTGTTCAATTTAAAATAATAAAGCAATGTTGAAATTAAACGCATTTTTTAAGGAACACTCAAAAGAAAAAAAAGGGCGAAATTTTTCAGTAGATTTACAAAATGAATCAATAAATCTAGTGAATATTTGTATATCTATATATTTCATTGCTTATTTATAAGATTGAGGTTGGATCTAAATTTTATGAAAAAGTTGATTTAACAACGATTTTAATTTGCTAAATATGTATTTGAAACTATATAGAAGTGAATTGCTTTCTTAAATTATTTTGGATTATTTCTTCAAATATTTTGCTGCATGTCAAATATTGTCGTCAGTGAAATCTTAGAGAATTTTTTTAAGGGTGCGCCAGTGCCAATTGATCAATACATACAAAAATTACAGCTTCTGTAGTCCATATTTTTGCACAAAAATCTAATTTTTTTTAGTATGAAAATTCGGTGATTTTATATATATATATATATATATATATATATATATATATATATATATATATAGGGGAGTGAAGAAATCACTTTAAAGTGCTTGAATGTTGAGTCAAAGAACAGTCTAAAACCATAGATAAATTTTTGTCTCGCCTCCTCATATTGGCTTAATTACAATCTACCGGGTGAAGAAATGTTTTTTTCGAGTTGGTTCGTCGGTTGCTATGTTTTACGGCGTATCAACACTTTTCGAGTCATTCAACGCCGAAATAAGTTTCAAAAAATTCAGTTTAGTTTAACTATAGCTTTTGTTTACAGTTAAATATCAAAACAGTTCAGTTTAGGATAGGTACATACTTTAGATCTATCTAAAACCAGTTCTATTTCAAACAGTTCAGTTTAGCTTCAGTACGCAGTTTCAATGTCCAAACAGGTCTATATCAAATAATTCAATTCAGCATAAGTATACAGTTCAATTCTATTAAAAAACATTTCTATTTCAAACATTTCAGTCAAGCAAAAGTACACAGTTTCAATGTCAAAATAGTTCTATATCAAATGATTCGGTTTAGCATAAGTTCGCAATTATGTTCTATTTGACCCATTGATAGGACCCTATCAGTTACTACCACTCTGAGCCAGAATGGACCTGGGAGCCATGGCAATGGCGATGAAAGGGCACTCCGAATTCCTCAATGCTCCAGCACTGCTGGAACCTCACCATCAGATTGTTTAGTGTCATATACAGAACACTCGTTGTGGATGGGTGGGGTCTTACTGCTCTGCAGAGAAGCAGCCGGTGTATTCTACAGCCCCAATTGACTGGGTAATCTGTATTTGAGTCACTGTACTCAAACTCAAATTCAGAGTCCTTGAGTTTATGCCATAACTTATTTTGTACAACAATCACACTGTTCGAATTGTTGATTTGGGCCAAGAACAACACCAATCAGATTGCTCTTTGGACCACGATCCAACATAAATAAACCAAGGAGGATTTTAGGTTTTTTTTTCATCACTATTCATACTTTGTTTGCTTCCGACTTAGATATGACAAACTCTTACTGCACACAATAGATATAGGTTTGTGTGTTTGTTTTGGAAATTTAATTTCAAAAGGTAATTTTCCTTCATCGATTTTCCATGTCTTAAAATTATTTAAAGATCACCTGCCCTTCTATATATTTAGAGTAATTGGAAAGTACAGACAAGTAAAGAGAATGTCGTATGAAATGTGACTAAGTCATCATTATCATGTCGCACTGCAAGCACGGACCTCCCTGACCCGTCTCTATCATCCATCGCTCCCGGGAGGTCTTCAAGGCTACGTCCTGTATTGGCACAGAGATGTTATCGATAGGTTCTAGCTGGTCGTCCAACCTTAGTTCTTCCATGCGAAAGGGTCCACAGGAGAACATGAGTTTGTCCTTACTTCTTCAGCAGTGTCCCGCATTTCAGGTTCGATAGTTTTCGTGATTGGTGATAGGTGGCCGTACTGCTGCTGCGTTGTAGGGTGCTGCTTCCAGGTCTTGTTCAATATGGCTCGTAGCATCCTTGTGTAATTGCCCTCAAGCTTTTTCTCCGTACGTTTAGCTAGCGTCCCGATGGTGCATCTATATAGCAGTATCGACACGACCGCTGCTTGGAAAGAAAATGCACCTTACTTTATTGGTCCGGTCTGACTTCTATATGACCGATAGTCTATCGTTAGCTGTCCATGCTTTTGCTAGTCGCGTTTCATTATCGCTTGATGAGACGCTGCTAACGATGTAAGTGAACTTGTCTACTAGTTTCAGAGGACCACCTTTTATTGAGTAGATGGCGTATATTTGATTAAAACACAACCATCAATATATTGAACAATAATTACAAGACATTCGTGGTTATCAAATGTAATTAGATTTTTCATTATAATAAATAATAATATCTCTTTGAAATCAGAAAACAAAAACATGTATATATCGTACTCCAAATATAAGAACACACATTAATTACTTTTATGAAAGGCTACAGCAATTTTATTTTTTGTTGCAGAAGTGTGTTGTGTTTTGACCTTTTGACCCGGCCAAAAATGCCATTCCAAGGTGATGCACCGGAAGGAGGAGACACATTCTAATGGCAGTTATGAGAGGAAATCGCGAGGGTGGAAATTGGCTGATGAAATGCGACGAGCTAAAAAAATTCCCATGGTACACTCATAGACTGATGCACCGGAAGAGAGTGACCTCTGAACTGCATCACAGTAATTTCCGCTTGATGACGATTAAATATTCGATTTCAAAGATCGAGTGGGCGTCGAACGATTATATAACTCAGTTAAGTTCGACGAGCCAGTTGAATTGAGTTCCGGTTCCAGTTGAGTTCGACGCCCAGGGGGTCAGGGGAGTTGCCAGTAGAGTTCCAGACAGTGGGAGACGAGATGTGGTAGGGAAAGCCACACCCGACCGAAGGGGCCGTCGGGAACCCCGATGGAGTTTGGGGTCCAGAGAAGATGCTGATAAGATGCAGTAAAGAAAGCCAGCATCCAGCAGAGTGGGCCCTAGGCCTCCGGTTGAGCAGCCCTAGAGAACAAGAAAGATACAACGTGACGGTCATAACAGTGGGGTCAAAATAGTACAGTTTACATTCGGTCACCAATTCCCTCTCACAGTAAAACCCCACGCAACCTTTTCGAACCCTTACAAATAAAGTGAGAGGCATATATTTGTTAAAGAAGTCTTCCTGTGTCTTTGTCACTTCTTGCGTCTGTCTTTATTATTGTGTCGTTATGATGCTGTAGATGACGATATAACAAGTGTTTTGGATGACAAAGCAAGGTTTTGTTTGTTTGTGGTTGTAGAATAAGCTGATTGCAACTCTGTAGATGGGTAAGACCCCTCTTCAAAGAATGCCCTCGATATGACACTAAACCATCTGATGGCAAGGCTCCAGTTCTGGAACTTTGAAAAATTTGGCGTAACTTTTCATAGCAGTTACTCCCAGGTTCACTCTGACCCACAGAGTGTTAGGGTTTCATCTATGTGTTGGATAGAAACATTTAATCATTTTTAAACATGAAACAGTTTAACCATATGCAAACAAATGAACTCTGACTCATTTAAAAAATGTTACCAACAAACTGTTTATTGACAAATCATATATATTTAATATATACGTCATCATCATCATCATGTCACGCAATCAGCAAGGATATTCCTGACCATCTCCCGCCATCCTTCTATATCGTCAATCGCTTCCGGTAGGTCTTAAAGGCTACATCCTGTATCGACAAAGAGTTGTTGTATGTAGGTTCTAGCTGATCGTCCTGCCTTTGGTCGTCCACAGGAGTACGTCACTTATGAGTTCGTCCTTACTTCTCCAGCAGTGTCCTGCATGTCTGGTTCGTCTAACGTTGATAGTTTTCGTGATGGGTGGTAAGTGTCTGTACAGCTGCTGCTTTGTGGTGTGCTGGCTCCAGGACTCGTTCAATATTGCTCGCAGCATTCATGTATAATCACCGTTAAGCTTTTACTCCATACGTTTAGTTAGCGTCCATGTAGTGCATCCATACAGAAGTACTGACACGATCGCTACTTGGAAAAAACTGTATTTCATTTTATCGGTCAAGTCTGACTTCCATATGACTGATTGCCTATATATATAATCATATATTTATACATATATTTTTGCATTTTTATATTTTGTCATAAAACGTGTGAAAACACGTGCGATATCCTGTCCTCATCAGCCATCAACCAGGTGTGATTCCACTGTTTTGCTGGCTAAGGCAAAAACTGTGGCATCGCCACTGGATGGTTGCTGATGAGGACAGTGTTTTGTGTTTTCACACGTTGTATGATAAAATATGAAAATAAAAAAATATATACGTATAAACAAGATTTGGCATCGAATGACCCACGAGGTTTGATATGCAATAAAATACAACCAATTAACCCATGTAATTACCCATCTCCTCCGCTATGAGTAGGATGCAACAAAATGTCAGCTATTTTAAAACCGTGGTTTGAAGATTAGGCATTTCTTCTTCGAGACCGGTAACGATACCAAGGTTAAAGAACCCAGATTATTGTCCAAGAGTTGAAAAGAAGAAGAAGAAGAAGAAGAAGAAGAAGAAGAAGAAGAAGAAGAAGAAGAAGAAGAAGAAGGAGGACAAGACAAGAAGAAGAAAAAGAACAACAGCGGCAGCAGCAGCAGCCTCATATAAAAATATAAAAAACCAAAAAATAAAATAAAATAACAGCAAATATATTTATGACTAATAAACAGTTCTGGTTTCCTCAAGGTTTAACCACAACAACAACAATAGCAACAACAACAACAACCAATCGCCGGCAGCAATGACGATTAACCTTAACACCATCATCATCATCATCATCATCGGCATGATCAACGTCAAAACAATGTAAAACTGCTCTATGGAAATTTGTCAGGGTGCTGTTTGGGGGGGGTTCTGTAAGGGTAGAGGAGCATGTGAATTTTTATTACGTTGGTATTGATGGGGCGGGTGAGATTAACACTTTACCCTTCCATCTATCGGCCCCCTGAGACACAAGAGACGACTACAGAAGTCGAGGAGCCACGGGCAACGATCACTGTAGAAACGAAAAAAAAACAGAAAAAAGAAAAAGAAAGAGACACGTCGGATAGAGACGCATATGTTGTAGTACAGGGTCCTTAATAGAGTCCAGAGACAAATTATATGATCCTCAAATTGGGTCAGAAATTGAATCTGGAAAATTGTGCCATCCTTTTGCTCATTACTGGTCGACTCATACATTCACACACCGCTTGGATTTTTCGTTTTGTTTCTTTGTTTCTTTATTTTGTTTGTTTGTTTGTTTGTTTGTTTGCGAGTTGTTTCTTCGCTTCTTCTTTTTCTTTTTTTATTGTTCAATTTCGATTCCATTTTTACCTCTTTCCTGTCCACCTAGCCTCGTTGTTTGTCTCCCTTGCTAAATTCATCTCTGTCCATTGGAAATAAATAAATAAATAAATAAATCCCACCATCTCCAAACTCCTTTTTGATATATTAACGCTACTTTTTCTTTCACACTTCTTTTTTCTTTTTCTTTCTTTTTTTTTTCGTGTTGGTGGCTGTAAGGTTATTTTTTCTTTTTTCTTTTTTTTGTGCGGGGAGGTTGACGGCTGTAAGGTTGTCTTTTTTTCTTTTTTTTTTTCTTTGTCGTGAATGTAAGGTTGGCTTCTTTCTTTCACTTTTTTTTTTCTTTACTTTTCTTTGTGGTGGCTGTAAGGCTGGCGTTTTTCATTTTTCTTCTTTTTTTTTTTTTTGGCTTTCTGGTTTCAACACATTCTTCCGTCTTATGAAAAAAAAAATTGAAAAATACATCCTGTAATTATTGACGCTACATTCATTGCTAACATTATCATTATTATCATCATCGTCTTTTTTTATTCATTGATTAGGTTTTCTTAAGTTTCCCTACTTGGGGCAATTTTTTTTTTAAATTTCGCTTCCCTCTAGCTTTCACGCATACACACCTTGTTCATATTTCAGCTCATATACGAGAGATTGTCAAAAAGTGAGGTTTTAAAAAGTTATTCATTCAAAATCTTTACAATAATGGAATTTTTTAAACGTATGTGCGTATATCACCAGCACTACTAGGTTATTTTCTATGTAGGCATCATCGAGATTAATGCATTTGATCCATCGGTGCGTAATCATATAGATACCCTCATCAATGAACGCGGCATCATATCAGTTGTTCTTCAATCATCAGCTTTCATTCATCTCTTCTTTATGCTTATCTCTTGTTTTTTTTTTTGTTTGTTTGTTTGTTTTTTCCCTTTCGTTCTTTCCGTTTTCTTCCTTATTTTAATCTTTTTCCTCTCCTTTATTTTGATATTTTTTCTTTCTTTCTTTCTTTCTTTCTTTCTTTCTTTCTTTCTTTCTTTTGATATTTCTTCTATTCTTTCTTTCTTCTTTTCTTTTTTTCTTTGATCTTTCTTTGATCTTTCTTTTTTTCTTTCTTTCTTTTTTTCTTTTGTTCTTTCTTTCTTTCTTTCTTAATATATATATATATATATATACGAAGGTCATATATATATATATATATATATATATATATATATATGTGTGTGTGTGTGTGTGTGTGTGTGTGTGTGTGTGTGTACGAAAGTCATTCAATAAATAAAGGGAAATTTTTTAAATAGGCAAAATAAGTTGTTTTTTATTTCGAAATATTTTTTCTTAAGATAAAATCCCTGCATTGTTTGAAATATGTTAGTGGCAAAATTCTTCGTGGCTCAGAATTGTATACCATGTGAATTTTACAAAAGTATGGGAATTGTGTATGGAGATGCATCTTTTAGTCAAAAAATCTTTCCAAAGGGGCTCAGCATGGGTTGGCCCCTATGTTGAAAACACACTCCATGGAGTTAAAATACACTGAATCTCTGGTAAAGAAAGAGTTACGCGCGCAATGGTCAGTAAAAAAGTTCATGCTGACAGTTTTTCTTTCTTCCGTGGTGTAATGGTTAGCGTCGTAGGAAATGGGCACGTCGACTCGAGTTCAAATCCTGGACGAGACTAATTGCATTTCACATAGCACTAATACCCTTGGGAAAGGTATGAATCCAATTATTCTCCCTCCGGCTATGGGTAAATAGTAGGACAGACTGGGTTCTTCGGCCTTGGTAAGGCAACTAGTCTAGGAGAAGGAAAACTCTGAATTCAAACCTGTTAAACTCCGCTTAAAAAATGACCTTGTGTCATATCCTGCCCGAGCGAAGGGGTTGGTAAATATGGATATGAACACTAAAATGAATAGAAATAGAACTGTGTTATATCCTACCCGAACGGAGGGGTTGGGAAATATGATAAAAGGACCTATCACTATTGATTTCCTTGAAATACGTGCAACTGTAAAGAGTGCATACCTTTGGCAACTTCTTTGGAAAAATCGGAAAAATTCATCTTTTTTATTGAATGACTCTCGTATATATATATATATATATATATATATATATATATATCATCTTTGAGTAGTGATGATAACACAGATTCCATTGCCCCTCTCATCATTCGTTTCTAACGGCTATCACCCTTGGCAGATCCGTTACGCAGCCTGCAGTGGTCAAACGGACCTTATGAATGGAAGATTTTGCTGGTTGGCCAAAATTGGAGTGTCGATGTGTCGGAGTCCATAAAAAATGGTTGCTTGTGAGTTCGTCCATGCTTTCCCAGCATTTGCGAACAAGTCCTTTTCGTTTAACGTGGAGAGTTTTCAAGATAAGAGGTAATTAGCCGTTTAGTGGCTATTTTGTGGAGTGCTGCTAGCTGGATTTGTTCAGAATATCGCTCAGCATTCTTATATATATATTTAAGCACTCAAATTGGATTCTCCTGCCCCCTGGATTCTCCCCCGGATTATATATATATATATATATATATATATATATACATATATATTCAAGAAAAAACAGTATTCGGTCACATTAGGATAATAGATTTATTTCAATCCTGTTAACAGCATTGATATGAATCAAAGACTTTCGATAATTTTTAACAGAACTTCATCAGATCCAATAGGAAAATAAAATACATTACAGCCAGATAGGAGGGATAGTCAAAGGAAGGAAAG
>OY757942.1:31856501-31904001 GCA_963585895.1 Sepioteuthis lessoniana
AACGGATACACTTGTGGAAATAAAATTTTAAGAATTTGTTTGGATATTCCCCTAACGTTACGGATCAACCTATCATGAAAATTATTGGCAATGAACTAGATATCAAACTAGGACAGTTTACGCAAGAAATCGATGTAGTCCTAAGAAAAATTAAAACAGGAAAGCAGCAGGTCTTGATGAAATACCCCCAGAAGTATGGAAGACAAGGATATTCGACAACATACTACTCTGATACTGCAACGCTGTATATAACCAGAACACAATAGACTAATGGACAAAGAGCTGCATCCTCCCTTTCTCCAAGAAAGGTGACCTTGGAAATGCCAAGAGCTACCGATGTATAACCCTTACTTCCATAGTGGCTAAGATTTACTATGGTCAGCCACTCAACTGCATTGAACA
Source organism: Sepioteuthis lessoniana (assembly GCA_963585895.1). Classification (NCBI taxonomy): domain Eukaryota; kingdom Metazoa; phylum Mollusca; class Cephalopoda; order Myopsida; family Loliginidae; genus Sepioteuthis; species Sepioteuthis lessoniana. The sequence continues at coordinate 31,856,904 of OY757942.1, forward strand.
TAAAATTAAGAAAATTCTTAAGAAAAACCAAAATGGCTTTCGTAGGAATCGGTCCACAGCATCACAAATTCTTACAATTCGTCGAATTTTACAAGGTATTCGTGCAAAAAACCTCGAAGCTACACTCATATTTGTACATTTCTTCAAGGCATTTGACTCCGTTCACAGTTGGAAGATGGAGCAAATACTTCTAGCCTACGGTCTACCCAGGGACACCGTTGCAGCCTTAATGATGCTCTATAAAAACACGAAAGTAAAAATACGCTCACCCGATGGAGACACAGACTTCTTTGACATTGTAGCAGGAGTGCTGCAAGAGGACACATTAGCACCATACCTGTTCATAATCTGCCAAGACAAGATACTTTGGACGTCGATATATTTAATGGAAGAAAATGGCCTTACACTGGAAAAGGCAAGAAGGAGACGATATCCCACACGAGCTATTACGGATGCAGACTATGCTGATGACATAGTGTTTAGCCTGGAGTGGGCAGCAGGTGGCATAGGCCTCCATGTGAACGCAGACAAATCGGAGTACAATGAAAGTAGCGATATCCCCGCACTAAAGAGTTGCTATCTGAAACTAGAGGAGAAGTTCAACTACCTGTGAAGCAGTGTCACATCTACGAAAAATGACATCTATATGCGACTAGCAAAAGCATGGACAGCTATCGATAGGCTATCGGTCATATGGAAATCAGACCAATCCAATAAAATAAATCGCAATTTTTTCAAAGCAGTGGTCGTGTCCATACTACTGTATGGATGCACCTGGCGGACACTGACTAACCGTATAGAGAAAAAGCTGGACGGCAATTACACAAAGATGCTACGAGCTATATTGAACAAATCCTGGAAGCAACATCACACAAAACAGTAGCTATTCGGCCACCTTCCACCCATCTCGAAGACCTTCCAAATTAAACGAACAAGGCATGCGGAACACAGCTGGAGGAGCAAGGACTAACTCATCATCAACGTTCTCCTATGGACCCCTTCACACAGACACGCAAGTGTAGGTCGACCAGCCAGAACCTATCAACAACAGCTCTGTATAGACACAGGATGTTGCCTAGAAGACCGGCCGGAAGCGATGGATGATTGAGACGGATGGTAAGAGTGAATTGGAGAAATCCATACGAGCAGCACAACATGATGATGAATATATATATATATTAAATGTATATATATATATATATTTGATATATATATATATAAATATATATCGATTGAAGGTATATGTCGACGAAATAAAAATGTTGACAGAAATCAAGCTTTAAACAACATTAGCCAGGGAAATATATGTCAAAGATATATTTATGTCGACGGAAATATATATGTCGACAGAAATCAGACTTTTGCCAACATCGGCCTAAGAATACATAAGTCGACGAAATATATTTATCGACGGAAATCTGGCTTTTACCAACTGCAGCCTAAAAATGTATACGGGGACGTCTTGGTGAATAAATCACGTAATGGGTGAATAGTTCCTATTGCGATTACAAAGGAAAATATTATGATGTAATCGTAGTAGTCACTATTCACTCGTTACTTGATTTATTCAACGAGAGGTCCCCGTATACATTTTCCCAGCCACTGTTGGTAAAAGCCTGATTTCCGTCGATCGTTTCAATGTTCAGAAGCGGACACAGTGCTTTGCTGTGTTGGATTATATTCTCGTCCTGCGACACTTCGCCCAACACTGTTCGCCCAACTACCTGCTGTGAATCCCAACCCCAGGAACACGAACGTGCGTTGGAGATGATCTTACGTCTTGTGAAGGCACGGCTTAATCTTGTCAAGGTAGAGGATTAAAATCAGAAATCTCTTGAGTCCTATTCTCCCATTGCGTTGCTGCCGCAATAACCAATATTAATGACACATATCGGCGGGTTTGAAGACGATGGGCGATGTTCGAGGGGAGAGATTAGATATTTGTCTCTACACAGGCTACTTGTTGGCCTGATACGGGCTTCTCATTAATATTTTGTTCTGGAAAATTTGTGAACGGGTGGTTTGTATAACGGTTTACGGCACAGGAAAATGGAATCGGTGAGCCGAGTTGAGATTCGGGCTAAGGGATATGGTTATCAACTTATGCTTCACTTCCTCGTCTGTTACTGAAAGAACAAGGAACGAAAAAGAAATGGTCTGGTCCAAAGTTATTCCTTGCTGCTGATGTCATGTATATAACAGTGTACACCGGTTGCATGGAGAAGAGGTCAGCACCGCCATGTTCCCTTGAGATATACCATAAAGAAAGATTTCTTAGCATGGTACTTTGATAAAAATGATGGTTGAGGAGACAAGAAGAAGAAGAAAAAGAGAAGAGGGCAGTGGAAGTGGAAGAAAGAGTGAACAAGGAAGCGGGGAACAAGGAGATGAACGAGCCTTCATAGAAGGAGCTGAAGAAAAAATGAAAAAAGAAAAGGAAATAGAAAAAGATGTTCAAAATCAGTAAATTCGAATAGTACATGTGAAAGAATATAATTACGGGCTCAATTCTTTGTGAGAATATTATTTTGGAGATTACTTGATAAATGGCCGAAAAATCGCACTTCGAAGATCGTAGATTAATGAAATGTACATGCAAACGCAGGATGCAACACAAGGTCAGTTTTCAAGAGTTTTTTATAGGTTTTAATTCAGTTTTCCTTCTCCTAGACTGGTTGCCATACCAAGGTTAAAAAACCCAGCCTGCTCCACTATTTACCCATAGATAAGGGGAGCATAATTAGATACAGCCCGTTCCCAGTGGTAAGAGCGCTATGCGAAAATGCGAACAGCTTCGTCCAGGATTTCAACTCAGGTCATCGGTTCATTCAATACGATGATCAACATTACACTTCAAATACCTCATATATATATATATATATATATATATATATATATATATATATATATATATATATATATATATTGCCATCCACAGATTTACTGTTTCAATTTATCACGATTCTCAGTGTGGCTTGACACGTTAGAATCCTCAAGCAAGGATCGAAAATCTGCTGACTGTGTCAGTCCGGTATCTTACTACCGACAATCGTAATTCTGCGTATTAGTGAAGGAAATTTTAGATATAATTTTTTTGTACATATACATCATCAGCGACCTGGAGTCCTCAATTCTTGTGACGAGTAATTGCACTTCAACTTTTGTAGTAGCTAGCAAATTCCCCGCTATAATGCTCAACCCACGCGAGGATGGGGAGCATATATATTGTCATCCACAGACAGACTGTTCCGTTGTGATACGGCTCTTCAGTGCGGCTAGCTGCGCGAAATGCTTCAATCTGGTTTTGAGTAAACTTTATAAACAAACATGGTATATATATATATATATATATATATATATATATATATATATATATATATATATATATATGTGTGTGTGTGTGTGTGTGTGTGTGTGTGTAAACCAGGTCATTGGCTAATGAGTAGAGTGTGCACCAACGGTCCGAGACCCAGGGTTCAATCCCAGGTCGAGTCATACCAAAGACTCAAAAAATGGTACTTGATGCTTCCTTGCTTAACACACAGTATTATCAGGTATCGATCAAGGATAGTGGAACAATCCAGGGAATGAAGTAACTGCCTCCCCAACACCTCGTTGTGGTAGCGACTGAAAAGGGAATTTCGGGACACCTTCGACTAAGGTCACCAAATTTATTTTAGTTTATATAATACGTGTGGAGATATGCGCCTGCGTACATCCAACCAGCCTTCCACCACATCCAGGATGCAAAATAAAGTCTATGATTATTCAGAGTAAGACTGATTTGGATTCAGAGATTTACATCACCTAAGCCGATTGCTCTACTGAGACAGGAAAGCCAGTCTGCTCTAATAATTACCCATAGTTGTCGAGATAAGAGATGGGTTATTGCCTTTCTAAAAGGCATCAGTAAAACGTAAACAGCTTCGTCCAGTACAGGGTGGAACTATAAAATTGTCGCCCTAGAAAAGACAAATGATTCCATTTCCGTTTAATGAAAACCGGTTTTCTTTTTTGATGCCGACCATCTACTAGTTGGCCAGTTGTGGACAAATCCCAAGAGCGATAAGAGCCTTCTCTCATGTCTGAAAGTGACACAATGTTCAACGAGCGAGATCGGAGATGCGCCGCTGAACAACGCATGCTCTCTACTGATCCAAGTTATGACAACAGGGCCATTGCCAGCACCCTCAAAATGCAAATCCGGACGGTTCAACGTGCCCAGGGTGATGAAAATAAAGTTTCCGACTACGGTTATGGTCTTTGGTGTGATTTTAGGTGAGGGCCACATCATGCCACCTCACATCTTCGAAGTCGGCTTGAAAGTCAACACCAAAGTGTACCTGGATGTGCTGAAGAGTGCGGTGATCTCCTGGTGCAATCAGGTGGCCGGTGGCAGACCCTGGGTGTGGCAGCAGGCCTGGGCGCCGGCCCACAAGTCCAAAGAGACCCAGGCTTGTACCCTTCTCTCACTGGCCCCCTCCTCCCTCGATCTGAACCCGCTGGACTACTTCGTTTGGACATACGTCGAGAACATCACCAACATGACCTCCCACAACACCAAAGCCAGCCTGATCGCCACTATCCGCTGAGAATTCGCCGAGCTCCCGCGGGCGCTTGTGGAAAAAGCATGCTCCCAGTTCCGGATCCGAATCGAGGCGGTGATTGAGGCTGAAGGCGGCTACATTAAATAGATGCGTCGGCTCTACTACATAATCAAGTTAGCTAAATTGATTTTTTCAATAAAAGTTTTAAAATAAAGCTGTAGTGTTGTTTTCTTTAGGACGACAATTTTATCGTTACACCCCGTAGATATCAGCTCTACTACATAATCAAGGTACCTGAATTGATTTATTCATTAAAAGTTTTAAAATGAAGCTGTTATGTTGTTTTCTTTAGGACGACAATTTTATCGTTCCACTCGGTGGATGTTAGCTCTACTACATAATCAAGTTACCTGAATTGATTTTTTCAATAAAAGTTTTAAAATAAAGCTGTAGTGTTATTTTCTTTAGGACGGCAATTTTATCGTTCCACCCTATATATATATATATATATAGGGGTGGCCAGCAGTGTTTCGTTAATGTTTTTCGTTATATATATATATACCATATTTTATCGTTCCACCCTCTATTTGAACTTGAGTCTTTAATTCCCTTTCCTACGAGGGTAACCGTTTCGCTAAGCACGCTTCAATATATATATATAAGTCCCGGCATATCCTCCAAGATATTATTTCACGTGACATTCTTTTGTATGCAACCCATCATTACCTGTAGGTCTACCTATGATTTCCTTATCCACTTCCTCCCCGTTCCAGTAAACATATATTAGGTCTGGGGAATTTCACCTCTACCCCAATCTTATGCTTTGATGGTAAGTGTCAGATTCACATGATGAAGCAGATGCCATAACTCTCTTCCATGAACTTCCGTTCGTTTTCTCCTGTCAACTACACCCTCACATTTCCACCCAGACCATAACTACCACCATCAACGCCCTTAAAAATCCCGCTGCCATTGACAGCGCAAAAATTCCTTCTCACCAGTATCGACTCTTTCAAAAACGAAACTTCTTACCATTCGTTTTTCCTTTTTATCACGACGAAAATCCAAATTTTTATTATTTCATCATAGATATTTGGCTGGAGTGCTCATCGGCTCTCCTCGGTTTCATTCAAATTAAATCCTTGTTTTATCGTTAACACCGTATACGGCTAAGTATTTTATCATTTTTTTTACTCTTTTGAGAGTTTTTCATACCAGCGTTAGCTGATAGTCTTTAACTGTAATTTGAGTAGCAGCAAGTCTCCTCAAGTCTCCAGGTCTGTTCTCAGTATTCTGCTTGATCTAAACAATGCTGTTGTTTGGATGGACTCTACTCGTCCTTTTATTTCCGAGTCTTCCAGTCCTTGTACAAATACTTGGATGAGTGCACCGAGCACAAATTACAATTGGTATCATCGTCAATTTTATGTTCTATAATTTATTCAGTTCCCAAGTCAAGTCTAAATATTTATCTCTCTTTTCATTTTCTTTCAATTTTACCCTGTGGTCAGCCGGAACGACAAAGCCCATTATTCATCTGGTTCTCATTTTTTGTTTGTTGTTGTTTATCATCACTAGGTCTGGTCGTCAGGCTGCGATATGATGATCCGTTTGTTTCTCAAAATTCCAGAGAAGGTTGTGCATCTTATTTTCCAGGACGGGTTCTAGGTTGTGCATATACATTTGATCATATGGTCAAATTTAAACTTCTGGCACAATTCCCCGTGAATCACATTGACTACCCAGTTGCGCTTATTGACTGCATTCGCTTATAATATGATTGCTCGTTTCGTCTCTATCACCACATAGTCTACGTCTACTATTTTGTTGCATCTTGTCTATTTTCCTTTGGGTATAGTAGGTCCTAATGGCGTCGTTTTGTGTTGCTCTCAGGAGAGATTCAGTTTCTCTTTTATGATTACCATTTCTTAGCCATGTCCTAGATTTCTCGTGAGAGATTTCGCTTGCTTGTCGCTTGGAATGTCCATTCAGTTGTTTTCTTTCCCATTTTCGTTTTCTGGTTATTTTTGCTCTGTTTGCGAGCAATATTGAATAAGTCCTGGCGGCAACACCCCACAAATCACCAACTATACGGCCACCTGCCTCCCATCACGAAAACTATCCAAGCTAGACGAACCAGACATGCAGGACACTGCTAGAGAAGCAGAGACGAGCTCATAAGTAATGTACTCCAATGGACCCCAAATATGGCCGAGCAAAAGCAGGACGACCAGCTAGAACATACATACATACATACAGCAGCTATGTGAGGATACGGGATGTAGCTCTGAGGACCTGCCAGAGGCGATGAACGATAGGGAGAAGTGGTGACAGAGGGTCAGGGATATCCATGCTAGCGGCACGACATTATTATTATTATTATTATTATAATTATTATTATTTTACTCCTTGAGAGTTTTTCCCTGCGGTTTAAACTGTTTTTTCCCGAAATCTTAGTGACAGCACGTCTCCTCAGATCATCAATACGGAGAGGAGTCGGCGTGTTGTATTGACGAACGTGCTGGACCCGCGACATCGTTGTTCAAACTCTAGTCGTGCCATTTCATTCAGACCAAAACCCTTGGGAAAGAAATGAACTCCCTTATCACCCCCGGTCTTGTTATGAGTTTATTAGTACCACCAGTGTTCTCCTAGGACGGCTTCGGTATTAAATAACCCTAGAAGGTTGATATACCATAAAACAAAATGGCCGGAAAAGGGTTGATATACAGTAAAACAAAACAATCAACCAATCAAAACACACACACACACACGCATATAAAGGCAGAAAGACTTCAAAGAAAAACCGTACCGTAGATCCTGTGTGCGTGCAGCTCAGCCATCTTCGACCTTCTTTCACTCGACCCATACGTACATTTCGGTTAATAAAAGCAAAAGAAAAGAAGCAGATTGTATTTTTTATATATAAGCGTTGTTGTCTTTCTTGGCTTAATTGTTGCTTTCTTATTTGTACTGGTCTGGGTGGCTATAGAATACACCGACTGCTTCCCGGCAGATGGGTAAGCCCCATCCCAATGAGTGTCCTGAATATAACACTAAGCAATCTGATGGTGATGTTTCAGTAATGCTGGAGCTTTGAGCAATGCCAAGTACCCCTTCATTGTCATCGCTCCCAGGTCCACTGATGTTTAATTGAATTGTTTGTGATACATAGCAATACTTGGATCTATCTAACTTTGTTGACAAAACTGAATAACTTTAAGTAGAAGTTTTTTGATATTTAAATTGTGTACTAATGCTAAACTGAACTGTTTGGAATAGAACTGCATCGAAATGGATTTGGCATTAATTTATCTACTTGGGTTGATATGCCATAAAACCAAACCAAACCATTACGTCACGTAGTCTCATTCCGGCAAAACTTTCTTTGGTATCCAACGGATCCTATGCCATTAAACAAAGTAACCAAGCTACAGGTTGATTTTATTATTTATTAAGATGATTGAATTGTAATTTCGGTGGTAAAGACGGCTGTTATCTGTCAAGATGTAACTGTCATCACACACACACACACAAACACACACGCTGTATATATATATATATATATATATATATATATATATATATATATATATATGCGTGTGTGTGTGTGTTTTGATTGGTTGTTTTGTTTTACTGTATATCAACCCTTTTCCGGGCATTTAACGCTGAATAAATTTCACCGATAACATAAAACGCAGTTTCTTCCAAGCAGCGGTCGTGTTGATACTGCTATATGGATGCACTACATGAACGCTAACTAAACGTATGGAGAAAAGACTTGACGGAAACTACACGAGAATGCTGCGAGCAATACTGAACAAGTCATGGATGCAGCACCCAAAAAACAGCACCTACCACATCATGAAAACTATCAAAGTTAGACAAACCAGACATGTGGGACACTGCTGGAGAAGTAGGGACGAACTCATAAGACATGTACTCCTGTGAACCCCTTCACATAGACGAACAAAAACAGGACGACCAGCTAGAACATACATACAGCAGCTCTGTGCCGATACGGGATGTAGCCCTGAAGACTTTCCGGAAGATGGACAATAGGGAGGTGTGGCGAAAGAGGTTCAGCGATATCCGTGCTAATTGTGCAACGTGATGATGATGATGAAATTTTGAACAATTCAGTTTAGTTTAAGTTTAGTTTTTTTTTGTTTACAACCAGTTAAATGTTAAAACAGTTCTTTTTCAAACAATTCACTTTAGCATAAGTACACAGTTTAAAAGCAGTGCTATTTTAGTCTAACAGTTTTAATTCAAACAATTCAGTATAGTGTAAGTACTGTTTCAATGTCAAAAACAGTTCCATTTCAAACAAATCAGTTTAGCATACAAAACAGTTCTATTTCAAGCAATTCAGTTTAGCATAAATATGCATTTTAGTTATATTTCACCCATAGAGAGGACGCTATCAGGTGCTACCACTCCGGGCCAGAGCAGACCTGGGAGCGATGGCAATGAATGGGTACTCCACATTCCCTAGAACTCCATCATTACTGGAACCTCACCATCAGTGTCATATCTAGGACACTCGTTGGAGGGAGTCTTACCCCTCTGCAGAGGTGCAGTCGGTGTATTCTACTGCCCCAGCAGACTGGGCAATGTGTGTTTTTGTGTATTCAGAACATACCAGAATTATTATTCGCATAGTTTTAAGTAAATCTTGGAAGTATTCTGGAATTATTTCTTTATTGTTTGTGCGGGCATATAATTTACTTCGCGAGTTCAAATCCTGGACAAGGCTGATTGAATTTCACATAGCACTCATACCCTTGGAAAAAGTATGAAATCAATTATTCTCCCTTCAGCTATGGATAAATAGTAGGGCAGACTAGGTTATTCAGCCTTAGTGAGGCAACTAGTTTAGGAGAAGGAAAACTCTGAATTCAAACCTGCTAAACTCCGCTTAAAAGTTGACCTTGTGTCATATCCTGCCCGAGAGGAGGGGTTGGGTAAATATGTATACTTTACTTCATAAAAGTGAGTTAATTCCTGATAAAAATAAACTGCATATTCTGCACTATTTTCCTCTTCCTTTTATAATCTATAAATTCGTGTAAATGCAAATATCTTCTTTTGTTCAATAGCATATCAACACCAAAAGAATATTTGATGCCAAAGTCATCTTTATAGAAGAAAAGATGTGATGCTATTCCACAGATAGTCAGGCTTAAGAGGTTTCATTCCTTTACCTGGGGTCTTCGTCAGAAATTCACCGTAATAGTTCGACTGGGTTTCAAACTCGCGAACTATGATATCTCAGTCCAACACAATAGCAACTATACCACGAGGACTCTCTCTCCTATCCTACAAAAAAGAATGCGAATATATTACTTGGCGGGTCTCTCGAATGTTTTTCACTTGATCCCAAGCAATTAAAGAAATAGGAAAAATACGCATTTGTTTCAAACGTTTATAAATGTTTTGATAATCCAAGCCGGTCGTCTCAATGGGTTTCTAAACTGCTCTTCATAGAGGGTAAGAATGCCTTTGCATCTTCTAAAAGTCTCTTGCGATGAACCCTCTTCCCACCCCGAAAACGTCTACCTTGTAGTGCATCAGAAATCCAACTACTGAAACTCCAAACGTAGAAGGGGAGTTTTCGTTGCGTAGTGAATAACGTGCTGGACTGTGACATCGTTGTTCGCGAGTTCGAATTCCAGTCGCGCTATTACGTTCCTCTTCGAACTAATACTCTTAGGAAAGGTATAAATTCCCTTATCCCCCAAATAATGGGTTAAATATTACCACTTAAAAATGACTTTGGTATTAGGTAACCAGCGATAGTCGATATACAATTAAACCAAGAAACCGAACACAAATGTAAATGTTTTCATCAATGTTTCAAGTCAAGTCGAACTCATCAAATATCCCCAGACTCCCATAAATTAGATGTTAGTGGTGACGAGTTATTAAATAACATATATTTTATGACAGGAGAGAAGTCAAAGTGGGTATGGTATTTAACTGACTTTCCACCAAGCCAGAATGCGGCACAACCCCTTACTAATTTTGAGGAGCCACGCACAAATCGAAACTCATGTACGACTGTGACGGCATCCCGCTTTTGAGACACCTCTGGCATCAAGCAATAAACTCAACCCGACACAACAAATAAAGCGTAGGTGATGGCAGACTGAAACAAACCTTTCAATTTTTCACTTCTTCGTTGTAATATCAGGAAAGGGAGTCATGATATTGTATTAGAAGAGATAGTGTCTGAAAGAGTCAAAGCGAGTTAGTAAAAAAGTAATGTTATAATTCAGTAAATTTTGCTTTGACTGTTACACAAATTGCTTAGAAAACCTATTGTCCCTGAATGCTCACCCATCTCAGAAGTGAACAGGAGAGTCCCTGAAGCATAATGAATTACGAACTGGACAGCGACATCGGAATAAACGAAATCGAATTCCAGTGGTGTTGTTACAATCACTTTCCGATTGATATTTTTGGAAAAGGCATGAATTCACGCATCCCTCTAGCTATGGGTTAAATAATATCACTATTTCTTGGAGGATGGCTTTGGCATTAAATAATCCACAAAGTTTGATTTGTCTTTAAACAAAGCAATCAAAACAAAACGTGACGTGGTGTAATAACATGCTGGACTTGGTCGTGCAATGATGTTCATTTTTGTACTAATACCTTTGGGAAAGGCATGAACAGTTCCACTACTGTTATTCTGCAAGGATGACTTTGGCATTAAATGACCCACGAAGTTTGATTTACCATGAAACAAAGAAACTGAAACAAACTCAAAACTCAACAGGCTGTTCACGTCGGTGATCTGACCAGAACCATTGATTCAACGCGACTTGGTCTTGGGTCAATTGGAAAGTAAAGTTTGGGGTTGAAATTAACTAGCGCTCACGGGCGTCAAAGAGAATTGTTATTATTTTCTGGTTTGGGTCATAAGGATTATTTTCTGGTTTGTATGCTCCCACGACCCTGAATTGTCTCAAGCCATCTGCTACCCTTACTTACAAACAAAAGATGAAACTGTTTATGATGTGTCATGTGGGCACTGATTGTACCGTAAAATGCTAGTAATGTATGGATTATTTTCTGGTTTGAGGGATGAGGATTATTTGGTAAACTTTTCAGTGGGAAGGGTTTGGAAGAGGAATCTTAAAATGGAGAAAAACAGGAATTGATAAAAGAAAAAAGATTAGGATCTTGGAATGGCCTGGAGAAACGGAAAAAAAATTGAGTGAAGAAGAAGAAGAAGAAGAAGAAGAAGAAGAAGAAGAAGAAGAAGAAGAAGAAGAAGAAGAAGAAGAATGTCTTTTTTATGGTAAAAAGAAATTCCAAACTTAGACACTTCCGTAGAGAGAGGCTGTAGAATACACCAAATACATCTCTGCTAAAGGGTAAGACTCTCCAAACCAGTGTCCTGATTATGACATTAAACAATATGATGGTGGGGTTCCAGTAATGCTGGAGCTTTGAAGTATGTGCAATACCGCTCGTTGCCATTGCTCCCAGGTTCACTCAGGACAGGAGTGGTAGCTCCTGATTAGGTCCTATCTATGGGTAAAATAGAACAATTTGACATTTAGATTAAATTGTTACAAAAAAAACTGTTTGATCATTTAACTGTGGGTAAATAAATAACTGATGATTTATTGAATTGTTACTGATACATAGAAATACGTTGAACCATTTAACTGTGTGCAAAAGAATTAACTTAAGCGCGTATAAAAATGTTATCAACAAAAGGAGTTAACAAATCCTATATATTTAATATATATGTATAAAGATAATTTGGCTTTAAATAACCTACAATGGTTGATATGCCATAAAACTCAACCAAACCAAATCATATATATTTAACATATATGTATAAAGAAGATTTGGCATTAAATAACCTACAATGGTTGATATGCCATAAAACCCAACCAAACCAAATCATATATATTTCATCATCATCATATCGTGCTGGCAGCACGGATATCCCTGACCCTCTCTCGCCACTCCTCCCTATCGTTCATCGCCCTAGGCAGTTCTTCAGGACAACATCCTGTATCCTCACACAGCTGCTGAATGTACGTTCGTGCTGGTCGTCCTGCTTTTGCGCGGCCGTGTGTGGGGATCCATAAGAGTACATCTCTTATGAGTTCATCTCTGCTTCTCCAGCAATGTCCTGCATGTCTGGTTCGCCTAACTTGAATAGATTTCGTGATAGGGGGCAGGTGGCCGTACAGTTGGTGTCTTGTGGGGTGCCGCTGCCAGGACTTGTTGAGGATTGCACGCAGCATTCTTGTGTAATTGCCATCTAGTTTCTTCTCGAGCCGTTTTGTTAGCGTCCATGTAGTGCATCCATATAGCAGTATCGATGTGACCGCTGCCTGGAAGAAACTGCGTTTCATTTTATCGGTTAGGTCTGATTTCCATATAGTCGATAGCCTATTGATAGCTGTCCATGCTTTCGTTAACCTCGTTTCGATGTCCTTTTCGGTTGATTCGACGCTGCTTCCTAGGTACGTGAATTTGTCTACTAGTTTAAGAGGGGTTCCTTCTAGAGTGGAGATGTCCCCCGTTTGGTTATAGCACATATATTCCGTTTTGTGTGCATTAACATGGAGGCCTATGCTTGCTGCTGCTCGTTCCAGGCTATGCAGAAGTGTTTCGGCTTGGTCAGGTGTATTTGCCAGTATCGCTATGTCATCGGCGTAGTCGGCGTCGGTAATTGTTGTTGCAGGATATCTTCTGCTTCTTTTCTTCGTCAGTTCGAAGCCATTCTCTTTGATTTTGTCAATCGATGTTCTAAGTACGTAGTCTAGACAAATGATAAAGAGATACGGAGCCAGCGTGTCCCCTTGTAGTACTCCTGCTACAATGTCGAAGTATTCTGTGTCTCCATCTGGTGATCGTACTTTTACTTTAGTGTTTCTATAGAGAATCGTTATTGCCGCTACGGTTTCTTTAGGTATGCCGTACGCTAGTAGGATTTGTTCCATCTTTCCTCTGTGAATGGAGTCGAAAGCCTTGGTAAAGTCGACAAATATTAATGTCGCTTGTAGGTTCTTTGCCCGTACACCTTCAAGGATTCTGCGGATGGTTAGTATTTGTGAGGTCGTAGATCTATTTCTTCGGAAGCCATTTTGGTTTTTTCTAAGTATGTTGTCGATTTTGGGTTCTATGCGGTTTCGTAGTAGGGCATTGTAGATTTTGGCAGCTATGGATGTAAGTGTTATGCCTCGGTAGTTTTTGGCTAATCCGAGGTCTCCCTTTTTAGGGAAGGGGAGTATGCATCCCTTCGTCCATCTATCTATCGGATTTTGATTGTATACTGCGTTGCAGTGTCGGAGCAGTATGTCGTCGAATTGTCTGGTCTTCCATACTTCCGGGGGAATTTCGTCCAGTCCTGCAGCTTTCCTATTTTTAATTTTTCTGAGAACCGAGTCGAGTTCTCCTTGTGTGAACGGTCCAAGTTTAATGTCTAATTGTTTGCTAATTATTCTGGTGATTGGTTCATGCGTTATTTTTGGTGGGTTTCCAAGTAAGTTTTCGAAGTGCTGTTTCCACAGTTTTATTCTTTCTTGTTGGTTTGCTGCTTTAAGTTTTGCTTTGGCTGTGCTCTTTCTTCTGCTCACTTCGTTTATTGTTTGCCTGGCAATTCTAGATTGTCTATCTTCTACCGAGTCTCTGATCTTATCTATCTGATTTTGAATGTATTCTGTCTGTTCCTTTATATATATGCCTGCTAATTGATTTTGTGCCGTTTTTAGTTTTAAGGCATTTGTGTTTGTTGGGTTTAGCCAACCAAAACAAATCATATATATTCAATATATATGTATAATGAGGATTTAGCATTAAATAACCTACAATGGTTGATATGCCATAAAACCCAACCAAACCAAATCATATATATTTGATATATATGTATAAACAGGATTAGGCGTTAAATAACCTGTAATGATTGATATGGAATGAAAGCAAATTAAACCAAACATAAAAACATGTTCTGCCACATAGTAGGGATTAAAATACGCTGACTAAAATCACCTCAAAAAGGATGTACCTGGGGCACACACTAAAATGTATCTGTTGATGAGGCTCCATTCTTGGGAGTAACCTTTACTGTTATTACTCCCCGATCCACTCTGAGTTCGATTGCTTGCGCCCATTAGGGCTCTGTCAGGTCTGCTTAAAAGTTAATCGTGATCAATAGGAATACTCGATTATTCATCTAAATTTCTAAGATGAAGCTTGAAAATTTTTATCACTAAGGATATTCGGAACATTGTCTTTGATGTTATAATCACAACCTTTTGGTCGAAGTATCTTCCGGCAAATGTTTCAATTTGAACTCGGGAGGCCATAGAGAATTTCGAACTGAATCCTTTATTTAATTAACTTGGGTAGATTTTTCTAATCACGTTAACCACGACTAGGTACAAGCTTTGATCTATAGTAAGTATTCCTTGTTAATTTTCCAGTAGTCGAGATTGAACCAGCAGATGATTTCACTGTACCATTCAGATGGAATTTTTTCATTTATAAACTTAATGTCTCCATCAACCGATGTGATACTAAAGTTTCTTCCAAGCAGAGGCCGTGTCGATAGTGCTGTATGGATGCACTAAATGGACACTTTCTAAACGTATTGAGAAAAGGCTTGACAATTATACTAGAATGCTGCAAGCAATATTGAACAAATCCTGGAGACAGCACCCAACAAAGCAGCTGCTATATTTAATAACAAAGAGAATTTGGCATTAAATAACCTACAATGGTTGATATGCTATAAAACCCAACAAAACCAAATCATATATATTTAATATATATGTATAAAGAAGATAAGGCCCGTGGTGTAATGGTTATCGTCATAAAAAATGAACACGGCGACACAAGTTCAAAACCTGGACAAGACTGTTTGCATTTCACATAGCATTAATACCCATGGGAAAGGTATGAATCCAATTATTCTCCCTCCAGCTATGGGTAAATAGTAAGGCAGACTAGGTTCTTCAGCCTTGGTTAGGCAACTAGTCTAGGAGAAAGAAAACTCTGAATTCAAACCTGTTAAACTCCGCTTAAAAATTGACCTTGTGTCATATCCTGCCAGAGCGGAGGGGTTGGGTAAATATGATAAAGAAGATAAGGCCTTAAATAACTTATAATGATTTATATGCCATAAAAGCAAATCAAACAAAATCATTTCTATTCAATATATATGTATAAAGAGTATTTGGCATTAAATAACCTATAATGGTCGATATGCCATAAAACCCAACCAAACCAAATCATATATATTTAATATATATCTATAAAGAGTATTTGGCATTAAATAACCTACAATGGTTGATATGCTATAAAACCAACCCAACCCAAATCATACATATTCAATATATATGTATAAACATAACCTATAATGGTCGATATGTTATAAAACCCATCCAAACCAAATCATATATATTTAATATATATGTATAAAGAGTATTTGGCATTAAATAACCTACAATGGTTGATATGCTATAAAACCAACCCAACCCAAATCATATATATTTAATATATATGTATAAAGAGTATTTGGCATTAAATAACCTACAATGGTTGATATGCTATAAAACCAACCCAACCCAAATCATACATATTCAATATATATGTATAAACATAACCTATAATGGTCGATATGCTATAAAACCCAACCAACCAAATCATATATATTTAATATATATGTATAAAGAGTATTTGGCATTAAATAACCTACAATGGTTGATATGCTATAAAACCAACCCAACCCAAATCATACATATTCAATATCTATGTATAAACATAACCTAAAATGGTCGATATGCTATAAAACCCAACCAAACCAAATCATATATATTTAATATATATGTATAAAGAGTATTTGGCATTAAATAACCTACAATGGTTGATATGCTATAAAACCAACCCAACCCAAATCATATATATTTAATATATATGTATAAAGAGTATTTAGTATTAAATAACCTACAATGGTTGATATGCTATAAAACCCAACCAAACCAAATCATATATATTTAATATATATGTATAAAGAGTATTTGGCATTAAATAACCTACAATGGTTGATATGCTATAAAACCCAACCAAACCAAATCATATATATTTAACATATATGTATAAAGAAGATTTGGCATTAAATAACCTACTATGGTTGATATGCTATAAAACCCAACCAAACCAAATCAGTTATATTTAATATATATGTATAAAGAGGATTTGTCATATTCATCCTTTCTTATTAAGAACAGATACTTAAAGCGCTAATTGTTTACTAAGAGTAAGTATAAATTGTTACTTGAAATCAAAGAACTGAGTTCAGACAAAGGATAATTGAACCAAATAATTGTTAGTATTAAAAAGGAATACTTGAAACTATTCAACTGTGTACAAGGAAATTACAATCACGAAAATGATTAGTGGAAACCAAGTAATTATTAGTATTTAAAGGGAATACTTGAAACCAGTCAACTCTCTGCAGATTATATGAATCTTTTATAGAAATGCTTCATATCATATAATTATGTGCGAAAATATCTAGAGAAGCAACTACACAAAAAATATCTAGAGAAGCAACTACACAAAAATGTAGATTTAAATGAACAATTCTTTAACATAAGCCTAGACGGATCGACATGCCGTTAAATCATCAATCATTCAATCCATTATATCGACGTAATCTTCACGGACACGAGTGATATGGAAACAGAGGTGATAAAAGCTTTTCAAATATGTGAAAGAATCTAAAAAATAAAGCAATAAAAAGATTTGTTGCGTTCTTTTTTTTCCACACGGACTATCACACAAGAACAGGAGTAAGAATTCTTTCTCTTTCGATAAGGAACGAGTCTTGAAAATCTCTCGCGCTTATTTTGCCAGGCCTCTAATCAAAGTCGACAACTGTTTGACTTAGTTCCGTGTGTGTGCGTGTGTTTTATTTATTTATTTTTTTGTCCCCTTCCTCGAAAACGGCATCCCCTGCAATAAGATACTCTTTTTTTATGTTACACAGAGTCATACCTGGGGAATAGCATGTTAAAATCGAGTCTCAGGCGACCCTCGGTAAACAGGTGGTCTCACGCCATCTGCTCCCTTTAGTTACAAACAAAAGACGAAACTATTTATGATGTGTCAAGTGGGCACTGATTGTACCGTAAAATGCCAGTAATTCTCTGACGTCCATTGGAGAGTTATCTGGCCTTAACAAAACCATGAAATTCTTCATATGGCAAAACGAAGACTTCAACCCCATAACCTCCATTAGAGGAAGAGAGTGGCTAAAGTTTTGAAATGTGAATGGATTTGGGAGAGGAGTCTTAAGATGGACCAAAAAAGGAAATGTTTTTTTTATAAAAAATCTTCTGATCTGAAAGAAGAAGAAGAAGAAGAAGAATAAGAAGAAGAAGAAGAAGAAGAAGAAGAAGAAGAAGAAGAAGATTTGTTTTGATGGTATATCAAACTTTGTTGCTTATTTTAAGCCAAAAGCCATCCTCTCAAAAGGTAAGTCGAAGTTCTATTTAACCCATTGCTGGCGGGGATAAGGGAGTTTATACATTTCCCATGGGCATTAGTCCATAATTGTATATAATAGCTCAACTCGATAATTTTATCCCCCCACGCAAGTTTTGGGTTAAGTAGTCCCATTACTTTCCTTCAACAATATATTTATGTACTTTAAAATCATTCTAAATATTTCCAAATATTTATAATTTCCTTGTCAGAAATTATAAAATTAGTACTCTCAAAAAATGTTTACTTTGTTTTGTTTTTTTCTATTTAGCAGTAAATAAACTAATTACAGATAAGATTCAAGAAATTTTTTATTAGTTCAATCAACAAATGAAGATCTATGAAATGTTTGAACAACTTTGATAAAGAATATGGCTTTATATCTGTACTTAAAAGAATTAAGACTGCTACAAAAGTTGGACGAATGATAATTAAGTATTTATCCATTTTTAATTTAATTTTTTTTTTTACAATGATTTACGCTTCTTTCTCAACATCGGGTTATTTCATTATATTTTCCTCTGAATGAGATGGAAAAAATATGCCATTAATTTTGATGATTTAATTTAGTTTGTTTTATTAAAAGTTATACCAATAATTTTAATAATTTAAATTAGGTTGTTTAAAAAAGTTATACCAATAATTTTAATAAATTGAATTAGGTTGTTTAAAAAAAAGTTATACCAATAATTTTTATAATTTATTTTAGTTTCTTTTTTTTTAAACTTACACCAATATTTCTCATAATATAATATAATATAATATAATATAATATAATATAATATAATTTAGTTTGTTTAAAAAATTATACCATTAATTTAGATAATGTTGCTTTTTATTTACCGCTCAAAATAAATCCTAAGTTCTAATTCCATAAATTTTATCATAATTTTTGCACAGTTATGCGGTATCAAACAAATTCTTCTTAAATAATTTTCAAACAATTATATATTTTCAATTAAATATTCCAAGGTATTTTTAATAATTTAAAAGCTTTTCAGTCGCTTTTTGTAATTATTCCTATTTCATGCAAGTAAGTTGTGCACAATTATCAGGTTACAAATATCTTTATCTAATACTAAAAGTGTACAAATAAATATTTTCCACAACCATTTTAAACTGGTGAATCCTTCAGAATTACGCTGTCAAATTTTTATAAAAACAGATGTTCGAAATAATTCCTTACAATACCAACAGATCTATATGATACATAAATGGGGCTTTCTTAGGTTCTACCACTCGGGTTCACATTGGGGGGGCGCTATTTATCACCGCCTCCCACTATACAAGGTCCTCTTTATTATGGGGATTATAGGGATGGGGAAGGTCAGGTAAAATTCTTGGCACGTGCCCTGCTGGACTATGCAAGTCCTGAGCTCACTAAGTGAAATATGTGTCAAGTGACCCGGCAAGACTTGGACTCACTAAACGCAATGTTAGTCCGACGCGTATGCCTGCTCATTGCCTGCACCAGACCCGAAGGTGGCCCGGCTAGAGCTGGGTGGAGGTTAGTCAGCCTCATATATATTATTCACCTTGATTCTCCATCCGGCCGACCCAGCCAAAGTTTAGAGTAGACTTGAGAGTAATAACAATGAACGAGTAACTTTCCATATTCTCCAAAGTTCCAGAACTGGAGCCTCACCACCTGATGCTGTTTAGTGTCATATTCAGGGAATTGATAAAAATGGGTGTTGCATATGTCAATATGCAACACCCATTTTTATCAGAGATTCTCTGCATATGACGCACCTGTGAAAATAAGCCGAAGCAGTCACGTGGAGAACAGAAATAAATGGGTGTTATAAAATGATATATGCGGATGGCCAGGTGAGATACGGGTAGTCAGAGTGACAGTCTTGAGTCAGAGCCAACTTGCGGCCTGAAGAGATACGGAGTCACGGAAAGCACCAGCGAGCGGCTGGGCCCCCGGTGGGGCAGCGTCGCACAGTGGTCCTCAGCGGGCCTCCAGCTGAGAACCCCTCGGCTGAGAACCCCTCGGCTGAGAAGAAGTGTTAAATGAGGCCTTGAAGATAACACAGCGTGGGATGGCCAATGTTGCAATCTCCATTTGTCTCCCTCCGTCGGTGTGTCTCTCTTACACCACAGAAGAGAAAGATATTTTTATAGCCAAGTGTTGTGTTTTCTTCGTTCATCACGGCTACACAACATGGGAAATATGTGAGAGCATCTTCATAACAAAAAGAGCAAAATGTCTAAAAATCATGTGTTTAATTTAATCTTATTTAACTTTTTATTTATTTGGCTGGAGAAATATTTGCCGCTGTAATCAGTTTGTCCAAATATCTGTCCTGGAATATACGAGAAATAAAATTCTCTATGACATGACATACAAATAAATTACCCAATCTCTCCCCAAAGGCAAGATGTAGAATTAATTAACAAAAAGGAAAGAAATTATCTACATAAGAATTTCGCTGTTACCGTGGACCATGAAGTGAAAATGCACAAAAATGAAAAGATAGACAAGTACTTAGATCTTGCCAGAGAGTTGAAAAAGTTGTGGAAACTAAAGGTAACGGTCATACCAGCTATAGCTGATGCACTTGGAAAGGTTCCCAGAGGTCCAGAAAAGATAATGGGGTAACTGAATATTAAAGAAAGAATCGAGACCATGCAGATAACAGCACAGTTAAGATCAGTTTGAATGCTTAGAGGAGTCCTGCAGACCAGATGAGAGTTGCTGTCCCTCAGACTCAAGTGAAAAACTACCAGTTAGGTCTGTTACAATAATCTTGTGGATTTTGCTGAGAGAACAAATTGTCATTTCGAGGATTTTGCCATTCCAGCGGAAAATAAGGAAAAATAAAAGAAAGTGAAAAGACTGAAAAACTTCTGGATCTTACAAGGACCATCCAGATCATAGCACCGCTAAAATGAGCTAGAATGCTAAGAGTCCTGATGATTAGAGGAGACTTGTCATTCAGACTTCAGTGATAAAACATCAGTTAGAACTAATGTTAAAAACTTGTCTAGAGTTCAGCCAAGTCGGCTGGAAGGGGGCTGTAGAATACAACGACTGCATCTCTATAGAGGGGTAAGACTCCCCCAACCAGTGTCCTGATTATGACATTAAACAATATGATGGTGAGGCTCCAGTAATGTCGTGGGTTTGAAGAATGTGGAATACCCCTTCATCGCCATTGCTCCTTGGTTCGTTCAGTGCCAGAGTGTAACACCTGATTGGGTCCTATCTATAGGTCGAATAGAAATGATTGACATTTAAACTGTGTCGAAACAAATGACTTATGCAAAATTGAATTGTTACCAACCGAACTGTTTGATCATTTAACTGTGGGTAAATAAATGACTGAGGTTTAATTGAATTGTTACTGATACGTCGCAATATTTTGAACAATTTAACTGTGTGCAAAGAAATGATTAATTTCAAATAGAATTATTCGTATATGAAATAATTGAAACCATTTTACTGTGTGTAGAAAAAAATGAGCTCAGGCTCTCTAAAAGATATTATCAACAAAATGTGTTTATAAATCATATATATCAAATATATATGTGTAAACATGATTTGGCGTTAAATAACCTACAATGGTTGATATGCATAAAACCAAAACCAAACCAAACCAAACCAAATCATATAGAGTGAATAATAATAATAATAATAATAATAATAATAATAATAATGATAATAATGATAATAAGAATAATAATAGTAAACTTTCCGCCTCGTGGATTGTGCTGTTCCGACGGACCACAGAGAGGAAATAAAAGAAAACAAAAAGACAAACAAATATTTAGACCTTGTTGTGGAACATGTAAGTGACGGTAATACCAATTTTACTTGGTGCACATGGAACGCCATTCAAATCCAAAGTCTTGGAAAGGGGACTGGAAGAATTGAAAATCAGAGGAAAAATCGATATCATCTAAGCTACAGCATTTTTAAATTGCACTGGATACTCAGAAAAGTTTTAGAGATTTGAAGAGACTTGCTGTCGCTTGGACTTCTGTAAAAGATCACCAGCTAATGCTCGTACGAAAAAAAATACTTGCATGGAGTAAAATAATAATCTATTCATAACGTGGCTAATTCCATTCTAGGAATTTTTTAAAACTTTTTTCTCTTAATATCCTAATAACATAAAACACATGTGTTTTGTGTGTACATCTGTGTGTCGAGACACAATATTTAAGAAAGAAAGAAAGAAAGAATGGAAGGTGATATCTCCGACGTTTTTAGTAATAATCTTTTAAGAAAGAAAGAAACAAAGAAACAAAGAATCACGTGATTATTAGCTGGTTGCATCGAAAAAGAAAAGAAAGCAGACCAGGTGTCAAGTCAGAAGTCGTAACAGCAGACTGAGTTGAGAAAGTGATAAAGAAAGACAGAAAGAAAGAATGTTTCATTTTGTAATCTTTAAAAAAAAGAAAAGAATTGAAGTGAAAAAGAAAAAAGAAAGAAAAGCGAATCATGTGATTTGTAGCTGGACACATTGAAAGAGAAAGGAAAAGAAAGCAGAAAAGTTGCTGGGAAATCAGGCTGATGTTACAACGGAACGGTTTCTTCAGTTTTTGTGTTCGTCAGCTTGGCTATGTATCTTTTGAATCTACAGCGATAAAGAAGAGAGAGAAAGTGAGAGAGGCTCTATTCATTAAAGACACATACAATTTGATTTTTCAAATAATTCGAAGTTTGCTTCACGAAAATTGTGTTTTTTATTAAAATAACATTCGAGAAGATTTTAAGTTATTAATTCATTCTTTTTAGATTCTGAAATCCTTTTTATTTGGATTATAAATAAGATATTTTATATAAAATTCAACCGTCATTATTAACGGGTATATTCTAGTAGAAAAATAAAAACGCATACAGCGATGAGCAAAACATATTAGATTACGTGGTGCCTTCAATAAGTTTCCAGACTTTTTTTGTAAAAGCATTTAAAATCGTCGTAGACTCTTGAAATTTCAGTAGGTTATTGCTATACATCTTATGAGATGACTGACTCTTTTTTTTTTTTGAATTTCAGGTTCAAATGAACAACTACAGCAGGAACTGGAATACACCATACCTGATTATCACAGCTGGTGAATTTCAAAAATGCAATCTGGACATGAGGACCATTTAGAAGAACGATATGCAATAAAATTCAGTTATAAACTTGGAAAAATGTCACAGAAACGCATGGAATGCTTCAGACTGCTTTTGGAGCATATTGCATGAATCGAGCATCAGTTTTTGAGTAGCATAAGAGATTCAAGGAAGGCACGGGGTCTGTGAGGGATGATGAGAGGTGTGAGAAGAGTAAGGAAGTCAATAAACCAGAGTTGATTGGCCAAAGGGTTAGGGTTAGGGTTACTATGTTGAGGTTTTAAGGGAGTTCAGGAAGAGATTCCGTCGGAAGAGGCCAGCACTCTTCAAATCGGGTCCGTAGCATTTCCACCAGGACAATACACCAGTCCACAACTCCATCCTTGTCACAGACTATTTGAGCAAGATGGGCATCAAGACAGTTGCTTACCCTCTCTATCGTCCAGACCTTACTCCCTGTTACTTTCGGTAATTTCCTGAGCTCAGAGGCTGTCGTTATGAGACAATTTAGGAGATGAAAGAGGCTGTGACGAAGGTCATAGACACACTCACACAAGAGGACTTCCATGGAGCCTTGCAGAAGTTGTTGGAAGGTACAACAAGTGCATTGCAACCGGAAGAGATTACTTCGAATGGGACGAGAGTTTTATGTATGTACAATAAAAATATAAGTGCCCATACGAAAAAAGTCTGGAAACTTATTTGATTATCCTCGAATATATATATATATATATATATATAGGGTGTCTCAAAATATGATCTTCGTACTAGTTAAAAAGTAAAAGGTTACTAGATACGCGGTAAAAGGGTAACGAAACCAGGTAAACGATAGAGGTAAGAGTTAAAATAGGCAATATGTGTTTTGTAAAATATGAGAGGAATCTTTGATATTGTATCATGGCAGATAGTAATATACAAGTTGTAAGTCTGCGATATAAAAATACGAAAGTGAAAGACCGCTCACCACACGGCGACACAGACTACTTCGACATTGTAGCAGGTGGGCTGCAAAGAGACACATTTGCCCTATTCCTGTTTATTATATGCCTTGGCTACGGGCTTAGAACGTCTATATATTTAATAGAAGAAAATATTTTTAAACCAGCAAAGGAAAGAAGCAGAAGATACCCCCAAAAAACTATTATAGACGCGGACTACGCCGATGACATAGCGCTTCTGGCAAATCCACCCGTCTAAGCTCCTACATAATCTGGAACTAGCAGCAGGGGGCATAGGCCTCCATGTCAACGCAGACAAAACAGAATACATGTGCTTTAATCAAAGAGTCGACATCTCCTCACTAGAAGGGTGGTCCTCTGAAACTTGTGGATTTGTTCACCTACCTCGGAAGCAGTATCTCATCAACCAAGAATGACATCAACACGCGACTAGCAAAAGCAGGGACATCTAACTATAGAATATCGGTCATATGGAATACAGATCTGACCAATAAAATTAAAACGCAGTTTTTCCAAGCAACGGTCGTGTCGATATTGCAATATGGATGCACCACATGGACCCTAACAAAACGCATGGAGAAAAATCTTGACAACAATTACACAATACTGCTGCGAGTTATATTGAACAAGTCATCTAGGCAACATCCAGCAAAGCAGCAGCTGTACGGCCACCAACCACCCATCACGAAAACTATCCAAAATAGACGAACCAGACATGCAGGATACTGCTGAAGAAGTAAGGACGAACTCATAAGCGATGTACTCTAGTGGACCCTTTCACACGGACGAGTAAAGGTCAGACGACCAGGGAGAACGTATATATAGCAGCCCTGTGCCGATACAGGATGTAGCCTGGAAGACTTCCCGAAAACGATTGACGATAGAAATGGGTGACGAGAGAGGGTCAAGGAGATCTGTACTGGCAGCGTGACATGATGATGAAGATCTACCGAATAGTGGACATTTCCGTCCCGATAGACCACAGAGTAAAATAGAAAAAAAGCGAAAAGAGAGATAAGTACCCGGATCTTTCTAGAGAGCTGAATAAACTATGAACCATGAAAGTGACGGTGATACCAACTTTAATCGGTACTCTCGCTATGGTCATCAATAGATTGGTAAAGGGACTGGAGGACTTGGAAAAAAAGGACCAGTGGAGATCATCCAGACTATAGCATTATCAAGATCGGCAAGAATTATGAGAAGAGTCCAGCAAACTTGAGGAGACTTGCTGTCACTCAAACTCCAGTGGAAGACCATCAGCTGACGCTAGTGTGAAAAACCCTAAAAGGAGTTAAAAAAAAAACAGAAAAAATAAAGAAAAACCCTTTTTTTTTTAAACAATGGCTTTTTCTTTTTTCAATTGTTTTCCACGACAGAATAACAAGATGTTCTGTCGATATTAACTGAATTGAAGCTATTTTAGTGCGTGGGTGTTGTCCGGTGGAGGTGTGGATAGTCGAACAGTTTTGAGATGGCGTTTGGCCATTGGAAAGATACAATCCAATGGGACGTCAACGACAGGGGAGGTTGAGGAGATCCTAATGGTTTTTCACACCAACCGATCCAAGCCCCCTCCATTCCAATTACACTGGCAATTCCCGTTGTTGGAAGTCGGCTTTTGGCTGTCCTTTTCGACATATCTGGTCTTCGTCAGTCTTTTTCCTGGGGATCCATTTTTCGACTTCCGGTACTGTTCGAAATTCCGGGTTTTATAGCCAGCCCTATTTCGGTGACAGACGACAGGCGGCGGGGACGGAATAAAAGATGTTGAATTCACGAAAAATGAACTTGTGTGCAAGCTGATGAGGAGATTGCGTGCCGAGAGAAAAAAAGGAGCCGTTGGAACGATCGAAGGTAGTTAGTGTGGAGCGGGTGGTTCCGGGAGAGGGCTTAAAGATTTACAACGGCTAACCCTTAAAATTCTCTTAGAAAAGAAAGAAAGAAAGAAAGAAAGAAAGAAAAATAACCGAAGAAAAAATGAACGAAAAAAAATTGAAAGAAAAAGAATAATTGAATCAAAACATTAAAAGGATGCAGAAAATTAAGATGAACGAGATAGCGTGAAAACCTTTCAATCACAGACCACTGACATCTTTATGAAATTAAATGAAGACAATGCATAAAGATTGGAACTCAAAACTTTAAAATATAAGAAATGAAAAAGAAAATCCTATAGAGATTTCTTTCATATCATTATCATCATCCTTATCAAGTGCTATCAGCTCGGAAACCCAGAAAGGTCCTCTAAATAGCATTCGGTGTCCGCACAGGACAAATATAAGCAAGTCTTTGCAAGTCAACCAACATTAGTATGTCCCTGTGTGAGAGTCCATTAAAGAACGTCACATATGCGTTCTTCCTTACTTCCCTAACCGTGCCCAGCCTGTCTTGTTCATCTATTACGGGTGATTTGTGAGATGGGAGGCAAGTGGCAGTACAGATGCTGTCTTGAGGGATGTTGCTTCCAGTATTTATTCAAAACAGCCCATTGCATTCTTGTGTAGCTTTTGTATAGCTTTTTCACCAAACAACTTGTTATAATCCAGTTGGTGCAACATCACAGTAGTCCTAATCTAGCAACACTACAAAACATTAGCATTATACATTCAAATACAATAGAAATATGATAGAAGGACTAGGAATATTTACGATATTGCCATCGAAATGCTATATACAAATTACTGTTCATGACATTGCTCTAAAATGCTATAGAAGTATAAATATGGCAATAATATCAACAGAGAAAAGCTATGAAATAATAATTGAGACTCATGATATTGCTATAGAACTGTTATATGAAAATTACTGTACAGAGAATTACTATAGAAAGGGTATAGAAGTAAAAGATTTGCAAGTGTTCTATAAGAATAAGTGTTCTTGATCATATTGTTAAGCAAATGCTATCTAATAATAAGCACTAATCATAATATTTTAATGAAAATCCTATGAAAGAGTTTTAAAATGCATGGTATGGCGAACATCGTGTGTTTGTGATTGAAATTCCCATCACTATTTGGTGACATCCTGTATCCGGCTCAATCTATCCTCTTGTTTTTACTTCTTCTGGAGAGATATCTTAAGCTTCAAATCTTTAATCATTGGCGGCAGACTTCTGACGAACTGAAAGATTTTATTTCATCGTGAAATCACGGCAAATTTAAAGCTAACTCTACAGGTTTGTGCTTTCTTCTTTCAATGCATATCAACCAACTTGGGTTATTTAAAGCAAGAGCAATCCTCGGAGAAGAACAGTAGTGGTATCATTTATAACGTAGCTGGAGAAAATAAGAGGTTCACTTTTACTAAGGGCATGAGTGCAAAAGGAGGAGTTGATAAAATGGAAAAGAGCAAATTGAAAGTGGCAAATATTGTTCTTTGTTATAAACTTTGATTTCGGTCAATCTTGCCTCCTGACTTTTTATTCATATTCTGGACCTGAGATCTCATTCAACTGTTTATCAATACATTTACGACGATCTTCTCTTGTAAAATCATTTCGAGACTGATTCTACTGTAAAAGAATTCCGTTAAGAGCTGAAAAGTACACAAGTACATTTTTTTTCTTACAGCAGCTATGGAGGTGGGGAATATTTAAGGGAGTAAAGATGGATAGCTGGTATGGATAACAAATATATCATTGGGTAGAGGAAAGAGGGTTTATTTCCGGTTTTATTTTTGCATTCTTTTCTTCTTCTTCTTATTATTATTATTATTATTATTATTATTTACTCCTTTAGAGTTTTTCACATCAGTGTTAGTTGATGGTTTTTCACTGGAGTTTGAGTGACAGCAAGTCTCCTGAAGTCTCCAGGACTCGTCTCAGTATTCTGGCCGTTCGTAGCAATGCTGTCGTTTGGATAGTCTCTACCGTACGCCAACTTCCAAGTCCTCCAGGCCCTTTAATAATCCTTTAGTCACTGTGCCTAATGCACCCACCACAATTGGCACAATCGTTACTTTCACGTTCCTCAGCTTTTTCAATTCTCCAGCAAGGTCGAGGTACTTATCCTTCTTTTCACTTTCCTTCAGATTTATTCTGTGGTTCACCGGGACAGCAAAGTCGACAATTTTACCGATTCTCTTTTTTTTTTGTTGATTATGATGAGGTTTGGTCTTCTGGCCGGGATTAGATGATCCGTTTGTATGCTAAAGTCCCATTGGAGTTTATGCGAGTCATTTTACACCAGTTTAGCTAGTATCTTTTCACTGTCGTCAGCGACAATAAGTCTGCTCAGATCTCCAAGACTCCAATTGTTCTTGCAAATTTTAACAATGCTGTGGTCTGATTAGTCTTGATTCTTCCCCAGTTCATTTTACCCTTTTTTTTCAGGCGTTTGAAGACCATTCTAAGGACTTTAACTACAAATGGTACCATGGTCACCTTCATGTTCCACAGCATTTTCAGCTCTCTGGCAAGATACAAGTATCCATCTCTCTTTTATTTTTATTACTCTGTATTCCGCTTGAACGGCAAAACCATACGTGGACATGTTAATTTTTTTTTTTTAATTAACGCTAAATTTGGTCTTCTGACTGGGATTGAGTAATCCGTCAAAGCCCAAGAAAATCTTATGTATCTCATTTATAGAACTGATTCTGCTTTGTTTATCTACCATCTGTCAGCTTGGTCAAATTTTAATCTCTTGCACAATTCCCAGTGGATCACTTTTCCCACCCAGTCATGCCTCGTCTTTTATTCCTTTTGTACTAGTTTGCTGCATTGCCTTAATATGTAAAAGTTTCGTTTCTATCTCCACATTACCTACATTTGCTATTTGGATTTTTAAAATTATATTTATCTATCTATCTATTTGTTTGTTGTTGTTGTTTTATTTTGGTGGGAGGCTTTCATTGTTTCGGGTCTTTCGTCAGAGTTCTGATTTTGCAAGCGTCTTCATTACAGGACATCCTTCCATCGGATCTTATACACTGTATCATTTACTGACCTTGCAATCCAGCGTCTGAAGGCTCTGGTTCTGGTTTATTAGCCGTATCGTAGCCGAGATAGGGACGTGTTTTCAGGTGGTCAGGCTTCTAGTTTTAAGGACGGTGAAGAAATTTCAAGTAATTTCATTTATTTGTTTTATCTATTTATTTATTTATTTTTATTTTTTTACAAAATATTGCTCCGAAATTAATGCCTCTGGAAAGTTTAGTAGATGCAGAGAGTACCTTGGGATAGAACAAATTTTCTGTTTCAAAACACATTTTCCACAATGCTACCATTATTGACTATGCATCTTCGTCAGCTATGAGCAAAAGAAATGCTCTTTATTTTATTAGTTGCTTTGGTTTTTTTTACGGCGGATCAATACTTATCGGGTTTGTTAATGACGAAGTCAATTCTTTTTAGTGGGGAGATGCAAGCAATTATATGGCTTCAACTACAAATAATTTGCACTCAACCGTATGGTTTAAAAAAAACTAATAACAAAAATCCTATAATAATAATAATAATAATAATAAGTGGTTTGACTTTATGTCATATCAACCATTGTAGATTAATTAATGCCAAATCCTTTTGATACACACACACACACACACACACACACACACATATATATATATATATATATATATATATATATATATATATATATATATGATTTATAAACACATTTTTATAACAGTTTTAAACGAGCCTTAGCGTCCTTTTGCCGACAATTAAATTGTTTAACTTATTTCTGGCTAATACGAATACATAGTTACACGTAAAAATAGTTCTATTTCAAACAATTCAGTTTAGCATATCTATAGATTCTTGTTTATACTCAGTCATTTGCTTAAACACAGTTTTTGCTTACACTCAGTTCAATAATCAAACAGTTCTATTTCAAACAATTCCGTTTAGCATAAGTACACGGTTTAAGTATCAAACAGTTCTATTTGACCCATAGATTGGACCTTATTAGGTGCTACCACTCCAGGCCTGAGGGGACCTGGGAGCGATAGCAATGCAGGGGTATTCTGCGTTCCCCAAAGCTCGAGCATTTGTGAAGATTCACCATCTGATTTTTTATTGTTATATACAGGACACACGTTTTAGGAGTTTTACCCCTCTCTAGAGATGCAGTCGGTGTATTCTTCAGCCCCGGCCAACTGGGCCAAATAATAATCCTTGGTAAATTATTATACAGTTCAATTTGAAAATTTTCTATAATGAAAAATAATTAGTATCTTATCGAACAAATTTCCATATAATTCAAAAAAAGAGTCTGACTGCATTTCACATAGCCCTCTGATACCCTTGGGAAAAAAATAATGTTTGGTTTGGTTTGGTTTGGTTTTATGTCATATCAACCATGGTAGCTTATTTAATGCCAAGTCCATTTTTATACATATAAACAGTTATATTTCAGACAATTCAGTTTAGTATAAGTATTGTTTTATGTTTACACTCAGTTAAATGTCAAAACAGTTCTATTTCAAATAATTAAGTTTAGCATAAGTACGCAGTTTAAATGTTTAAAAAAGTTCTATTTTAAGCAATTCAGCTTACTGTAAGTACGCAGTTTAGTTCTATTTGTCCCATAGATTGGACCCTATCAGATGCTGGCACTCCGGGGCACAGTGGACGTGGGAGTGATGGTAATAACGGGGTGCTCTACATTTCCCTAAGCTCCAGCATTACTGAAACCTCATCATTGGATTGTTTAATGTCATATCAAGGACACTCGTTGTGGGGGGGGGTGTCTTACCCCTCTCTGCAGAGATGCAATCAGTTTATTCTACAGCCCTCACCCCACGGCTGACTGGGTAAAAGTATTCTAGATGTTTGGTTGGAAGATAAGTTCGTTGTACTATATTTCATCTGAAACTGAATTGTTTGAAATAGAAATGTTTATTTGTATAAAAAAATGGATTTGGCATTAAATAACCTACAACAGTTGATATGCCATAAACCCAAACAAACAAACAAACAAACAATGCTAATATTATTGATGCATTCAGTACTCAGGTCAAAATCGGATGAATGCTTGAAACTATTGTATTTTGTTCCCAGACATCAGATTAATAGATAATGAACAGATTTAGATAGATAGATAGATAGATAGATAGATAGATAGATAGATAGATAGATTCAAGAAGTCAGATAGATATATAGATAAATAGATTGACAGATAGATTGGAGAAGTCAGATAGATAGATAGATAGATAGATAGATAGATAGATTTGGTTTATTTGTTTGATGGCATATCAACTTTCGTCGGTTATTTAATGCCAAAGCTACCCTTGGAGAAGAAACACTATTAAATCCAAAGTTGGTGGGAGAGATAAGGGAGTTTATACCTTTCCCCAGAGTATCATTCCAAAAGTGAACCTAATAGAGCAACTTGAGTTTGAACACGCTAACAACCATATCACATTCCAGCATGTTAGCCACTACTCCCCCAAATAGGTAGATGTAGCAATATAGATAAAAACTGAAAGAAGAAGAAGAAGAAGAAGAAGAAGAAGAAGAAGAAGAAGAAGAAGAAGAAGAAAGTAACGTAGGTTGAATTCTATATAAAGACAAAGAAAACATCGGATTGATTTATGGCAGACTGAGAGTGTCATGGGCAAATTAAGAAAATCTGACTAAATTTGTCAAAGTGCTAAGGAAAAAAAATATTCCAGATTGGCAACGAAACACCGAAGGAAGATATGAAGAAAAAAATAAAAGAAGTAGGAAAGATAAGTATAAGATATGCAAATAATTTAGATAAAAGCCTACAAATAGAAACAATCAGACAAAGAAAAATAGTGAAGAGAAAATGACATGACGACGAAATGCTATGCGAACATCTTGCCTTGAGCAAGTCCGAATGTTTTCAGATGAGCCGTACCGACCCTTTACCCATTCTTTTTTCCAGTGGCTACTCATTTATTACGGAATGAAAATGTCCCAATGTCGATTGGCAAATTGAAGTCGACAGCTTCTTGCCACTGACCTTTTCAGACTCCTGAGATAAGATAAAAATGGCGGTGTCGAACTGATAACAAAGACATGCAATTCTTTCGACTCGCCCTCTACGGTTTTCATTCTTTTTCTTTTTGTCGTTTACTAGTATCTTCTTTCTTTCTTGTCTCGTTTCGTGAATTTCTTTGTTTGTATCGATTTTTTTTCTGTCGTTTTTCATTTTTTATTCTCACCCGTCATATTCATTTTGAATTCATTGAATCATTATTTTTTGTTGTTTTGATTTCTTTGTTTAATGGCATATCAAAGTTATTTAATGCCAAAGCCATCCTAGTAGAAAAAAAAAAAGAAATAATTTTTAAGTAATAGCTGAAATAATAAAAGGGTATAAGTCCGAAAGTGAACGTTGCAATTATACAACTGAAGTTCGAACTCGTTTCCTTCGAGGATGAAGTCCTGAACTATCGTGTTTACTTCACGAGGACTTCTCCATCCGTACTTAAAATTTTATTTTTTATTCATATGGAAGTTTAACCTTTAAATCATCCACACTCAAATTGAATTAAATGAACTTTTTGTATTTTGATTTATCGTAAATAAAATCCGATATTTGTCTCTGCCTACGACCAGACAGGATTTGATACAAGGTCAATGACCCGAAGGTCGATTATAGTGGGCATTTGACAATGCTGATCATCGACCCACTAAGTGCAATGTGGGTCTGATGGGCCTAGCTGGACATGGACCCAAATCTGGGTCCAGGCACATATGCCTTATTATAGCTTAAACTGAACAGCAAGGTCCAGTGCTATACATGGGTGACAAAGCTGTCAATGATGCAGCTCGTCCACCCGAAAGAGGCCCAGCCGAAACCGGGGGCCATTCGACCTCAAGTCTGTCATGGAGCAATCGACCGTCCGGCACGGATGCCAGACAGCCCGCTGAATAGTCAGCGAAAAAAGTAAAACCCATCATTCTCTCTCTCTCTCTCTCTCTCTCTCTCTCTCTTCTTTCTTTCTTTCTTTCTTGTTGAATTGTTTTTCTTTCTTTTTGTTTCATTCCTTTGTCCCCTCATTCTACTGTCTAATTTTTAAAGCTTTTTGTGGCACTTTCTTTTTTGCTGCTGTTCAAGCAGCTTGTGGAGATTTAAAAAAAAGAAAATGAATAAATAAAACAAAATAAGATAGAATAAAATAAAGTAAATTCAATGGGTAGCTGTTCCTCGAAGCCCCTGACAGGAAGTATGAAGTGCGTATGACGGAAAGACAGCGGCACTGGAAAGAAATCCATTCTCACTTCAGCTTTACCTTTGATACTAGACAGACCTTCTTACTCTCATGCCCGCCAAAGTCTCATACTTGACGTAAGACCGTGTCTCCTCTAGCAGCAGCTTATATTAAAAACACCAACTGGACTCATCACGCATCACTAAAAACACCGACTTTAGACTTATCTCCCCTCCGAAAACGACTTGTACATTTCAAAGACTTGTTTAGATGTGACTGTTTCTCTAATGGTCCAAGAAGACATTTCCTCGTTACATAGTAGCCAGATGAAACCCAAAAATAAAGTCAAAATTTAAAAAGAATATTAGGTACTTCTTCCTTCCTACCGTTCACAAAATAACAAATTCTCGACGCATGATACGCTTTCTTTTCTGTCGTAAACTATCTTTCTTGCTTTTTCTTTCTTTCTTTCTTTCAGTATTTCTGTAGTTCTCTTTATTGATTAATTTCTTTCTTCCTTCCTTTCGTTCTTTGCATATCATTTCATTCTCTTTTTTATAATCTTTTCTTCATTCATTTGCTCTTTGGATTATTCTTTCTTTCTTTCTTTCTTTCTTTCTTTATGCTTTCTTTCTTTATTTATTTCTTTCTCTAAATTATTCATTCTTTCTCACTTTTAATTTTCGTTTCTTTCTTTTTTCTTCTTTCTTTTTTAATGATTTTTTCTTTCTTTCTTAACTTTACTATTATCCTTTCTTTCTTTCGTTCTTTCTTTCGTTCTTTCTTTTTTCTTTTTTTTTTTTTGTTTCTTTCTTTCTTTCTTTCTTTCTTTGCATTTGTTTGTTTCCGTTTTTTTCTATTCATGATAGAAGATTCTGTGGAAATTCTACTGTTTAACTAATATTTACAAATAAAAATTTTCTAAAGGCGCCAAAAAATCCTACTTGATGTCAAATAAATTCGAGGCCAAAGTGTCATTACCACTAATAGATGTCGCTACAGCAGTACGTCACGATACCATTGGACTTTGTTGGTTTTACGTCTCTGCAAAAATACAAGATCTCTGCAGATGCAGCTCGTAGATTTACGTTTCTTTGCTGGCGTACAAGATCTCACCAGATGCAGCTGATAGGTTTAACGTTTCAAATTAATGACTAACACTAAAATAAATAGGAGGTGCCCGTGGTGTAATGGTTATCTTCGTAGGAAATGGACACGGTGACACGAGCTCAAATCCTGGCCGAGACTAACTGCATTTCACATCGCACCAATACCCTTGGGAAAGGTATGAATCCAATTATTCTCCCTCCAGCTATGGGTAAATAGTAGGGCAGACTAGGTTCTTCAGCCTTGGTGAGGCAACTAGTCTAGAAGAAGGAAAACTCTGAATTCAAACCTGTTAAACTGGGCTTAAAAATTGACCTTGTGTCATATCCTGCCCGAGCGGAGGGGTTGGTAAATATGAATATAAACACTAAAATGAATAGAAATAGACCTGTTTGATCATTTAACTGTGTGTAAAAAAATGATGGATGTTTAATTGAATTGTTAGTGATACATTGCAAAACGTGGTACCATTTAATTGTGTGTAATGAAATGATTAATAGTAGATAACATCATTCGCGTTTGATAACCATACTTGAAATTATTTTACTGTTGGAAAAAAATGAGTTCTGACTCATGTAAAAATCTTATTAACAAAATCTGTTAACAAATCATATATATTTGATATATATGTATAAAGAGGATTTAGCAGTAAATAACCCACAATGGTTGATATGCCATAGAACCCAATCAAACAAACAAACCCCAAACCATGCCTCCTAAAAGAATATCTCAACGAGATCTACAGGTGCATCAAACAATTTTCAGGAGTTTTTTGTGAGGAGGCTGATTGGTTGGTTGGTTGGTTCGGTTTTTTGGAATATCAACCTTTGTAGGTTATTTAATGCCAAATCCATTTTCATACAAATAAACAGTTCTATTTCAAACAATTCACTTTAGCATAAGTACACATTTTAATTGTCAAAATATTTCTATTGCAAGATATTCAGTTGAGTCAAACAGTTTTAATTCAAACAATTCAGGTTAGCATAAGTATGCAGCTTAGTTCTGTTTAACTCATAGATAGGGCCCTATCAGGTGCTACCATTCTGGGTCAGAGTGGACCTGGGAGCAATAGCAATGAAGGGGTACTCCACATTCCCCAAAGCCCCAACATCACTGGAACCTCACCATCAGATTGTTCTGTGTCGTACCCAGGACACTCGTTGGGAGGGGATCGGTGTATTCTATAGCCCCAGCCGACTGTGCAATGGAGGAGACTGAAGATCTGACATGCAGAGTATAGATATTTAAGATTCAACATCTTATTCAAATCTGTTTTGTAAGACTGGCCATGAAATCAGAATTTTCTCATAGTTTCTTATTAAATATATCTTCATGCCATTCTTACAAAAACAGACGCTTGGTTGGTGATAGTGATGTTCATCACCTTCTTCCTTTTCTCGCCCCTTTCTCTGTACAACTTCACTTCTCTCTCTTAGAATAATATTATTACTAACACTTAATTTGCCTTCATTTTTTGTTTTTCCTTCATTTTTAGTATCATTCATTCCTATCATCATTAATCACCTCTTATTTGTCTCGTTTCTTTTACTTACGATATCCTTCATGTTTTTATTCCTCTTTTCTTTTACTTCATTCTTGTTAGCCTGGAATAAGTTCATCAAGTTATTACCAATTACTAATATCGTCTGCCGCTTTCCAAATATGTATCCATTCACCGATAAGTTTTTAATAGATGTTTGCTTCGTTATTTTATGATTGAGTGTAGAAAAGAGGAAAGAGGATGAGACTGTTAACGGATCCGAGACGCTCTTCAATACTGAAACCACAAAAAATATGAATATATAAGAAGCAAAAAAAGCCTGGAATGGAGTTGATTTTATTTATTTAGGAAGACCAGAAGAGACATCGTTGGTGACAAACGGAGAGAAATGAAAACAATTTCAAATGTATGAAAGTAATGGAGAATAAACAAAGAGAGGGGAGGAAAGAGAAAGAAAAAAGATGATGGGAGAGATATATGAGAGAGAAAAAGGAAGTGAAGAAAAGAAGTAGGAAAGAAAAAAGGGATATATGGGAGTAACGGATAGAGATGAGAGAGAGGAAATGAGATGTAAGAGAGAGATATATGAGAGAGAAAAAGGAAGTGAAGAAAAGAAGTAGGAAAGAAAAAAGGGATATATGGGAGTAACGGATAGAGATGAGAGAGAGGAAATGAGATGTAAGAGAGAGATATATGAGAGTTATGGGAACAGAGGAAAAGGACGTGAAAAGTTGATGTGAAGGAGAAAGGTATTTATGATAATAATAGAGAAAGAAGAAACGGAAGTAAAGAAAGAAATGGGCAAGATAAAAGGGGTATATGGGAGTAATGGAGGGAGAAGAAGAGATAGAGGGAAAAGAAGAGAAGAAAAGAGATGCGAAAAAAAGGGATAAATGGGAGTAATGTGGAAAAGAGAGAAGAAAAGGAAAAAAAGATGGAAAGAACAAAGGGATATATGAGAAAATTAGGGAGAGGGGGAAAAGAAAGAATAAAAGTGAAGGGAAGAACAAAGGAATATATGAGAGTAATGGGAGTAGAAAAAAAGATAGGTGAAAGGAAATGGGATGGACGAAGAGATAGATGAGAGTAATGGGGAAGTAACGGGCAGGGAGAAGAGAAAGCGAAAAAGAAAGACAAATGACAAAAGGTTGTTTCTTGGGTTTTTTTTTTAGTTTATCATAACTAGAAAAATATGACATGAAAACTAAATTTAGGTGATGTATTTATTTATTATAACGTTTCTCTCTTTTCGGGCTTCCTCTGAAAATGATTTGGAATAATTTTAGATTTTAGCAAAGAATGCTATGTAACGCTAAAATTATCACGTTGACAGAGACACGTCATCCGAGCAGGCTTATAGTTGCTTTACTGCGATAATTTGGCAATAATCAGTGCGTTCAGTATGACTCTACTATTGACAGGCGATCCAATGCGTTTGCTGAAACAGTGAAATACAGGCAATACAAACTTTAAAACTTGTCTTAATGCAGTTAACTTAGAAATTCTTAAAATAACCCTTCACATTTTTGCCGACCACTGTAAACTATGAAATATGAATTAGAATCCTTCACTTCCTTGATAGGAGCATCAATATCATAATGGACCGTTGTCAACTATGAACTGTTAATTACATTACTTCACTCTTTCCTAAAATGAAGGGCTAATACCATCATGACTGCTGTGAACTATGACCTGAAGTAGAATCTTGTACTCTTCATAAACAGAATCATTGATATAATTACATATTGCTAATTATGAAATACTAATTAAAGTCCTTCCTAAAAAGAAGTATCAATATCATCATGGACAGTTGTTAACTATGCTAATTAGAATCCTTCACTCCCTCCTAAATTGATGCATCATTGATCGATGTTTACTATATAATACTGATAAGTATCCTACCCAAATGCGTAAATAAAAACATCAATATCATCATGGACAACTGTTAAGGGGGGGTCCTCGTGGTGTAATGGTTAAAGCGATGGACTGCAGAATCGTAGTACGCGAGTTCGTATTCCAGTCGCGCTATTACGTTCGCTTTCGGGCAAATACCCTTGGGAAAGGTATGAACCCCCTTATCCTCCTCGCTATTGGTTAAATAGTACCACTACTGTTCTTCTCTGAGAATAGATTTGGCATCAAATAACTTACAAAGGTTGATATGCCATTAAACAAAGAAACCAAACCAAACAACTGTTAACTATACTAATGAGAGTCCGGCAATCCTTCCTGATTTAAAACTTTAATACCATTATGGACCGCTATTAACAATAAAATACAATGAAAATCCTTCACTCCTTCCTAAAGAGAAGCATCAATATCATCATCGATAGCTAGCTGATAACTATACAAATTAGAATCCTTCGCTCCCTCCTGAACAGAAGTCTCAGTATCATTACGAAACGCTGTTAACAATGAAATCCTAAAAAGAATCACTCACTCTTTCTTAAATAGAAGCCTCAATATTATTATAGGCAGCTGTTAGCTAAAAAATGCAACGTAGAATCCTTCACTCCTTCCTGAATCGATGCATCAATATCATTATGGAACGCAACGCTGTTAATAATGAAATTCTGATTAAAATCTTTCATTTCTTCCTAAATAGACGCATCAGTATCATTAAGGACAGCTGTTACAACGGGAACGTGATGGGTTCACAGGTTGTGTATTTTTCTATATAAGTATTTACATAATGAATTTTTATCATTTTTATTTTTTTCATGAGAGACTCACGTTCAAAAAAAATATTCCATGAATAACCTCCCCGAATGAAAATTCGAACCTCATTTTGTGATTTTGCAGATGTTCGCGATGGCTAACTCGCGCTTGGACGGACGATTCCCCCCTTCGTACTCTCTATTCGTTCATTTGCCCGACCATCTGTCGGCCAATCTTGAAGACGCGTCGAAGCGGTTGCAGTAGCCGTGAAGTTAAAAAAAAAACCCACTCATTTTCAGGCTACCAAATTTTGAACGTCATATCTCCTCCGTCACTACTTGGTTGGGTGGGGGATATCTGTCTATACCATTGCTCAACCTCGTTCGCCCTCAACATATTTCTCTTTCCAAGTCTTTTTCTTTAACACCCACTACCACCATCGTCGTCCATCCCAATCATCCTGGCGATTTCACCAGCGACGTCTTGCCGGAAACAGGTTTTCCTGTCATACACTAATTGTTTCGCTATTTCTGCAGTTGCAATCTTTTATTTAAAGACTAGCCCGTCGCCTGTTCAAGCGTAACGTTAGCTGGTTCCCGTCGATTCGGGACTTGGTGCCATTGACAAACGCTGGACAACCTTCCAGATCAACGAATTGGTCTGATATGTATGCAGGCGTATACGTGCAAGGGAGAACGATTGAAGAATTATGAATAGAAAGTGAAGGGGGGAAGCTTAAGTTATTTGCCCCTAGCGTAGATGACTTAGGAATATGACAACAAGTTTACACGACTGATGGCCGTATAGCTGCGCAAGCATTAGATAGTTTACAAGCATAAGGATGTTGTAAATGAGGAAAAGTTGTTTCGCTCTTCGAAACTAGAATAAGACGAACAGAGGTCGGTCTCTTAATTGGTTTTTGATTGATTTATTTGTTTAATGGTACATCAACTCCGTATGGTTTATTTAAAGATAAAATTTTATTCATTTGTTTGCTTTGGTTAAGTTTTATGGCACATCAACCGTTGTAGGTTATTTAAAGCCTAATCCTTTTTTTTTATAAATAAAACAGTCCTATT
Source organism: Sepioteuthis lessoniana (assembly GCA_963585895.1). Classification (NCBI taxonomy): domain Eukaryota; kingdom Metazoa; phylum Mollusca; class Cephalopoda; order Myopsida; family Loliginidae; genus Sepioteuthis; species Sepioteuthis lessoniana. The sequence continues at coordinate 31,896,482 of OY757942.1, forward strand.
TCAAACCATTCAGTTTTGCACCAGCACGCAGTTTAGTGCTATTTGACTCATAGATAGGACCCAATCAGGAGCAACCAGAGGTGACCTGGGAGCAAAAGCAATGAAGAAGCACTCTACATTCCTAAAATCTCCAGCATTACAGAGCCTCTCCATCAGATTTGTTTAGTGTCATATCCAGGACACTCGTTGAGGGAGTCTTACTCCCCTGCAGAGTTGTAGTAGGTGTATTCTCCAGCCTGCCTCGACTGGGCAATATTTATTTGTAAAGGTTTGTTTATCAGTATAATCGCTCAAAGGTTTAGTTTGATTCGACTTGATTTCATTTGTTTGTTTAACGGCATATCAACTCATTGTGGAGTATTTAAGGCGATATTTTGATTCAGTTGTATATTTTTAATTGTAAAAACTTTTCCCAGTTGGCTTAGGCAGCAGAATACACTGACTGCATCTCTGCAGAGAAGTACGACCCCTCGCTCCTAACGATTTTTCTGGATATAGCACTAAACAATCGGATAGTGAAGTTCCAGTAATACTGAAGCTTTGGCGAATGCAGATAACCTCTTCATTACCATCACTCCCAGGTCCACTTTGATCCGGAGTGGTAGCACTTGATATGGTCCTATCTATTGGTCAAATAGAAATTAACTGTGTTCTTATGCTAAACTGAATTATTTGAAGTAGAAGTGTTAACTCAGCACTATAAGGTAAGGATCAAGGGTAAAGTGGAGCCATCCGGAGAATGGAGTAGCGCCCTCTCCTACACCTAGGTGTAGTAGCTATAGAAAAGGGAGTCTTTGTGTCACCCTGGACTGTGGTTATCAACTTTTACTTATATGTATATAAATGGATTGGGCATTAAATAACCTACAATGGTTGATGTCCCATTAAACCGAACCAAACAAACGAATGTAATCATAACTACTTATAGGTTTGCTGGGATTTATTTGTTTAATGACATATCAACTCTTTATGGGATATTCAAAGCCCTTAATGTGATTTAACAGTAAATAGTTGATTCTAATTACAATTTCGGTTTATTTGCTTAATGGCATTTCAACTCCTTGGGTTTTTTTATAGCTGAAATATGATCAATTTGTAAATGTCTGATTATAGTTATAGATATTTGGGTTTTTTTTATTGGTTTAGCGGCATATCAACTTCCTATGGGTTATTTAATGTCGAAATTTGATTCCCTTCTAATTGTTTGATTGTAATCAGAATTCCACTTCATATTTTACTTGGACTTTTTATATTTTTATAATCATTTGTTTTCATATATGGTTTCAAGTATTCCTAGCCAATACAAACATTTTGCGCAGTTGTACAGTATCAAGTATTTCAATAAAATACAAGTAATTTGCATACATTTATATGGTGTCAAGTATTGCTATCTACTAAAAATAATTTCAATCAAATACAAATAATTTGCATACATTTATATGGTGTCAAGTATTGCTATTTAGTGCAAATAATTTGAAAAAGTAATATGGTATCAAATATTCTTATCTACTAAAAATAATTTCAAAACAGCTATAAGGACTCACGTATTTCTATCTTTTTCAAATAAGTTGAAAACAGTTATATGGTATCAAGTAATCCTAACCAATACAAAGAACTTACACACAGCCATATAGTATTAAGTATTCCTATATAACACAAATAACTTGAAAACAGCTATATGATATCGAGTATTGCTATCTCATACAAATAATTTGCACACAGTTATATGGTATCAAGTATTGCCATCTCATACAAATAATTTGCACACAAGAAAGTAAAACAATATTTTTCAAATAATGTAATTCTTAAAAGACATGGGTTTACTGGCGATAAAAATACACTGGATCTGTTAATAAGGCTCTACTTCTGGATATTTGGGGAGGTGACGTTACTGCTATTGAAGTGAAGTGGGTGCGTGAAATGCAGGGTCATCGAGATGTCTATTGTATTCTTCAAAGCAATCGGTTGTTCCTTTGCAAATTCAACTGCAAAAAATTCCGACTTCGATCCTTTGGCCAGCAATTATTCTACGCTGCTGCCTTAAACTTACTCCCTCCTGCTTCTGGGACGGGACCAACTTTTATATCCGTCACCGGATATCATTTTATAAAAGAGTCGCTTATTATAATACTAAAATATTCCAAACTTTGTTTCTGCACGAAATATATATATATATATATATATATATATATATATATATATATAAAGGATGCTTTAATTTACATCAGTTTTGACTAACGGCTTCAAGGAACAGATTCTTGTCATGTGCCAAAGTACCACTATATATACACACACACACACACACACACACATATATATATATATATATATATATTCATGCTTTGGGGTGCCTCTAGTTATATAATTGATTGCAAGACTAGCAAACTACATTCACGAGTGAGTTTGTGTCTCATTGGATGCCCCATTCATACGCTCGAACCAGACATGCAGGACACTGCTGGAGAAGCAGGGACGAACTCATAAGAGATGTACTCTTATGGACCCCCACACATGGCCGTGCAAAAGCAGGACGACCAGAACGAACATACATTCAGCAGCTATGTGAGGATACGGGATGTTGTTCTGAAGACCTGCCTAGGGCGAGGAACGATAAGGAGGAGTGACGAGAGAGGGTCAGGGATATCCGTGCTACCAGCGCGACATGATGATGATCATGACACATATATATATGTATATATTTATATGAAGAAAATAGAAAAATTAAGTATTCTAAAAGTGATGAATATATCATAAAGAAGAGTCAACGTTAAAACGTTTTGGTTTTAGGTAACCTTTATTAATATGTTTTACTAAAATATTCATCGTTGTTCTAGCAATATTGATTCATCTTCTTAAAGTCCTGATGAAGGCTTACTAAAACCGAAATGTTTTAACATTGACTTTCCTTTATAATACAGGGTGGAACGATAAAATTGTCGCCCTAGAAAAGACGACATTATTCCATTTCCGTTTAATGAAAATCGGTTTTCTTTTTTTGTTGCCGATCATCTACTAGTTGGCCAGTTGTGGTAATTTACTAAGCTACTTGCTTAGATGTGGCACAAGGCCATATGAATGGGGCACCAAATGAGACACGAACTCACTCGTGTAGGTTTGCAAGTCTAGCTTGCTAACCATTACGCTACCCGAGTTGTGTACAAATCCTAAGAGCGATAGGAGTCTTCTATCATGTCTGAAAGTGACTCAATGTTCAACAATCGAGATCGGATATGCGCCGCTGTACAAATCATGATCTCTACCGATCCAAGTTATGAAACAGGACCATTGCTAGCACCCTCAAAATGCAAATCTGGATTGCCACGAATAACAGGGACGTGCCCAGGGTGATGAAAACAAAATTTCCAGCTTCGGTTATGGTCTTTGGTGTGGTTTCAAGTGAGGGCCACATCACGCCACCTCACATCTTCGAAGTCGGCTTGAAAGTCAACACCAAAGTGTACCTGGATGTGCTGAAGAGTGTGGTGATTCCCTGGCGCAATCGGGTGGCAGGTGGCTGACCGTTGGTGTGGCAGCATGACTCGGCGCCGGCCCACAAGTCCAAAGAGACCCAGTCTTGGCTTCAGAAGGAGTGCTACGGCTTTGTACCCTTCTCTCACTGGTCCCCCTCCTCCCCCGACCTGAACCTGCTGGACTACTTCGTTTGGTCATACCTCGAGAACATCACCAACATGACCTCCCACAACACCAAAGCCAGCCTGATCAACGCCATCCACCGAGTATTCGCCGAGCCCACGCCGGCGCTTGTGGAAAAGGCATGCTCTCAGTTCCGGATCCGTATCGAGGCAGTGATTGAGGCTGAAGGCGGCCACATTGAATAGATGTCAGCTCTACTACATAATCAAGTCAGCTGAATTGATTTTTTCAATAAAAGTTTTAAAATAAAGCTGTAGTGTTGTTTTCTTTATGACGATAATTTTAGCGTTCCACCCTGTAGATTCATAACTTTGGGATTATTTTTTTCTTTTATTTTTTTTACAGTGTCATTTACATTATTTACTTCCATATATATATATGCATATATATATATATATATATATATATATATATATATATATATGTGTGTGTGTTTGTGTGTGTGTGTGTGTATTATTCGGTCCAGTTAAACCGGAGTTGGGAGTAATTCTATCAAGACAAAAAAAAAAATTTAACAGTGAACATTTAAATTTTCAATGTAACTGACATTACTGAGCAATAATTTCTTTAAGAAAAAACAAAACCGGTCACATTAGGATTATAAATTTATTTCCATCCTGTTATGGGTTTTGATATAAATTTAAAAAAAAACCAAAATAACAGGACTTCTTCAGATCTGAAGGATAAAATACTTCAGAATATATATATATATATATATATATAGTGGTATCTTGAGATGCTCTAATCTTATGTTTACGAAGACACACATACACGCACTCATATATATATATATATATAAAGAGAGAGAGAGAGTGTGCGCGTGTGTGTAGTATCTGTTTTGCTTAGACTTTATGTTTAGTATGTACAAAGATATCTATATATATATATATATATATATTTATATATATCCTGAAGAGCATCAAATCTTTTTCAAACAGTTCTATTTCAAGTAATTTAGTTTAGCATAAGTACGTAGATTAGTTCTATTTAACCCATTTATATGGCCCTATTCGGGGCCAGAGGGAACCTGGGAACGATGGCAATGAAGGGGTACTCCACATTCCCCAAATCTCTCGCATCACTGGAACCTCACTATCAGATTGTTTAGTGTCATATCAGGATACTCGTTGTGGAGCGAGTTTTACCCTTCTTCATGTGTTTCGGTGTATTCTACAGCCCTATCCAACTGGGTAAAGCGTATTTGAAACCGCCGTTAAATTTACTGGATTGAATGCCTGGCCTGAATGAAACACTGTTTAGTGCCATGTCCTGTTGAAATAACAAGTGACAGAGTGTCAGGGATGTAAATAATGGCCATCTAAGTCATTTACTCATGTCATCGTGTTGTAACGTCAGGGTTAGGAGTTGATTAAATGTTTCAGAGTTTAATGAGAGAGCGTCATGTATGGTGTTCCGAAATCGTTGTAGATCTTGATCATATTTAGTCAATTTCGATAAATTAATTTCTTTACTGCAAGTGATTTGTGGCCTGCTCGTGTGACTGTAATCAATTACCACAATAATACCTTTCCATCTATAATGTCTCATTCAGGATTTCTTCATTTTGTACAATTTTTTGTTTTGTTTTATATCTACTTCATTATATTTCATTGTTTTCTTTCTTTAGTTGCAAGGTTATCACCTCATAACAATTCCTAAAAATCATCAACCAATGAAAAGACAGAAAAATGATCCTGATGATACAACGAACCCTTTAAAAAATTAAGTAGTAGATTTTGCACTTTATTTTTCCTGGCGGTTGCTATTGAGGTAAGGACCTAACTTTTTCACTCTAGTTTAGGATTTAAGTTTCTATTCACAAACTCGTTTTTGATATTAAACATTATTTTTACAAAGCCCGACACATATTCAATACTTCGCTAAGTATATACTATAAGTAAAGTATAGTATAGTATAAGTATTTGTCGACTTTACCAAGGCCTTCGATTCCATTCACAGAGGAAAGATGGAACAAATCCTACTAGCATACGATCTACCCAAAGAAACCGTAGCAGCAATAACGATTCTCTATAGAAACACCAAAGTGAAAGTACGTTCACCAGATGAAGACACAGAATACTTCGACATTGTAACAGGAGTACTACAAGGAGACACGCTAGCTCCATACCTGTTTATCATCTGTCTAGACTACGTGCTTAGAACATCGATTGATAAAATCAGAGAAAACGGCTTCGAGCTGACAAAGAAGCCGAAGATACCCCGCAAAAACAATTACCGACGCCGACTACGCCGATGACATAGCGATACTGGCAAATACACCCAACCAAGCCGAAACACTACAACATAGTTTGGAACGAGCCGCTGCAGGCATTGGCCTCCATGTCAATACACACAAAACGGATTATATGTGCTATAAGGAAACAGGCGACATCTCCACACGATACGGAACCTCTCTGAAACTAGTACACAAATTCATGTACCTAGGAAGCAGCGTCTCATCAACGGAAAAGGACATCGACAGGCGGCTAACGAAGGCATGGACAGCTATCGATAGGCTAGTGATCATATGGAAATCAGACCTGACCGATAAAATGAAACGCAGTTTCTTCCAGGCAGCAGTCGTATCGATACTGCTGTATTAATGCACTACTTGGACGCTAACTAAACGACTGGAGAAGAAGCTAGACGGCAATTACACAAGAATGCTGCGAGCAATATTGAACAAGTCCTGGCGGCAACACCCCCCAAGGCACCAAGTATATGTCCTCCCATCACGAAAACTATCCAAGCTAGACGAACCAGACATGCTGGACACTGCTGGAGAAGCAGGGACGAGCTCATAAGTGATGTACTCCTATGGACCTCCTCATATGGCCGGGCAAATGCAGGACGACCAGCTCGAACATACTTACAGCAGCTATGTGAGGATACAGGATGTAGCCCTGAAGACCTGCCAGAGGTGATGAATGACAGGGAGAAGTGGCGTTTGAGTGTCAGGGATATCCGTGCTAGCGGCACGACATGATGATGATGATGATGATGAAGTATGTAGTATCGCTTGAGAGAAGTTTTCTGTGACTCAATCATAACTTTCACGTTTATACAAGAATTTACATAAAACTTTGTTAAAAATTGTACAATTTTCTATTTTATTAAATTTTGCCTTTTTAAGTCCAAAACGCAAACTTTTCTTTGCCCAGTCGGCTGGGGCAGCAGAATACACCGACTGCATCTCGGCAGAGGGGTGAGATCCCCTTGAAGACGGTCCTGAATATAACACTAAACAATCTGATGATGAGGTTCCAGTAAGGCTGTAGCTTTGGGGAACGCGGAGCACCCCTTCATTTCCATTGCTCCCAGGTCCACTCTGGCCTAGAGTGGTAGCACCTGATAGAGTTCTATCTATGGATCAAATAGAACTAAAATGCATACTTATGTTAAACTGACTTACTTGAAATATAACTGTTTAGACATGTAAACTGCATACTTATGCTAAACTGGATTGTTTGAAATAGAACTGTTTTGACATTTAACTGTTTGTGGACAAAAGCTATACTTACACTAAAGTGAATTGGTTGAATTAGAACTGTTTGACTATACTGAATAATTTTAAATAGAAATGTTTTGATAATTAAAATGTGTACTAATGCTAAACTGAATTGTTTGAAATGGAATTGATTATTTGTATAAAATAGATTTGGCAATAGATAACCTGATAAGGTTGATATGCCATAAAACCTAAACAACCAACAAACCAACCAACATACTTTTCTTCTCTTAGTTGTCTGAATTTTTTATATGAAGCTTGATGATTTTTATCATAAAGGATTTTCAGACAGCAGGACACATAGCGTAACAGTTATAGGCGTCGGTTCCCTAAGCTTCTTAGGAAACAATCATCTGGA
>OY757942.1:31911501-31984001 GCA_963585895.1 Sepioteuthis lessoniana
AAAAAACCCAAAAACAGACATGTATAAGCGAAAAAGTGAAAAGTATGTCATTATAAACGAGAAACGTCATCGAATGTCAATAGGATGGTAAACGTAAGAGGCTGTTACATAAAGAAAATAAAAATAAGTATGCCTCCCACTTGAGAAGCCGTCCCAACAGGTGCTAGGCTTAGTATCACAAGTACCCTCTTTGTACGATTTCATTGTTTGTCTTTTGAATAAAATAATAAAAAAAAATTCAGTCCAATTGGCTGGAGTTGTAGAACACGCCGACTTCATCTCTGCAGAGGGTAAGACCTCACCCAACGAGTATCCTGGGTATAACATAAAACTCCATCTGATGGTGAGGCTCCAGTATCCCTTCATTGCTATTGCTCTCAACTCCACTCTGACCTGGATTAGGAGTAACTGTTAAAGTCCCATCTATGGGTCAAATACCATTAAATGTTTCTAACAAATGACATATGTCACTGAGTATTAATTGTATTGCATAGCATTACTTGAAACCTCTTAACAGTGTACAAATGAAAGAATAATATTGTTGAATAATCAATGGGTCAAATGAAAATATCTTTTATACTTGAAACAATTTAACTGTGTGCAAATAAATGTCTGGTGTTAAATTGAATTATAAGCATTACATTGCAATACTTGGAACCGTTTTACTATGTGCAAGCAAATTATTGATATTAAGTAAAATTATTAGGGTTAGATAGCAATACTTGAAATCAATTAACCGTTGTGAGGTCAGCAAAGTCTTAATCAGATGATGACACTGGGGTCAAGTATATAAATAATAATAATAATAATAATAGTTATTATTGTTATTATTGCCGTTATTATTTTGGGAATATGAGATACGAACGGATCGCCAAATCCCAGCTAGAAGACAAGACTTAGTGTTACTTAAGAAGAAAAAATAGGTGGATTTTGTTGTTCTGAGAAAAAAGAAATTGAAAAAATTAACAATTACTTAGGCCTTGCGAGAGAACAAAAAAAGTTTTGCAGAACATGTGGGTGACAGTGATAGAAATTGTTGTTGCACTTGAAAAAGTTGCGCTTGGAAAGGGTTCAAGAAGAATTGGAAATTAGAGGAAGAATCCAGACCCTCCAGACAACCGCATTGTAGAGATTGGTCAGAATACTCGGGAGAGTCCTGGAGACCTGAGGAGTCTTGCTGTCATTCAGACTCCAGTGAACAACACGTGTAAAACCTCGCCAGGAGTAAAATAATAATAATAATAATAATAATAATAATAATAATAATAATAATAATAATACGAACAAATCGTATATGCACAACCCAGCACCTGTCCTAGAAAATAGCACACATAAACTCCAATTGCACTTTCAGATACACATGGATCACCTAATCTCGGCCAGAAGACCATGTTTAATAATAATCAACAGAAAAAGAGAATTTGCAAAATTGTCGACTTGTTGCGTAGCCATATACACGAATATGGCCATGTGCGAAATAAACATGTAATGTTCATTACTATAAAATATATAAAGAACAGGAATCTCAAAATCACGTAACGACTTCTTGTTCAGGTACGAAACCTTTTTATTAACTTTGAGTTAAAGGTTTCGACGTAAGGAGGAGAGACACAATCTTCTATGCTGTCTTATTCATTTGGCCCCCAACTCGAGCGGCCCCCCATAGGGCGCAAGTTCGCCTCGCGCCTGCGAGCTCCAAAATTGATCCTTCTCGTTTGGTGTCTAAAACCCAACTCTTATTTTCTTCAAATTCTCGCACAAACTTCCGCGTGCTTCCGGTGCGTGACGTCACCCGCACCTTGTCACCCAGTATCGTCTCGGACTGTTATGACATCTGAGTGACACCTCCATCCGCTCGCGCGCACCCGCGTTAACAACTGCTTCAATCTTACACCCAACCAACCCATGTGCTGAGCCGAAAGGTTCTCAGCCTAACTAAACTCAAAGGCATGAACCGAAATCCCTCGGCTATTTCATAACAGACTTTGCTGTCCCGGCTGACCACAGAATAAAACTGAAAGGATGTGAAAAGAAGGATAAGTACCTTGACCTTGCTAGGGAATTTAAAAAACTATGGAACATGTAGGTGACCATTTTACCAATTGTAATTGGTGCGTTTGGAAGAGTAACTAAAGGATTACTAAAGGGACTGGAGGACTTGGAAGTTGGCAGATGAGTGGAGACCATCCAATCTACTACATTATTTGAGAACGGCTAGAATACTGAGAAGAGTCCTGGAGAATTGAGGAGACTTGCTGTCACTCAAACTCCATTGAAGGACCATCAACTGATGTGAAAAACTCTGATGATAATGATAATGTACAACCCAGCATCTGTCCTGTAGAATAACATACACAAACTCCGATGTGACTGATATACAAACGGATCACCTAATCTCGGCCAGAAGACTGGACCTTATCGTAATCAATGAAAAAGAGAACTTGCAAAATTGTGGACTTTGACGTGAAAAACTCTCATATAATAATAGTGATGATAATTAGGCCATTAGAATTACATCACCTCCCTTCCATAGTTAAATTTCCCTGGTACGTGGCGCCATCAATAAGTTTCCAGACTTTTTTTGTACAGGCATTTAGAATTGTCGTAAACTCTTGAAAATTTGGTATGTTATTGCTATACATCCTATGAGATGACTGACCAATTTTTATGATTTCAGGTTCAAACGAACTGCTACAGCAGCAATTGGAATACACCCTACTAAAACCTGATTGTCACAGCTGGTGAATTTCAAAAATGCAATCTGGACGTGAGGACACTTTAGAAGAACGATATGCAATAAAATTCTGTTTTAGACTTGGTAAAAATGCCACAGAAACGTATGGAATGCTTCACACTGCTTTTGGAGCAACTTGCATGAATCGAACATCAGTTTTTGAGTAACATAAGAGATTCAAGGAAGGCAGGGAGCCTGTAAGGGAAGATGAGAGCTGTGGGAGGAATAAGGAAGTCAATACACCAGAGTTGATTGGCCAAAGGGTTAGGGTTGCTATGTTGAGGTTTTAAGGGAGTTCAGGAAGAGATTCCATCGGAAGAGGCTAGCACTCTTCAAATCGACTCAGTGGCATTTCTACCTGGACAATGCACCATTCAACTACTCCATCCTTGTTACAGACTATTTGAACAAGATGGTCATCAAGACAGTTGCTTACCCTCCCTATAGTCCAGACCTTGCTCCCTGTGACTTTTGGTTATTCCCTAAACTCAGAAGCTGTTGTTATGAAACAATTGAGGAGATGAAAGAGGCTGTGACGAAGGTCATTGACACGGTCACACAAGAGGACTTCCATGGGGCCTTGCAGAAGTTGTTGGAACAGTACAACAAGTGTATTGCAGCCGGCGGAGATTACTTCGAAGGGGACTAGGGTTTTATGTGTGTACTATCAAAATAAAAGTGCCCATACGAAAAAAGTCTAGAAACTTTTTTAAAGATCCTCGTATTTTTTTGAAGCCCTGGGTTCTGTGGATAGGTTTGGTTTAGTTTGGGTTCATGTCAGATATTTTTTAATCAAGAAAAATATTCATGTAATAAATTATATTATATATTAAAAAGAAATAAAATTATCCTTAATTGAAATACTACTGAAAATTATAAAACACCCCGAGTTTTTCCATGAAAAATCTGAGAGACAATTCATTTTATATCTGATAAAATAGTTGACTTTATTAAGAGAATTCGATGGAAAACATTTTTAAATCTAAGTCATTTAAGATCCCACCTAGCAAGAAAATGTTGGAAAAATTTGAAGTGTTATTTAAACTGGTTTTAAAATATCAAATTCGGATCTGTTAACGATGATTTAAAAAAAAAAATTTAATTGCGGTTGACATTAACTATTCAAATAAGATGTGAATCAAAACTGACAAATCTAGAAACTTATATAAAACTGATCCACCACAATATAATGATAAAATAACATAGAAGTATAAATTAGACCAAGGAAACTTTATTGATCAAATTAATAGATGTACATTTAATTTCACAAATAAACTCAATATTAAAAATAAATTAGGTAAACTAAATAGACACTAAATGGTAGCTCTCTGAAACTAGTTGACAAGTTCACCTACCTAGGAAGCAGTGTCTCATCAACCAAGACACACATCAACACGCTACTAGCAAAGGAATAGACAGCTACGATAGGCTATCGGTCATATGGAAGTCAGACCTGACCAATAAAATAAAACAGAGTTTCTTCCAAGCAGCGGTCGTGTCGACACTGCTATATAGATGCACTATATAGACTCTAACTAAACGGATGGAGAAAAAGCTTGGCGATAACTACACCAGAATGCTGCGAGCAATATTGAACAAGTCCTGGAGGCGGCACCCAAAAAACAGCAGGTGTACGGACATCTACTACCCATCACGAAAACTATCCAAATTAGACGAACCAGACATACGGGACACTGCAGGAGAAGTAGGAACGAACTCATAAGTGATGTACCCCGGTAGACCCCTTCACATGGCCGAACAAAGGCAGGACGACCTGCTTGAACCTACATACGGCAGCTCTGTGTAGATACGGGATGTATCCCTGAAGACCTGTCGGAAGCAATGGACGATAGGGAGGGGTGGCGAGAGAGGGTCAAGGATATCCGTGCTGATAGCGTGACATGATGATAATGATGAAATAGAAAACATGCTTTTAATATTTTTAAGGATCATAAACAGAACTTTGAAAATAATAAACAGGCGAGATTAACCAATCCTACAAAAATGGAGCTGGGTTTAATATCTAAAAATATAACACAAAGAATTGTTATCCAATATCTTAAATTATTCGAGATATATTCCGTGGAATAATTCATTAGATACTATTGAATGGTTTAAGAATATCAACATAATAAAACTTACTTTATACAATTTGACATTATAGATTTTTACCCCTCCTTGACTAAAGATTTATCATTACTAAGCATCAATTAGGAATTTAGGAATTAGACAGCTATAACTCAAGAGGAATTGGATATTATATTAGCATGTAGGAAATCTATTCTAATTTACAATAATACTACTTGAGAAAAGAAAACAACTGATAATTTTGACGTTACAATGGGGTTATTTGACTTTGCCCAAATTTCAAATTTAGTAGGAATATACAAATTAGACTCCCGAGGGTCTAATTTTGTATTTGAAGAACGTCGGAATCTATAGAATTGATGGATTAATTTCTATCCCTAATAGCAATGAACCCTTAACATCAAAAATGCAAAGAAAGTCATTGGGGCATTTAAATATATGGGGTTAAATATAGAAATTAGTTCTAACTTGAAAACAGGTAATTTTTTAGTTCGGGCAAATATCCTATGGAAAGGTATGAACCCCCTTATCATCCCAACTATGGGTTAAATAGTACCACTGCTGTTCTTCGTGGAGAATAACATTGGCATTAAATAGACTACAAAAGTAGATATGCCATTAAACAAAGAAACCAAACCAAATTATGTTTTAGATGTAATTGTCAATAGTTGTTAATACAATTTAGTAGGTCTAATGCTATATCAACATACATGTTCAAACCACCAACCCTGAATCCATAGTTAATCAAATTCTTTATGCGATTATTATTAGAATTAACAGATTATCATCTTCTAAAAACATATTTGATAATCGTAAGGAATTTTATGATAAAGCTTTATATAATAGCGGTTATAAAAATTATATATATATATATATATATATATAATATCCAATCAGCGTCCAAAGAGCGTGGATTATTTTTTTTATAGAATATATGAAGAAAATCATATAAATCTATGTGAGTGCTCAATGTATGGCTATTGTTTATCCCTTTACGGGACCACCCGACAAGTACATAAATTAGGATGGGTTGACCAACAGAGAAACCCCACTCCTGTTTCTTAATGCTTCTAACAGTTAATATTTTGACCCCCTCTGCCCTCGCCTGTGAATTCAAACTATTTTTATTTTTATTGTTTATCTTTTTATTTTTAAATACGAACTGTAATTCCACATTTGCCGTTCTTCAACTGCGAGAAAAGCATATAAATGTCATCTGACGAGATTGATTGAGATTTCTATCCCTGATAGCAATGGGCCCCTAACATCAAAAATACAAAAGAAAGTCATAAGGGCATATAAATATATGGGTTAAAGGTAGAGATTAGTCCTAACTTGAAAATAGTAAATTTTTTAGATGTAACTCTCAATCTAAGTAACAATTCTTATAAACCATTTAGTAAGTGTAATGCTATATCAACATACATAATCCCTAAATCCATAGTTAAACAAATTCTTTATGCGATTATTATTAGAATTAACAGATTATCATCTTCTAAAAACATATTTAATAATCATAAAGAATTTATATAATAGCAGTTATAAAAATGAACTTATATAATAGCAGTTATAAAAATTATATAATAGCAGTTATAAAACTTATATAATAGCAGTTATAAAAATGAATTTATATAATAGCAGTTATAAAGATGAACTTAAATATTTAAAAGCCAATAGAAATCACATAAATAGGGGCAATAATATAGGAAACGATGGTCACAAAAATAGGCAAACAATGGAACTAATAATAATATAAATATGGATAATAAAATAAGTAAAGATATTAATAAAAATAGACATAGAAATATTATTTGGTTTAACCCTCCTTTTTGCAAACTCTCTAATATCAATACAGGCAAATATTTTCTAAGTTTGATAAGCGAACATTTTGAAGACCATGACACCCTTAGAAAATAATTAATAAGAATAATGTAAAAATTACTTATTTTTGTACTTATAATATATCTAAAATAATTGACAATCACAAAAAGAAATTAATAAAGTGGACTGGAATAACAATGACTACTTAAAACATTTATGTCATTGTAAAAAAAAAAAATGAATGCCCACTAGGAAATAAATGTAACCTTGATAATATTGTATTCAGCTAAAGAAAATAATAATAATGATAAGGCATACTTCAACGGAAAATTTCGATATTACAAGGATCTACTGGGATCCAATAGGATTTGGACAAACACCTATTATAAATTAGAAAATAATTAAATAATCCTCCTCGAATAACAATTTACATGGGAAGTTTAATTTATGCTTAGAAGGGAAAATATGAATAGTATAATATTTAAATAGAAATTTGCTTAATACCAGAAAATAAATGATATCGGCATGTGCAAATAGAACAAAATTCTTAGTATAACTTAATATGATATATTATTGACATTAAATATTCTTCATCATCATCATCATCATGTCGTGCCGCTAGCACGGACATCCCTGACCCTCTCTCGCCACTTCTCCCTGTCGTTCATCGCCTCCAGCAGGTCTTCGGGGCTACATCCCGTATACACATAGCTGCTGAATGTAAGTTCGGGCTAGTCGTCCTGCTTTTGCTCGGCCATATGTGGGGGTCCTTGCATCTCTAGCAGTGTCCTGCATGTCTGGTTCGTCTAGCTTTGATGTTTTTCGTGATGGGAGGCAGGTGGCCGTATAGTTGGTGCCTTGTGGGGTGTTGCCGCCATATTGCTCGCAATATTCTTGTGTAATTGCCGTCTAGCTTCTTCTCCAGTCGTTTAGTAGTGCATCCATAGAGCAGTATCGACACGACCACTGCCTGGAAGAAACTGCGTTTCATTTTATCGGTTAGGTCTGATTTCCATATGATCACTAGCCTATCGATAGCTGTCCATGCCTTCGTTAGCCGTGTGTCGATGTCTTTTTTGGTTGATGAAACGCTGCTTCCTAGGTAGGTGAATTTGTCTACCAGTTTCAGAGAGGTTCCCTCTAGTGTAGAAATGTCACCTGTTTGATTATAGCACATATATTCAGTTTTGTGTGCATTGACATGGAGGCCAATGCCTGCGGCGACTTGTTCCAAACTATGCAGTAGTGTTTCGGCTTGTTTGGCTGTATTCGCCAGTAACGCAATGTCATCGGCATAGTCGGCGTCGGTAATTGTTTTTGCGAGGTACCTTCTGCCCCTTTTCTTTTTCAGCTCGAAGCCGTTTTCTCGGATTTTATCAATCGATGTTCTAAGCACGTAGTCTAGACAGGTGATAAAGAGGTATGGGGCTAGTGTGTCCTCTTGTAGTACTCCTGCTACAATGTCGAAATATTCTGTGTCTCCATCCGGTGAACGTACTTTCACTTTTGTGTTTCTGTAGAGAATCATTATTGCTGCTACGGTTTCTTTTAGTAGGCCGTATGCTTGTAGAATTTTTTCCATATTCCCTCTGTGAATGGAATCGAAGGTCTTGGTAAAGTCGTCTGTAGGTTTTTTGCCCGTACGCCCTCAAGGATCCTACGGATGGTCAATATTTGTGAGGTCGTGGATCTATTTCTTCGGAAGCCATTTTGGTTTAGTCACGCTGACAGCACGAAGTTACCTGATTCTCTCACACCATCCCTCTCTATTGTCTATCGCTACTCGCAGGTCCTTTAGACTCCATTCAGTGTCAACACAAACCTGATATATTTAAGTTCTTGCTGATCAGCAAACACTAGAGTGTCGATGTGTGGAAGTCCACAACCAGATTTCATCCTCTCTTTTTCAGCAATGCCTAGAATATCTCTCTTGTCTTACTCGGATGGTTTTTCAGATGGGAGGTTGGAGGCCGTACAACTGTTGTACCGTGAGGTGCTGCTTCCAGTATTTGTTCAAGTTAGCAGGTTGAATTCTTTTTTTATTTCCCATCTAGCGTTTTCTTTGTGAGTTTTGTTAGTGTTCATGTGGTACATAAAAAAAACTACTTCATATATTCACCGATAAGCGTACTTATAGTAAAATCTTCGTCGTCGTTGAAATGTTTACTGCAACTTTCATTCTCTTTAAAATTGGCTTGTTTTTAGAAGAAAAAGTATGGAAACACAATGTATGAACAAAAAGAAGAAATGGTTGACAAAAAGAAGAAATGCTGAACGAAAAGAAGAAATGGTTGAAGAAAAGAAGAAATGCTGAATGAAAAGAAGAAATGGTTGAAGAAAAGAAGAAATGCTGAATGAAAAGAAGAAATGGTTAACGAAAAGAAGAAATGCTGAATGAAAAGAAGAAATGGTTGAAGAAAAGAAGAAATGCTGAATGAAAAGAAGAAATGGTTAACGAAAAGAAGAAATGCTGAACGAAAAGAAGAAATGGTTGAAGAAATGCTGAATGAAAAGAAGAAATGGTTGAAGAAAAGAAGAAATGCTGAATGAAAAGAAGAAATGGTTGAAGAAATGCTGAATGAAAAGAAGAAATGGTTGAAGAAAAGAAGAAATGCTGAATGAAAAGAAGAAATGGTTGAAGAAATGCTGAATGAAAAGAAGAAATGGTTGAAGAAAAGAAGAAATGCTGAATGAAAAGAAGAAATGGTTAACGAAAAGAAGAAATGCTGAATGAAAAGAAGAAATGGTTGAAGAAAAGAAGAAATGCTGAATGAAAAGAAGAAATGGTTGAAGAAAAGAAGAAATGCTGAATGAAAAGAAGAAATGGTTGAAGAAAAGAAGAAATGCTGAATGAAAAGAAGAAATGGTTAACGAAAAGAAGAAATGCTGAATGAAAAGAAGAAATGGTTGAAGAAAAGAAGAAATGCTGAATGAAAAGAAGAAATGGTTGAAGAAAAGAAGAAATGCTGAATGAAAAGAAGAAATGGTTGAAGAAAAGAAGAAATGCTGAATGAAAAGAAGAAATGGTTGAAGAAAAGAATAAGTGCTGAATGAAAAGAAGAAATGGTTGAAGAAAAGAAGAAATGCTGAATGAAAAGAAGTAATGGTTGAAGAAAAGAAGAAATGCTGAATGAAAAGAAGAAATGGTTGAAGAAAAGAAGAAATGCTGAATGAAAAGAAGAAATGGTTGAAGAAAAGAAGAAATGCTGAATGAAAAGAAGAAATGGTTGAAGAAAAGAAGAAATGCTGAATGAAAAGAAGAAATGGTTGAAGAAAAGAAGAAATGCTGAATGAAAAGAAGTAATGGTTGAAGAAAAGAAGAAATGCTGAATGAAAAGAAGAAATGGTTGAAGAAAAGAAGAAATGCTGAATGAAAAGAAGAAATGGTTGAAGAAAAGAAGAAATGCTGAATGAAAAGAAGAAATGGTTAACGAAAAGAAGAAATGCTGAATGAAAAGAAGAAATGGTTGAAGAAAAGAAGAAATGCTGAATGAAAAGAAGAAATGGTTGAAGAAAAGAAGAAATGCTGAATGAAAAGAAGAAATGGTTGAAGAAAAGAAGAAATGCTGAATGAAAAGAAGAAATGGTTGAAGAAAAGAAGAAATGCTGAATGAAAAGAAGTAATGGTTGAAGAAAAGAAGAAATGCTGAATGAAAAGAAGAAATGGTTGAAGAAAAGAAGAAATGCTGAATGAAAAGAAGAAATGGTTGAAGAAAAGAAGAAATGCTGAATGAAAAGAAGAAATGGTTAACGAAAAGAAGAAATGCTGAATGAAAAGAAGAAATGGTTGAAGAAAAGAAGAAATGCTGAATGAAAAGAAGAAATGGTTGAAGAAAAGAAGAAATGCTGAATGAAAAGAAGAAATGGTTGAAGAAAAGAAGAAATGCTGAATGAAAAGAAGAAATGGTTAACGAAAAGAAGAAATGCTGAATGAAAAGAAGAAATGGTTGAAGAAAAGAAGAAATGCTGAATGAAAAGAAGAAATGGTTGAAGAAAAGAAGAAATGCTGAATGAAAAGAAGAAATGGTTGAAGAAAAGAAGAAATGCTGAATGAAAAGAAGAAATGGTTGAAGAAAAGAAGAAATGCTGAATGAAAAGAAGAAATGGTTGAAGAAAAGAAGAAATGCTGAATGAAAAGAAGAAATGGTTAACGAAAAGAAGAAATGCTGAATGAAAAGAAGTAATGGTTGAAGAAAAGAAGAAATGCTGAATGAAAAGAAGAAATGGTTGAAGAAAAGAAGAAATGCTGAATGAAAAGAAGAAATGGTTGAAGAAAAGAAGAAATGCTGAATGAAAAGAAGAAATGGTTGAAGAAATGCTGAACGAAAAGAAGAAATGGTTGACGAAAAGAAGAAATGATGAACGAAAAGAAGAAATGGTTAACGAAAAGAAGAAATGCTGAACGAAAAGAAGAAATGGTTGACGTACATCGTATTAATAGTTAAAATGTTCTCCCACGAGAAAGTGTTTTGTTACAAATTTTTAAAAACCTCTAGAGGCAGTTTTTGAAGAGTGAATATTAAAAAAAATCGAAAACGCGTCAAATTGAGTAGAATTTTTTTTAAAGCAGAAATAAATATGTAAGTTTAAAATTGAAACTATGATTATGATTATAAAGTTCAAAAGTGTAAAAGCTTAATTACTTTGTGGGGCTCGCAGGACTGTCTTCTTCCTTGGGAGTATACCAGGTCACATGGGTGACAAGAGCACAGATTTCTGTGAGTAGCGTGTATAGAAAGAAAGAAAGAAAGAAAGAAAGAAAGAAAGAAAGAAAGAAAGAAAGAAAGAAATATACAAAAAAATATACAAGAAGAGGAGAGGAGGAAATGCAAGAGTAATAGCAGACACAAAGAAAGAAAGAAAGAAAGAAAGCTAAATGAAGAAGAAGAAGAAGAAGAAGAAGAAGAAGAAGAAGAAGAAGAAGAAGAAGAAGAAGAAGAAGAAGAAGAAGAAGAAGAACAAGAACAAGAAGAAGAAGAAGAACTAAAAAAAAAGATGATAGGATGAAGTGAAAAAAGAAAAAAACAGAAAGAGAGAAACCAAGAAAAACAAGATAAATAAAAAAAAAGCCCAGAAAAGTAGTAAAAGAAAATAAGAAAATGAAAAAAAATTAATTGGGTGTAAAAACTGTGAGAGAAGAAAAAGAAAAAGAAAAAGAACAAAAAAAGGACGAACAAAGTAAAGAGAATTCGAATAAAGCTTCAATAAAAAAGTTAAAAAAATGTAAGCTTTTTTTAAACATTATCCCCTGGGTAAATTTAATTAATCAGTTTTGTTGATCAATACTGGTGCGGAGTGGACATTCGAAGCCTAACACTCATTGCATTTTGCCAGACTTGGCAAGTCTTAGCAAATACGCTGAAAGAATTATCTTTTAACATCTACTACAGAGCAACTTCGCAACTCGAAATCGAGGCCTTATTTTTCCCTCCTCACATATGTCCATCTCATCACCGACCGAGAAATAGTGATGATGTAGCGAGAGTAAGAGACTATAGAACAAGTCCTTAATGCTTGGCTCACAGACAAAAGGGGAGAAGATTAGTCAACAGCTTGGGGAGTGAAGTACAAGTTCCACCCGAGTGAACAAGTGGTGAAGCCATTAGACATGTTTTTTAGCACAAGGGTTTCGGACGGAGCAATAAATTTTTTAAAAATATTTAATACTCTTTATTTTTTATGATTACTTCAGATATATATATATATATATATATATATATATATATATATATATATATATATATATATATATATATATTATTGCTTTTCAAAAGACAACGGTTTTTGTGCTGCAAATCTTGTACCGGAAATAGTAGGCACGTGCGCGTGGGCGGGTGTCTTAATGCGATGGGATCTGCTGGTAGAGCTTTAGCGTCACCCCTGTACGTTCCGGGCCTTTTTTTTTTTTTCAAATGGAATTGATAGAGAGACAGGGATAACACAGGGAATGCTTAGTCGTGTGAATAAAAAAAAAAAAGAAATTAAAAAAACTGAAAAACAAACAAAAAAACTGTTTTATAGAAAAGGATTCAAACAATTGAAGACTTGCTTTTCATTATTGATTTTTTTGTTTTGTTTTTTGTTGTTTTTATGGCTATTTTGCTTTTGTTTTTTTGTTTTTTTGTGGCGGTTATGGGGGCGGTTATGGGGGCGGTTATGGTTAAAAGCATCATTAGGGATTATAAAGTAAAATAAAACGATAGAGATACACAAGGAAAGAAAGAAGAAAAACTGAAAGAAAGAAGAGACAGAAAAGAAAAAAGGAAGGAGGGAAGGTAGGAGAAGAAAGAGAAGAAATAGAAGAAGGAAAAGAAAAGATAAAGAAAGATAAGTCGGAAAAGTAAAATAAGTAGTGAGGGAAAGAAAAGGGAGAAAAACAATGAACAAAAGAACGGACGTAAGAGAAAGAAAGAAAGAAAGAAAGAAAGAAATTAGAGTGAGAGAAAGAAAGAAAAGCCAGAAGAAAGGACGGATAGAAAAGAGAAAGAAAGGATAAAATCTGTCCATCTATCAGCATCAGCAAATATCTACATTTCTATCTATCTATATGCATATATATATATTCACACACATACACACACACACACACACACACACACATATATATATATATATACTATTTATCAAAAAGGTAGAATAGTTAAATTCATACTTTTCTGAAGAGTATTAGCTCTATGCGAAATGTAAACTGCTCAGTCTAAGATTTGAACTTGGGTCCTCGTGTCCATTTTCGACGACGAAAACCATTATATCAATCTATGTGTCTGTCTATGTTGATAAATATACATACTATATCATTTCAGTTTGTTACTAAACTTAAAAAGAATAACTAAGATAGAGTGCTCAATGCACGGCTAGTTAATATCTATAAAAACATATTTTTAAAAAACATATGCCGAGGCATCAATCGAAATACGTCAGCTCAGGATTTATAAAGCACTGTGTATTAGATTTCGCAAGTATACATGTCGCCTCATCGCTGAACTGTAAGATAGGAAGTCTCCCGTAAAGTTAGGCGGGTTTCAATCCCGGCTTGAAGCGTCCTGCGCATTTAGCTACATTGAAGAGTTGTGATACGACGAAACAGTCTGTGGATAACAGTATATATATGTATATATATTGATTGGTTGGTTGATTGGTTTGTCGGTTGGGTTTTATGGCATATCAACCTTTGTTTAACGCCAAATCCATTTTTAAACAAATAGTCAGTTCTACTTCAAACAATTTAGCCTAGCTCGAGTACCCAGTTAAATTGCCAAAAACATTCCTATTTCAAGCCATTCAGTTTATTCAAACAGTTCTAATTCAGTCAATTCAGCTCCGTATAAGTACAGATTCTATTTACAGTTAAATGTCAATACAGTTCTACATTAAACAATTCAGCTTAGTGTAAGTACAGTTTCAATGTCAAAAACAGCTCCATTTTTAAAAAAATCAGTTTAGCATAAGCACGCAGTTTAAATGTAAGTACAGTTTAATTATCAAAATATTTCTATTTCAAGCATTTCATTTTAGTCAAACAGTTCGAATTCAAATAATTCAGTTGAGCATAAGTATGCAGTTTAGTTCTATTTAACCCATAGGTTAGGCCCAATCAGGTGCTACCATTCCACGCCAGAGTGGACCTGGGAGCAATGGCAATGAAAATGTGCTCCATATCCCCCAAGGCTCCAGCATCACTGGAACCTCACCATAATTTTTTTAGTATCATATCCAGGACACTCATTGGAGGGCTCTTACCGAGTCGGTGTATTCTACAGCCGCAGCCGACTGGGTAATCATATATATATATCATCATCATCATCATGTCGTGCCGCCAGCACGGATATCCCTGACCATCTCTCGTCACTTCTCCCTATCATTCATCGCCTCCGGCAGGTCTTCTGGGTTACATCCCGTGTCCTCACATAGCTGTTGTATGTACGTTCGGGCTGGTCGTCCTGCTTTTGCTTGGCCATATGTGGGGGTCCATAACAAGAAAATGAATAGATATATTCCATTCTAAGCGAACGTAATGGTTAAAGCGCTGGACTGCGGAATCGCAGTACACGCTATTACATTCACTTTCGGACAAATCCCCTTAGGAAAGGAATGAACCCCGTTATCCTCCCGGATTTAGGTTAAATGGTACCACTACTCACCTTCTAAAAGTGTGAATTTGGCATTAACTAACCCAAGAAGTTTGATATGTCATTTAATAACAAACAAATAAACAAATCCATTATAAACTTACTTCTGTTCAACCCCTATATGAAGATCCAGTTGATTTAATCAGCTGAATCCAGTAGATGGTTTACATTTCGGCCGGCCGTGGTATCAACGGCACGGATCTAGTCAGGTATGTCTCGTCACTGGACATACCTCGAGTCTCACAAGGGTTTAACCCTACTTGGAGGGGTTAGGTTTATCGCCTGGGGCCTGAGGCGCTTCTTTTTAGAGGAATGCCGACGGGGCCTGGGGCATTTTTGGAGCCGCCGGGCACGTCTGGGCTACGGCCATGAGCCTGGATTCACCTTAAAAAGGCCTTGTGCCACATTCCTCCGGAAGATAAATACTACTGATGAGTGTATATCAATTAATTTTCTTTTTATTAATGATATATATATATATATATATATAATCATCATCATATCGTGCTAGCACGGATATCCCTGACCCTCTCTCGCCATTTCTCCCTATCGTTCATCGCCTCTGGCAGTTCTTCAGCGCTACATCCCGTATCCTCACATAGCTGCTGTATGTATGTTCGAGTTTGTCGTCCTGCTTTTGCTAGGCCATATGTGTGGGTCCATAAGAGTACATCACTTATGAGCTCGTCTCTGCTTCTCTAGCAGTGTCCTGCGTGTCTGGTTCGTCTAACTTGGATAGTTTTCGTGGTGGCCGCATAGTTGGTGCTTTGTTGCCATCAGGACTTATTCAATATTGCTCGCAACATTCTTGTGTAATTGCCGTCTATATTCTTCTCTAGCCCTTTTGTTAGCGTCTAAGTGGTGCATCCATACAGCAGTATCGACACGACCGCTGGAAGAGCTCAATATTTATGTTGAGCCACTTTAGAGAATCAAAGACTTAGAGCAAACAGAAACTTACCAAACACACACAAGCGCACACACACACACACATATATATATACCCATCTGTCTGCTCACTTTCGCTAGGAATTCTTATGAAGTTAAAAAAAAACAAAAAAAAACTACCAAGATGAGGACAAAAAGTCCGCAATAAATAAAGATTAATTCTCAGAAAATCACTCGTTTGAAAAATATTCGCTCTCTATATACCTAGAAAAAGCTCCCGAGTTACATGTCTTAATTTTCTGAGACTTTCTATTTTTTAAACTTCCGTTTTCCGACTGTGAAAATACATTCATATTCAACCCGAAACTCAGTTTTATACTTGTTATGTTTTGACCTTTTGACCCGGCCAAAAATGCCATTCAAGGTGACGCACCGGAAGGAAGTGACACATTCTAATGGCAGTTATGAGAGGAAATCGCGTGGGCGGAAATTGGCTGATGAAATGGGACGAGGAAAAAAAAAAAATCCCATTATACTCTCATAGACTGACGCGCCGGAAGAGAGTGACTTCTGAACTGCATGACAGTTATTTCCGCTCGATGACGATCACACAGGCCATTCCAAAGATAGCAGAAGTGACACATCCCGATCGCCAGATATCGGAAGAAATTACGGAGGCGTGGAGGCGTGTCCATATCACCGCGTGGGAGTTTGAAGGTAATATAAGGCCGATGAATTGAACAGAAGGAGACAGTTGAGGACAGGCGATTGAGTTGGAGAGAGATAGACGAGATGTAGTAAGGAAAGCCAGCACCCAGCAGAGTGGACTTCAGGGCTCCGGTTGAGCAGCCCTGGAGAACGAGAAAGACACAACGCTGACTGCCATAACTTTGGGGTCAAAATATTTCAGTTATGTTCGGTCTCCAGCTCCCTCTCACAAGCAAACTTTGAGTAACCCTTTTCGAACCCTTGCAATAAAGTGAGAGGTAAATATTTTATAAAGAAGTCTCCTGCGTCTTTATCATTGGATCGGTATGTATCCAGTATATATATATATGTATATTTCTGCATGAATCAGCAGATGACAATACAACATACTCTCCTCAAAACACACTCACTGTTCTTCACAAATACCCACTCATTACTCTCCTCAAATACACACTGCTTACCCTCTGCGAATAATATTTTACTCTCCTGTCTTTGACCAAAAGCGTTGCTACCAGCAACTTGAATTGGGATTTATTTTGCCATCTCTTAATCTGTCTCTAACAGGTCCCCAAGTGATAACGGTAAAGCTTGGATGAACTGAACCAGATATGAGGGAGGGGACTAAGCTGGGAGAGGATATCGGGAAAGGCAGGACGTGCGGTGATATTGCAAGGAATCCACCAGTTTAAAAAAAAAGCATCACAATATGCTATCAATTATAAAGATATACTCTTTATATTTTTGCATTTATTTGATAATTGATTGCGTATTGTGATACACATTTTTGTGCATCAAGCACGGTAAAGATTTTACAATTTCGAAATGCTTTTGGCGTTACTACACACAGAGATACAACACACACACACACACACACACACACACATATATATATATATATATATATATATATATATATATGATGTTTTGATATCACACATTTTTTAACCCATGTCTCGTAATATCTGCTCATCTCCTGCCCTTCCCGATATCCTCTCTCTCTCTCTCACTCTCAATGTATATATATATATATATGTGTGTATATATATATATATATATATATATATATATATATATATATGACAGAAATATGCGGAAAATTGGATAAGTTTGTGAAGATGAAATAAAGCCGAACGAAATACCACACATCTAAATTTGAGTTAGGTGTTTGATTAATCCAACTTTCCACATATTTCTATCATACTGTCAGCTTCACTACAAATCTATCTTTTCAACACACACACACACACACACACACATCTATATATATATATATACATATATAAATATATATAGATATGTGTGTGTGTGTGTGTGTGTGTGTGTGTGTGTGTGTGTGTGTGTGTGTGTGTGTGTGTGTGTGAAAATTGTCAGTTGGTTGATCGGTTAGTTGGTTCTAGAGGAAACCACGCATTCTTGAATTAACATATGTTGAAATCCTAACACATTTTATCAGTATATAAATGTAAAGCTTACGCCTCTTGTATATCATTGCTAATCTACTAAGATTAACATCTTCACTTGTTGATCCCATGAGGATTCTTCGTTCTTTGTGTTTCTTTCTTCCAACCCTCATTTTCCTTTACATTTCTTTCTTTGTCACCTTTTTATCCTTTACATTTCCTTCGTTTTCACCTATCTTTTTTTTTTGTAGGGGGCATTTTGTCCTTTTTTATTCTTTTTATTTTCCCTCTCCTTTCCTTTCTTTATTCTTCATATTTCCTTCCTTCTCACATATTTTCTTACATTGCTTTTTCTTCGTTTTCTTCGTTTTCTTCATTCTTTCCCTTTTATTATTTCAACTTCTTTTTCAGTTTTTTCTTAACTTTTCCTTCTTTTTCTTCTTTTTTCACGCCTTTTTCTTTGCCTACTTGTTTCTTTACTTTTCTTTCTTTTTCTTCCTTTTTGACGCTTTTTTCTTCGTCTACTTTTTCTTTACTTTTCTTTCTTTTTCTTCTTTTTTCACACCTAATTCTTCACGTACTTTTTTCTTTATTTTTCCTTCTCCTTCTTCTTCTTTTACACCTAATTCTTCGCCTACTTTTTTCTTTATTTTTCCTTCTCTTTCTTCTTTTTTCACGTCTTTTATTTTGCCTACTTTTTTCTTTACTTTTCCTTCTTTTTCTTCCTTTGTGACGCTTTTTTCTTCGTATACATTTCGTTAAAATTTCCTTATTTTTACTTTCTTGCAACTTTTTTTCCTCTTTACATTTTCATCTTCACTTGCCTTGAGCTGAACTTTCTTTTTTTTAACACTTTTTTTCCTTCCATTTCTTTTTCTCACCTACTCTATTTTTGCCTCTCCTTTTTTGTCGTCTACTTTATTTTTCAAGTTTCTTTCTTTTTCAATTTCTTTATTCTTTATCTCTAATTCTTTTTTTAATACCTTCTTCGTTATTTTTTGTTCATTCTTATTCATTTTCATTATTCTTTCCTTTCCTTCTTTTTCGCCTTCTTTATTCTTCATATTTCTTTCTTTTTCAGCTTCTTTGTTCTTTACCTTTCTTTCTTTTTCGCTTTCTTTCTTCTTTCACCTAATTTACTCTTTACTTTTTTTTCATTACCTTCTTTATTTTTTATCTTATCTTCTTTTTCACTTTCTCTATAATTCACCTTCCTTCTTTTTCATCGTCTTTATTCTTGCCTTATCTTCTTTTTCACTTTCTCTATTATTCACCTTCCTTCTTTTTCACCATCTTTATTCCTACCTTATCTTCTTTTTCACTTTCTCTATTATTCACCTTCCTTCTTTTCCACCATCTTTATTCTTGCCTTATCTTCTTTTTCACTTTCTCTGTTCCTTAGCTCTCTTTCTTTTTCACATCTTCATTTATCACTTTTTTCTATCTTTTTCTTCTTTTTTATTAACCTCTTCTCCATTTAACCGTTTATTTCTTTGTCTCATCACGAAATACAGAAACATTGTGACATCCGAATGGCACAGAGGTAAAAATGGTAAATAACGGCAGCGGATCTTCCTGAGTCAAACGTGTGATCACTGCATAAGAAACATTGGATATGGATGTTTCAGAACGCGGAATCGAAATCCATTGCCGCCCCCCCTCCTTGCTGTCTGACTGGAAGGGCGCTTTGGGAATCTGTCCAGGTTAAGCCGAAATACCAAATTAAATCGGATTTATTTCATGTCAGTGTCTAATTGATCTGCTTTCAATATCACTTTGTGGTTAATCACTAGGTGGCAATGAATAATCTTAAAGGTTTACGATGGGGATCTGTCTTTTTGCCCCCTCTTTCCATGAAAGATCTGTCAGAGAAGTGGATGGAGTGGAGGAAGGAAGAATGATGGGATGAATGTAAGAAGAGAGAGAGAGAGAGAGAGAGAGAGAGGCTGGGCAGAAGTGGTAGTAAGTCAAAGGGTTAAAGTTGAAAAGGATTTGTAAGATAGGAACTCCTTGAAAAAGGAAAAAGAAGAAAAAGAATGAAGAAGATTGAAAGAAAGAGATGCGTAAACAGAGAAAAGGAAAGAAAAAGAGAAAATATAAAATGAATAATACGATATAGAAAAAGATGAAAAAAATGAAATCAAAGGAAAGAAAGGGTTGAACACGGATATAGAAGATAAAAGAAAGAAAGAAAAGAAGACATTAATGAATTTGTCATTGGAGAAAGAAAGAAAGAAAGAAAGAAAGAAAGAAAGAAAGAAAGAATAAATGTGAGGACAGAAAGAAAATATGAGGAAAGAAAGAAAGAAAGAAAGAAAGAAAGAAAGAAAGAAAGAAAGAAAGAAAGAAGAAAGAATTTTAGACCAGAAAAGAAAGAAAGAAAGAAAGAAAGAAAGAAAGAATCAATATATCTGAAAACAGAAAATAAATGAAAGAAAAACGGAAGAAAAGCACCAAATTAGCAAAAGAAAGAAAGAAATAAAGAGGAAAGATATTTGAAACATAACAATGAAAGAAAAAGATGAAAGAAAAGCACCAAAATAATAAAGAAAGAAAGAAAGAAAGAATTTTAGATCAGAAAAGAAAGAAAGAAAGAAAGAAAGAAAGAATCAATATATCTGAGAACAGAAAATAAATGAAAGAAAAACGGAAGAAAAGCACCAAATTAGCAAAAGAAAGAAATAAATAAAGAGGAAAGATATTTGAAACATAACAATGAAAAAAAAGATGAAAGAAAAGCACCAAAATAAGAAAGAAAGAAAGAAAGAAAGAAAGAAAGAAAGAAAGAAAGAAAGAAAGAATTTTAGATCAGAAAAGAAAGAAAGAAAGAAAGAAAGAAAGAATCAATATATCTGAGAACAGAAAATAAATGAAAGAAAAACGGAAGAAAAGCACCAAATTAGCAAAAGAAAGAAATAAATAAAGAGGAAAGATATTTGAAACATAACAATGAAAAAAAAGATGAAAGAAAAGCACCAAAATAAGAAAGAAAGAAAGAAAGAAAGAAAGAAAGAAAGAAAGAATTTTAGATCAGAAAAGAAAGAAAGAAAGAAAGAAAGAAAGAATCAATATATCTGAGAACAGAAAACAAATGAAAGAAAAACGGAAGAAAAGCACCAAATTAGCAAAAGAAAGAAAGAAATAAAGAGGAAAGATATTTGAAACATAACAATGAAAAAAAAGATGAAAGAAAAGCACCAAAATAAGAAAGAAAGAAAGAAAGAAAGAAAGAAAGAAAGAAAGAAAGAATTTTAGATCAGAAAAGAAAGAAAGAAAGAATCAATATATCTGAGAACAGAAAATAAATGAAAGAAAAACGGAAGAAAAGCACCAAATTAACAAAAGAAAGAAAGAAATAAAGAGGAAAGATATTTGAAACACAACAATGAAAAAAAAAAGATGAAAGAAAAACACCAAAATAAGAAAGAAAGAAAGAAAGAAAGAAAGAATTTTAGATCAGAAAAGAAAGAAAGAAAGAATCAATATATCTGAGAACAGAAAATAAATGAAAGAAAAACGGAAGAAAAGCACCAAATTAGCAAAAGAAAGAAAGAAATAAAGAGGAAAGATATTTGAAACATAACAATGAAAAAAAAGATGAAAGAAAAGCACCAAAATAAGAAAGAAAGAAAGAAAGAAAGAAAGAAAGAAAGAAAGAAAGAATTTTAGATCAGAAAAGAAAGAAAGAAAGAAAGAAAGAAAGAATCAATATATCTGAGAACAGAAAATAAATGAAAGAAAAACGGAAGAAAAGCACCAAATTAGCAAAAGAAAGAAATAAATAAAGAGGAAAGATATTTGAAACATAACAATGAAAAAAAAGATGAAAGAAAAGCACCAAAATAAGAAAGAAAGAAAGAAAGAAAGAAAGAAAGAAAGAAAGAATTTTAGATCAGAAAAGAAAGAAAGAAAGAAAGAAAGAAAGAATCAATATATCTGAGAACAGAAAATAAATGAAAGAAAAACGGAAGAAAAGCACCAAATTAGCAAAAGAAAGAAATAAATAAAGAGGAAAGATATTTGAAACATAACAATGAAAAAAAAGATGAAAGAAAAGCACCAAAATAAGAAAGAAAGAAAGAAAGAAAGAAAGAAAGAAAGAAAGAAAGAAAGAAAGAAAGAATTTTAGATCAGAAAAGAAAGAAAGAAAGAAAGAAAGAAAGAATCAATATATCTGAGAACAGAAAATAAATGAAAGAAAAACGGAAGAAAAGCACCAAATTAGCAAAAGAAAGAAATAAATAAAGAGGAAAGATATTTGAAACATAACAATGAAAAAAAAGATGAAAGAAAAGCACCAAAATAAGAAAGAAAGAAAGAAAGAAAGAAAGAAAGAAAGAAAGAAAGAAAGAAAGAAAGAATTTTAGATCAGAAAAGAAAGAAAGAAAAAAAGAAAGAAAGAATCAATATATCTGAGAACAGAAAACAAATGAAAGAAAAACGGAAGAGAAGCACCAAATTAGCAAAAGAAAGAAAGAAATAAAGAGGAAAGATATTTGAAACATAACAATGAAAAAAAAGATGAAAGAAAAGCACCAAAATAAGAAAGAAAGAAAGAAAGAAAGAAAGAAAGAAAGAAAGAAAGAAAGAATTTTAGATCAGAAAAGAAAGAAAGAAAGAATCAATATATCTGAGAACAGAAAATAAATGAAAGAAAAACGGAAGAAAAGCACCAAATTAACAAAAGAAAGAAAGAAATAAAGAGGAAAGATATTTGAAACACAACAATGAAAAAAAAAAGATGAAAGAAAAACACCAAAATAAGAAAGAAAGAAAGAAAGAAAGAAAGAATTTTAGATCAGAAAAGAAAGAAAGAAAGAATCAATATATCTGAGAACAGAAAATAAATGAAAGAAAAACGGAAGAAAAGCACCAAATTAGCAAAAGAAAGAAAGAAATAAAGAGGAAAGATATTTGAAACATAACAATGAAAAAAAAGATGAAAGAAAAGCACCAAAATAAGAAAGAAAGAAAGAAAGAAAGAAAGAAAGAAAGAAAGAAAGAAAGAAAGAAAGAATTTTAGATCAGAAAAGAAAGAAAGAAAGAAAGAAAGAAAGAAAGAATCAATATATCTGAGAACAGAAAATAAATGAAAGAAAAACGGAAGAAAAGCACCAAATTAGCAAAAGAAAGAAATAAATAAAGAGGAAAGATATTTGAAACATAACAATGAAAAAAAAGATGAAAGAAAAGCACCAAAATAAGAAAGAAAGAAAGAAAGAAAGAAAGAAAGAAAGAAAGAAAGAAAGAATTTTAGATCAGAAAAGAAAGAAAGAAAGAAAGAAAGAAAGAATCAATATATCTGAGAACAGAAAATAAATGAAAGAAAAACGGAAGAAAAGCACCAAATTAGCAAAAGAAAGAAAGAAATAAAGAGGAAAGATATTTGAAACATAACAATGAAAAAAAAGATGAAAGAAAAGCACCAAAATAAGAAAGAAAGAAAGAAAGAAAGAAAGAAAGAAAGAAAGAATTTTAGATCAGAAAAGAAAGAAAGAAAGAAAGAAAGAAAGAATCAATATATCTGAGAACAGAAAATAAATGAAAGAAAAACGGAAGAAAAGCACCAAATTAGCAAAAGAAAGAAAGAAATAAAGAGGAAAGATATTTGAAACATAACAATGAAAAAAAAGATGAAAGAAAAGCACCAAAATAAGAAAGAAAGAAAGAAAGAAAGAAAGAAAGAAAGAAAGAAAGAAAGAATTTTAGATCAGAAAAGAAAGAAAGAAAGAAAGAAAGAAAGAATCAATATATCTGAAAACAGAAAATAAATGAAAGAAAAACGGAAGAAAAGCACCAAATTAACAAAAGAAAGAAAGAAATAAAGAGGAAAGATATTTGAAACACAACAATGAAAAAAAAAAGATGAAAGAAAAACACCAAAATAAGAAAGAAAGAAAGAAAGAAAGAAAGAATTTTAGATCAGAAAAGAAAGAAAGAAAGAATCAATATATCTGAGAACAGAAAATAAATGAAAGAAAAACGGAAGAAAAGCACCAAATTAGCAAAAGAAAGAAAGAAATAAAGAGGAAAGATATTTGAAACATAACAATGAAAAAAAAGATGAAAGAAAAGCACCAAAATAAGAAAGAAAGAAAGAAAGAAAGAAAGAAAGAAAGAAAGAAAGAAAGAAAGAAAAAAAGAAAGAATTTTAGATCAGAAAAGAAAGAAAGAAAGAAAGAAAGAAAGAAAGAATCAATATATCTGAGAACAGAAAATAAATGAAAGAAAAACGGAAGAAAAGCACCAAATTAGCAAAAGAAAGAAATAAATAAAGAGGAAAGATATTTGAAACATAACAATGAAAAAAAAGATGAAAGAAAAGCACCAAAATAAGAAAGAAAGAAAGAAAGAAAGAAAGAAAGAATTTTAGATCAGAAAAGAAAGAAAGAAAGAATCAATATATCTGAGAACAGAAAATAAATGAAAGAAAAACGGAAGAAAAGCACCAAATTAGCAAAAGAAAGAAATAAATAAAGAGGAAAGATATTTGAAACATAACAATGAAAAAAAAGATGAAAGAAAAGCACCAAAATAAGAAAGAAAGAAAGAAAGAAAGAAAGAAAGAAAGAAAGAAAGAAAGAATTTTAGATCAGAAAAGAAAGAAAGAAAGAAAGAAAGAAAGAATCAATATATCTGAGAACAGAAAATAAATGAAAGAAAAACGGAAGAAAAGCACCAAATTAGCAAAAGAAAGAAAGAAATAAAGAGGAAAGATATTTGAAACATAACAATGAAAAAAAAGATGAAAGAAAAGCACCAAAATAAGAAAGAAAGAAAGAAAGAAAGAAAGAAAGAAAGAAAGAAAGAATTTTAGATCAGAAAAGAAAGAAAGAAAGAAAGAAAGAAAGAATCAATATATCTGAGAACAGAAAATAAATGAAAGAAAAACGGAAGAAAAGCACCAAATTAGCAAAAGAAAGAAAGAAATAAAGAGGAAAGATATTTGAAACACAACAATGAAAAAAAAAAGATGAAAGAAAAGCACCAAAATAAGAAAGAAAGAAAGAAAGAAAGAAAGAAAGAAAGAAAGAATTTTAGATCAGAAAAGAAAGAAAGAAAGAAAGAAAGAAAGAAAGAATCAATATATCTGAAAACAGAAAATAAATGAAAGAAAAACGGAAGAAAAGCACCAAATTAGCAAAAGAAAGAAATAAATAAAGAGGAAAGATATTTGAAACACAACAATGAAAAAAAAAAAGATGAAAGAAAAGCACCAAAATAAGAAAGAAAGAAAGAAAGAAAGAAAGAAAGAATTTTAGATCAGAAAAGAAAGAAAGAAAGAAAGAAAGAATCAATATATCTGAAAACAGAAAATAAATGAAAGAAAAACGGAAGAAAAGCACCAAATTAGCAAAAGAAAGAAATAAATAAAGAGGAAAGATATTTGAAACACAACAATGAAAAAAAAAAAAATGAAAGAAAAGCACCAAAATAAGAAAGAAAGAAAGAAAGAAAGAAAGAAAGAATTTTAGATCAGAAAAGAAAGAAAGAAAGAAAGAAAGAATCAATATATCTGAAAACAGAAAATAAATGAAAGAAAAACGGAAGAAAAGCACCAAATTAGCAAAAGAAAGAAAGAAATAAAGAGGAAAGATATTTGAAACACAACAATGAAAAAAAAAAGATGAAAGAAAAGCACCAAAATAAGAAAGAAAGAAAGAAAGAACGTTGTAATATGTTTGAGACGGGAAAAAATGAAAGAAAAAAAATCCCCAAAATAACAGTAGAAAAATGAAAGAAAGAAGTAACTTTTGATTCTCTCTACGTCAGTTCTTGAAATAGGAAGCTTTTTATGTAGCTGTTCATTTGAGCACTATGTGAGAAGAAATTGTCAAAAGCCATAATCCGTAAAAGATGACTTACAGACTTGTAAATAAAG
Organism: Sepioteuthis lessoniana; assembly: GCA_963585895.1. Lineage (NCBI taxonomy): Eukaryota > Metazoa > Mollusca > Cephalopoda > Myopsida > Loliginidae > Sepioteuthis > Sepioteuthis lessoniana. The sequence continues at coordinate 31,937,152 of OY757942.1, forward strand.
AAAAATGTATACTTATACGTAAAGCAAAATATTTTTGTCACGGCAAGAAAATTTTCAACATAAATGAAATCATATTTGTTTGATTGGTCAAAATCTATGGCCTAACCAGTCAAAAGTTTATCCAAATGTATCTAATGTGACAGTTTCAAATTACTGGTTCAAAATTTGTTTATTTGTTTGTTTGGGTTTTATGGTATATCAATCTTTGTAGGTTATTTAATGCCAAATCCATTTTTATACAAATATACAGTTCTATTTCAAACAATTCAGTTTAGTATAAGGACACAGTTTTATTGTCAAAAACCTGTCGATTTTAAGCAATTCAGTTTAGTCAAGCAGTTTTATTTCAAACAAATCAATTTAGTATAAGTATACTTTTTTTACACACAGTTAAATCTCAAAACTGTTCTATTTTGAACAATTCAATTTTACGCAAGAAGAGTTTCAAGTCAAAAACAGTTCTACTTTAAACAATTCTGTTTAGCATACAAAACAGTTCTATTTCAAACAATTCAGTTTGCAGTTTAAATGTCAAAACATTCCTATTTTTAACAATTCCGTTTGGCATAAGTACCCAGTTTAGTTCTATTTGACCCATAGATAGGACCCTATTAGTTGCTATCATTCCAGCTCACAGTGGACCTGGGAGGAAGGGGTACTTGCATTCCCCAAAGCTCCAGCATTAATGGAACCTCACCATCAGATTTTTTAGTGTCATATCAGGACACTCTTTGGGCAGTCTTATTTCGTTTCAAAAATTAGTTGTTTATACTCATCATGAATGATCTTTAGCCTTCTACCAAGAAACTCCAGAAAGATATTTGATGAATCAGCAGATCTAGAAGCAAAAACTTGAGATGTTCTGGCATGAAGAATGGTTATTGCTTGTTCTCTAGCTGGCTGTCAAAGCAAATTTTTCTGAGTGATAGTAAAATATTACAAGTAAACACTCTAAGTCTTCTTTCCTATTCGACCAGCCAACGTCTGACTAGATTTGGTTTGTCATCACTAAAAAATAAAGCAAATATGTTTAGAGGGTCTAAGATCAGGCAAGATTTTGCTCTCTTACACAGAGACGAAAAAGTAAAAACAAAAAAATGTAATAATAATATGATGGACTGTTAGAGTGCCCTTGACTAATGGTAATGATGCCTTGGCTCCGAAACCTTGCTTGATGTCCGGTTATTATCTGGAGAGAGTACTTTTCACGAAACATTTTTTGCGGTGACTGTTTTATGAATTTACTACATTATTATTGGCACATGATTATTTGTACATATTGATTATACAGTTGAATCTTTATGGGTCATTATGAATATAATGGGTAGAAAATCAAAAAGAAAGAAAGACAGAAAGAAAGAAAGAAAGAAAGGAAAGACAAACCAAAAATAGGATAGATAGATAGATAGATAGATAGATCGGGAGAGTGAGAGAAAGAAGCTCTAAGATAGCAATCGAAATATCTGAAAGAAAGAAAGAAAGAAAGAAAGAAAGAAAGAACATCAAGATATCAATCAACCTATTCAGAGAAAGAAAGAAAGAAAGAAAGGAAGAAAGAAAGAAAGAAAGAAGATTTCAAAGAGCAATGATAAAAGAAAGAAAGAAAGAAAGAAAGAAAGAAAGAAAGAAAGAAAGGAAAGACAAACCAAAAATAGGATAGATAGATAGATAGATAGATAGATAGATAGATAGATAGATAGATCGGGAGAGTGAGAGAAAGAAGCTCTAAGATAGCAATCGAAATATCTGAAAGAAAGAAAGAAAGAAAGAAAGAAAGAAAGAACATCAAGATATCAATCAACCTATTCAGAGAAAGAAAGAAAGAAAGAAAGAAAGAAAGAAAATTTCAAAGAGCAATGATAAAAGAAAGAAAGAAAGAAAGAAAGAAAGGAAAGACAAATCAAAAATAGGATAGATAGATAAATAGATAGATTGGGAGAGTGAGAGAAAGAAGCTCTAAGATAGCAATCGAAATATTTGAAAGAAAGAAAGAAAGAACATCAAGATATCAATCAACATATTCGGGAAAAGAAAGAAAGAAAGAAAGAAAGAAAGAAAGAAAGAAAGAAAAGCACCTCGGTATCAATAAAAAAAATTGGGTTAACAGAAACAAAGAAAAAAAAGAAAGAATTGAATAAGCGAAAATAAATCTATGAACTCAGGCGTCCTAAAATGATCAACAGTGAAAAAAAACAAACAATGAAATTAAGAAAAATAACAAAAAAAAAAATGAATAAATAAAACAAATCTGCAGTTTAAAGTTGGTTCACGCAAAAGACACTTCTAAAGAGAATGGTTAACAAATAAATTACGACCTTCAACCTTCAACTTTGACGTCACCCATAAGATTCCTTCCCCAACCAAGCACTTCTTCCTCTCTCATACGCCAACAGACTCAGGCTAAACCCTAAATCCGTGGAAGCCTTTCTCTGTCTTCCCTTCTGTACCGCAGATAAAAACAGTAACCTGAGCTTTGAAAGGCTTGACGCATTCATAAGTCTCCTTCGGCGGCGCCAACTTAGGAAACTCTAACCACTCAGCGCTTCAACCCCAGCCACTAACACGGAAGCGCCGTTTCTGTGAGTCACAGAGGGTCCCGGACATTACATTCCGAAAGACGGCCATGTGGAAATTCGAACATTCGAACCGCTGTTCTGACCAAGGGGCACTTGTCAGAATTGTCAACCTCTTTTCGATGCCGGTTTTCAAATCCCATCCCCCGTAACCAACATGACAGATTTGTCGATTTGGAGAAAGACCATTTCTTACATATTTGGCGTGAGCCGTCCTACTGTGTCCCTCAAGACACTTCTTGATATCTATAGCGTTTACGAAAGTTCATATCACTTTTACCCGACATATATATATATATATATATATATATATATATATATAATAAACCTATACTGTTGTTGGCATAAAATCCAGAAAACTAAACTGTATCTTCCTGGTTTTCAGCGTATTTATTGTATAAGTTCTTTCCAATCCATTTCTGTTGCTAGACAACAAGAATAGAGATCATTCAGACGACAGTTCTGTTGAAATCAGCTAGAATCATCATCCTCATCGTTATCACGGCACGGATTCCCTTGATGTTCTCTCTCACTAACCGTCCCTATCAGCTATCGCTCTTTTTAGCTTGTTTAGACGGCACCAGTGTTTATATAAATCTGATGAATGTAAGTTTTTGCTGCTGCATCTATAGGAAAACGTCAAATATGAGTTCATCTTCTTTTCATAGTCTCCAGTATGTCTTCTTTGTCTCCTTCAAATAGTTTCCGATATGGGAGGTAAGTAGACGTAAAGTTGCTTTGTCGGATACTGCTAACAAGCTCTGTTCAAAGCAATACACTGCATTCTAACTAGTTTTTTTTCTCCAACCGTTTCATTAGAATTTAAATAGTTCAAACATACAGCTGTAATTACATGGTGCCCGTGGTGTAATGGTTATCGTCGTAGGAAGTGGACACGGCGACACGAGTTCAAATCCTGGACGAGACTGATTGCATTTCACATAGCACTAATACCCTTGGGAAAGGTATGAATCCAATTATTCTCCCTCCAGCTATGGATAAATCGTAGGGCAGACTAGGTTCTTCAGCCTTGGTAAGGCAACTAGTCTAGGAGAATGAAAACTTTGAATTTAAACACGCTAAACTCCGCTTAAAAACTGACCTTTTGTCATATCCTGCCCGAGTGGAGGGGTTGGTAAATATGGTAATTACACGGCTTCAGCGAGGAGGATTTTTTTTTCATCAGAGAAATCAGACTTCCATATATAGTCAATGACTGGTTTATTCTAGTCCAAGCTTTACCTTTAACTATTATAACGTTGCATATCTGATATATGATGGCCCATACAAGAATAGCCCCACCCCGCCAAATGTTTAAAAATAAAAAATGAATTTTCTTCTACGTAAAGGATCTTAATTTTTTATTAATTCCTGTAAAAATGAGAATTATTAGGTATTATTCATTATCGCTCTCTACGGTTTTGAAACCAATCAAAAATAAAATTTCGTAAATATATCTTAAAGATTCGTACAAATGTTCACCATTGACCCAGTTGAGCGGGGGTTCAATCCCGGTCGAGTCATACCAAAGACTCAAAAAATGGTACTTGATGCCTCTTTACTTAACACTTAGCATTATAAGGTATGTGTCAAGGGTAAAGTTGAGCAATCCAGGGACAGGAGTAACGCACTCTCCTACACCTGGATGTAGTAACTATTGAAAAGGGAGCCTTCGGGTCACCCTCGACTAAAGGGAGACAACTTTACTTTACATGTTCATATTCTTATCAATTGAGTTTGGTAATTGATAATATCTTCTAATATATATATATATATATATATATAATTAATACATATTTATTTATTATATAATAGCTCTCTCATAGTTATTGAGCACTCTCCAAAATATATCGCATTTGGTCTCCCACAAACACACTAGGTGAGATACTATATATGGAGCTGTCCTCGTGGTGTAATGGTTAAAGCGATGGTCTGCGAAATCGTAGCACGCGAGTTCGAACTCCAGTCGCGCTATTACGTTCACTTTTGGACAAATACATTTGAGAAAGATATGAATCCCCGTTATCCTCCCAGCACGACCGCTGTTCTTCTAGGAGAATGGCTTTGGCATTAAATAACCCACGAAGGTTGGTGTGCCATTAAACAAAGAAACCAAAACCAACCAAACCACTACTATATATATGCGAGTGTGTATGGTCGTTCATAATGAAAACACCTAAATGTTTTTTCATTAAAAAAACTAAGTTTCTTCTAAATCAAAGAATGCAAGATTTTATTATTTCTTGAGGGAAAATCTCGAATCAAAACGGATATTATTTGATATTATTTGTTACCAGACTATACAGGACTGACACTCTGAAACCAATATATATATATATATATATATATATATATATATATATATATATACCACACCACAACAAAATTATCAAGGAGGTTCACTCTACACCTTTCAGATTCTAACACCACATGTCAACATAACAAAAATATTTCTATGTTTTGCAGTAAAACAATTGTTTTTTTTTCAATGTTGACATGTGGTATGAAGTATTTTTGTATTCTTAACAAAAATATTTCTATATTTTGCAGTAAAACAATTGTTTGTTTTTTTTCAATGTTGACATGTGGTATGAACTATTTTTGTATTCTTAACAAAAACATTTCTATATTTTGCAGTAAAACAATTTTTTTTCAAAGAATACAAAAATACTTCATACAGACAATAATATCAAAAAAATCAAAATCCTAGAAGCTTTGAATATAAAGTTTTGACAACCCACAATTAATAGAATTACCTTTGAAACTAGTGATAGTATTTCAGAATGTTTAAAAATGTTTAAAATAGATAGAACAATCTATATTCCAAAATTCTTACAAACGACAGAGAGAAAAAAATTTATTGTACTTCACCGGATAGAAATCTTTAAAAAATAAACAACTACAACCACTTAGCATCACCTTGGTGCTATAAAAAAGCCTCACTTTGGAGATAAAAATAAAAATGATATAATAATTTAGATTATTAAATATTAAACAGTTTTAATTTAGAAATAAACCTACACATTACTTTGATAATAGTTCTGAACAGAACCAAAAGTATTCGGTGTACCATAAATGGTTCCTTTAGAGAAATCATTAAAACATTTCAAGATCGCAACATAAAAAAAAGATATTAGGACTGTTGAAAGAAAAAATAACTAGGATTTTATTTTATTCTTCCAAGCCTGTTTATATATATATATATATATATACACACACACACAAGGTGCATACGATAAATTTTTAGGATTTCAGCTTCAAATGAACAGCTACAGCAGCAAATTTAATACACCCTACAAAAGCCTGATTGTCAAAGCTGGTGAATTTCAAATATGCAATCTGACATTTTAGAAGAACGATATGCAATAAAGTTCCGTTTTAAACTTGGAAAAAATGCCACAGAAACGTATGGAATGCTTCAAACTGCTTTTGGAGCATCTTGCATGAATCGAGCATCAGTTTTTGAGTAGCATAAGAGATTCAAGTAAGGCATGGAGTCTGTGAGGGATGATGAGAGGTGTGAGAAGAGTAAGGAAGTCAATAAACCAGAGTTGATTGGCTAAAAGGTTAGGGTTAGGGTTACTATGTTGAGGTTTTAAGGGAGTTCAGGAAGAGATTCCGTCGGAAGAGACCAGCACTCTTGAAATCGGGTCAGTGGCATTTCCACCAGGACAATACACCAGTCCATCCTTGTCACAGACTATTTGACCAAGATGGGTATCAAGATAGTTCCTCAGCCTCCCTATAGCCCAGACCTTGCTCCCTGTGACTTTTGCTTATTCCCTAAGCTCAGAGGCTGTCGTTATGAGACAAGTGAGGAGATGAAAGAGGCTGTGACGAAGGTCATTGACACACTCATACAACAGGATTTCCATTAGGCCTTCCAGAAGTTGTTGGAACGGTACAACAAGTGCATTGCAGCTGAAGGAGATTACTTCGAAGGGGGCAAGAGTTTCATGTGTGTACTGTCAATAAAAGTGTCCATACGATAAAAGTCTGGAAACTTATCGTTTGCACTATATATACATATATATATATATATATATATATATATATATATATATATATATATATATATATATATATATATATATATATATATATATATATTATTTCAGGTAAAATACAATATTCGGTCACATTAGGAAGAGAAATTTATTTCCATTTTGTTAAGTGCATTGATATGAATCAAAGTCTCTCTAAAATAATTGTTAACGGGACTTCATCAGATCCAATAGGAGAAAATAAAATAAATTACAACCAGATAGGAGGGATTGTCAAATGAATATTGTTCTTTTCTTGAAATAATATTATCTGCACTGTGTATTTATTTACATTGAGCTCTTGGCCAGGAATATTTAAATATTCGAAATTTGAATAATTTATTCGTCCTGACGGAAATGTTCCCCACTCCGGATTTATTGGATTAAAGAATACCTTATATATATATATATATATATATATATATATATATATATATATATATATATATATATATATATAACACTTACGTGTTGACAGATTTGTCAATCTAGCCAAAGACTATACTTGAATATTTAACGTGGGCTTTTCTTTCTGCGATCCTTCAGAAACTGGTCGATATTTACATCACAACCCTTTTTTTCACGACCAGGATGCGATAAAAAGGCAATTTGTGAAATCAGTGTTAAATTTTCAGTGGAAGAAAGAAAGAAAAATGCTTAGATAGATTGTAAAGAAAGAAAGTAAGATGCTTAGATAGATAGATAGCTAGATTGATAGATAGATAGATTGGAAAGAAAGAAAGAAAGAAAGAAAGAAAGAAAGAAAGAAAGAAAGAAAGAAATATACTTAGATAGATAGATAGATAGATAGATAGATAGATAGATTGTAAAGAAAGAAAGAAAGAAAGAGAGAAAGAAATATACTTAGATAGATGGATAGATAGATAGATTGTAAAGAAAGAAAGAAAGAAAGAAAGAAAGAAAGATAAATAGATCGATAGATTGTAAAGAAAGAAAGAAAGTAAGATGCTTAGATCGATCGATAGATAGATAGATAAATAGATTGGAAAGAAAGAAAGAAAGAAAGAAAGAAAGAAAGAAAGAAAGAAAGAAGTAAAATGCTGAGATAAATAGATAGATCGATTGTAAAGAAAGAAAGAAAGAAAGAAAGAAAGAAAGAAAAAAGAAAAAAATGCCTAGATAAATAGATACATCGATTGTAAAGAAAGATAGATAGATAGATAGATAGATTGTAAAGAAAGAAAGAAAGAAAGGCAGAGAAAAAGTGAGATGCATTTATATAATGAAATAACATCCATTCGTAAGTAGACATTTTTTTTAGTTAAAAACTTAATTTTCTGAACATAGGCAGACTCAACACACTTATTTCCCTTGGTGGATAATTTATCGATGTCACTCATCCAGTCAGGATTATCCAATCCAATGGGGATTGGCAGACCAGTTGCTGCCGAATCTTACACAAGTACAGACGTTGATAATCAATAGGAACATTCATAACTGCCTCTCGTTCTCTTAAAGGGAGGTAACATGTAAGCCTTTCTACCAACTCCTTGTCTAAATAAACTTATGGGCGCCTAATGTTGCTTGCTGGGATATATTATTGTTATTGCTTGATACTTTTCAGATAAAATACTTTCTTTTAATTTTCAGACTATGAATTTTAATTGTCTCTCGTTACGTCACAGATTTACTCATCCATATATTGGAAATTAAAAAAAAAACAACTGCAAGAATTTATTTATCTGTCAGAATTTTTTTTAGATGAGGCTTGATGTGAAATATTTTGGGTGTGATTTTTCAGACTGTTGTCGAATTCATCTAATGACGTTTCTTGAGGAACTTCTTGTGATGCTTCTTGGATTGATAGGCGTCATTATATGAATTATATCTTCAAAGTTCTTGAACGCCTTGTTTAATCAACAGTCAAATTTTAGAAAGGATTTCACAGGATGACTCATTTCTGTGCCCAGATACACAAGTGATATCTGAGGAAATCCAAAGAATACAGTAACCGAAAAATTGTTTCAATTAACAATAAAGATGAGGACAAAGTCCGAAAAATCACGCACAAAAAGATATTATTTATTCTAAAGAAATACTTTAGCATCAAAACAGATATTTTTAGATATTATTTATTGCCTAATTATACAGTATTGGAACACTCTGATCAAAAATAAAATGTATTTATATTAGAGAAAAGCAAGGAAATTGAGTTAGGAAAGTAATAATAAGATGGGATGAGAAAATGGTTTCTGTGTTAGCTACACGGTAAAAAAAGGAAAGAAAGAAAGAAAGAAGGCGGGAAGATCTAGTACGTATTTGATTTAAAATGTATGATGTATGAAAGTATAATTTCTCTTGTTAAATAATTGTGTCAGATTGTTACAGCAGTGAGATCACATCTCACCACATAAGAGACTTTTTTAAAGATATATCATATTCATAAATTGTATATTTTACATCGAATGAATTGTATATTTCACATGTGCTGAATTTTATATTCTATATGGGGGGAATTGTGTATTTTACTTGGAATGAATTGTAAATTTTACATGGGCCGAATTGTATACTTCATATAGGGTGAATTGTGTATTTAACATAGGGTCAATTGCATATTTCCTACTGGGTAAATTGTAAATTTCAAATAGGGTGAATTGCATATTTCCAAAAGATTGAATTGAATGTTTCACATGGCATGAATTGTATACATCACACAGGACGAATGCTATATTTCCCATAGGGCAAATTCTATATTTCACAAAGGATGAATTGTATTTTTCACAAAGGTAAATTTTATATTTCACATCAGGTAAATTGTGTATTTCACATAGGGTAAGTTGTATATACCCCATAGAGTAAATTATATATTTCACAGAAGGTATATTCTTTTATTTCCTATGGGGTGAATTATTTGTTTCATATTGAGTGAATTGTATATTTTACATAAGTTGAATTGGATATTTCACCTTAGGTGAATTCTATATTTTACATAGGATAAATTGTATATTTCACAGAGTGTAAACTGTACATTTAACAAGGGGAATTTCATATTTCATAAAGTGCAGATTGTATAATTCATATAGGGTAAATTGTGCGTTTTATATTGGGTAAATTTTATATTTCACATTGGGTGAATCATATAAATAACATTTGGTGAATTTTATATAACACATAAGATAATTTATAAATTTTGCATGGGGGGAATTGCATATTTACATAAGTTAAATTGTATATTTCACTAGGGGTCGATTGTATATATCACATGGGGTGAATTTTATATTTCACATTGAATGGATTGTATTTTTCACTAGGTTGAATTGTATATTTCACATGGGGTGGATTGTATTTTTCACATGGTGTGGATTGTTTATTTCTCATGGGATGGATTGTATATTATACAAAGGGTAAATTCATCATCATCATGTCGTGCTGGTAGCACAGATATTCCAGACCCTCTCTCGCCACTTTCCCCTATCGTTCATCGCCTCAGGCAGGTCTTCTGGACAACATCCCGTATCCTCACATAGTTGCTGAATGTATGTTCGTGCTGGTCGTCCTGCTTTTGCACGGCCATTTGTGGGGGTCCACAAGAGTACATCACTTATGAGTTCGTCCCTGTTTCTCCAGCAGTGTCCTGCATATCTGGTTCGTCTAACTTGAATAGTTTTCGTGATAGGGGGCAGGTGGCCGTACAGTTGGTGTCTTGTGGGGTGTTGCTGCCAGGACTTGTTCAGGATTGCACGCAGCATTCTTGTGTAATTGCCATCTAGCTTCTTCTCCAGCCGTTTTGTTAGCGTCCATGTAGTGCAGCCATATAGCAGTATCGATGTGACTGTTGCCTGGAAGAAACTGCGTTTCATTTTATCGGTTAGGTCTGATTTCCATATAATCGATAGCCTATTGATAGCTGTCCATGCTTTCCTTAACCTCGTTTCGATGTCCTTTTCGGTTGATTCAAATTCACTTACCTAGGAAGCAGCGTCGAATCAACCGAAAAGGATGTATATGTGAAAAATAAAAATATGACTAAACAAAATACCTCAGCCTTACATTCTGTGCACTTTTACGGAAAAAAAACTGGCAGGCAAAAGTCAGTTGTCCTTTATCCTTTCCAAGATTATATATATATATATATATATATATATAATCTTGGAAAGGATAAAGGACAACTGACTTTATCATTAAGGGTTTTCGGACTCTTGTCTTTATCTTTATTGGTTATTCCACAACGTTTCGGTTGATATGTCCTCAGGCCTTCTTCAGGTGTTTGTAGAACTCGGGAACCTTCACGGAACTTCGAACTTTATTGAAACAGAGTCGTCTGTTCTGATCCCGTTAGCCATAATCGGGAACAAGTGTTAAGTATTCCTGTATTGTAACTCGCCAGCAGTCAGGATTGAACCTGCAGAAACTTAGGGAACCAACGACTATAAATGTTACGCTGTGTGTCCAGCTGGACAATTCAGAGTGAAAATTTAGGACTTATAAACTTAATGTTCTTACTTGACTAGAATTACTACTATTATGCATGATTTTTTACCTGTGCTCATATTCAGAATTTTATATATTTTTTGTATAATGTCAGATATATATATATATATATATATATATATACGTCTGACATTATACAGAGCACCTTGATTTTTCTGATTTATTTTGTTTTTTGTTTCCTTTTCTCTAACATCTGTCTCGTTAAATCACAGATGAATAAAAGCTTCAATCCCTATATATATATATATATATATAGAAAGAAAGAGAACAAGAGAGAGAGAGAGAGAGAGAAAGATAAAGAGAGAGAGAGTAGATCGACAGACAGATAGACAGAGATAAACATCAATATTGATATATGAAGAGATGTAGAAAGCATATCATTCGGACGAATGACTATGAAAAAAAAAAAAAGAAAAGAAAACGGTTGAAAAGTAAATTAAGCAGACCCTGAACCAAATTTGTTATTCGTTGCGCCACAAAAAAAAAGCTTTCTTTCTTATCAAGTGTGACACTAGCCTGATCTCGAGATAGGCTTGTTTTTTTGTCGCACTCTGCATAACGGTCCGTGACGTTAGGGAGGCTACAAAGAACAAAGAAAATAATAACAGCTGTTCAGCCATACAAGATAACAAAATGGGAAATCAATTAGGGCGTATGTGTTCGAGTGTTCTGTTGTGCTGGCGGTTGTACTGCGCATGCCCAGACGTAGTCGCGTACGTAAGTATATAAAAATACACGCATCTGTGTTTGTTTATATATATATATATATATATATATATATATATACACACACACACACACAGGGGTGCGCGTGTTATGATTATTGTCGTAGGAAATGGACACGAGTTCAAATCCTCGATGAGTTTGATTTCTTTTCACATAGCACTAATACCCTCAGGAAAGGTATGAATCTAGTTGTTCTCTCTCCAGCCATCTGTAAGTAGTAGGTCAGACTGTTATCTTTAACTTTAATTAGGCAACCAGTTTGCGAGGAGGAAAACTCTGAATTAAAACCTCTTAAACTCCGCTTGAAATTGGCTTGGTATCACATCCTATCCGTCCAGTTGGATTGGTTTCTTTGTTTAATGGCATATCAACCATTGTAGATTATTTAATGCCAAAGCTATCCTTCTAAAAGAACAGTAGAGGTACTTTTTACCCCATAGCTGGGAGGATAAGAGGGTGTATACCTTTCCCAAGAATATTTGTCAGAATGTGAACATAATAACGCGACTGGAGTTCGAACTCGCTTACTTAGATTCCGCAGTCCATCGCTTTAACCATTACACCACGAGGACACCCCCAAGTACTGTTTATGCATTTATTAGATATATAATTTGTCAACGTATTTTGTTGATAACATTTTAAATGAGTCTGAGCACATTTCTTTGGTACTTTAAATGTTTTCAAGTATTGTTATGTAACGGTAACAATTTAATATCTGTCATTTGTTTGCACACATTTACGTAATGATATATTATTTGTAAGGGGATATTTTATCGGTAACATCACTTTTTAACAATTTAGAACTCATTTGATTGGACTCTAGTATTGTTTTTTTTTTTCAACACAGTTAAATGGTTTCAATCATTGCAATCTAACATTTATTATTCAATTCGATATTAATCATTTGTTGAGAACTGAGAACTTGTTACAAGTATTGCTATTTAATACTAATTATTCAACCCAACATTACTCATTTGTTTGCCCGCTGTTAAATGGTTCCAAGTATTGCTACGTATTACGAACACTTCAATTTAAACATCCGTCATTTGTTTACATACAGAGAGACTGAAGAAGTTTTTGCCTTTAAAAAGAACGAAAGATTAACACTGAACACGTTGTAAGTGTTTGATTTATCCACCTTTTCATTTATTTTTATCATCTTCTCAGATTTACCAAAATCTACCCCTTCTCCACACAGTTATATGATAAAACAGTTCTATTTCAAACAATTTACTTCAGCATTTTACACTCAATTTGAATGTCAAAAAGTTTTGTATGACTTAGAAAAGATGCTAGCAATATGAGCCTGAGTGTACCTGGGAGTAATGACAATGAAGAGGTACTCCACATTCCCAAAGCTCTTAAACAGGAGCCTCACCATCAGACTGTTTTTTGTCATTTTCAAGACACTCATTTGAGGGGTACTTACTCCTCTACATTTTGGGAGTGGCCCTTTCAATATAGATTGAAAAATACGAGCACACCATTTTTTTATATATGTGGGCCTCTCAGCTCCTCAGGATTGAATTTCATACGATTCTTTTTGAATTTTTTGATTGAGACAACTCAATCCCAGCCACTGTCACTCACCCTCAAGTTGACCTGATGTCTGAGTACGATTTCTAATTCACTTTTTAAGCTTCTACATTAGCTCTCAAATAATAGATACAGCTCCTCCGTTATTAACACTCCGAGATGCACTTTGACCCCGAGTGGTACTACCTGTTAGGATTCCATCTCTGGGTCGAATAGAGCTGTTTGCTTATTCGATGTTTTCGTTTTCGTTTTCGTTTTCGTTCGAGTGTCTTGATTTGGTTTGGTTTGGTTTCGTTCGAGTGTCTTTGATTTGGTTTGTTTTAACGGAACATCGATCTCTTATGGGTCATTTGATACTGAAATTTGATTCATTTGTAAATGTTGCATTGTAGTCAGGACTAAAATCATTTCTGCCTTGGTAAATACAGCTTAAGTCTCCATACTTTATGAAAGTACCTCGTATTTTGACAGCTCATTCGGCAGTTATTCGAACTCGTTTCGAATGACATGTTAAGATTGATCATTAAGGTCATTTGTTAATATTGATCATTAAGATCATTATGATCATTGATCATTTGTTAATATTGATCATTAAGATCATTATGATCATTGATCAATTGGTAAGATTGATCATTAAGATCATTATGATCATTGATCAATTGGTAAGATTGATCATTTAACTATGTGCACACCAATGACTGGTGTTTAATTGAATTGCTAGTGATGCATAGGAATACTTGAAACAATTTAACTTTCTTAACTTATGCTAAACTGAATTGTTAGAAATACAACGGTTTGATCATTTAACTGTGAGCAAACAAATGACTGCATTTTTGCACTGACTGCATCTTTACACTGACTGCATCTTTGCAAAGGGGTAAAACACCCCTAATGAGTGTCCAGGATATGACACTAAACTATCTGGTGATAAGGCTCCTGTAATGCTAGATTTCGGGTTAATGGGTAATGCAGAGTACCCCTTCAGTGCCATTGCTCCTAGGTCCACTGTGGCCCAAAGGGGTAACATCTGATAGAGTCCTATTTATGGGTCGAATAAAAAGGTTCGACTGTTGCAAACAAATGACTTATGTTAAATGGAACTGTTAAAAATAGAAGTGTTTGACAATTTAACTGAATGTAAATCAATGACTGATATTTAATTGAATTGTTAGTTATGCATTGTAATACTTGGAACCATTTAACTTTGTTGACTTATGTTAAACTGAATTGTTAGAAATATACGGTTTGATCATTTAACTGTGTGTAAACAAATGACGCTATATTTAATTGAATTGTTAGTGATACATAGCAATACTTGAAAACATTTGACTGTATGAAAGCAAATGACTGATAGTAAATAGAATTATTTTTATTTAATAGAAATAATTGAAACCGTTTAACTAAGAGAAAAAAATGAGCTCAGATTCGTTTAAAAATGTCATCAACAAAATGTGTTTAGAAATCATATGTACCTCTGTATATATATATATATATATATATATATATATATATATATGTGTGTGTGTGTGTGTGTGTGTGTGTGTGTGTGTGTACTGAGCCATTGTTTACCACTGGCAAGGGAGACGGACGTTCAATCCCCAAAAACACGCACCTAAGTTTGAATAGTGTAGACACGATGATAGACGATATGTAGATCTAAGATTGAATAATTCAATAACAGTTAACAGTGCTTCAGATTATCGCATCGGCGAGAAATTGCCTGTCTCCAAGTGTCGTTAATTCTGTGTTTACACTATTCAACTTTAAATATACATCTAGTCTATCATTGATATTGAGCACTCTTTATCTATGAATATACCAAACACACACACACACACACACACACACACACACACACACACACACACACACACACACACAGATATATATATATATATATATATATATATATAATAGTGAAAAAAATCAAAGGCAGGTCAAAACTCACGTCTCATGTAATGAGTTTACTTCATTCCTTACTCAATAGAAGCACTAGTGTCATGATGTAAACTGTTTGATCATTTAACTGTGTGCAAACAAATGACTGGTGTTTAATTGAATTGTTAGTGATACATAGGAATACTTGGAACCATTTAACATTGTTGACTTATGTTACACTGAATTGTTAGAAATACAACGGTTTGATCATTTAACTGTGTGCAAACAAATGACTGGTGTTAAATTGAATTCTTAGTGTTACATAGGAATACTTGGAACCATTAGAATTTGTTCATTTATGCTAAAATGAATTGTTAGAAATATAACGGTTTGATCATTTAACTGTGTGTAAATAAATGACTGATGTTTAATTGAATTGCTAGTAAAGCATAGGAATACTTGGAACCATTAGAATTTGTTCATTTATGCTAAACTGAATTGTTAAAAATACAACGGTTTGATCATTTAACAGTGTGCAAATAAATGACTGGTGTTTGTTAGTGATACATAGGAATACTTGGAACCATTTAACTTTCTTAACTTATGCTAGACTGAATTGTTAGAAATAGAACGATTTGATCTTTAATGTGCAAACAAATGACTGATGTTTCATTGAATTCTTAGTGATACATAGGAATATATGAGACCATTTAACTGTGTGCACACAAATAGTTTTGAAATAAAATGATTTGTGTTAAATAGCTATACCTGTAACAACTTTACTGTGTGCTCTCAAATAGTTTTGAAATAAAATGATTTGTTGTTAAATAGCTATACCTGTCACTACTTGACTGTGTGCAAACAAATAGTTTTGAAATAAAATGATTTGTGTTAAATAGCTACACCTGTAACTACTTTACTGTGTGCACTCAAATAGTTTTGAAATAAAATGATTTGTGTTAAATAGCTATACCTGTAACTACTTTACTGTGTGCAAACAAATAGTTTTGAAATAAAATGATTTGTGTTAAATAGCTATACCAGTAACTACTTTACTGTGTGCAAACAAATAGTTTTGAAATAAAATGATTTGTGTTAAATAGCTATACCTGTAACTACTTTACTGTGTGCACTCAAATAGTTTTGAAATAAAATGATTTGTGTTAAATAACTATACCTGTAACTACTTGACTGTGTGCAAACAAATGACTAATCCTACATTGTTACTGTTACATAAAATTGCTTGAAACCATTTAACAATATGCAAACAAATTATTAGATCCAAACATTTGGTCCTCCGATTCTTTTTTAGGCAACTCATTTCTTTTTACGACTTCAAATGAATGAAACATTAATTTCCCTCAAAATACGGTGGTTTGTTTTCGTTGGATTTTATGGCATTAAATAATCAATAATGGTTGATATGCCATAAAACCAAACCAAACCGAACGAACGTATTTTGCGGAAAATTAATGTTGCATTCATTTGAACTCGTAAAAAGAAATGAGTTGCCAAAGAAATAAAAACGGAGAAATTTAAATTTTCTAGTCCAGTTCAAATTGGAGAAGAGCTGATTGATTTTTGTGTGCACTTATTTGTTCTTTGAGAAACGCGTTGGATGGTAACATTTTATGTCATATTAACTCTTGTAGGTTATTAAAAACAAATATTGTTCACACACACACACACACATTGGTATAATGGTTAAAGTGTTCGCCAAAGGCCCGGGAGGCCGGGGCTCAATCCGAGGTCGAGTCATACCAAAGACTCGAAAAATCCTTCTTGATCAAGGGTAAAGTGGAACAATCCAGGGAAAGGAGTAGCACCGTCCCCTTCACCTTGGTGTAGTAGCTATGGAAAAGGGAGCTTTCGGGTCTCTCGCGGCTACGGTCGCCAGCTTTACTTACTTATACATCATCATCATCATCATATCGCGCTGGTAGCACGGATATCCCTGACCCTCTCTCGCCACTCCTCCCTATCGTTCATCGCCCTAGGTAGGTCTTCAGGACAACATCCTGTATCCTCACATAGCTGCTGAATGTACGTTCGAGCTGGTCGTCCTGCTTTTGCGCGGCCATGTGTGGAGATCCATAAGAGTACATCTCTTATGAGTTCATCTCTGCTTCTCCAGCAGTGTCCTGCATGTCTGGTTCGTCTAACTTGAATAGTTTTCGTGATAGGAGGCAGGTGGCCGTACAGTTGGTGTCTTGTGGGGTGTTGCTGCCAGGACTTGTTCAGGATTGCACGCAGCATTCTTGTGTAATTGCCATCTAGCTTCTTCTCCAGCCGTTTTGTTAGCGTCCATGTAGTGCAGCCATATAGCAGTATCGATGTGACCGCTGCCTGGAAGAAACTGCGTTTCATTTTATCGGTTAGGTCTGATTTCCATATAATCGATAGCCTATTGATAGCTGTCCATGCTTTCGTTAACCTCGTTTCGATGTCCTTTTCGGTTGATTCGACGCTGCTTCCTAGGTACGTGAATTTGTCTACTAGTTTAAGTGGGGTTCCTTCTAGAGTGGAGATGTCCCCCGTTTGGTTATAGCACATATATTCCGTTTTGTGTGCATTAACATAGAGGCCTATGCTTGTTGCTGCTCGTTCCAAACTATGCAGAAGAGTTTCGGCTTGGTCAGGTGTATTTGCCAGTATCGCTATGTCATCGGCAACATTTCAAAATCAGCCTGGGTTTATTTGGTTACACACAGTTAAATAGTTTCAAGTATTACTATTTACCACTTATAATTCTTGTCAACGTTACTCAAATGTTTGAACAAAGATAAATGGTTACAAGTATTTTCTATGTAATACGAATGATTCAATTTAACATCAAGTCATTTATTTGTACACATTTAATTTTTTTCATGTTTTGTAAATAATTAAGCAGTTTTATTTAACCCATATATACCATAGGACCAACATTTTGTGCTGTAAAGAAAGAAGTCTGCAGAAAAAGAAATACTTAAACTCGAAGGTAAGGGGAAAAATATAGCAATCGTTTTTATTCAGCTATGATCACTGCAACTCGAAAAGTTCCTTCTTCTCTCTTCCTCTCGGTGATGACGGTGTGTGTGTGAGAACTGGCTGTTTGACACACGCTTTTCACAGCAGATGGGTCGTAGCAGACTGGGGTATGACGGGTCGGGGCCTCCGGAACCTTTAACGCACCCGTTTTGACAACTGCCTTCAACTCTGCCAAAATCTCATTACTTGTTTTCTTATTTAGTGATTTTGGTGAACAAATCGAAGATTCGCGAATGTTCGATGTCACTAGTGAAACACGTGATATTACATCTGTGTTTATTTTAAAATCACGTCTAACTTTGCAGGTCATTCTGCCCGCACGCGTTTTTCTCGTGACACCTTCACTGATTGACGACAGCGCCCGTCCGTAATATTACACATAGATGGCTCACAGACAGGTATCATTACTCCGGGACAAAAGTGACCTGGGAGTAAGGGGTTCCCCACATTTCCCCAAAGCTGCAGGACTGGAGCCCCACCAGCAAATGATTTTAGTATCATATCCAGGACAGTCATTGAATGCGGGGAGCGTATTACAGTGAGATGCATCGGGCGTATTCTGCAGCTCTGCTGACAAATATACAGTTTTCTTGGTTACTGAGTTTAATAGTAGATCAACCTTCGTTGGTTATTTTAAGTCAAAGTCATCCTCGTCGAAGAATATTAGGGATATTACTAAAAATATAGCTGAAAGGATAAAGGGGTTCAAACCATCTCCAAGTTTTGGGTTGGTTTCCTTATTTAATGCCGAAGCCATTCTTCGAGAAGAACAATAATGGTACTATTTAACCCATTGCTGGGAGGATATGGGTGTTCATATTTTTCCCAAGGGTATTTGCCCGAAAGTGAACGTAATAGCGCGATTGGAGTACGAACTCGCTTACTACGATTCCGCAGTCTATCGTTTTAACCACTATACCACGAGGACACCCACCCCATCTCCAAGGGTATCAGTCCGAAAGTCAACACAATCATACCAATGGAGTACAAATAAACTTACTTCGAAGCCGCAGTCAAGCACGTTTGCTTCTACGCCACGGGGACTCACGCCAAAAAGATCAGAATCCAAATCTTATGCTGTATAATAGCATAAGATTTGGATTCTGATATGAAGTGAATATATATATGTATATACATGTATGCATACATACATACATACATATATATATATATATATATATATATATATATATATATACTTGAAGAAAAACAACGAAACCGGTCACATAGGATTATAAATTTATTTCAATCCTGTTACGCATTTTTGAAATTTCCAAAAACACGAAAAAAGTAACAGGACTTCTTCAGATCATTTTGGATAAAATATTGAATAGACACATGGTAGTGGGAGGGGATAGTATGAGGGAGTCGAAGAGTTGGGAGGGAGTCTTAGAAGGGTGAGGAGTTACCTCTTCATTAAGCCCACTTCCGTTTTAAATTTAACTTTCGGTTAGCAGTGTAGTAAATATTGTTTTTTTAAAAGTTTTTTTAAAATTTATATTTAGACCTAAATTACAGGTTTTTTATTGACTAAGATTTAAAATTCGATCGGCTCTGACTTCCCAACTCCGGTTTAACTGGACCAAAATATATATATATATATATGTATATATATATATATATATATATATATATAAGAATCGAGAAAATATGAATTAAGATAGATACTACTTATTGTCACTGAACTTACAGTTGTGTAATAACAGTAAGTTCAGTAACTACAACTAGTATCTAACTTAGTTCATATTTTCTCGATTCATATATATATATATATATATATATATATATATATGTATATATATATATGTATTTATGCATACATGTATATACATATATATATATTGACTTCATATCTATCAATCTATCTATCTATCTCAGTCCATATTATCTCGATTATGTATATTTTTTCATTTCATATCTATCTATCTATCTATCTATCTATCTATCTATCTATCTATCTATCTATCTATCTCCGTCTACTCTCCTTTCTATCAACCCAGATCTGCTTGAATCTATCTATCTATCTATCTATCTATCTCCGTCTACTCTCCTTTCTATCAACCCAGATCTGCTTGAATCTATCTATCTATCTATCTATCTATCTATCTATCTATCTCCGTCTACTCTCCTTTCTATCAACCCAGATCTGCTTGAATCTATCTATCTATCTATCTATCTATCTATCTATCTATCTATCTCCGTCTACTCTCCTTTCTATCAACCCAGATCTGCTTGAATCTATCTATCTATCTATCTATCTATCTATCTATCTATCTATCTATCTATCTATCTATCTATCTATCTCCGTCTACTCTCCTTTCTATCAACCCAGATCTGCTTGAATCTATCTATCTATCTATCTATCTATCTATCTATCTATCTCCGTCTACTCTCCTTTCTATCAACCCAGATCTGCTTGAATCTATCTATCTATCTATCTATCTATCTATCTATCTATCTATCTATCTATCTATCTATCTCCGTCTACTCTCCTTTCTATCAACCCAGATCTGCTTGAATCTATCTATCTATCTATCTATCAATCTATCTATCTATCTCCGTCTACTCTCCTTTCTATCAACCTAGATCTGCTTGAATCTATCTATCTATCCATCTATCTATCTATCTATCTATCTCCGTCTACTCTCCTTTCTATCAACCCAGATCTGCTTGAATCTATCTATCTATCTATCTATCTATCTATCTATCTATCTATCTATCTATCTCAGTCCATATTATCTCGATTATGTATATTTTTTCATTTCATATCTATCTATCTATCTATCTATCTATCTATCTATCTATCTATCTATCTATCTATTCCAGTAAATATCAACTATCTCAATTTCCATATATCTACATAAGTTCTTATCCACCTATTTATCAAACATAGTTCATATCTATTTATTAATCTATCTGTGTACGTACGTCAATGTATGCGCCTGCGTGGTAAGTTCAACGTGGTAGCACTCTCTGACTATAACGACGATAGATTATCTATCTATCAATTTATCAATCCTTGCTTTCGCACGGAGTTGTACAATATAACATGAATCACAATTCGGTATCCAACTCATCGATCTTAATTGCCATTGTTGTTTCAGCTCGTTATCAAATCTTCTGACATCAACAATCCTACTTTACAGCTGTTATCTATCTATCTATCTATCTATCTATCTATCTACCTATCTATCTATCTATGTTCATTATCTATCTATCTATTTATCTATCTATCTATTTTCCTTCTTTATCTGGAGGATTTTAGCGTGTTTTAGCAATCTATTTCACTACTTACGTATCTATCTCTCTATATATTTGTGTGTGCGTGTGAAGGGTTGGGTAGGTATGCACGCACAGAAGTGTGGTTCCGTGTTGTAGTTTAAGCGTAGTAACAGCTGCACGCTCTCTCTCTCTCTCTCTCTCTCTCTCTCTCTCTCTCTCTCTATCTATCTATCTATCTATCTATCTCATTATATATATATATATATATCAGCCTCAGTATTTCTCACTATCTCCGCCTGTTCATATCTATTTGTTTATCTATTTGTCTCTCTATCTATCCTTAGCCATTCATTGCTCTCTGTCTCAACCTGTTCATATCTATCTATCTATCTATCTATCTATCTATCTACGTTCTAGGTTTTGCCCGGTAGCACACCCTGAGACAATAACCATCACTGGCCACTGGTATGCACCTAAAATAATATGCATTTCCATGAGACAACATAATACCAGTAATGGAAAATATGTTGTCAGCACAGGACATAAGCAGGCGACATTTGCATACAAAGACCTTTTATCAGAGACGACAGGAGTTCATTTACATAATGTGACACGCTTCCTCTTAATCCTGAACGGGTTCTGTGTGTCTAGGACATTGATTGACCCATGACACTTGTGCCACTAACCGCATTTTTTTCTTTCCTTTTTTTTAAGGGCTTTGTTTTCTTATTTGTATTTCTATTTGTTTCTTTCTTGCCACCATTGATAATATGGCAGGGAAAGGGTTTTTAGAAAATGCATGCCCAAGTTTGCATGGCTACTTAGGCCACACCATATGTTTATCAAAAACATAGTCGTACATATGTAATTAGGAATATCACGGGATCCTGCTTGACCAGCACTGATCACAAGGTGAAAGGCCTTTTTTCTTTTCTTTTTCTTTTTTAAACAAAGAGAAGGACAGAGACAGAGAGAGAGGGGGGGTTACATTCTTTATAACAATCGGAATTATGATTTTCACGAAAGTATCATAGTTTGTTTAAAACTCTTTTATTACAAGCAAGTTAATTATTAAACGAGCATATTCATTCCTTCGTCTTGTCAGCGGGGCTTAGAATACGCTAACTGTTCTCCTGAGAGGGGGTTAAGACCCCCCCTAAAAGGGGAGTCTTGAGTATTACACTAAATTACCTGTGATGATAAGGCTCTAGTTCTGGGGTTCTATGAAGCGTGGAGAACCTCTTTATTGAAATTACTTCCAGGTTCACCCTGATCCTGACTCGTAGTACCTGTGAGTGACATATCTGTGGCTTGAATAGATCTGGTCAAAAATTTTTCATATTCGAATGGACAATTAGCTAATAAAACTCTCTTAAGAAACTACAAAGCAAACGTAGATATGAACACACAATACCCCTTCATTGCCATCACTCCCAGGTTCACTTTGACCCGGAGTGGTAGCACCTGACAGGATCCTATTTATGGGTCAAATAGAACTGTTTGACATTTAAAATGAATGCAAACAAATGATTTATGCTAAATTGAATTGCTAGAAAGAGAACTGTTAGATCATTTAACTGTGTGTAAAAAAATAACTGATGTTTAATTGAATTGATAGTAATACATTGCAATACTTGGAACCATTTAACTTTCTTGACTTATGCTTATAAATCATATATATCTAATATATATGTATAAACTGGATTTGGGATTAAGTAGCCTACTATAGTTGATATGCCATAAAACCGAACAAATGACAAATGAATGAACAATCAGCGTGGTTCCTAAACATCAAGGCATAAAATAACCCTAGATGGGTTGATATGCAATTAAAGTCAATCAATCAATCATTCAACAGAATGATTTTGAAAAATGTCACGGATATGTACTTGATTTGCATATCACCAGTATCAATGACCAAATATTTTTAATTTTAAACTTTTGGGAGTCATGTCAGTTAGTTCATATCTATAATATTTTATTGTGGAAACAGAATTTGAATGCAGTAGACTTTGGTAATAAATAATACCTAATAATATACGTTTAATTGTATACTCGACTAAAAATATTACAGTTTTTATTCATTTATTGCTGATAATGTATGAAGTAAACGCATTAATTATGGCTTTACCATAGTTATATTATTTGGTATAATCAAACGGGTGACATCTCCACTCTAGACGGAACCCCTCTTGAACTAGTAGACAAATTCACTTACCTAGGAAGCAGCGTTGCATCAACCGAAAAGGACATCGACACGAGGTTAACGAAAGCATGGACAGCTATCAATAGGCTATCGATTATATGGAAATCAGACCTAACCAGGCAGCGGTCACATCGATACTGCTATATGGATGCACTACATGGACTCTAACAAAACGGCTGCAGAAGAAGCTAGATGGCAATTACACAAGATTGCTGCGAGCAATATTGAACAAGTCCTGGCGGCAACACCCCACAAGACACCAAATGTACGGCCACCTGCCTCCTATCACGAAAACTATTCAAGTTAGACGAACCAGACATGCAGGACACTGCTGGAGAAGCAGGGACGAACTCATAAGTGATGTACTCCAAGGACCCCCACACATGGCCGTGCAAAAGCAGGACGACCAGCACGAACATACATTCAGCAACTATGTGAGGATACAGGATGTTGTCCAGAAGACCTGCCTGAGGCGATGAACGATAGGGAGAAGTGGCGAGAGAGGGTCAGGGATATCCGTGCTACCAGCACGACATGATGATGATGATGATATTATTTGGTATTATGGTTAGACTGTTCGCCAATGATTCGGGGGACAGGGGTTCAAACCCAAGGTCGAGTCATACCAAAGACTAAAAAAACGGCACTCCTTGCTTAACGCTCAGCATTATTCGGTACGGATTAAGGGTAAGGGAAACAATCCAAGGATGGGAGTAGCGCCCTCCACTATACCTCAATGTAGTAATTATTGAAAAGGAAGCTTTTGGGTCCCCCTCGACTACGGTTGGCCAACTTACTTATAATAATATTTTACGGGGTGAGGTACGGAATTTTATTTTACGCACAAGCAGACCAATTTTAATCATATAGTTAGAAATAAAATCAACTAACCGGTTTCGGTCCTCCCTGGTTACAGTTGAATCGAGGACAACGATTAAGAAGGACAAGGGGAGGGACTATGTAATGTAGAGGAGGAAAAAATATGCAAGCTGTCTAGGAAGACAGGGGTTAATTAAATAGTAACCCTAAGGGATAGTTTATGGGTAAAAATATGAATGGTCGCAAGAACCTTTAGTGTGGGACCAGCTTAAAATGGCAATCAAGTCGTCACTTTAGGACGAGGCTCAATTACGGTAATTCATAAGGTGTTCTGCAATGGAAGACCCGTATGTGTTGTTTATTCGGCCAGCAAAATAGTTCTCCTGCAGAATTTTTGTGGGTACATGTTGTTTAAATCTTGAATCTGGAAGTTGATTGGTTCTCCCGATGTATTGCAAACCGCAAACACATCCAAAAGAATAAATCAAAGAACCACTAAGTTGTGTGTGTGTGGGGGGGGGGGTAGAACGTTACCTCGACCAGATGTCAAAACACTCTGTGCGCAGAAAACCACACGCAGGTTGGAAGAAAAATAGCACCCACGTACTTATATTATTACAGAAATATAAAAAGGAAATAGCACCCACCTACTTATATTATTACAGAAATATGAAAATGAAAAAACGTACTATAGAAATGAAAAAAAACGTACAATAAAAATGAACAAACGGACTATAAAAATGAAAAAAAAACTACTATAGAAATGAAAAAACGTACTATAAAAATGAAAACAAAAGTACTATAAAAATGAAAAAAACTACTATAGAAATGAAAAAACGTACTATAAAAATGAAAAAAACGTACTATAAAGATGAAAAAACGTGCAATAAAAAATGAAAAAAAACAACCTACTATAAAAATGAAAAGCATACGATAAAAAGGAAAATACGTACTATAAAAATGCACTGAAAATCAGGTAAATGCACTTTTCCTCATTTGAAAAGAACGCCCGTAACAGAATTCTGGGCGTTAAAAAAAGAAATGATTAAAAAAAATTAAATGGGAACTATACTAGTATGCTAAGCGCTTTTTAGAAAATTTCATGGAAGCAACACCTCACAAAACAACAGCTGTACGGTCACTTACCTCCCATCTCATAAAGTACCCAAGTAAGACGAACAGGATATGCAAAGGCACATTGTCTTATGGACTCCTGCACATGGATGCATCAGAATTGCCCGAATTGATGGGACTTTGATAAATCAGCTCTGTGCTGACACTTGATGCAGTCTGGAGGACTTGCCAAGAGTAATGGACCACAGGGATGGATGTTGAGAGAGATAGATAGATAGATAGATAGATAGAGAGAGAGAGAGAGAGAGAGAGAGAGAGAGAGAGTTAGAGAACTCTTAGTCTTCGGCACGATTTTATATAATAATTGATCGGGTAAGACTTTATACAAGCTTCAGTAAACGTTGAAGATATCAAGTAGCGTCTTGAGGGACATGCCAAATATTTCAGAATGGGTTTTCTCCAAATCAACAATCTGTCAATAAACACATCTCCAATATATATTTCCTTTATTATTTTTTCTGAGTTTCAATTCTGTAAAGTTTGGTAATAAATAACACTTAGTCATAATTATCTTCATTTAAGAATTTTTCTACTAGAAATGATAACATCTTGTTCTTTTTGTTTAGAAGAAAAACTATCTCATAAAAGATGTTTACCTATATATACATATATATATATATATGTATATATATATATATATATATATATATATATGTGTGTGTGTGTGTGTGTGTGTGTGTGTGGTTGTTATAAACGATGTTGTATTCGGTTTTATTCCGTTATTTTTTGTTTTGGTTTGGTTTGGTTTCTTTGTTTAATGGCATATCAACTCTTTTTAGGTTATTAATGCCAAAGCCATTCTCCTAGAAGAACAGTAGTGGTACTATTTAACCCATAGCTGGGAGGATAAGGGGGTTCATACCTTTCCCAAGGGTATTTGCCCGAAAGTGAATGTCATAGCGCGACTGGAGTACGAATTCGCGTACTACGATTCCGCAGTCCATCGCTTTAACCCTTACACCACGAGGACACCCCCCCTTTTTTTTAGATTAATCTTTTAATTTTTATTTTTATATCTTTCATATTCTTTTATTTTTCATATTTAATTTTTAAAATCTATTCTTATCACATTTTCTATTTTATTATTTTAATTTCACATGTTTTTTTTTTAAATATTAACTTTTAAAAAAATGTCCCCAGATTAATTTTTTGTATTCTTCTCTTTGCATTCTATATTAGCCATCTGATGAGGCAGGATGCTTTTTGCGACCTGTCGAAATAAATTTATTATGGCATAGTATAGAATCTATCCGTTTAGTTTTCTTTCTACGATACACACTCACACACACACACACACACACACACACACACACACACACATATATATATATATATATATATATATATATATTAACTTAATTTGACGCAATATAACGTGTTTATGGGTGATAATCTATTTACAAGGCTTAATCTGGCACATGGTCTCTTATTCATGAGTGAGAATTTATTTACAAGGCATAGTCTAGCACATAGTAGTTCATTTAAGAGCAGCGCTTTTTTTATAATCCTTAGTCTGGTAAATGGTCAATTATTTATGAGCAATAAGGTTCAAGCTCAGTCTGGCACATAGTCACCTATTTATGAGTTATACTGTATTTACAAAGCTATGTCTGGTATATGGTCAGTTATTTATGAGCTAATCTGTACATACCGTATTTCTAGTCTTTTTTGAACATGCGCACTGACTATTCTTCAGTTTTGTTTTGTTTTGTTTTTTCTTCCTTTTGATTTGAAAAAAGGAAAATATTTCTTTTGTTGACCCATTTATATAAACCTAGAAAAGAACCATATATACATATACCCTGATATTGTGTAGACCAGATTCACAATTCAGACTTTTTTGTTTCCTCGCTCATTGTTTTGCCATTAGATTAATGACTTGCCCTTCTTTAACATTATCAAAAGCCACCCACCAACATGAATTTGGTCATTTAATCGACCACACCCCCTGTTCTTGCTGCCCATTATCAAGAAGTCGAGACCTTAGTCTATCATAATGACATTAATAGCACGAATATTTACTTGATTTGCATATAACGAATGCCTGTGACCAAAAATGAGATTTCCGCCTTCCCTGAATTATGTTGATGAGACAACGTGTATTTTCCCGCGTTTTGTGGTTCTCGTTCCTGAAATTTATGAATCGGAGGAAAGAGAACATTCAAAAAAGGAGAGTAACGTGGAGAGCAGGCAGAGTAAAAAAAGGAGAGATAAAAAGAGAAGCAAAGTGAGGTAGAGAGTGTAAAGAAGAAAGAAAACAATTCAGAGGGAGAAATAATGTTTAAAAAAGAAACAAAGAGAAAGAAATAAGAAAAAAGATTGTGAGAAAAGAGAAACAGAGAGATGAGAAAGAGAGAAAGGGAAACAAAGATAAGATACCAAAGAAAGAAAGAAAGAAAGAAAAAGTGATGGACAAATGGAACTGAAATAGAGAGATTAATAAGAATGAAGAAAAAAAGGGAGAGAAAAACAGAAAAGAATGAAACAGAGAGAGAAACAAGGAGAGAAAGAATAAATGATAAGAAACGCAAGAGCAAAAACGAAATGTGATAAAGAAAGAAAGAAAGAAAGAAAGAAAGAAAGAAAGAAAGAAAGAAAGAAAGAAAGAAAGAAATGAGCAAACAGGAAAAAGAGAGAGGTTAGAAAATAGAAAGTGAGAGAAATAACTTAGAAAAGTGAGAAAACGGAGAGAGATGAAAAGGAGAGAAAGGGAAACAAAGAAACTTCAGAGAAAAAGAGAAAAAGGACAAAGAAAGAAAAAAAGGATTGGAGAAATGTGAAAGAATGGAAGAGGGTCGTGAGAAAAAAAAGAGAGAAATGACAAAAAGTAAGAAAGAGAGAGAGAGAGAGAGAGAGAGAGACGGATAATAAAAAAGAGAAACGAAAATTATGTGGAGAAACACAAGAGAAAAAGAGAAAGTAAATCAGAGGGAGAAAGAGAGAAAGAATGTTAAGGAAAAATAAGTAGAACACAACAGAGAGAGAAAGAGAGAGAAAGAGAGTAAATCTATGAATATAGACAATGAAGAAATAAGAGTTTTGGTTTGGTTTCTTTATTTAATGGCACATCAACTTTCATCGGTTATTTAATACCAAAGAACAGTAGTGGAACTATTTAACCTATAGCTGGGGGTATAAGGGGGCTCAAATCAGAAAAAAGAGAGGAAGAAAGAAAATTTGGAGAGAAAGATTATGAAGAAAAAGGAAAGTACAAGAGAGAGAAAGAGACATGGAAAAAAAAGGAAGAAAAACATTTATTAGATATCAGGGAAAAGAAAAACGATAGATAGATAGATAGATAGATAGATAGATAGAATTTTTAGGTATCATTTATAACCAAATTCTTCATCTTTGAAGCTATATAGGAAAAAAATAAATTCTTATAAATATATATAAGGGAGGGGTTCATATTTCTAAACTACTAAATATTCATGTTTTAACCACAGACCTGGGTAATAAATAGTACCTAATGATATCCGTCTTCATCTTATTATGCTCTACTCGAAATATTGATGAGTATGGTTTATAACTGTTCATTAAATAACTTGTTAAGGTTGTACTTACTGTGTGATACCATCATCATCATCATCAATATCAAGGCGTGTCGACAGCACGGATTTCCTTGACTCTCTCTCGCTATCCGTCCCTATCGGTCATCACTCTTGACCTAACCCTAGAAGAGACAGCAAGGTGCAGTGGTATCATCGTAAACCCAAATAAAACAAAGTTCATGTGTTTTAAGCATGTTGATGCTATCGCCTCATTAAATGGCAAAACTCAGAAATTAGTAAACCAGTTCACATACCTCGGTAGTAAAATCTCATCGACTGAAAGTGATATCAACTTATGTGTAGGTAAATCATGAACATATATTGACTGGTTAACACCCATATGGAAATCTGAATTCTCTGATGAAATGAAATAGGATTTCTTTCAAGCCATAGCCCTGTCAGTACTGCTGTATGGTGGTACCAATTAGACCTTAATGAAACGCCTGGAGAAAAAGACTAGATAGAATCTACATAAGGATACTGCTTATTGGATACTGCACGTTAGAAAATATCCCCTCTACAGCCACTTTCCTCCCATCTCACAAACCATCCAAGACTAGAAAGACATGTTGAGCACAGCTGCAGAAGCAAGGACGAACATATAAGCACGGTCTCCTTATAGACATTTACACATGGATACTGTAGTGTTGGCCGACCAGAAAAAAAAAGTTATTCTTCAGTTCTGGATACTACCGAGAGAACTTGCCTAGAGCAAAAGCCGTTAGAGACGGATGTCAAGAATCAAAGCCATTCGGCTGCCAGCAGGCGTTGATGCTGCTGCCGCCGCCGGCTGATTTTTTAAATAACGAAGGCAGACCAATTCATTTTATAATATATATATATATATATATATATATATATATGAATTATATCTCTATAGTTATCCACAGACAGATATGTTTCGTTCTATCAGAAGTCATCAGTGTGGCTAGACATATTAGATTCCCGTAGCTGGGATCGAAACCCGGTTGACTCAAACGCCAATCCAAGCCTCTAACCCTCCGCCACGGGGAGCCAGTAGGAGCGAAGTAAATTTTAAATGGTTATGAATCACAATTACTATTGTTTACATACATCCGTTTGACGGCTACCGAGACCTCATTTCATATATGAAGAGACTTGCAATAAACCCTAATGGCAACATGATTACTTCATTCGCTCGAGAACTCAACCCTACGGAGGTAGGGGAGTATATATATGAATTATATATATATATATATATATATATGTAATTCATATTTCATATTTACATATCTTAAAAATAAAACTATAAGAATAATGATAATACCTATTTTAATTGGTGCGCTCGATACAGTCATTAAAGGTTTGGTACAACACCTGTAGGACTTGGAAATAAGAGTACGAGTGGCGACCATTCAAACTACAGCATTACTAAGATTGGCTAGAATACTGAGAACAGTCCTGGAGCAACCTCATTGATCTAGGGCTTGGATCAAATAGTTCAGAAAGAAAACTACTGCTACTCATCAAAAAGGTGTCGGCTAAGATAAAACAGCCAATTGATTAGAGGTAAAACAACTCTGTGGGCGTTTTAAACGACTAATAAGCCACATCTCACACGAGGTAACTTAGATGTGGCTAAGAAAAGGAAAATTTAAGAGAGAAACAGAATCTTTTCTAATAGCAGCACAAACCAACGCCATAAGAACCAATCATATCAAAGCGAGAATAGATAAGACGCAACAAAATAGTAAATGTTAGTTATGAGGTGATAGAGACGAAACGATCAATCACATAATAAGCAAATGCAGCAAATTAGCACAGAGTGAGTATAAGGCAAGATACGACTGGGTCGACAAGGTGATCCACTGGGAATTGTTCAAGAAATTTAGATTTGACTATACTAACAAATGGTATATGCACAACCCAGCGTCTGTCCTGAAGAATGAGACACATAAACTTCTATGAGATTTTGACGTACAATCGGATCACCTAATCTCGACCAGAAGAGCAGACCAACAAACGAAAAAAAAAAGAGAACTTGAAAAAATGTAGACTTTGCTGTCCAGGCTTACGACAAAATAAAACTGAAAGAATGTGAAAAGAAGGATCAGTAACTGGACCTTGCTAGAGAATTGAAAAGAAAAATGTCTGCTTGGCTGTATATCTTTTGAATCTATTGACATCAACAAGGAAGAGAGAAAAAGAGAGAGAAAGTGAGAGAGTCTCCATTTATTAACGACACAGACAATTTGATTTTTCTGATAATTTTAAGTTTTCAACATGAAAGTTGTGTTTTTTTATTACAATAACATACGAGAAAATTTTCATTTATAAATTCATTTTTTTTTAGATTCTGAAATCTTTTTAATTTGGATTATAAAAAAGATATTTTACATAAAATTCAACAGTCCTTATTGACGGGTTTATTCTAGAATTGATATAATTAATCTACACTAAGAGCCCCCAAATAAATACATCTCTAATATGGATTTATGCAAGAGAGTGGAGGTTAGAGAATATGGAATTGGCTATTTCTATGTTTGTTTATTTTTCAATGTGGCAAAAGTTGGCAGTAAATGATATCTAATAATATCCATATTTACCAACCCCTCCGCTCAGGCAGGATATGACACAAGATCAATTTTTAAGCGGAGTTTAACAGCTTTGAATTCAGAGTTTTCCTTCTCCTAGACTAGTTGCCTCAACTAGGCTGAAGAACCTAGTCTGCGCTGCTATTTACCCATAACTGGAGGAAGAATTATCGTATTCATACCTTTCCCAAGGGTATTAGTGCTATGTGAAATGCAGTTAGCCTGGTCCAGGATTCGAACTCGTGTCGCCGTGTCCATTTCCTACGACGATAACTATTACGGGTACCTCCTATCTAATAATATCTGTTTTCTTTGAATAATGTTCGGTTAGAAATGTTACAATTCTGGTAGGTTTGGTCTTTAGCATTGGTACGGCAGCGGGTCTAGTAGAAAGAAAACTCAATTCAAACGACTATTGCAGTTTGAATAGAGAGTGTCACACATTGCCCATGACGGAGGTGTTGGGCAGGATATAAAACATATTTATATTTAATCCTCATCAAGTCATACTGACAGCACGGAGTTATCTTTTACTCCGTAATTTTTCGCTCCCGCCAGGTCTTCTCAGCCACATCCTGTGTCCGAACAGAGCTGATGCAAGTAAACCTTTGGTGGTAGGCCAACATTGGCACGTGCATGAGAACGTTGCTAATAACTTTGACCTTGCTTCGCCCGGAGTGTGTTGGTAATTAATAATATACATATTTACCGACCCCCTCCGCTCGGGCACAAGGTCAACTTTTTAAGCGGAGTTTAACATGTTTGAAATCAGAGTTTTCCTTTTCCTAGACTAGTTGCCTTACCAAGGCTAAAGAACCTAGTCTGCCCCACTATTTTACCCATAGCTGGAGGGAGAATAATTGGATTCATACATTTCTCATGTATTCGACAACTGACATTCAACTGGGTTTGCTTGGTTGTGGCATAAGGCCGAAAATGTGGAGCATCCAATGAGACTCGAATTCACTATTAATGGTTTGCTTGTCTAGCCATTACACTATCCAAGGCGCCTTCCATTTATAACACAGAGAAATTATCATTATTTTACTCCAAGCAAGTTTTTCACATCAGCTTGAGCTGATGCTCGTTCACTGGAATCTGAATTTCTTAGATGAAGCTTGATAATTTCGATGATTGAATAGATATATAGTTCGATAGATACGTATAAAAAGACTCAGATATTAGTGCTGTGTGAAATGCAATCAGTCTCGTCCAGGATTTGAACTCGTGTCGCCGTGTCCATTTCCTACGACGATAACCATTACACCGCGGGTAATTAATAATATCTGTTCTGTTTGTAAAATATTTAAGTAGAAATTTTATAATCTTGGTATTTTTGGTAAGATATGAATTTAATTTTTGTTTTTAATTAAGAAAAATTTTAAGCAATGAACTTATTTATGGGTGATTGACTTTCTGCTTTGTTACGGACATGGTTTTAAAATTCTTTTAAAAAAACTGTCTCGTATAAGATACTTATATGTATGAGCACTGGTACTGACGCCATTTTTTATTGAAGGAAACGGTTGTTACAAGAACAGGAAAGGTATCTTTACAAAGAAAAAAATTTACCGGAAGGATTTAGGAAAAGAGAAAACAAATATTCAACGTTTTTTTCCAATTTTTCTTTTTCTGTTTTTTGTTGGTTTTTTTTTGTTGTTTTTTTTTTTCCGTTCCCTTTCTTGAAATGATTTTTTTTTTTTATCTTTAGTGCGCATGAGTGAGTTTAGTTCTCCAGACATCTTGTTCTTCCTATTCCGGAATGTGACCTGAGCAAACAAAATAAATGAATAAAAATGAAAATAAAAAGACGAATGAAGAAAAGAGGAAGAGAAGAAACACCTGCGACCAAATGAGAATAAAGAGTAAAATAAAAAATATACGAATAGATAGATAGATGGATATTGAAATGCAGATAAATAGATAGAGAGAGTGAGAGAGCGAGAGAGAGAGAGAGAGAGTGAATTAGAGTGCGAGAGAGAGTTCATTGTTGATACTTGGAATAACAGTCAAAAGATTTTCGTTTCATTCACGTAACTAAAAAATTTACGCCATCTGTTTTTCATTCAGTTAGAATATCTCTGATTTCAGCCATCTCTCTGTCTGTCTGTCTGTCTGTCTGTATGTCTCTCTCTCTCACTCTCTCTCTCTCGCCATACATATGAAAGTAGTTGTCGTCAACGCGTAAGAGGTCAAGATTTGGATCATTCTTGTAAAATATTAATTAACACCGAACGGCCATAAACTATAGTCAAATAGGTTCTCAAATTGAATTAGAAATAAACCCAGATACTTAAAAAACAATTCATTTAACATCAATCATTTACTTACATATAGTTAAATAATCAAACAGTCCTATTTCTAACAATTTAATTTAGTATAAGTTATTTGTTGTCGCATAGTTAAATGCCTAACAGTTCTATTTGACGCATGGATCGGACCCTATCAGGGGAAACCACTTCGGGGCAGAGTGGACCTGGGGACAACGACAATGAAGGGCTACTCCACATTCCCCAAAGCTCCAATACTGGGGCCTCACTAGCAGATTGTTTAGGGTCATATCCAGGATATTCATTGGGGGAAGTCTTACCCCTCTGCAGAGATGCTGTTGGTGTATTGTACAACCACAGAAAACTGAAAACAAGTAAATCGATGACGATTCTCAAAACCTTACACGCTAGAGATAGAATAAAGGGTTCTGGAGATCTGAGATTTGCTGTCGTTCAGACACATATAGAAAACTACCCATTCGAGCTGATGTGAAGAAAAATCATAAAAACGATGATTATTTTCCAGCTTAGCTACCACCATTGCTAAACATTCTAGACGGCGAGAAACAAATATATATGTTATGCCTCTAAAAAGAGTGCTCCTATTTTTCTTATGACTAATACAACTTAATTAGCGAAAATAGAATAACCATAGCTCTAGACATTTTATCTTAGGATAATTCAGATTCTGTGGAATGAGTACAGTTTGCTAATACTATAAGCACACACACATTTATATATATATATATATATATATATATATATATATATATATATATAATACCTAAAAGAGCTTGCCCAGTCAGCTGGAGCTGTAGAACACACTGACTGCACCTCTGCGGAGGGGTAAGACCCCACCTAACAAGTGTCCTAAATATGACACTAAACAATCTGATGGTGAGGTTCCAGCAGTGCTGGAGCTTTGGGGAATGCGGAGTACCCCTTCACTGCCATCGCTCCCAGGTCCACTCTGGTCCGGAGTGGTAGCACCTGATCCTAATTACCAACCCCTCCGCTCGGGCAGGATATGACACAAGGTCAATTTTTAAGCGGAGTTTAACAAGTTTGAATTCAGAGTTTTCCTTCTCCTAGACTAGTTGCCTCACCAAGGCTGAAGAAGCTAGTCTGTCCTACTATTTACCCATAGCTGGAGGGAGAATAATTGGATTCATACCTTTCCCAAAGGTATAAGTGCTATTTGAAATGCAATCAGCCTGGTCCAGGATTCGAACTCGTGTCGCCGTGTCCATTTCCAACGACGATAACCATTACACTACGGGCACCTGATAGGGCTCTATCTATGGGTTAAATAGAACTAACAGCATACTTATGCTAGAATGAATTGTTTGAGTAAACTGAATAGCTTGAAATAAAAATGTTTTTGACAATTAAACCGTACTTACATTTAAACCGCGTGCTTATGCTTAACTGAATTATTTCAAATAGAACTGTTTTTCGACATTAAAACTGTGTTTACAGTTCACTGAATTGTTACATATAACTGCTTTAATAGTTTGAAATGGAAATGTTTTTGACAATTAAACTGTGTACTTATGCTAAACTGAATTGTTTTAAATAGAACAGATTATTTACATAAAAATGGATTTGGCGTTAAATAACCTACAAAGGTTGATATGCCATAAAATGCTACAAACCAAACCAAACCAAACCTAAAAGAGTCAAAAACTCGTGACCCAGGACCATTGGGATAATTCTGATGGAAGAGGGTTAGCCATTTCATATATAAAGTGGTAACCAGAAAGATAAAAAAATTAGTATTTTTTTCTTTTTTTTATGCTTCTCATTCCGGTGGCTATTTTAATAATAAAATAGCCGGCCCTTTTCCGTCTGAATTATCCTGATGATCGTTTAGTGAAACCTAAGTAAGTGGGGTTTCTGGCTCTTTTGGATATTTTAGTTTTGCTCTGCTTAGTGGATTGAGAACTTTTACTTATCAACTTATGTAACTCTGTCGGTGTTTTTTTCTTTTGACTTGACATTGCAGTAATGATTGATTATTTTCAAGCAGTCTGGATTTTTTAGGCTTTTTCTTATTATATAATTTTTTCCCAGATATATTTTGACTATTGGCGCAGATAGATTGATAGATAGATAGATATGTGCACCAATAGTACAACATTGTCAAAATATGTATGGCTATTTTACGATAAACGGGCAAATCTCCCGTATAAAATAAATAGAATGAATAAAATAGAACATTGTGAAAAAAGCCCTTGCTTACAAAGGAGGCAACATTAGCTGTGGATTGTACCTGGAGGAAAAAGTTATGTATTCTAAAACATGCTGAAAACAAATTGCTGAACAAATTAAGAGTTAATATTAAAGTGTATACATGTTTCTCTTATGTCATTTATAACCTGAGTAATTCCATATCAATCACCTGATATTTGGACAGTCCTATTGATATATCTATGTATAACCTGACTGATAAAATGAAACGCAGTTTCTTCCAGGCAGCGGTCGTGTCGATACTGCTGTATGGATGCACCACTTGGACGCTCACAAAACGGCTGGAGAAGAAGCTAGACGGCAATTACTCAAGAATGTTGCGAGCAATATTGAATAAGGCCTGGCGGCAACACCTCTCAAAACACCAACTATACGGTCACCTGCCTCCCATCACGAAAACTATCCAAGCTAGACGAACCAGACACGCAGGACACTGCTGGAGAAGCAGAGACGAGCTCATAAGTGATGCACTCCAATGGACCCCCACTTATGGCCGAGCAAAAGCAGGAGGACCAGCCCGAACATACATAAAGCAGCTATGTGAGGATACGGGATGTAGCCCAGAAGACCTGCTGGAAGAAATGAACGATAGGGAGAAGTG
The DNA here is from genome assembly GCA_963585895.1 of Sepioteuthis lessoniana. Classification (NCBI taxonomy): domain Eukaryota; kingdom Metazoa; phylum Mollusca; class Cephalopoda; order Myopsida; family Loliginidae; genus Sepioteuthis; species Sepioteuthis lessoniana. Next base: position 31,973,995 of record OY757942.1, read on the forward strand.
GCGAGAGAGGATCAAGGATATCCGTTCAAGTGACTCGACATGATGATGATGATATCAATCGTATTTAAAGGTGTATTTTTGCAAATGACAAGTGTACCTCTTAATACGTGATTTTATGCTGCTATATAAATACAATTTTCTCATTTTTCCGTCTGATGCTTGTGCGCATCACGTGTAATATAAGGTAATGGACTTCTAGCATTCATTTTTTATTTTTCTGTTCTACTGTAGTGGCGTCATGCACTTTTTCTTGCTAAGTCTTATTATTTGAATTTTTCTCTTTCTCTTTCTCTCTCTCTCTCTCTCTATATATATATATATATGTGTGTGTGTAACATACCCATACATGAAGCGTCACATAGAATGTTCATAACATATATACATAGAACATAGGACTCCCGAAACACGAAAAACCCTTACGACTTCTTAGTTCAGGTACGAAACATTTTATTACTTTTGAGTTTAAATGTTTTTCGACATAAGGAAGAGACATGCACAATCTTTCTATGATGACTTTTCCATCTGCCCCCAAAACACGTGCAACGCCCGTAGCGCACAAATTCGTCTGGCCTCAGCGAGCCCCGAAAGTCGACCCTTCCCGTTCTCAAGTAACTGACTTTTTCAAAATCCCCAAAATCCTCCGCGCGCGCTTCCTGTGCATGACGCCATTCACATCCACTGGTCAACCTTTCTATCTGGGACTTTTATTTTGAAATCTGTGAACGACACATCCTCCCCGCGCGCACGTCAACACCTGTGCTCAAGTTTGCACCTAACTAACCCATGTGCTGAGCCGAAAGGTTCTCAGCCTAACTAAACTCAAAGGCAAGATATATAAAACGAAATCCCTCGGTCATTATATTACATATATATATATATAAGGTGTTTCCCAAAAATTGATATAATTCTAGCAGGCCAATAATTAGATATATAGTTTCATTCCAACTGGGTGCTCTATAATTCCGGCCCAGTAAATGACTGCCATACTGTAAAAGAAAATCGCAGACTATCATCAAGAATTCGATTCCCATCATATAAACTTGACCTCATGTCAAACTAAGCAAATTTTAATAAATGACCACTAGTATACTATTCTGAATAGTTGTAATCCGTCTGAAGTGCTAATCAGACACAGTTAAGGTTGATGATCAGATAAGACCTGGTACCGTCAACATGACTTTACCGTAAACAAGGTTCTCGTGTTTACACAGCAAAGTCGTGCATGATAATCGTCGCAGTAGAATAGGCTAAAAACATTCGTACATCGACACATCTCAGTAAGATCTCATTGTTTATTCAGGTTTGCTTACCGTTGTCTAAAGCAGCCCGTCACGCTTTGTTGTGTCTGTTAAAAGTTCTTTTCCGAATGTTAGTTTCTTATGACCTTTTAAGATGAGCGTCTCAGCTTTAATATGAATTGCTTCTCAAAACAAATACGCTTCATTTTGAATATAAAGAGTAACATTGAATGACAACTTCTAAGATTTTCATTTCAAAGATAAAAGCAGTGACGGACGTATTTTAAGAAGGTTTCTGCAACGATCTTGTTGTCTTTTTCTATTATTGTTTTTCAATGTTTCAAATGTATTGCTTGCTTTTCTTGCACCTGGTTTGTCTTTATTTTGATACTTTGAACTCTCCGTACTTTTTCTGAAACGATTTACTTTTCTTTTCTTTTCTTTTCTTTAGAGAGGTAGATAGATACGTTTTGTTTGATTTCTTGAATGTTGGCATATCAGCCTTCATGGGTTATTCAATGCCAAACGCATTCTTGTAGAAGAACAGCGGTGATACTATATAACACATATCTGAGGAGATAAGAGGATAAAGCAACTTTATCAAGGGTATTAGTTGGAAAGTGAACGTAATAGAGTGACTGGAGCACGAACCCGCATACTTTGATTTTGTTGTCCGGCTCTTGAGCTACTACGTCACACGGTCTACACCCTCGTCGTTTATTTAATAAAGCTATCTCTGCAGAAGAACAGAAGAGTTACTATTTTATTCGTAGCCGGGGTGGATAACAGGGTGCACACCTTCCTTAAGGGTAAGCGTCAAAAGCGAATGCATTTGAACGACTGGAATTCCATCTCGCTTGCGACGATGTCATAATCTAATACGTCAGCCTCTAAGTTACGCGGATCCCTAATAGATATAAAGAGAGAGAGAGAGAGATACCTTTTCAGTTGTTTATTTGTTTGTGTTTTATGCCATATCAAACTTTGTTGGTTTTTAATGCTAAATCCATTTCTATACAAATAAACAGTTCTATTTCAAACAACTCAGTTTAGCATAGATGGTTTAATTGTCAAAAACATTTCTATTTCAAGTTATTCTGCGAAGTCAAAGTTCTATTTTAAACAATTCACTTTAGCATACGTTTGGTTTTAGTAGTTGTTAATGGCATATCAACCTTTGTAGGTTATTTAATGCCAAGTTAGGCCCCTAGAAGAACAATAGTGGTACTTTTAACTCATAGCTGGGAGGATAAGGAGGTTCTTACCTTTCCAAGGGCATTTGTCCTAAAGTGAACGTAATAGCCCGACTGGAGTTCGAACACGCTAAGTACAATTCCACAGTCCATTGCTTTAACCATTACACCACGAAGACACCCCCTTTGTATCAGTACAGTTTTAATTTACACACTGTTAAATACCAAAGCAGTTCTGTTTCAAACAATTCAGTATAACGTAAATTCAGATTAAATGTCGAAAATAGTTCTATTTCAATCGATTCAGTTTAGCAAGCAAAAACATTTCTATTTCAAACTAATCAGTTTAGTGTAAGATTCTTTAGTGTCATATCCGGGACACTCCTTAGGGGGAGGGTCTTACCTCTCTGCAAAGATGCAGTCGGTGTATTCTATAACCCCAGCCGACAAGAAAACCTTTCAGGAATTTACTTTTAACATTACATATTACGCTTTTATGTTTTTCAGCGACCATCTGGTCATACATTCTTCGGTTGTCTTACTCAGTTTTGTTGGTCTACATCTTTGTTCCTGTTTGGGTCACCCAGGGTTGCTTTGTGTCTTCTTTATTTATTTTCGGCCAATTCAGTAGGGGCTGAAGAATACTCCGACGGCATCTCTACAGAGAGTTAAGAACCCCACTTCAAAAAAAGGGTCCTCCATATGACACTAAGCAATCTGATGGTGAGGTTCCAGTTGGAACTTTAGGGAATGCGGAGTACGCTTTCATTGCTATCACTCCCAGCTCCACTCTGACTCAGAGAGGTAGCACCTGACTGGGTCCAATCTATGGGTCAAATAGAACTGTTTGACACTGAAACTGAGTGCAAGCAAATAACTTAAGCTAAACTGAATTGTTCAAGTAGAAGTGTCTGATCTTTCAAATGTGTGTAAACAAATGACAGATGTTTGATTGAATTGTAAGTGATCCAGAGCAATACTTGAAACATTTAACTTTGTTGATTTTCGATTACAAATCGCATATATCTAATATATATGTATTAAAAGGATTAGGCATAAATAACCTACAATGGTTGGTATGCCATAAAACCCCAACCTAACTATAAAAACATTGTCTGTTCATATCTGTAACACCAGATTTTGTTGCAGGGATAAAAAAAAAACGATACGGACACCATTGATGGGCTCATTTTATTTTTTTTTTTTTTGATGACAGTGATTTCTTCACTCATCACAAATTTATATAGGAATTGACGAGCATAGGTAGAACAGTCAACCATTTCATTCAAGTGCTACTCTCCAGGTAACGAAATATTACTTCTATTTTGTCTCTTCTGGTCATATGACTTCTCTTTTTGATCACAGCCGTAGATCCAAACAACTCCTCGGATCATTATACATCCATGCCAATAACAGATTTTACCAATCTATTATATAACAGATAGATACATAGATAGATATAAATAAACATAGATAAGAACAGACTGAGATAGATAGGTAGAGAGAGAGAGAGAGAGAGAGAAAGAGAAATAAACATTGATATGAATAGACTGAGATAGAGAGAGAGAGGGGGATAGAGAGAGAGAGAGAAAGAGAAAGAGAGATGGATAAACAGATATGAACTGACTGAGATAGATAGAGAGAGAGAGAGAGAGAGGGAGAGAAATAGAGAAAAAAGAGAAATAAACATAGATATGAATAGACTGGGATAGATAGAGAGAGAGACAGACAGACAGACAGACAGACAGATAGATAAACATAGATATGAATAGACTGAGAGACAGATATGAAAAGACTGACATAGATAGATAGATAGAGAGAGAGAGAGAGAGAGAGAGAGAGAGAGAGGAATAAACATAGATATGAACAGACTGAGATTGATAGATATGAACAAACTAACATAGATAGATTGAGAGAGAGAGAGAGAGAGAGAGAGAGAGAGTGTGTGTGTGTGTGTGAGAGAGAGAAATAAACATAGATATGAATAGACGGAGAGACATATGAAAAGACTGACATAGATAGATAGATAGAGAGAGAGAGAGATGAATAAACATAGATATGAACAGAGATTGATAGATAGATAGATATGAACAAACTAACATAGATAGATTGAGAGAGAGAGAGAGAGTGTGTGTGTGAGAGAGAGAGAGAGAGAGAAATAAACATAGATATGAATAGACTGAGAGACATATGAAAAGACTGACATAGATAGATAGATAGATAGATAGAGAGAGAGAGAGAGAGAGAGATGAATAAACATAGATATGAACAGAGATTGATAGATAGATAGATATGAACAAACTAACATAGATAGATTGAGAGAGAGAGAGAGAGAGAGTGAGAGAGAGAGAGAGAGAGAAATAAACATAGATATGAAAAGACCGACATTTTCGCAATCATTAAGATTAGTTTAGTTTGGCACCAGGCTAATGAGAATAATTCACTTACAGTGCGAGGTGTCCTGACAGCAGATATATAAAGGTCAGTTGCAGACACTTGGATACCAGAAAATTATACTTATTCAATGAATGGGTGTGTTACATCCTTATTTCGTGTCATTTTTTAATAACAAATCATGATTCTGTTTCTACACTATCTTAACGCAGATATATATGCTCTTTCATCGATTTTGCTCATCTCTTTAAGTATAATTTTATCAAATTTTATTATCAATACACACACACATTGCCCGGATGACAGAGGTTCAATCCTTGGTCGAGTCATACCAAAGACTCAAAAACGGTATTTGATGCCCCCTTACTTAACACTCAGCATTATAAGGTACAGATGAAGGGTAAAGAGGGGCAATCCAGGGAAATGTGCAGCGCTCTCCTCTACACCACGGTAAAATAGCAAATAGAAAGGGAGCTTCGGGTCGCCAACTTTACTTTATAGACTGGCCAAAGGTCTGAGAAACCGCGATTCAATCCCAGGTCATAACAAAGTCCCAAACAATAGTACTTGATGCCTTTTTACTTAACACTCAATATTATAGAGTACATATCAAGGGTAAGTGAAGCAATCCAGGGAAAGGAGTAGCACCTCGGTATAATAACAATTGAAAAAAGAGCCATTGGGTCACCCTGGACAACGGACAGTCAACCTGCTTATATATATATATATATATATACGTGGTGCATTCAATACGTTTCCAGACTTTTTTGTACAGGCATTTAAAATTGTCGTAGGCTCTTGAAAATTCAGTATGGTATTTCTATACATCTTATGAGATGATTGACCAATTTTTATGATTTCAGGTTCAAATGAACACCTACAGCAGGAATTGGAATACACCCTACTATAGTCTGATTGTCACAGCTGGTGAATTTCAAAAATCCAATCTGACAACTTAGAAGAACGATATGCAATAAAATTCTGTTTTAAACTTGAAAAAAATGCCACAGAAACCTATGGAATACTTCAGACTGCTTTTCGACCATCTTGCATGAATCGAGCATCAGTTTTTGAGTGTCATAAGAGATTCAAGGAAGGTAGGGAGTCTGTGATGGATGATGAGAGGTGTGGGAGGAGTAAGGAAGTCAATACACTAGAGTTGATTGGCCAAAGTGCTAGTGTTAGGGTTACTATGTTGAGGTTTTAAGGGAGTTCAGGAAGAGATTGCGCCGCAAGAGGCCAGCACTCTTCAAATTGGATCAGTGGCAACGCACCAGTCCATAACTCCATCCTTGTCAAAGACTATTTGACCAAGATGGGCATCAAGACAATTCTTCACCCTCCCTATAGTCCAGACCTTGCTCCCGGTGACTTTTGCTTTTTCCCTAAGCTCAGAGTCTATCGTTCTGAGACAATTGAGGAGATAAAAGAGGCTGTGACGAAGGTCATTGACACGCTCACACAAGAGGACTTCGATGGGGCCTTCCAGAAGTTGTTGAGATGGTACAACAAGTACATTGCAGCTGGAGATTACTTCAAAAGGGACTTGAGTTTCATGTGTGTGCTATCAATAAAAGTGCCCGTACGAAAAGAGTCTGGAAGCTTATTTAATGATCCTCGTATATATATATATATATTGAGAGAGGGTGAGTCATTCTTCACGCTTCAATTAAGTTGGAATTTCCAAAGACAATCTGCCTTGAAAAATGTAGTCTAACTTAGAAATGGCACGAAGCCGATAGTATAAGGCACCTAGTGAGAATCAAACTCACTATTCTGTTATAAAACTTTCCGGCAAACCATTTCACCACGACAAGATGCCTCGATTTTCGAAAGACAAGATTAGAGCGAAAATTGTTTGAAACTGATGGTACATCCCTCCCCTTGGTGGGGCAGTGCTTGGAAATGAGGACTTAGACTATTGAGCTTTTGGGAGTGGTTCGTGTCAACGGGTACAAGATTCAAAGAATAAAGGAGTTTCGGAAGGAGAAAGAAAGAATTCAGGTTTAGGATTGGAGGTGGGGTTGAATGAAATGGTTTGATGACTTTTGAGATCTTTAGGGATACGTTCCAGCAGTTCAGGTTGGGGAGGAGTTATCTCTACCAGAAAGGTCAAAAGGTTAAGAAACGGTGGGAACATCAGGGAAGGTGTGGCCGCTGGTAGCAAAAGGCACCGGTCAAGTGTCACCGTACGCTTAAAACCACCCCATCACCCGAATGCGTATGTACATCACACGTCGAGACCACAGACTGTATAGGGAGTGCCACACCCAAGAAAATGCTATGAGTAGAATATCAGGTCTCATCTGTTGTAGGTTCTTTGTTCCCAAGATAGTTTAGTTTAAAAATAATCTAAGGCAGATGCAAAAGTTCCCAGCATTATTTGTCGAAATATCGTATTCATGAATATTGAACCCATAAAAATTTCATGTATTACTATATATATATATATATGTGTGTGTGTGTGTGTATGTGTGTGTGTGTGTGTGCCTGTGAGACATATTACATAATATATAAATGAAATATATATATATATATAATCTTTAATAAAATGTAGAATATTGACTTTAGATACACACACACACACACACACACATATATATATATATATATATATACTTCATATATATATCTGTATGTATATATAAACTATTACATATGTATATGAAATAATTTCACACGAGTGGACATGCTGTTGTTAATTAATATATATATATATATATATATATATATATATATATATATATATATATATATTGTGTGTGTGAAGTATTACATAATATATATATATATATATATAGTATTTTGAATAAAATGTAGAATATATATATATATATATATATATATATATATTTATATATATATATGAAGTATTACATATACATGAAATAATTTTTGACGAGTTCACATGCCGTTAATATATATATATATATATATATATATATATATATATATACATATATATATATATATATATATATATATATATATATATATACTTCGTATATGTATATGTATATATATGAAGTATTACATAATATATATATATATATAAATGGAATAATCGTAGACAATAAAATATATATATATATACATATATATATACATATATATATATATATATATAATGTATTACATAATATATATTAGAAATAATTCTAGAGCAGTTGATATGCCGTTAATATATATATATATATATATATATATATATATATTAACGGGATATCATTCTAGAGATTATTGATTTGCATTCATTGTGCATTTATGTTTATATTTTTGTAATTGTTTTTAATGAATTTTTCAACCATTCATATGTAATAAAAATAATTTACGCACATATGCTTGCTTTCAAGTATTCTTATCTAATACTAAAAATATAAGTCTTCAAGTAATTATTTCTATTCAATAATTGTTATTTGTACATGTTTGTATGATTTGAAGTAACTTATAATAATCCACAGTAAACAAATATTCCTTCAAGTAGCTATTCCTAATTCAAATAATTTACTGTTTTATGTCATCATGTACTCCTATTGAATACAGATAGTTTTTAAGACAGATCCATTTGGCCCATAGATAGGTTCATACTAATTACTTCCATACCGGGACATAGTGGACCTGAAAGTAATGATAATGTCGGGGTAATCCGCTCTTCCCAGATCTTCAGAAATAGATCCTCTCTGTTCAGTTTTTTCCGTGTTTTGAACATAGTTAAAGGATTTCCATTCTCTACTTATAAAGTCAGAAGTAGGACTGACCGGAATAATAACAGAGAAAAGATTTGGACAAATGTCCCTAAAGAATTTCTGCAAGAAATACGACATGACTCCCCCCCCCTCCGCATGACCTCCACTGGTTTTGCGAATGGTGGAACGCTAAACTGGGATTTATAATCAATATGCGTTAACAAAATCCAGAAGGGAAGGGGTAGTTAAATTTAGGGTAAATCTGCTGTTTGATCATTCACCCTCTGTGATTTGATATAAGTATTCTCAGTAGAAGAAGAAGAAGAAGAAGAAGAAGAAGAAGAAGAAGAAGAAAGAAAGAAAGAAAGAAAGCAATTAAAGAAAGAGGTTTGATTTCTTTGCTTAATGGCATATCAATCTTAGTGGACTATTTATTGCCAAAGCCATCCTTGCAGCAGGTAAGGGGACAAGTGAGTGTGTACCTTTCCCCAGGTTATTAGTTCGAAAGTAAATGTAATAACGTAACTGGTGTTCGAACTCGCTTACTTCGAGGCCGCAGTCTAGCATTTTAGCCATTACGTCATAGGGATTCTGTCGCGAGAAAGAAGCAAGAGGGCATGGGTAGAAGTAAGAGATATGTAAAGGTGGAGGAAAGATAGAGAGGAAATATAAATGAGGAAATATAAAGGAAGAAGAAACGTTTGCATTTTACTTAGTTCAAATACTTCTGGGAAAGGTATGAATCTCACTACACTTCCTCTATCTGGGGACAAATAAAAGAACACTCTGTCTTTTTAGCCTTGGTTTGTTAACCGGTCTAAGAGAAGGAAAACTCTAAATTCAAACTTGCTAAGCTTCATCAAAAAAATTAACCTTGCGTCACATCCTGCACATACAGTAGGGTTTGATATATATATATATATATATATATATATATATATATATATATATATATATATATATATATATATATATATATATCATCACCATGTCACGCTGCTAGTATGGATTTCCAACACTCTTTCTTGCCTTTCTTGTTGGTCGGCTAAAACTTGCATGTTCCTGTGAAGGGGTCCATTGAAGAGGGTCACTTATGAGTTCGTCTTTACTTCTCCAGGAGTGCCCTGCATATCTTGTTTGTCTTACTTGGATAGTTTTAGTGATGGAAGGTTACTGTTCGTACAGCCGTTGTTTCGCGGGGTGTTGCTTCCAGGATTCGATCATCATTGCTCATAGCATTCTTGTGCAGTTCCTGTTTAGCTTATTCTCTATACGTTTAGTCAGTATCCGTATGGTGCATCCATATATATATATATATATATGGATGCACCATACGGATACTGACTAAACGTATAGAGAATATATATATATATATATATATATATATATATATATATATATATATATATATATATATATATATATATATAAGGTTATTTAATTGCCCATGAGTAAACAATTGACGTTAGAAATTTCATATATATATATGGATGCAC